>CM051516.1:1330625-1980937 GCA_028015205.1 Mytilisepta virgata
AAAAAAACTGGAAAAGCAGTTCTCTCAGAATCGTTATAAAGTTTCTACCTGACTTCTCTCCTTATGAGAACGAGCCCTTGCTTTATTAAGATTTCTCAATGACGACATTTTTATCTGAGAATCAACTGATAACGTGAATCATTTGAGGGACTAACGTAGAGTGGGGAAGGAAACCTAGTTTTCACTAGTCGTAACTGTTTACTCGGAGTCAGCTTTCAGTGAACTAGATCAATATTTAAAATCGATGTTGTAAACAGCCGTATAACTCAATAAGCAATATATAGATGGATAATTTATTCAATAAAATATCAACATGTTATATGACAATAAAACAATATGCAGTAATAGAACATGTATATGCATACGGGTGCAGGACAACTCGGCCCGCGGACCACTCGGCCCATACATTTTAATCTACTGAGAATATCTTCAATGTTATTCTATCAATTTATTAGCTATTGCCGTTCAAAGCCTAATACATTGTCGTCGAAAACATATATTTGGACAGCTTAAATTTTTTCAAAACAGTCATATAACTAATTACAATAAAAATAAGAAATACCTTTTTGTAATCTTTCTTGCTTTTCCCTGACATCACACAGAATACCAAGGGTAACTGCTTCATGTCATCACCAGCTCTGACGAAGGCGTGTACACTGAGTAGCTGATAGAACGGATCTTTGACGACTTTAAAGGTCCCATCGATGTACCATGTCTTGGCTTTCCTGAGTATGTCTAATTGATGGTCTGTAGCGAATATAAGATGACGGTGCTGTTTGACGTGGACATCACTACGGAAGAACGGCTGGTTGTTGCTGTAGTTGGCAAGGAAGTCTGTGTCTATGACGAAATCCATGTCGGTGGGGTCAGCAGGACGAAGTTTATAATAATAATAATAATAATAAATTCTTTATTTAAAGAGGGTAACTCAATTAGAAGTAGTCTAATTTTCATTGAGGCCCTCAAACAAAATACATGTATACAATTAACATTCATACATTAAAATACAATATATATTACTAGTATATACACAATTCAATCATTCAAACATACAAATGGCAATAAATGACAATAATTGGTAAAGTTTTGATTAAATTTTCTTATTCTTACAACAAAAGAAAGAAAACAAATTATTCGACTTGCATAGAATTTTCAAGAAAATGATTATAACAATGTTTCTTAAATAATTCCACATTACGAAAATTTTCTGACGGATACGGTTGCAGTTACGTGTCAGGTTGTTGTACTTTGGTCTAGCTGCGTCTGGTTGTCTGGTATCTGCATTCTCTTCTAGAATCTGGTCGACTATACATGGCGCTGACTCAAACATGTCTTCTCTGGCTTTAGACCTAATCTGAAAAAATTGTAAAAAATATTATAAAAGAAAATAATAAACAATGTATGATTATGGTAGATATTATGGTAGATATCACAAGTAATGCCGCTGAGAGTCATGGATTAACAAACTATTCAATTAATGCTTACTGAATCACCTTCCAAAGCGTGTCATGTTCTAATTATGAAATGGAATTAATTAATCATAGGCGCGTGTCCTCATATTCTATAATAATTTAATTAAATTCAGCACTCGTGTCTTCAATGTGATAATTTAAATTACCTTTATACGGATATAATTGTAATATAATGTTATATAATAAGTTATAATATATAATGTGTAGTAGTATATAAAAATTAAAGTACTCTAATCTATACTTACCTCTTTCTGTATTCTCACTGCAGAAAGGATGCCTGGCTGAGCTGCATGTAGGTGAGTCTTGTTGACTGTGAAGTTTTCACCCTTCTGAAGTACGGTAACAGGGCAGGTCACTGTCTTGTTGCGTACACTACATCGCCACTCTGTTGATGCTGTGTTCTGGCGTTTGCATGTAAACGTGTAACCGTCACTGGACACCAACTTGCGTTTTGACCGTTGTGTACCGGAGTCTACAACCTGGAAAGTTACCAATGCTTCCGTGTCGTCGTGCACCGGGTCAATGGAACCATCTGTTAGTGAACTATAAAAAAAAGATATATAAAGTCAATATTTCTTCTACCGTTTTTTTTAAATCATAAAAGCAATGAAAATATATATATATATATATTATCGAAAACTTAAAACACACTTAAGATTATATCATCCTCTTACTATGTAAAATAGAAAATATCAATTAATAATTTATTGCTAGACCGGCTTGTAAAAATGTATTAAGACAAAAGCTAAATAAATATTACTTGTTATATTTGTTCCATATTCTTTATTTTAAATATTACATCAAAACTAACGAGCGTTCTTTCCCAACCTTAGATATTTAATTTATTATTATATATAAAACTTACGCTTCCTGGGCTTCAGGATGAATGCTGAACGAGCGCCTGTCTGGTAAGTCAAACGATGACTGGTCTGCAACCACTGAGACAGTCTGCTCTTGAATGGTGACGCCATAAGGTATGGTGATGTCCCCAGTTGACAGTCTAGTACTTTCGGCCACTGGCATTAGGTCAGTACAAGTTGTGCAGCAAAACTGGACAGGAATGTTGGCTCTCTGCATCTCTCTGTAGTGTTCGCGGTCAATCTTTGTATTGCATATTCTATGTTGTACTTTGCTACAGCAAAAGCAAGTTACAAACTCTTGTCGTGGTCGTATTGGTAAATCACAGTGTAAACACGTGGCTGGCATTGTGGAAAATGATAGTTCCATAGTAGTAATCGGTGCTTATATGATACCATAAGTAGCTTGGCCAAGCCATAATACAAGCTATCATCTCCTAATTATGTTTATATCGTTATCCTTTGATCAGTAATGCTTCTTTGATCAGCCGATAGATTGTCTATAATGAGCTTGTTCTTCAACAAAAACAATGTTCTAACTACCGTCTTTCAAGTTGAATTAATTGGTAATTAAACATGATTGACGCTTTTATTTATAATACTTTAAATGAAACATATTGTTGTTTTTACAATTTTGAGTGAACAAAAAGATATACTTCTAACCATGATATTGTAACTTTTCGCTGAGAATAATTTTGCAATGCTTCCAAGTGTATATATATTTTTTACAAGTTCACTTTTAAATGAAACTAATATTGTCCGAGTTGTCTTTTTCTGGCGGTCCGAGTTGTCTTTTTCTGACGGTCCGAGTTGTCTTTTTCTGACCGTCCGAGTTGTCTTTACAAGTTAACCTTTAAATGGACCTGATACTGTTAGTGTTACGGTCCGAGTTGTCTTTTTCTGGCGGTCCGAGTTGTCTTTTTCTGACGGTCCGAGTTGTCTTTACCTCGGGCCGAGTGGTCCTGGGACGAGTGGTCCGCGGGCCGGGATGTCCCCTATTCATGCATACGTCTGTATAACAATTAAAAGTTGACATCTTATTAGGATGACCCATAAAAGCTCAAAGAGCTTGTTTCCAGTGGGTCCCATAATGTAAACCTCTTAGTTAAACATACAATAATTATATACTTCCTACTATCACCTCTCTATAAAATATATAGAAACTTTAATTTTCCTACCGAAGGTCGGTGGTTCTCCGGCTACCTCCACCAATAAAAACTGGCCGCCGCGAAATGGCCAAATATGCTGAAAACGGCGTTAAACCCCAACTAAACAAACAAACAAAAGAAACTTTAAAATGATAAATGTTATATCAATAGTATATATATGACTGAGATGAAGTACAGATAGAGTTTTCCGTTAGATGTTCTTTTAACACTGGTTTTAAAACTATTTATATTTTTTATACCTTTTATATTATTAGGTAATGAATTCCAGTTAAGTATACCATTATAATAAAAAGTGTCAGCTTGCTGACTCTTAACTGGTGGAACCCAGAAGTTATACTGGCTATTTCTTGTGACATGATGATGTACATGTCTTACTTTTGTAAAATATTGGTACATATAATTAGGACATTTATGGTAAAAAATGTTATGCACATGATTAAGTCTTAATTGCTTAACACGGTTTTCAATATTAACATAACCAATACTTTTCAGTACATTATCATCTATTCTCGATCTATTTCCATATTTTTTTATAAATCTTACACATTTGTTTTGTAAAACTTGTAATTTGTCCTTATACTTTTTATTAATACCAGCATACCATGCCGAGCAGGCATAATCAAAGTGACATTGAATTAATGCTGTTACCAATGTCTTTCTTGAGTTCTCAGATAGACACTTTGCCTGTCTGTAAAGGAACTTTAATCATCAGTTAACTTTTTGTATTATATTATCTACAATTTTTTGTCCAGATAAGGAGTTATCAATATTTAAACCCAAATACTTCACACAATTTTGAGAAGAACAATACAAAGTACTACCATTTAACCACTTAAAAATGGCAAAATACAATAACCCAAATTTCATACCATCTCTAACAAAAACATCCTTTATAGCATCAAAAATTCCAGCATCATGAGCATGGAGTGACACAGACTACCTCGATCAGGAAGTTGGATTCAACTTCGATTTTTAAATCTAAATTAAAGAAAAAAATTGAATCCTCTTTATTTCAACTTTGGTTCGAGATAAATAAATATAATTTTAACAAATTTGAACATGCCCTTCGTTTAATAACCTCTAGGGATCCTTGTATACTCTTGTTGAAAGTAATGAAAATGAGAAATCAGAAATTACATAAGTTAACGTCTTGTATATTCGGTTATACACATTGATATGGTATTATAACTATACATTGCTATTTGTACCTGTGTTACAAAGATGTGGTCTTTCAGCCAAGATTGCCGCCACGGCCGAACTAAGCTTAATATATTACCCTATGGGAACATTAAGTGAAAAATCTTATCGTCTGAGAGTCAGTTTAATTATATTTAGGTACTGAATGGTACACCTTAAGTAGTAATTGCATTGTATATATATTTATTGTGAAAATTGAAGAGACGAAAAAGGTAAAAGTTAAACATGTGGGTGAAGGGAAAAGATACGGTAATTTTCTATTCCCACAAAGCAAAGTGGCGGCTTTTCTTTACATAATTTGATAACCCCACACTTTCGGAGAAAATTCGGGGATATATAGCGATTATCTCCGTTCGTCCGCCCGTCACACTTTCTTGTGACATCGACTCCTCCTTCACTTTTGGGTTTAGGAATTTAATTTCTATATAGAATGGTTGCAGACTACCTATAGATGCGCAATAAGGTTTTAGAATTTTGATTTTCTAAACAAGGGGCCCATATGGGTCGAACTTTGAAAATTTTGAATTCAAGCTTGTGACCTAAACTCGTTTTCATTTTTCAATTTATGCATTTTTTTCTATACAGCATTGTCATGCACCGTATGCAAATGCACAATAAGGTTTTAGAATTTTTATTTTCTAAAATTGGGGCCCACAGGGGTCGAAGTTTGAAAAACTGTCAATTTAAGCTTGTGACCTAAACTACTCTTTCATTTTTCAATGTATACATTTTAATTATTTCTATACGGTATTGTCATACACCATATACAGATGCGCAATATAATTTTGATTTTATAAAATTGAGACCCACAGGGGTCGATTTTTTTAAAACTATCAATTTAAGCTTGTGACGTAAACTTGTCCTTAGTTTTACCGTTTATGCATTTTATTTCTATACAGTATTGTCAAACACCATATGCAGTTGTGCAAAAAGGATTTAGGATTTTGATTTTCTAAAATTGGGGCACACATGGGTTGAAAATTGAAATTTTTAATTTAATCTTGTGACCTAAACTCCTCTTTCATTTTGCAGTTCATGCATTTTGTTTATATATAGTATTGTCCTACACTATATGTAGTTGCACATTTCGATTTTTAAACCAGGGGCCAACTTGGGTCAAATTTCAAAAATTGTGAGTTTAAGCTTGTGAACTAAGGTTTTTCATTTTTCGTTAGGTTTATTATACTCGCATTGTGAGTATATTTCGTTGTCTCCGTCCGTCCGTCTGTCGCAGCGTCGTTCCGTCTGTGTATCCGTCCGTCACAGTTTCCTGTGACATCAACAACTCGTTCAGTTTTTGGTATAACATTTTAATTCCTTCACAATAGTGCAGCATATATCCTATAGATGCGCAATAAGGTTTTATTTTTTTATATTTCGCTCAACGGGTGCAATGTGGGCCCGAAAACGAGCGAATTATCATAATATACTTGTGACATCAACTCCACATTCATTATTGATGCAAGGCTTCTACATTCATTATAGAAGGATTGTACATGTGATGTAGATGCGCAATAAGGTTTTAAAATTTTGATTTCTTTCGTTCAGGAAATTTTGGGACCGAAAATGAGCGAATTTTCAAAATATGCTTAAAACATCAATTTTTGAAGCATTTTTATTCTACGCTTCTGGTTTCTTTATAGGTAAATTGCAATGGTGTAAAGATGGAAACATGTTTCAAAATTTTCATTTTCGCTTAATGGACGAAATCAACAAATTGTCAAAATATGAATGTGACATCAACTCTTTATTGATTATTGATGCTAGGCTTCTACTTTGATTATAGAATGATTGTACATATGATGTAGATGTGCAATAAGATTTTAAAATTTTGATTTCATTCATGGAGCGAAAATTGGGACCGAAAATGAGCGAATATTAAAAATATGCTTAAAACATTAATTTCTGAGGCATTTTTTATGCTAGGCTTCTGGTTTCTTCATAGGTAGTTTGTCCACGATGGACAGATGCAAAAAAAAGATGCTCAACACACAATTCTACACCCATGGCATTTAGGAAGTATTATAATTATCAAAATATGCTGTTGAGGATTAACATAAAGATCTTTGATCCTAAAATAAAAAACTTTGCATGATTGGTTTATTTTAACTCGGGATAAGTTTTGTTCTTAACACTAAATTTGCATCAAAATCATCACTTGGATGAAACAAATGTGGGGGGTGCGGGTAGAACTGTCGTCTCCGACAGTACTCTAGTTGATTTACGATGTAATGTATCATTGTATTATTATTTTATTGTATTGTATCATTGTATTATTATTTTATTGTATTGTATCATATTATACTGTACTTGATGCTCGCCGACATATATGGTTTTTTCTTGAATGAACTATTTGATTTGATTTTATTTATAGAATGATTGCATACTATTTTTAGATGGGAATAAGGTTTGATATTTTTGACTATAAGTAAGAGGCCTAACTACTTATATGGGTGCGGGGATCACTGTCGATTCCGACAGTACAGTTTTCTTGTTGTTATGGTATGTCATT
Organism: Mytilisepta virgata; assembly: GCA_028015205.1. Taxonomy (NCBI): domain Eukaryota; kingdom Metazoa; phylum Mollusca; class Bivalvia; order Mytilida; family Mytilidae; genus Mytilisepta; species Mytilisepta virgata. Next base: position 1,337,833 of record CM051516.1, read on the forward strand.
GTACAACCTTGTCCCGGCCATTGATTTGATAATAGATATGTCTTAGGCCACACCAAAATGATTTTTATAGTTCTTTGGATTTTGCCGCTCCGATGTTTGGACTATGTAAATTCAAAGAAAAATTTTGCCATCTCATTTTGCAAAAATTTTGAAAATTTCAGTATTTTATTTAAAAAAAATGCCGCACGTAAATTCGATCTTCGCCCGAAATAAACGAGATTTTTGCCACCCATAAATCCAAAGAACGAAAAATTAATTTGGTGTGGCCTTATTTTATCTAAACCAAAAAAGGTTGGTTTACCTGAGACATGCTTTTAGCGTAACCTATTATCCTCAACGCATACCGGAAGTGTAGGTGGCCCTTAGCTCGAGTCGGAAGTCGCCATTTTACATGGAAAAAAGTTGACAGGAGGAAATTGTATATTTCAAAATTCCTCTTTACAGCCCTAAAATGCCATTGGCAGTTAACGCTGACCCATGGAAGCCCATGGAAGTGGCAGACGATGTAGATGTTAGTTTCCCAATTTTTAGGCATTACTTTATAAAACTCAAAAGTAACAAATCGGCACAAAATAAACCTGTTCTGTTGTGATATTAATAGAAATGTCTGAATATTCGGAATGTTTATGAGTTAACCCATTTACAATTAAACATTTATTACCTCCCCATTTTCTTAACCATAGATAATATATTGTTACAATATAAAACAAATGTTTCTTCATAGTAATATATTGGAAACATTTAAAGGCCTAGCATCCCTTAGGCTTAGATATATAAAAGTTAAAAGCATTTTATGTTTCAGAAGGATAAAATCTTTTCGCATTTTGATAAGCATTTTTTTCATAACTGCATTTAAATAGTTTAACTGAGTGGACAGTAACAGTCAGTGTCAGAAATAACTCGGATGCCAAAAAGAAGGGAGACAGGATTCTAATATTGAAATATAATGAAATTTTAAGTCGATGACCCGTGACCTCAGAGTCACAGCATCCATTTTGCATCAATTTTTTTTAACATTTATTTGAATTTTATACATTACCAAAAATAATTAGCCCAAAAAGCATTTGAACTGAGCAGGCATTGTATTTCAATGTTTAAAACTTGTCAAACTAAAAAGTTTATTTGTTGTAACTTATTGCAAGGCTCTATAGGTATTATTCTGCCAATTGTTATTCAACAGGGTTATGAAATTTTTGTTTCTTGTCAAAATGTACATTTAATAGTATTTTTCCCTCTTATTATTTCAAAATCATTATCAAATTGTATAAAAAATTAAAATTCGTCAAATTTTTTAATATAATCTAAAATTGGAACAATACAAGTATCAGTTTGATAATTAGCTATTTTAAAAAAAAATATTTGAGATATCTGTCAGAAGAAAATACCTTTTATCAGTAATATTTACTGTGACATAAGAATTGATTTCTATCATTTAAAAAGAAACTAAATCCATCTTACTAAGAAAAGAAAGTATGCTGCTCTTAGCTGGATTCAACCTGTATGGACCCAGTCCCTTCTTTTCACAGCATAAATACGAAAAATTACAGTTTGTCTTATTTAATTATTTCATGACATCCGATATGCCTATTCACGTTTAAAATTATCGTTCTACGTTCTAAATCTCATAACTGTAATCAGAAAAAAATTAAAAAACTCTAAGGTTATTTTTTTTATTGGTTGGGAATATGAGACCATCCATGTTACATGGTATAATTGACTTCCATAAAAAACAATTTTTAAATGCTTTTTTTTCTTACAAGTAAACACTTTTTATGCTTGACAGATATATAAAATGTCTTTTTTTATAGGTTAAAAGATAACTACCTAGTCCATTTTATCAAAAATTAAGAAGACATTAGTACTACTCAGAAGTAACAGACATGATGAGTCAAAGACAATTTTTTGATTATGTGATGGTTTTATATAAGACAGAATGCCTGCAAACAATTTAAGTTATCTTTGGTCTATCTAGCTTATTTTGATGCATTTTAAGTAAGCAATTAAAGGCTCTATATGAAATTACAACTCCTTGACGACTGTAGAAAACAAGGGAAGAAAACGATGACCAATTTTTGTTGGTAGTTTTGTCAGGAATAATAAATGTCACTAGAAATTGTATTGGATCTAATTTCTAACTAATATGACACTAATTTAAATGTATTTTACATTAAAACATCTCAATTAAATATACTTAACAACAATGAGATGTAACAGGCATTATTGTTGACAAAGTAACGGATGTTATGCAACGGATGTTACAATTGACTTCAAGGTTCAGTTTGCATGCCTTTTGGGGGTTCTCATTATAAAAAAATAATGTTTTTTGTGTATTAATGTTGTACAAGAAAACAAGTAAACTGATTTAAGAAATATAGTTTGCATGAATCACTTTTGTAAGCTTAACACCTACATGCAACACAGTATATATGATGTGTATGTGCAATATTGTAATTTACCATTCATGCATTATGCTTTGCCTATGTCTACTTGTTACTAACCATTCTAAGTACAAATCCTTTTTACTTTTCATGTTACAATGCAATCTAACATAAGCAGAGTTGCCATAGAAAGTATACTCCACCAATCGCAGTTTCCGATGTTGGGGGAGCAAATTGAAAATTGAATAAATATATAATACCTCTGCACGTAGTTTTCCATATCTTTTACTTTGCCTTAAAAGTATATTTTAAAAGGTGCATTTACTCTGCATAACATGTGAGCTTAACCACACCTACATGTTGCAGCAACTCGTATTCATAAGTGGAACTTGTCTTGAGAGACCATCTCTTCTGCCACTAAAAGATGATCATTCAAGACAGTTGGTTTCTCAAGAGGTTTGTTTTATTTGAATTATGAAGAGTTGTGACTGTGTGAAATGTTCTTTTAATAAAGAAGTCTCTCAAGACAGGTTCTACTGTTACAGTTTGTATATCATGCATCTTCACAGCTAGTAGTCAAATGCACATGTAGAAAGTCACAAGTCTCTCTCAAGTGGGAGGGAGCTCAAAATAAGACTGAAACAAATGAACTCAATTCTCAAAACAATACACTCAAAGGCAATCAGCTCATACAAACGTTTCACTAAGGTGTTATAAAAAATAGCAATAAAGCTTTCGTTTTCTTTTGATTGGATACATGTATATTATCTTCTATCTTAGTCCTTTTGAGCTGAATGGCAATGATCAAGGGTGAAATTCAAAACAGAGGCTTCTTTGAATGACATATATGCAACATTCATACTGACAGCACAAATATATATTTGGATGCATAGATTTTACACCAAAATCACACATTTTATTTGGAAGAATCATCTGATCATTCACGTTTAATTTTAAATTAAGTCTGTGAAAAATGTGTTTACTACGAAACATATTTAACCATCCATGCCTAATATTGATGATTTTTCTTTTTAATGATTTTTACTTGGACAGCTTGGCATGAAAATCACACACTGGTAGATTGGCACCAAGGGATTATTCATACTATATATAAACAGTACTATTAGATATATGTGGTTTCTTATGGGGTTTCTGGCAAGCTTTAAATATAATCCATCAAATCGTATTATTGAGCAGAATAGCCATGTTGAATTACAAATTGATACCAGATCGCTCTAATGAAATGTATAACAATTTCTGTCAAGTTTGGTTTCATTTGGCCCAGGGAAAATGCATAGGCCAATAGGATGACGATGGACCCAAAGTGGATAACTGCTCAAATGGTTTTTGGACCAAGCAATATAAACAAGCTTTTTCCATGAGGAAATTAAGAGCTCCAAGTAAAACATTTATTGAAAATTTAAACACTGTTCATTCAAGTTAAACTCTTGCAGGTCCATTAGAAAATTCTCCATCTGCAAATAGAAAATAAAAAGATTTAAATACCATGGTAATCAGAGTTTCTCTTTTAAACTAGTCAGTGCTAATGGCTGCTTGAATTTATTTTGGAATTGAAGTGTTTGACTTGATCTTGTAAGACTGCATCCATTATATAAAATGATCAACAGCAATGAAAGAGCAGTATTTTTTATTCAGTTTCCAAAAATATTTATAAATACCTCAGTTACAATTTATTTAATATGCACTATTTGTTATGGCAACACCCATGATAATTGACATATTTAATTTACAAAACACATCATACAAATAAAATTCAACGATCACGAATGTTACTGCTTTTGAAACTAGTGTCCATTGACATTCTTTGGAGGGGTCACTGGCTAAAGAAAAACAAAACAAACATGTTGCTAAACATGCATACGCCGACTTTATTCATGCGTTTCAATGTTTTTATTAATTGTCAGCGTAAGTCGTAACGGTCATAAGCAAGACATGGTTATTTGGGGTAAAAAATTGGTCAAAGATTATGTCCGTTGTGACCGTCCATTTTATAAACATGCTTCGCGCTAGCAGACGACATCCACATGCCAACATCAAAACGCATTTCTTTCATTAATGAACACGTGTCTTGTATAAACCAAGATTTTCTTCTTCATGTAAGGGGAATATCAGTTAAACGGAATATTTGAGTAACGGACATTCAAATCAAAACGGGCGTAATTTAAAAAAAATGTCTTGACGGAAAAAATACAAACCTTTCCTCCATGCTGATTCTGCTGTCTGTAGTGCCATCTAGCGGTGGTTTCACATCGAGGCAAAATCTTTATACAACTAAAAGCAAAAACCCGACGGGGAATTCCGGAATAAGTAAGATTTTAAACGAAAGGAGTACTACAAACGGACATAATTTGTTGACGGAATTATATCCTTTGCTAAAAATTGTAGCTTTTTAAAGAGTATACCATTTACAGAAAAAAAAGAATGATAATTTATTGATTTCAATCGATTGATCCATAAACTAAAATTCACCGGAAGTAAACAACAATGACAATTTAACAATACGATGTTTTCAGTTTCTAGACGTTTTTGACGGAATCGAAACACGTACGTTACCCAAGTTTAGACGAATATTTCTTAATGAAAAACAAACAAATAGCAGGATTTTATAGCATTTTTATAGAATTTAGGACATTTTCTTTCAATAAAAATCTTCACTTGCCAGATCCAAAATAAAAAAGTTCGATTTTATACTGTTCGAAGTTTTCGCCATTAGCGGCGACATATATGACCCTAAATATCAGAGTAAATTCAAATTCAAATTAAGAATATTCTATTAAAAATGCCATTAAGGGAAAAGATATTATCTACATTATTTCCTTGGTCAATTTTGAACATAAAAACATATACATTTAACTGTTATGCCTTCTATTTAAATAAAAAAAATAATAAAAAATGAAATACCCTCATTTATACCCATTAACATGGACAGTCTTATATTCAAATTGGTAATTTCCCACATCAATATGAAAAAATAGTTTTTGACTTCAGATTTATTGTTACAGGTCAGATTAATGAAATCATTTTTGGCTAAGAAATACAAAAAATTTGAAATGCATACCAAAATCAATGCACTTTGTATGTAGTGTAGTATAACAGTAAAAAGTTTTCACAAATGTTATTAATAATTCTATTTATTTTGTAGGAAACAGGTTCTACTGAGGATATGCTGATAGATGAGGTATTTTAATTTATTTGACGAAAATAATTGTAACCGATATTTAGTTTTACATTGGCAGGCTGATTAGGATCAGTCTTTTGATGTTATTGATCCATTGTAATATTGTATGTCAATTAGACAACATCTCATATGAACATGGGAAAAATATAAGGGGTTTTCATGTAGTCTGACATGAGGAGCAACAGTCTTAACACATATTAAATTTATAACCTAATGTTTGTCTTCTGTCACATACATATGAATCTGAGCATGTATGAAATAATTTGCAAATAATTCAACATGTCCATAGCCAGAATATCTTTTTAGGGAATGAATATTAAACAATGAGTACAGCAAAAATCTCAACAGCACAAGCATGTTTTATGTGATGCAAAGTAATTCAGATTAGCTATTTTTTTGCATAATTATGCAATTAGAACTACAAAAAACCAAATAAATGTGTTGGGTTAAGGATTTCAATAACGAAAACATTATAAGGGTACATACTTTAAAAAAATGAAACTTTTTCTGTCCTATTCATTGTATTTAGATCTTGGAGTCTTTAGATTAAAAAATTAATAAAAGGTATTAAAACTTTGGAGATTCTACTTTTGTTTCTAAAACCAGTGTTCAAAATTGGAGATAGATCTACAAGTTATAACACGTTTCACCCACAAGTTAGAACAGTCCAGTTGTACCTTTGAAGAGTGAATTTTATACTACTTGACTCAGCATATTTTAAATTAAGGAATGAAACAAGTACTCTTGATGAAGGGAAATGTTTTTAAGCTTACCTTGCTTTTAAAAAACTAAATGAATAGATTGGGAGGAATCATTATTTATTCACAGATCTGAGGCATTAGTGTTAACTCTTTATTGTGCACAGTATAATAAATTATACATTACACAACCAGTATTTTGTATTTTTACTTTTACTTTTATTTCAGAACAATGATAATGAACCACATGAAAGAAATATTAGTTTGACAGAATTAACTAAAGATGGAGAAAAAGTTGATCCATCATCGTTTGATTTGCTCAAAGTTCTTGGACAAGGGTCCTTTGGAAAGGTTTGTAGTTCAGGGGATTGTTGTTATAATCAAATAATATACGTACAAATGTTAAATTCAGATATTATCAACAAATTCATGGTGTAAAATTCACATTTCTGGATAAAATTTCTTCTGGTTCACTCATGCCCAGAACTTTAAAAAAAAAAAAAAAAAAGATATGAGGTATGTGTCATCAGTTGACCAGAATATACAGTTGGAAGAGACAGCGAAAAACTTTTACACACGAGTCTGCTCTAGATTTATTTCTCAAAAATAAATTAATATTGGGAATACAATTTATGGTAAGAATTTCCACTGACAGAAAATTTGTAGAAGTTATGGCCCTTGAAAATATATAGATTGTTGGTTAACTTTCAGTGGCAAAAATGTGCATAGGCAATCAAATCCCTGACCAAAATTGTATCAGGAGTAGGATCTTCAGCCAGTATTGCTTCCATTACTGAAAATAGAAAAAAAATGATGTGTTTTCAGGTATTTTGAATGGTTACATTTTAACCATCATAATTAAAAATTAAAAAGTCAACAGAAAAATATTTAAAAGATCTTTTCCAATGGTGACCCACTTTGATTTAGTGGTTCCATGGAAATTCTTTGACAGAATTTTTCCATCTTTACTAGATTAAAAATAAATTAACAAAACTGTCTGAAAACAAAGAAATGTTTCTTAGTTTTGTCTGGAAGTCATGAGTGATTCATCATTTAAATATTTGATAAGTCTCATTTGCATAAGGTTCTACGTTTTTGGAAACTAGTCTTGTAGTTTTAATTTATTTGTCATTATATTAACAGGTTTTTTTGGTGAGAAAAATTAAAGGGTCAGATGTTGGAACATTATATGCCATGAAGGTTTTGAAAAAAGCAACATTGAAAGGTAAAGTGTTTATATCAACATTTTACGGATGTTTTTGTTGCATACTTATAAAAATATTTGTGGGTCATTTAATACGATATAGTACATTTGGGACCTGACTTACATGGAATACTCCGTTAGTTAAGAAAGGGCTTTCAATATTATGTCTTGGGTCCAAATCTTGGACCAAAATGTCCACCAATACAAAAAATTGATGATTAAACAAACATATTTAAAAATATTTTCATTTGAAAGTACTTGACCTATTGGTTTTATGAAAGCCAACAAAAGACATTGGTCATAACCTGTCATCACCATTTGTTTTTACAATTAAACAAAAACCCCAAACTTATAAAATCACACATTTTTTATTTCACTTGGATTAAAGTATCCTCAGTGGAAAATAGTTTATGAATGATTTCATTATGCATGTTAATTTGAAGCCAACTTTCTTTTTATTGCAGTGCGTGATCGCCAGAGAACAAAAATGGAACGTGACATTTTGGCAGACATTAATCATCCATTTGTAGTCAGATTGCATTATGGTAAGCCTTTCATAGGTTTAAATAGTATTTTAGATTTGTATATGATTGCAAAATTGTACACTTCTTGTTTAAATTATTTTTCTTTTTAAAAAACATTAAGTGATTTTAGTCAAACTATTAGTGTTACTGTGTTTCTCATATTCATATACGGGACAGATTTTTCTTTTCTTTCACAGCATTTCAGACTGAAGGCAAGTTATATCTGATATTGGAATTTTTGAGAGGTGGTGATCTGTTTACTAGGTTATCAAAGGAGGTAATTATGATAGTTTTTGTCCTTGAACTTTCATTTTATTTTAAGGAAAAACTGTTGAGGTAGCTTTTACAGCAAGATCTAATGTTTCTATAAGTTTATATCTCTGTAACTGAATGTAGTTCAAACCTTTCAAGCTATGTGCAGATGTATCTTGCTAAGTAGATTATCATTGGGGTAGAAGGTGGTCACTATGACCTATATTTCAGGCTTCACTGACATTGTGAAATGTTACCTGTCTGACTTCATGTCCCATATTCTATACAGTGATTGGTGAATTGGGTATTTCCCTTATCAACTTTCTTTCCTTTGGATGATGAAGATTTTTCTTTGTATATTAATTTTTTTTCCACTTTGAGTTTTTCACCTGTGAGTTTTCAAATATTACTGCTTTATGACCTTCCATTGTCTTATTAAAATCAATGTGAAGAATACATACTCTTAGAATAGAGACTGGAAACAGGGAATGTGTCAAAGAGACAACAACCTGAAGAAAGAGTAGAAAACAGCTCAAGGCTACCAATTGGTCTTCAATGCAGTGAGAAAATCCTGCACCTGGTACCTCTAGCCTTTGTTAGTCTTGTGTGTTTTTTTTTATTTTGGTTCATTTTTATGTTTCGGAGTTGAGTGTACCGTCCATTTTGCTGAACTAGTATGCATTATTGTTTAGAGGCCATCTGAGGCCCGGTTACCTGACTTGGGGTAGGTGCAAAAGTGGATTGGGGTTAAACATGTTTTGTGAGATCTCAACCCTCCTCCTATACCTCTAGCCAATGTGGAATATTAGTATTTGTACTAATAGAACATACTTACCTGGTAGTATTAATCCAAAGATCTAGGAAATATGAGTTTGAATGGTTGTAAAGTTGATTATTAAAAACTAATGAAGCATATCTTTAAAAATATCAAACTGATCTATGCTTCATGTCTGTCATTTTCAGGTAATGTTTACAGAAGAAGATGTTAAGTTTTACCTGGCTGAGCTGGCCTTAGCCTTGGATCATTTACATGCTGTTGGTATTGTCTACCGAGATCTGAAACCAGAAAAGTAAGTCTTTTGTTGTTTTAAGCTTTTTCATTTGAACTTAAAATGGCACCCATAGTTTTTTGTTACACTTGTTGGTGCCAAAGTAATTCACTGGATTATTTGTTTACTTAATTTGATTGAACACATCGTATAATATACATTGTAAAAGCCAACAATTAATTACTGTAAATTCGGAAATTTTCGCGTGCACTTACCGGTATTATTGCGATTCTTCTACTCCAGGCAAAATTGCGAGGTTTAATTATTGCGATCACCGCCTACGTAAAAAAGTTTTTTTATTGCGATCAGAGATTGTTTAAAAATTGCAGATGGAGATGGAAGTTTTATTAATGTAATCGTTTAAATTAATGGTTTTAAAAATATTAGATTTCAAAATGTTATTATACATGTATATATAATTGCTGCCAAAACAATAACTATTTAATTAAGTAGCTACCAATGAACCTCTCTCTGGAAGTCGGCAATCAAAGACCAGAAACTTACCCATGAAAATATAAACAAAGGGACACAAATTTAGAAAAAATCAGACTTTAAAATATGCATTAAAATGCGAGTTTTTAATATTGCGACCCTCAACCGATCGCAATTTTCGCAATAATAAAAACATCGCAATAATTTCCATATTTACTGTATTGATTTAAGCTTGTTACATTGGTGATGGTGATTTATTGTAATTTCCAGTGAAAATAAATTTGGTATTTTCACTCCGTGAAATATCAGTTTTTATTTAACGTCGTCAAGGGCGTTACTAACAAATGATGTTTGTGACATTGAAAGATTCAGGAAGGGATCTAAGGAAAATATGACACTTTTGAAGCATTTTTTGTCTATTTTATCAATGTAATAAACAGTATAACTAATTCAAGAATTTGAATATCGAAAATACTCAACTCATGACCGGAAAACACTTATAATTCCTCATGCATCTAATGTCAGGAAGATATCTTCATATAATTTGCTACTAATTGAATGACAGTTCTGATTTTAAAAGATATGTGATGGTTAATTGTTTATTTCAGTATATTACTAGATTCTGATGGTCATATAAAACTGACAGACTTTGGTCTCAGTAAAGAGTCTGTATTTGAAGAGAAAAAGACATACTCATTCTGTGGCACCGTAGAATATATGGCACCAGAGGTTGTAAATAGAAAAGGACATGGTACAGCTGCAGACTGGTGGTCCTATGGTGTTCTAATGGTAGGTTTTGATTGATTGGTACGTCATAGTTGACCTTTTCTGTTATACATTTTGTTGTTTATATGATAGAAGGGTTATGGTGTAAAAATTCTTGCTTTAAAGTCCCTCAAAATAGTTGACCAAGATTAAGCAAAGGAATTGTGCATTAATTGATGTTTTTCATCTTACCGTCACAACTTGAATTCTTGCTTGCCATCTGTAATCTTCATTCCCTCTTATTCTCTTGACTGAATTCACTGATACACAAGATTCTTCATCAGGAAATATTGAATTGCTATACCTTGTTTGTTTTCTCAAATTTTTATACCCCCCGCAAACAAAGTTTGGGGGGTATATAGGAATCACCTTGTCTGTCCGTCCGTCTGTCTGTCTGTCTGTCTTTCTGTCTGTCTGTCCGTCTGTCCATATATCTTGTAAGTGCAACTCCTCCTAGACCGCTCAATGGATTTCAACGAAACTTTACAGAAAGGAAGTACATCATCCAAAGATGTGCATGAAGAAAAATCTTTGCTTTCCGATATCACACAAGGGAGATAATTGGACTTCAAAGCGGGTGGTTATCCTTTGTGAGCTTTGCTCACAGTACCTCTAGTTTATATTGATATCAGCTGCCATTTTGACAATATTAGTGAGGAATGTCATTCCTAATCCCCAACTCTTCTTACATCCTTAACCATGTAAACTGCACATAAAGCTGCTATTTTGACACAGCATCATGGACTGCTAAACTATGCAAACTACACAACTGATTGTTGCTGTATTAGTATGTGACAATAATAAGATACATGTATTTAGTCACACAGTCAAAGTGGAAATTTATTATAATATTTCACTGCTTGTTGTTTGTGAATTGTAGATATAATGACAAATAAAACAAGTGAAATACAAAAAATTCTTTGACTTTAAGATGTTTTGACCTGTACAGTTTATTGATTTCTTTTTTAGTTTGAAATGTTGACAGGTGCTTTACCATTTCAAGGGTCCAATAGAAAAGAGACAATGAATCAAATATTGAAGTAAGTTACTTAAACCATGATATAGTTCTTTTTAAATATTTTGCAGAAATATTGGGTTATGTAGTAATACAATAAACTAGTAAATTGTGGCAATAAGGCCAAATGAAAAAATATATACAGTTCCAGTTATCCTATTTACCTTATCTTTTGGCATCTACCTTAAAGTGGAACTAAAACGCTTATAGCAAGTTATTTTCATTTTATAGTACTAAATAAACGTTTAAAAACACCAAAAACCCGATGAAATTTGGTCAAGTAATAACGGAGAAAATAGCGAGTGAAGTTGGATTATTTTTACCTGTGGGAAATCCAATCAGCGCTATTTCCGGAAACAGGGTTTCCTCGCTGAGTGACCCCGATTGACCGGAAATGACGTACAGTGCGGGCTACTCTTGAACTTGTTTACATTGACCAGAAGGAATATCTTATGGATGAAGACAGCAATGCTAGTGATTTATCGCTGTCATTTAAATGCCCCCATATACATATATATAAAAAGAATGAAAATGAAATTATAGATATTTTGAAAGGTGTGTATAACATAAATACAAATGGAAGACCATCTTATAGGAATAAAAAGCAAACACTATTTTTTTAAACAAGCAAATATAAGACACAATATTAATTGATAGTTTTAAAACAGATGTTTTACAAATAGTGATATAAGTTACTGAAAAGTAATATAGATTTTGATATAGAATTGTAATGTGTTTTTTTTTTTTTTGAATTGACAGATTCATAAAATTTCAGAATTTTCTTATAAAAATATATTAAATTTCTTAGTTTAATCAGAGACATATATGTAGAGAGGGATAAGTAATTTCTTACAATCCTTGTTGTAATAATAAAAATATGTAGAGAATAGTTGGAGAACCTGCACTGTACACCTAAAACTTTAATAAAAGATTTTGATGGATTTTAATAAAAAAAAATTATTCAACTTATAAAATAATTCCCACATTTTTAGAGTTATAATTTGGTTAATATTGGTTATGGGACTTTATGCTCTTTGTGTAATTTGAATTATAATACCAGTCAAAACTGGTTTTCATAACACCTTTCTAATGACTTTGTTACCTGTATATTGATTTACTCCACAGGTGGTAGGTGCATGGCCAAGTTGTTATTTACCTGATTGGAGGGATTAAAACTTTTGTTTGATCTTTATTACTAGATAACAGGATGTTAATTAATAGGTGCTAAAACTTTAACTGTTTTAATTACCAGGATTAAAGGTGATAAATATCCATCCACATGTTTACTAATTTGTTTTATATCATGAACTAGTTTTAATTTTCACAGGTGTTTAATACTATTTAGGGGGAAATTAAAATTTTTTGCACGATTGGAAGTGTCATATATATATTTTTTTTTTATAAATAATGAATAAATAAATAAATACATATTCTTTTAATAAATAATTAGACATTCAAACTTTGCTTTAGCTTTACATTGCCTAATGAAATAGAATGTCTTTAAAAAAAAAGCTACATTTTTACCCAAATTATGTTCTGCATTATCAGGATTATGATCATGAACATGTTATATAAATAGAGAGGTAGTTATATCATGGAGGTATATGTATTGTTCTATATTGTATTATTTTACCATAGTCAGCAGACTATTAATATTTGAAATTATTATGGTTACAAATGTATAACTTTTATGCTCATAGAAAGAGAAAATAATTCAGAGGGACATGGAACCAGAATAACTTTTTATGGAGCTACACATTTGGCTATAATAGCCTCTTATTGTACTACAACTTATGTTAGCTTGTTGGCTACATCTTTTCAAAGTCATGCATTTGATATAAGCGGCGTTACATGTACCTTCTACTTACTCCATTAATAATATTTTTAAATAGCCCTATGTTCAGGTGTTGAGTTTGTCCCGTTTTTGCAGAGTTGCTGCATCCCGCAACTGCACAATTCCCTCCCATTGTTGAATTGTAGATTTAAATTAAGTACAATGTTTCATCAAACAAGTGTCGGTGAATATATAAGAAGCAGGGCTTCCAAAATTTCATTTTTCAAAGAAATATTTTTGACGGTCAATGATCAGCTGGATACTTAAATGTAACTGAGAGCCTGTGAGAGGATGCATAAATTGATATATGTGTCTAAATAATTAGTAGTGTTATATGCAATAAAATTATTTATAACTGTTTTGTTTTCTTCATTCTAAAAATAAATAAAATATTATCCTTGCTATTGTGTCATTTTTCCGTGTATCGTAATACAGTAACCATCATTTCATCAATCAGCTTCAGTACCTGACTGTTCTCATGTTTTTATTTATGTTTATATAATCTATCTGCTCTCTGTGAGTACTTAACACTTTGTAAATCAAGGCCATTTTATTTGAAACTGTTGATGTTGGCTTTAATTGCAGTACAACTTGATCATCAATACACGTGATACTTTTCTTTTTGTGTATTGATTACCTGACCACGTGACTTTTACAACTGATGCGGTATTTATAGATAACATTGAGGAGGCCCAAATGAAGGATATTGTTTTAAACCGTGTAAAATCTACTGAACAGTGATAACATTTTTCTTTGTACAATTTCCCAACCTGATTTAGAAAATAAGGAATAAATAAAAACATACTCAGTTGATAAATAATTTAATGAATAACAACATGAAACAATAAAATATCACATTACATTCATGAGCTTGCTAAATGCATTGTTCTGATAAACATGGCGATTACGAACAGATTGCCATTTGCGGATAGCAGGTACAGGGTCAAAGTCTTTAACATCTACACCTACTAAGCTTATCCTCATAAGTTGATCTAAAGCGTCAATACCTAGACTACACCTTAGTTTTGTCTTGATAATGTTCTGCCTTGAAAAACCCCTTTCACATTCAACACTAGAAACCGGCAAAACACGTGAAATTTCCATTAGCGAAATTGCATTTTGGAACTGGTCTTTTCTTGAAATAATTGCAGTCAATAGATCGGCAAACGAAAGTCTGTTGTAGTTGTTGAAGATCAAATACTTAAGTATGCCCCATTCTATTTGTAGTTCTTCTTGGTTGACTATACTATAATGGTCTCCGAGACACTGTAACTGTTCTTCACCGTAGCGAGGAAGGTCGGCAACACTACTAGGAAAGTTCGACGGTTCAAATACAGAGAATGCTTCGAAAATTTTGTTGTCTGGAAATCGGTCACGAATGTTATCATGTATCAATTGGGCACATTGCACGGCTCTTGTCTTGAGATGAATGTCACGGTGGTTACGTTTAAAGGTGATAGTGTTGAAGCTGTCAGATTGGTCTGTTGATTTTAGAAATTCGGCACATAATGGTCCAAATGAAGGAAGCTCGGTTAAGTACTCGGCCTCTATTGCCATGAGAAAAGAGTCAACTAATTGTTTCACGGTGGCATAAGACAAGTCACGTTTCTGAAGTGATTTGCTGAGCTGATTAATTTTACCAAACAGGTCGGATAAAAAGTAGAGCATGAAAAGGAACTTGTATGTTGTCATACTGTTGTGAAGAGAATTAGCCACGATGTCGGTGTCACTCTGGTCGCCTAACATGTTTACAATGGAAACAACAGAACGGCGGAGATTGTCTAAAGCGTTTCCCATAGAAAGCCAGCGGACTTTATGAATGTCAAGCGGATTTAACGACGGATCATCTACTATTAGTTGCCATGATCGTAGTTCGGCAAGGTTTGTGGGTGAACGTTTGTAATACGAATATACAGTGCTAACAATGCTTTCTAAATATTTAATGTCCGGAATTTCTTTTGCCGTTTCGACACAGGCTAATGCTAGGCGGTGAGCTACGCAATGAATCTCTACTAAGTGTGGAGAAGTGTCTTTTAAAAGCTGAGATACACCTCCATGCTTTCCTATCATAACCGACGCACCGTCAGACCCCATGCCGAATATTTTAGACAAGTCTACACCAAATGACTTTAAATAGGCAATTATATGTGCAGTAATTGACACGGCGGTACCAGAAGACAAGTTCAAAAGTTTTGTAAAACTAATTTTCAGTTCACCAGCTTTGAGGTATGATAAGTACAAAATTAAATGTTTTTGCGTAGCCAGATCAGTTGACTCGTCGATCATAATTCCCACGGCGGGACTTAACTTTACGTCGGACATCACCTCTTTCTCTATAATATCGGAAATTGTCTGAATAAATTCGGAGCAGGCATTGTTCTCTTGATATAATTTAGACGTGATCACGGCACCATTTAACTTAGTTAAATCATTTATTGACTGAAATTTGTCCATTGGCAAGTTTTCTTTAGCAATAAAGTAAGCATTACGGAACAAGGTGCACATTGCGTTGTCAGTCTTTTCATGAACTTTCTCAAATACTGATACAATTGGATTACTTTTGGAAGCTGTCTCTAATTTAAGAGCTTGAACGTGGTCATTGCTATTAGCATGATCTACAACGGCTGACTTTCGAAAATTTGTCGAACCAGGCTTTACAAAGTTATTTTTAAGTTTATGTTTTTGACAAATGTCACAAAACATGGCATTTAGCATACTGTCAAATCTTAACCATAAAAACAGTTGTAACCATTTATGACTAAAGCTTCTAGCATTTTTAGCAGAATTTGAATTTTGATCGGAATCGTCACGTTTACGTTTGCCCATGATGGCAGATTTGTAAAGTTCAATTTGAGACAAAGTCTTTATAGCAGTCGGAGATTGTCATGATTGGATATTCTGCTTTATGATTTCAATTATAAAAACAGTTTTTAATATGAAAACAAGAATAGAGAACGCCCCCCTTATTTATTGGACAACTCCGCTTGGTATACCCAAGCGAAGCTATTCTCGGTGTTTTTCCTAAATATTTCAATAAAATTTCCCCTTTAGCGTACCCCAGTATTTAACACGATGTACAGTGTTAAATAAAATAATATATATCATACTTATTCATTTATTTGAAGAATTACTTTTAAATATCAGGATACTTTTTTTTAACTGAATGCTCATTTAAAATAATATCTATAAAGCGTAATTAAATAGGATGTTGTTTCATACACGCTTACATGTTTGACCTCGTTTACCTGATCACCTTTTTGTACATTGTTATGCATCATTAATTCTATTGATAAAGACAAGCTAAGGACACCTCATCAAAGGTAACAAACCTGTAATCAGTG
The DNA here is from genome assembly GCA_028015205.1 of Mytilisepta virgata. NCBI lineage: Eukaryota > Metazoa > Mollusca > Bivalvia > Mytilida > Mytilidae > Mytilisepta > Mytilisepta virgata. Next base: position 1,354,524 of record CM051516.1, read on the forward strand.
AATGATTTATGGCTTCAATATAACTTATTGAAGGGATAATTGTTTGACAGCTTGTTGTTATTTAAATAAAAGAAAACGTGTTTTTTCTACTTTTATTGATGTACACAAGCTTAGGACCAAGCCGTACATTTATGTACCCAGAGAATTAGACTAACTGGGACACTTCAAAGTATCTGAAATATACTGCATCTGTTTTATTAAACCCAATTATGACCGAAATATCTTTGTGAAATAGATTGCCACAATTATAAACTAAAATGCACAAACGGACATGCCCAAAGCCCCAAACGAACATTTTTATCGATCGATAGTTGGTAAAAATTGAAATGACCGTTTTATGAAGATTTGTGAAAATTCTATTTGACCGTTTGAGGCTGAGAGCAGCCGGACTTTTTATGACAATTTCGGTCAAGTCCGGCATATATGACTGTTTTGGAAGCCATGATAAGAAGCACTGTCAATCGATAGTTGTCACCAATAACTTATAAACAATCAACTGAATCTGCTTTCACTTTGCAAATGACCTGTACCTATTTATGTACAAGATCTGAACCGCACAGTACGTCACTTCCGGCGAATAGTAATATTAGAATAAGTGGCGAGTTTTTTAACAAATCGTTCAGGTGTGCAAATGACGATCGGCCAGTATTTTGCTAATATCTCGAAAACTAAGTTACCGAATTTCATCGGGTTTTTTGCGTTTTTATACGTTTTTTTAGTACTATAAAATGAAAATAACTTTCTATAAGCGTTTTAGTTCCACTTTAAACATTTTTTGGACATTTTTCATTAAGCACTGTTAAAGTCAGAATTTCTCTCTCCGGGACTCAAATGTAAAATGAAATAACATATGAGATAAAAAAAATCTAAACCTACATACTGTACACTAATTTTTATCTTGGTGTAACGAGAACCACACTTTTTTTATAGTTGGCCTAAGTGATAAAATAGGGAATGATGTATTTATGGTTTATTTTTTTAATCTGTTATCTTTTGTATATGTTAACTCATTCATAGTAAATGATACTTGGTGTAAGGCACACACACATACCCGAATAGACCCTTGTTTGTACTTCATTTTACAGGTTTAGCTGAAAATAATTTAAAAAGTTATATAATTTGACCCAAGATTATTCTCAATTTCAGAGCCAAACTTGGAATGCCACAGTTTTTAAGTTTAGAAGCTCAAGGTTTACTTAGATGTTTATTTAAAAGAAATCCAGCAAATCGATTAGGTAAGAAAATGCATTTTTCCTTTAGAAAGTTATTGATTTTTCATAACCATGACTACATAGCCACTCCCTTTTTTGGGGGGGGAAAATGGGGGGGGGGAGGAAGAGGAGGAGGATGGTTTATCAAGTCTTTTCTGAAAATTCACAATTATATCCAACCTTCCATAAACAAGAGGGTTATACAATATCAAGATTAGTCCTACAAACATAATACTTTCATGTTTATGATAACATTGTCTGAAACAAATTGGCCATTTTTAGGATATATAGGTATGAATATAAGTACAGATAAAATTCAGTACCTCGAACTCTGATTGTTCGAATGCCAACAATGGCTCTAACACCAACTATGGCTCAAACTGTTTGGAAAGTCTAGTCAGTTTTCCATTTATTTTTAGCTCACCTGGCCATAGGCCATGTGAGCTATTGCCATCACTTGGCGTCCGTCGTCGTCGTCGTCTGTCGTCGTCGTCGTCGTCGTCTGTAAACTTTTTCAAATGTTAACTCGTCCTAAACTACTGGACCGACTTCAACCTAACTTTGCAGAATTGTTCTTTAGGGCATCTGGAAAATTTCTATCGTTTAAAATTTTTGAAATGTCGAAAAACATGGCTGTCGTTACTATAAATAGAACATAGGGGTCCATCAGTAGTTTTCTGCAAATAACTTGAAAACGAAAGCAGATATCAAAATTTTGACATAGGGTCAAAATGTTCAGCACGATGAGATCTACCAGTATGCAAATTTTTGTTACGATCTTACAACTGATGTAGGAGTTGTTGCCCTTTAAATGTCAAATTTGGCAATATTTCGTTTTTCAAGGCTATTATTATGAAAATGAGAAGAGATAGATAATCAATGTAAGAACAAAAGTTGCTCAGTTAATAAAGATCTATGAATGTTCAAAATTTCAGGTCAATCAGACATACCATGTTAGAATTATTGCCCTTGAAAATGTCAATTTTGTTTGCAGATTTTCCCTTTTTGTGCAATTATTGTAAAAGGAGATAAATAATCAATGTAAGAATAAAAGTTGTTCAGTTAATTAAGATCTATCACTGTGCCAATTTTCAGGTCAATCAGACAACCTATATTAGAGTTATTGCCCTTGGAAATTTAATTTTTTTCAGATTTTCACATATGTTCAAGTTTAGCATTTTTAATCAGGATGTTGTTTATTTATATTTTATTGCTACTTGAAATTATTTTTATTGAAATTCTGTTTAATGTTTTGAATATTTCATCAACATTCAATTCACAATAATTATTTTTTCATTGATGTACTCGTGAGCTTTGGTGCCGAGTGAGGGACCATACTCAAGGTTTTAGCATTTTTTTCTTTCACTTCCATGTCATTTCCTGCAAAATCAGGTAAACTTTTCACTCTTGTTTATATCATGATTATTGTCCTTTGCCACAATTGTCCATTTACATCGTGCTTATTTATTATTGTCCTTTGCCACAATTGTCCAGAATCAATTTTACTTCCATAAAAGTCCATTCATGTTAATATTTTTGATGCAGATTTATAACCAAAACATTGCACAGGTTGTCCAGAGCAAATGCCTGAAATCAGGTATACAAAGCTTTGAATCAATTTTTCTGACGTCTATAAAATAAAGGCATTTTCTAAATATATCATTCAAAAGAAGTGATATCATAGCTATATGTTTTAGCATCTTTCAAATTATAAAAAATGATGTCTTGTTAAATGCCTCTGCAGTGACAAAGCTTTCTTGAATTTTCTATTGTATTAGCAGACGTTAACATGTGTGCAACCAGGTCTGACTTGAGCACATCTCACTCTCCTTTGATGATATAATTGGCATGTGACCAAGTTAACAAGGATGATGTCAAGTTCTTTGAAAACAAATTGAATGTATTTAGGAAATGTGCTTGACCGATGGACTAGTCAGATTTAAAATTTGGAAATTAGCGTTTAATTGCTAAAAAGAGAGACCTTTATACCTTAAAGACCAGGTGAGCGATTCAGGCTCCTGGGAGCCTCTTGTTATGTTTCCGTACTCGGACGTTCAAGTATGTCCTTAGTGAATGATACAGGTTCCAGTTTAAAAAAAAATTAGGTATCAAAGCAGAAATTTAAAAATTTTCACCAATATTAATATTGAGGATTACTTTATTTCAGGTACAGGTCCCAATGGAATTGAAGACATGAAGAAACAACCTTTTTTTTCCACCATAGATTTTGACAAGTTGTTTAAAAAAGAACTCAACCCACCCTTTAAACCAGCTGTTGTCCAAACTGATGATGCATTTTATTTTGATCAAGAATTTACCTCCAGGACTCCAAGAGGTAAGGGTTGCAATTTGCGATTTTGAGGTTGGTACAACAATCAATATATATTTGTTCTCCTGGCACAAGTTCATCAGTCTATAATAATTTTATTAAAACTTTTAAATAATCCCTGGCCCTGGTATATACATTTATATTTATTGTAATGTATAAATTTAAATTCTTGCTTGGAAAACTGAGAGTAATTTAGGCAAGTAAACCATGTGCAATATGTATATGCAAAATTTCACAAAAATCAACATAATTCATCGATGTGTAATGGTGTGAAATATTGAAAAACAATCCTGATAACTATTTATTTAAAATCTGCGAAATATTATGATTCTATCTTAAACTTTGTAAAAAGAATTGATTTACCCTATATGCAAAACATTATAAAAAATTAATTTCACTGTATTCTTCTCAAACATGTTGGAATTAAAAGCATCGGGTTCACCCTAGACTGATAAAGATCTATAACTGTGACTGTTTTTCTTGCTTTATTTGAATAAAGCAGCTGTTTACACTTCAGTTCATTACTTATTTTATCCACAGATTCACCAGGTATCCCACCCTCTGCAACAGCACATGAATTATTTAGAGGTTTTAGTTTTGTTGCACCAGCGTTACTTGATGACAACAGAGAAATACGTAATCCTCTACTGGACAATCAAAGTCTGAAAAATGTGAGTATTTTAGTAGTATATAATGACAAGATATAGAGCAAGTTTGCATTTGATTTCAGGTTGATTATTTTTCTCAGAGTAATGGCTCTTGCTTAACTTGAAATTCATTGGTTTCTAACTCCATCCCCCACCAAAAATATTCTTTGAGGTCTCAGCTTTAAATTAAGTATATAACCACCACACCCTGCATACCAGTATGTCCTCGGACAAGTTTGAAGGGATAATACACGCTGATGTCAGAATTTCACCGAAAAATTGACAATAAATCCACATTTAAGATGACATTTGAATTAAATTTTTACCTCATTCGAAAGAGAAATTATTACTGAAAATGATAGTGTTGTCAATTGAATGAAAGGATACAGTATATTTGACAAAATAAGAATATTGCAAATCTTACCTTTTTGTTTGTTCCGATATATTGCTCAGCAGATCGCTCCACAGATGTGATACCTGTATGCAGGGTGGGATAACATCATTAGAGAAAACGCTTTAAATTTAAATCTGTTGTTTTGTTTTGAAATAATGATGGCAATAATATGCAAGTGTATAATGGTAAGTGATACAATATTAGTAACATTTTATTACAGTGTCCATAGACAATTAGGTTTCCTCTCGCCGTACTACATTAAGTTATAAATATATCTCTCATTTATCCTTTGGATATTGTACTTATTGTGTCGCCTGCGGAATGCATGGTCGACACATAGGGATCACTTTCTGTTGTCTTTCATCGTCACACTTTTCTTCTATCCTCAACTACTCGTAAACCGCTCAAAGGAATTTGATGAAACTTTCTCTGTGCATTAACATTAATGCGCAGGTGTGCATATATATTTCATTTTTAGAAAATTTTAAATTTTTTTTGGTAAAAATTGACATTTTTGAAAAAAAAGAGGGGGGGTCAAAACTTCTATCCTCAATTACTCCATAACCGCTCAAAGCAATTTGATGAAACTTTATCTGTGCATTAACCTTAATGCACAGGTGTGCATATATATTTCATTTTTAGAAAATTTTAATATCTTTTGTAAAAATTGACGTCCGCAGGCGTCTTCCTTGGAAGACTCACACACTTTAATTTATATGGATTTCTTATAATTGTAAACATCAAATTTTACAGGGGAAAAAAGTTTATTTCAAAACAAATGATTAGATAATAAAAAAAATTATTAGATTTCAACACATTTTCTGTGGAGTTTATTGATTTATACACTGAACCAAGTTCACTTAAAAACTTTACATAGAAATCCTTCAGACTTTAATTTGTTTGTTAGTAAATTGGTCAGGTTTGTACATAAAAAAAAAATGTGTTTAGATCTATACAAAATTCTTGTTTAGCATATTGAATACTAATGTAATGAAATTCAGACTGATTCCAGAAATTTTTAGAAAGTACTCCTACTTACTCTCATTATTTTATGGGAAGCTTTATATTTGTCATTTCTGAAAATTTTTTTTATATCTTATTATTGCAGCTTCCTGGTGTCAAATCCATATCATATTCCGATGAGTATGAATTGAAAGAGGTAAGTTCATGATATAAATCTATATTTAAATATATTTGTATATCAAGGTAAATTTAAAGTTTGTACAGGTAGAATGTCATCCTGAGTCAACTCTAGCAAAGAGCTAGCCTAAACACCTGTCAAGTTTTATTTTTTGTTCAATTTGAATGATCTATTTAGCTCACTTGGCCCAGAGGGCCATTTGAGCTTTGTCGTCACTTTGCGTCCGTCGTTATGCAATTCATCATCTCCTTTGATTTGAACCAAACTTTACAGGAATTTTGTATGGAAGGGTGTCTATGAAACTATGAAACTTTATAGGAATAATGAATGGGGTTACCTCCACAAAGATTCTATATTTCCGGTTGGCAAAAAAAAAGATACATTCTATAAAAATCCTCATTTCCGGTTGGCAAAAAAAAAAAGATACCCTCTATAGAAATCCTCATTTCCTGTTGGCAAACATGGATGCTGTGGTGGCACATAGATTTGCATTGAAGTCTATGGTTAATCAGTTTCATCATCTTGTAAGGAATAAGTGTATGGAATGACCTTTATAAAAGTCTCATTTGATTCTGATGGGTTAAGCCTTGATATACAAACAAAATTACATATGGAGTAGCTCCAGGTGAGCGATTCAGGCTTACTTGAGCCTCTAGTTACAGAGTTATGGTTCTTGTACCTTAAGTATCTTAGGTCATGATTCCAAATGTCCTGGAATTACCATTCAAAGTAATGACAGTGGTAATTAGTGTGCTCCAAAGTTATTTTAATATTAATGGTCTGAACACCTTAAAATATCTGTTTCAGCTTTTTACATTAATATGTAGTGCTACTGTGAATAAAATCCAGTTTCATAAATCAGTATAAAATATTATTGTTTTTTGACAGGATATTGGAATTGGATCTTACTCAGTATGCAAACGATGTATCCACAAACTGACAGGAAATAGTTATGCAGTCAAAGTAAGTGATTCTTAGTGTTAACCCATGGCTGGCAGCTAACATGTGATCAGCTGAGAAATTGATCTTCACCATTTTGTGATCTGGCTTTTGCATCAAGCTTGCTCGTCTTTATATTTGGGGTAGATTTACCTTCTTATTGATAACTTTAAGGATACATAAAATTTTTAAGGGGTACAATGTCTCAGATTGTTTATCATTAAACAGTGCTTTACAAGATTGTGTCCGTTTTGGTTCCATTATTATACATAGTAAAATGGCTGCAGTAGTATCATTTCTGCTCTTTTTAGATGGTTGTCAAAATCAGGTCTGTATATGTTTTACTCTTGTACCTATTTGAATAATTGTTTGTTGGATCTGCATATCAAATAGAGATTACCTTTGTTTGCAGTCTACAAAATTTTTTCTATTTCAGATAATGGAAAAGGAAAAAAGAGACCCATCAGAAGAAGTAGAAATCTTGTTACGATTTGGTCACTATCCTAACATTATAAGGTTACGTGATGTAAGTAATTTACATTTTAAAGATGAAAATTCCTATTTTCTTGTCCAATGGGTAAATCCTAAATTTTTTGTTTGTTGTGACTGGAGCATTAACTGTTACCCTTGTCCTGCATTTTAAATTTGCCTGCAATAGTCAGTACCTAACCGACAGTTTGCCCTATTATTATCAGCTTATCCTTTGAGTTTCTGGTGTCTGTCTGTCTTACATACTGATTCAAATTAAATGATGATATTTCCCTTGATTGTTCTCCAGCACAAGAAGCTGTGTTGCGAACTGGATTGAAATTTTACCTTGGAATTCTAGGTTAGATAAATACACTTATATACTAGTTACAAAGTAGTGATGGCTGAATGGTTGATACCCAAAGGGACTTACAGTCCACTTTCAGCAGTATCTTCTCAATGGTAGTGAAAGAAATCCATCTAATTTCTATGCACATTTTGGATTCAAGGATGATTCCACACGTAAAATGGGTCCCATACCCAATTAGGACTGATATACTCAATTATGAATTCTCCTGCATATGTTTGGCAAGTAGAATAAGACTTCTGACTTTGGCATTAGGTTCAATGGTATACTTATAATACTTAATAACAAAAATCCTCCTAATGATACAAAATTACCAATCGTCCTTTAAACCACTGTAATCACTGTCTTATATTCACAATTACCAGAATTGATTAGAGACTCATTTCCAGTTTATAACAACTGGCTAAACATCGTTTTGTCTGTTTGAGCACCCTCAGCAGTCCAAAATAAATTGTTGTGTTTCTGTTTGAGCGCCCTCAGCAGTCCAAAATAAATTGTTGTGTTTCTGAGTGCCCTCAGCTGTCCAAAATAAATTGTTGTGTTTCTGTTTGAGCACCCTCAGCAGTCCAAAATAAATTGTTGTGTTTCTGTTTGAGCACCCTCAGCAGTCCAAAATAAATTGTCGTGTTTCTGTTTGACAGCCCTCAGCAGTCCAAAATAAATTGTTGTGTTTCTGTTTGAGCGCCATCAGCAGTCCAAATTAAATTGTTGTGTTTCTGTTTGAGCACCATCAGCAGTCCAAAATAAATTGTTGTGTTTCTGTTTGAGCACCATCAGCAGTCCAAATTAAATTGTTGTGTTTCTGTTTGAGCGCCCTCAGCAGTCCAAAATAAATTGTTGTGTTTCTGTTTGAGTTTTGTGCTCCTTTATGTTATTATTTTTCCGTGGTTCTGTCGGTTCGGTGGTGTTGATTGATTGGTATGTCATTGTTGACCTTTCCTGTTATCCATTTTGTTGTTTATTTAGTAGAATCATGCCTGGGGTTTCTGACCAAAACTTTGAAAAGCGATGTTGCAAGTAATAGTCTCAATGTCTAATAGGGTAACCAAAAGTTAGGTAAGGCCCTTTATGAACAGGTGTTCTTTATACACAGGGTAAATTTACTAAGATTACTGATGATCAAGCTTTTTTGGTTCTAAAATTTGAAGAAGTCATTGTGATCTTGAAAGAAAATACTGGTATTATTGATAAAACTTTTTCTTTAAAAGTACCTTTATACTCTCAGTCACACTTTAGAGAAGAAAATTTCCCTTGTTTCATTGCCAAACGTATACCCTAATATATACCCACATGTCCAATAGTGAAGACATTTTATGAAGGAGCTCTGTATTATGAATTAATAAGGATGTAGTTGGACTTTGGATATGATTAGTGATTATCATTTGTGTTTCGACCGCCTCAGTGGTCTCGTGGTAGCGTGCTCGCCCCGAGTGCGGAAGGTCGTGGGTTCGATCCCCGGCCGGGTCAAACCAAAGACATTAAAATTGGTATTTGCTGCTTCTCCGCCAAGCACGCGGCATCTAGGAGTAAAAGCAAAGACTGGTCGGCTCGGAGTCCGTATAATGTGTCCGAGTGAGGTTATATGTCTTCCTGCGGACAGTTACCTCGTGAGCTACATGTAGCACATTAAAAATCCAACTTAGCGTGTCGGTCTAGTACAAAGCAGGGATCATATTCATTATCATATCAACATGTTCTCGTTCTGATATGCACCTGGTTGCCACTGGACGTTAAACAATAATTCATCCATCCATTATCATTTGTGTTTCAGGTATTTGACAATGGAAATAAAGTTTATATGGTAACTGAATTAATGCAGGGAGGAGAATTACTTGATAAAATATTACGACAAAAGTTCTTCTCAGAAAGAGAGGCTAGTGCTGTTTTACAAGTTGTGACAAAAACTGTGGAGTACTTACATTCAAATGGGGTATGGTTGTCAGTAGAATATAAAGGAAATAAACATTAAATGATATATATTCAATGTATTAAATAAATGGAGGCAAAATGATTTTAATAAATAAGTAATATGGAACCTAGATGAGTCAAAGAGACTAGACCAATAGATATTTGCCAAAATTGTTCATTTTTTCGGGAAAAAACATCTTGCAGAAAAACAAAAGACGTGGACATTATAAATTATTTCTTCATCCAGTCAGTACATTTTTTCACTGGATGGTAGAGTGAAGTAAAAGCTTGCTAAAATTTATTTTGTAAGTAATTTTGATTTTATTTCCTGATTCAAGGTTGTACACAGAGACTTAAAACCATCAAATATTCTGTACGCTGATACAACTGGTTCCCCAGAAAGTTTACGGATATGTGATTTTGGTTTTGCAAAACAATTAAGAGCAGAAAATGGTTTACTAATGACCCCTTGTTATACTGCAAATTTTGTTGCACCTGAGGTAAGACTTGTTAGGAGTAATGTCTTTGTTAAACTATTTTTTTTTAATACAGTTTTTTTCTGTTTTTGAGTTTTATCTGCTTTGTGATGGGACATCAGATGAAATTATTACTGAAAAATGCTGGTGCTAGTATATGATTTGTGCCAAAGATATGGTGGGTCTTTAACAGATTTAAGGTGATGAAAAAAATATTTTGAGTTTATAAATCCACATATACATGTATAATCATTTGAATGTAATTTCCAAATCATTTTACAAAGACTTCCAGGAGAGCATTGATCCTGATTTTGACGAGAGTTTGTCTGGGTTTTCCATTCAAAAGTATATGGGAATGGTTTTCAGCCAATTTATTTGTAGAGGTATTGATAATTGCTTTCCATATCTGGGCATGATAGGGAGAATTCCTGTCTAAATTTTAGCTAACATTGACCTGTAGTTTGGATAAGGTATTGCATCACATTGTGTCTGTCGTCACATTTCAGTCTTCTCCAGAAACCACTAGCATTAGGTCTCATTAAAATAATTCTTACTCGTAAGATAGGGTAGGGTTTGGGGATTAAATATTATTTCAATGTTTACTGAAAAACAACAGTATTATTATATATATGGTGTTTAAGTAGAGTAATTGGTAGCATATATTTTAGAGGGGAACAGTTGCATTTTTATCTCGTAAGGTAAATATAGACTCAAGTAATCACCTGAGAGTTTGTTATCCACCCAGGGAGATCATAGTGTGGTATCTGGAGTGTATCTTGAAATAAAACATTTTCATGATTCTGATTTTGATTCAGACATTAGTCAACTTTTCAGGAGTTTCTTCCCTTAAAGCCTGACACCTATGTTCATTGCTCAATTTAGTTTACAATGTGATGGAAATGTTTGCATTTTAATTGTGCTTTCCCATGTTTCTACATTAATAGAGAAGTAGTCTTAATATCAAAGGAATGATGACTCCTGCAAAAATAACTAAATACAGAATCAAATCAGAATTATGAAATGTCCTTATTATGTGTGAATAGATTGGTTTTAGGCACATCCTTCAGCAGAAATCAGGAACTGAAACTATTCACTGTCTTTCATATTTAATCAATTTTCAAAATAGTTAAAATGTGTATTAAGTACATACATGTATACATTTGTTACACCTGCAAAGCCTTTATATTAAAGTAATTGGTCACTTAACTGAGTTGGAAAATAAATATATGTTGATAAATAAACAAAAGTATTGAAAGCTTATTGACAGGGTAGAATACTTATGGGCACTAATTGTGCATCCGAATGCCAATATTTTCCTTTACTGCTGTGTATTACATTTTATGGCCAGACTACATGTAAACAAATATTCATTAAAACACCCCATAATAATAGATAGATCTAATAGCACCTTTTGGTACCTGGTTGACATTCTAGCTATTAACAGACACACTTCTTATAATTATACTAATCATGCTAATAAGATTTAATTTGTCCCTGGGTCGTCTCACTTCCTGTGTGTGTCCTATAGTAATCACCCTGTCTAGCCGGATTGTACCGTCTCTCTCACAATAACCTTAATGGATTTTTAAAATCTTTGTGGAAGGTTTATAACAATTAGTTCGCAGATGAATTTAAATAAATGTGCTGACAAAATCTGTGTAGAAATTATGGCTCTTGAAAATAGAAATTACACAAATAATTGATCTGTAACCTCATCGTTAATTTACAATTCTTAATAAATTATGAAAAATTTCGTATGAAAGATTTTTTATTAGTGATACATGTACCGTATCTTGAACAAGTTTGATTTTTTATCAGTGATACATGTACCGTATCTTGAACAAGTTTGAATATAATTATTAGTGACAATAGGAAATTTTTAACAAAACTTCTGCCTTTTGAAATACTTAATGTATTAAATATGCAAATAATTTATTAATTGCTTTATAAATACTCTCACATATATACAGTGCTAAATGGATTTTTATGAAATTTATCTGCAAGTTTATATCATTGATACCTTGGTCTAGTTATAATAAGTTTTTAAGAATTTTGTAGGAGTTACTGCCCTTGAAAATATAAACTATTTGAACAATTGGCTTGTTAGCACTCTCACCATTATGATTCTATGTGGATTTTCATTAAATTTATATGAAAGGGTAATATCAACGATGTAAAGCTCTGAGTTGAAAAATATGACTGCTGATCAGGGCTTCCAAAAAGGTCGCATTTGCTGGGCAAATAAAAATTTATTGGACAGTGTCCACCTGGGCCGAACATGAATTGGACATCCTATGTGGGTTTGCCATTTCAACGTTCATGTAATTCAGAAAAATCAACCATTTTGACTTGACCTTTTGCCTTAAAAGCCACACTTTTCCGGTCATAAAAGTGATAGTACTCTATAAACAAGCCCTACTATAATCCCCTCGCATTACAATCAAGGTAAATTATGTGTCCAAAAGGTGAGATTTACCTGTGATCACCTGTGTCAGGTAAACTATTTGTACCGGACATTGGTATGATGTTGGCCTCGTCGTCGTCGTCGTCGTCCGAAGACATTTGGTTTTCGCACTATAACTTTAGTATAAGTTAATAGAAATCTATGAAATTTAAACACAAGGTTTATGACCACAAAAGGAAGGTTGGGATTGATTTTGGGAGTTTTGGTCCCAACAGTTTAAGAATAAGAATTAGGTTCCAAAAAAGGGCCCAATAAGCATTTTTCTTGTTTTGTTATTATCTTGGTGTAAGGGAGGTAATCCAAACACATTTAAAGTAAAATGTTGTGTATGATTCAATTACCTCCCTCACACTGCTTGTAAATTATGTATTAAGAAATGTAGATTGTCTTGGGGTGATTTATAGCTGTCAGTTTATTTTTAGAAGTTACTATTAATATTAATTTTGTCCATATGTCATTTTCTATTTTAAGACTTTTATGATATATTTAAATGGGTAATTATGTTTGCAAACTCCATGAGAAATTTGAATAGGGATTATGACCATATCTTGAGGGAAAGAATTTTTTTTTTTTTGGAAAAAGGGAAAGGGGGGGGTAAATAAGAAATTGTGGGGGGGGGGGCAATTTTTTCTCATTTCAGATTTCAGAAATTAAAAAGAAAATGTCTTCAAATTTTTATTTTGCAAAACAAAGGGTGGGGAGGGGGGTTACAATGATTTTTTTTTTTTTTTTGGGGGGGGGGGGGGGGGGGGGGGGTTAGTACGCAACAGCATAGTGTATTTCAAAAAAGCAAAAAAAGAGGTTAAATTTTTTTTTTGGGGGGGGGGGGGGGGGGGGGGGGGGGGGGGGCGTCAATTCGCAACAGCATATTGTATTGCACAAAAAGCAAAAAACTGAATATAAATTCAAATCATATGTCCAATTCTAAGTTCTTTGACTACAGTTATTCTGTGTCAGAAACCTAATATGTGTCAAATATTTAATTACAATCCAAATTCAGACCTGTATCAAGCGTGAATATTGTGTCCATTTTTGCCCCAACTGTTTAGGGTTGGACCTCTGTGGTCGTATCCAGCTGCGCTCAGCGAAGCAATTTATTGGAAGTTATTTTTTTGTCAAGCCTGCGACTTAAGTCGCAGAAAGCTTGACATAGGGAAAGTGATCCAGCGGCGGCGTTAACTATCTTCTTAAAAGCTTTATATTTTAGAAGGTGGAAGACCTGGATGCTTTATACTTTGTATAGAGATGCCTTATGTTACGAAATTTCCGTCTGTCATATGTACATTGTCCTTGACCTCATTTTCATGGTTCAGTGACTACTTGAAAAAAAAGTTAAGATTTTTTGTAATGTTAATTTCTCTCTTATTATGAGTAATAGGATAACTATATTTGGTATGTGCGTACCTTACAAGGTCCTCATCCCCATCAGACAGTTTTCAATTGACCTCGACCCCATTTCAAGGATCAGTGAACAAGGTTAAGTTTTGGTAGTCAAGTCCATGTCTCAGATACTATAAGCAATAGGTCTAGTATATTTGATGTATGGAAGGATTGTAAGGTGTACTTGTCCAACTGGCAGGTGTCATCTGATCTTGACCACATTTTCATGGTACAGTGGTTATAGTTAAGTTTTTGTGTTTTGGCGTGTTTTTTTAATACTGTATGCAATATGTCTGATAGCATTTACTTTCATTAGAAATACACGACAGGCGAGACATTTTTGTGTGTCCAGTCTTGTTATTAAAATAAAAACAATCCTGGTTTAAATCTAACTAATTTTTAGCAAAACAGATTTAAACTATTAGAAAAACGTATTTAAAACGATAAGATCATAAATTACAAAGGTGGTAAAAAAGTTTAACAGACAGAACCACGTGGATTGAAATATTACAAGTGTGTGCATGTGCACAGGTGTGATATTTATTATTTAATAATGCGTCCGAATTCATCCAAAATGATAAAAATGTCATTTATACCATTATCTTACATTCATCTCAAGTATTTTCCCTAAGAAATAACGTGGAAAGAACTGCTTAAACTCAATAATGCTAGATAAAAATACACAGAATTTGCACAACCGTCTTCGTCCCGTATTCTATCAAGTAAATATCCGGTTTTGGAAAACTTGTTTATCAAATAACGAAAGTAGTTTCTTAGCAATGTGTTTACGCATTAATAAAGAGAATAAGACAGATATATGTCTGCGGATATATATGACAATTCGAACCATGCACTATCAATGTAATTGTTAATGTCAAACATGGAATTTATATAAAATCTGAAAAAGTAAGAAATTTATCGGCCTTTAATAGTTTAATGGCTTTATCATGGATATGTCCATCTTTTGTTATGGGGGAACCTGTCTAGAGGGATAAAAAACGGGATTGAAAAGAATGTCCGGCTGGCTCAAATATTTTTTGGAAGCCATGGTGCTAATGGGACATTTTTTTTAGATTTTACAGCTCTCATCCTACCAACTATATTAATATTAATGTAAATGTTTTTTATTAGGATAATGTTTACTTACCCTTTTGGTCTTGGAGCCTTTAGTTTGCTGGACTCTCTTTAAATTTGAAGGTTTTTACTCAACAGGATGTCAGATATGTTTGATCAGGAATTTTTTTGTTTTGAAGGAGGACTTGTTAATATACCATATATTAATTCTTGTGGTGACACCCTGTGGTTGTGGGTTAAAATGATTTGATGTTACGCCAGTAGGTTTCCTGTGTTCTATTAGAAGTAGTATAGGTAAACAATTAAGGCATTGGTTTTTAACATATCTACAAAGCTATTGAACTTAGAATACCCAATTCACATTAAATATATAATAATACATTGCACATGCAAATCTTTTGGCCCAATAACATTTTTACACCCTGCCCAGGAATGTGGATGGGGCATATTGATTTACCCTATGTATGTTTGAACTAAGTTTGCGTTAAGGTTTATTTCTTTGGAACTAAGCATAGTGTATCATGGAAATTTCATCAGTGGATGTGCCTTGGGTAGTACTAAGTAGTCATACAATAATTAGGTCATTATGACCTACATTTTATGCTTGAGCAACGGGTTAAGTTTTGCGTTAAGGTTCATTTCTTTGGAACTAAACATAGTGTATCAATGAAACTCCATCAGTCGATGTGCCTTGGATAGTACTGAGCATTCATGCATGATGACCTACATTTTAGGTGGGGCATCTGTGTCTTACAGACACAATTTCTAGTTTCATAATAGTTAGCAAAGGGTCAAGGTGGTCAAAACAAAGTTGGATTTGTTTTAGCATATTATTGTGTTAAGAACTTTATTGTGTCAGTCAAAATAATTGTGACAAGCTGTAGCCCAGTCCAGTCAACAAAGTATGTCTATATCAACTGTGACAAGCTGCAGCCCAGACCAGTCAAAGTAGTATGTCTATATCAACTGTAACAAGCTGCAGGTAAATGTTAAAAAAAATTTCAGAATATTGGTTTTAGTTGAATAATTTATAATCCAATTTTGTAGGTGCTGAAACGACAAGGATACGATGCAGCCTGTGATATTTGGAGTCTTGGAGTTCTGTTGTATACAATGTTAGCAGGGTGAGATTATTATTCCATTTTTGTTTTCCATGTTTATGAATCTTCTGACCCAATTACATGAAAATAGACTGCATTTTTATGGTATTAATGGGAAAGAAAAGATATGGCGGATAAAAACAAAATACATTAATGTTAGTAACAAAATTTTAGACAAAGGACTGGTGCTTAAATGAGATCTCCTCGCCAAAGGCCAGTGTGAGCTATACCATCACTTTGTGTCTGTCTTCCGTTAACTTTTCACATTTGATCTTCTTCTTGAGAATCACTGAACAGAATTAACCAAACTTGGTAGTGATGTTCCTTGTAAGGTCCTTTCCAAATGCTGTTACTGATTGGTCAAGAAACAATTGCAAACAGAGCCTATTCTAATTTCTGATTGGCTGAACTTTGAAAAAATTCTTCACAAGAGCAATAAACCTAATTGAACCAAAATTTACAGATATGTTTCTATAAGGGTCCTTAACAAGTGTTGTTACTTTGGTAACGATCGAAAAAATCCATGATGCCCGCCACAGCCGAACATAGTTTAACATAGGAGCCTATGGGAAAATTCATTAAAAAATCTTTTTGTCTGAAATCACATGGCCAATTGAGCCCAGACTTAGCAGACTGGGCCTCAGATGGTCCTTTATCAAAATTTTGTCCAATGACCCGGATGAACAGTAACTCCAAAGCCAAACTTGGTTTAACAGGGAACATATATTTAAAGATCTTCTTGTCTGAAACCAATATGGCAATATGGCAGCAATGATCCTTAAATGGTCCTCTTTCAAAATTGTATTCAATGATCCAGATTGTCAACCAAGATGGCTGCTACAACTGAATTTAGTTTAACTTTAGAAAATTCTTTGAATGTCTTATCCTCTGAAACCACTGCTCCAGTTGAGACTACACTGAGGTTTGAGTTCTGCTGAAGGTGGGCAAAGTAAATACAGGTGAGCGATACAAGCTCCTGGGAGCCTCTAGTTACTGTTCAATTTAAAGTTGTGGTGAGGCCTTCAACATATAGAGAAAAAACTGCCAGTTCAAGATGGCCTCCAGGAATTATAGTACATTTTTGGAATTGAAGCTTTACAGAGACATGAGTTAAGATCAACAAAATACATGTTTACAACAGGCAAAGTAATTCAATTTTATTTCAGCAACAGCAGGTGAATCTTTAACAG
Source organism: Mytilisepta virgata (assembly GCA_028015205.1). NCBI lineage: Eukaryota > Metazoa > Mollusca > Bivalvia > Mytilida > Mytilidae > Mytilisepta > Mytilisepta virgata. The sequence continues at coordinate 1,371,612 of CM051516.1, forward strand.
TTGTAGAAAGTTTTTTTTCTCCTTTTTCTTGACGTGTTTAATTGGTGGGATAAAAATACATAATATTTTTAATCACTTCATGTTGATTAAATTTCTGCATGGAAATTCCCGCCATTTTATCTACAGTTATTGGAATGATAAATTAGAGAAGTTGTGAAATGACCATGTAAACAAACTACATAGCAACAACACTTTCTTGAGGTTTTTGTTGAAAATTATAGGAGAAACAGATTCTCCTTCAATTTACTTGAGAGTGACAGAATTTCTCTACCCTCAATAGTTAAATTTTAGATTTTAACACACTCGCTAAAGGCTCGTATGTTTAAAATCGAAAATTTAACTATCTCGGGTGGAGAAATTCCATAAATCATTCGTGCCTGAAGGAGAATCTATGTATACACTTAACATAAAGTTTATATACACCTGTATAATTAATTGTCAATAGTAATGTTTTTATGTGCTTAACATATAATTATAGGCACACTCCATTTGCTAATGGTCCAAATGATACACCAAATGACATTTTATCGAGAATTGGTGTTGGCAAGTTTAAATTGAGTGGTGGAAATTGGGATAGTGTTTCTGATGGAGCAAAGGTACATCAATATTAAAGTATATATATAATTTTACCCCCACTCTTTAAGTTGGTGCTATAATCCACTAACCTCGTCCTTTAGTTGGTCCATTTGTACGTTCATCCAACAAATATTTCTGTCAAGCTTTTCTCAGAAACTACAGAATGGAATGACTTTATATTTGGTAAGCAGCATAATAGTGATGACTTATAACGTGTGAGCACTTTTCACTATTGAACACGTAGATCCTGTTTGCCTAATTTTGAAATTTCAATATGTTGAATGAACTTAAAATGTTTTATCACACTTTTCAAAAGTACTTTTGAACAGAATGACTTTATACTTGGGTGGCAGCTGAACAATGATGAGTTTTTAACGTGTGTGAACTTTTAAAATCTGTCGGACACCTACTTTCCTGTTTTCTGATACTTTAAATTACGAGTGGGGGTATTCTTAGAACGACACCATGTGCATTCTTGTTTTAATTGTATGTAATGATTAATTCTTTAATCTTGTTTCATATGAGTACTTGAATTTACTATTTCAATGGAGAAAGTATAATCTCCCAACAAATCCAAATACAAGTGGTGAAATCAGTTTCCATGTCAAAAAATAATACAACAGATGTTAGTACAGTGAAAACTTCAAAACCAAACCTGTTAGGTACTGAAGATTTTGTTAAGATTAGACAGGTGTTTGCTTTACACAGGTTTATTAGTCCCCTACATGCATCATCGAAGGGGACTATTGGTTTGCCATCAGTCTGTCACACTGGTTTTCCGGACTTTTTTCAGAAGTTGTTTAACCAACTGATCTTATTTTTGGTATGTGAGCTTATAATGATGAGCTACAGATCAAGTTTGAGTTTCATGCTGATTGGATAATTATTGTTAGAGTTATTACCCTTGGATATAGAAATTATTGTCAAAATATTAGTATTTAATACTTTTTTGCAAACTATTTTACCAGTTGATCTTATTTTTGGTATGTAGGCTTATAATGATGAACTGTTTTCCGAGTGAAATCAAATCCGATAATTCACCCAGTGAAATTGAAAGTAATATTTCACTAGGAAGTGACATAACAATAGCTGTTGCCAACAACGTTGCTATACAATGGACGATGATATAAAAACCATAATCCCTTGTATTTTGTCATTAAATGTTCTGAATACATGGAATATTTCAATGTAATAAAACAGAATAACTAATCTCGAAATTCCAATACCAAAGATCTACAACTCGTGACTGAAAAGCACTAATAATTGACTCGTGCGCTATGTGCACTCATAAATTAATGTGTTGTTTGTTAACTCGTTGCAGATCTTTAGGTATTTCGCATTTCAAGATTAGTTATACTATAACTCATTGGAAACATTGTTTTAGGATTTGTAGGAATCACTCTGTCCATACGTCTGCATCCTATTCACATAGTCAAGGAGCATTTAGTGTGTATTCTCACAGCTCAAGACGAAAGGGGACATTGTATTGCACAGCAATATTCTCAGAATGCTTGTTAACTTAGAATTTGCATTTTTTTGGGTGAAAGTTCAGTTTAGACAGGTTTTCAATTTACACTGTGTTTTGTTAAGACAGGTCTCACTGTATAAGAATTTCAAAATTCTGCTCAAACATGACAAAATTTACATTTAAATGTGTGTAAAGACAGATGCCAAAAATATTAAAGATAATCATTGCTTTGATAATTCTCGATATTGTGTACTAGATTTATGGGACCTGAATAATTGAAAATTCATATTTTGTAGCTGTTAATTGTTATAAATTCTGCATAGAAAAAGGATTAATAACTTACATACCATGTTGCATATTTGAATGTTTTAGGATTTGGTACAAAAAATGTTACATGTAGACCCATCAAGAAGATTGTCAGCAACTCAAGTGCTCAATCATCCATGGATTGCTCAGCGTGAAGAATTATCAGACAGACAACTTGTATTAAATGGTCCACATCTAAAGGTATATTGAAGAAAATTTTAATCAAAAATTTTCTGTGATGTTAGAGTGCTAATTTTTATTTGTATATCTTTTTTGAAAAAGATTGTTCTTAGATTGTAGAAAATTTCTAAATAACTTTTATTTTACATTGTACTCGTAAATTAGCTATTTATTCTATATAAGTTTTTTTTTTTAACTTCAGGGTGAGATAAGGGCCATGTTTAATGCTCTGAACAACCAGCCGAAGCCTGTTTTAGAACCTGTTGGTGCCTCACGCTTAGCACAAAGACGAGGAAAAAATAGGGCAAACAGTTCTACAGCAGTTTGATTGTCTTCCAGACATCAAGAATCCATATGTGGCCGTTAACGGACCTACCTTTATGATCAAATGGACTATAGACATCTAGTTAATGGCTCTAGAGATCTTTCTTTGTATTCCCTCTCCACAGATAGCAGGATGACTTCAAACTAACGTATTCCTGTGGTTCATCTGAATGTCATATGAATATTTTGTTATTGTGTTACAAAGTTTAATGATGAAATTCCAGTTTACGGCATAATACAAAAGTTTAGACGATTTTAAACACTGTTTATCGAAATTACGTGTACTAAACTTGTTAGAAATTCTATTTAAGGACCACAATTCAAGGGTCCTGAAATTCATATTTGCCACAATTGGAATATTATATTGAAATTCATATATAAAAGTTAAATTTAATCGAGAAGAGTTTGGGTGCTATACAGGTATCACTTAGTCTATTTGTCTGTCTGTCTGTCTCAGTACAAATAGTGTTTATAACAATTAAGACTTTTGTACAATTATATATGGTTGGATATTGATAATACTATGTATTATTCACTGTTGTAATGCACGTCTCATGAAAGTGAGGCTTAAGATAAAAAAAAGTGCTAATTTTACTAAGTTAAGCAAATAATATTGATTTTCCTTTCCAAATGCTTAATTTGTCATTTCAGAGACAAAGCATGTGATAGAATTCCATCTCTAGAGGGTGTGTTATGATTAGCATACAAATGTGAAGAATCCACCATTGCCATCTTACTTATTATGTCTATCTTCAGGGTTAACATCATAATAGTTTGCATACCCCATATCTAAATATTTGTCTTGTTCAGAATTTTTAATTTTTAATGATAGTCGGAAGGTTATGTGATGAATAAGATTAGAATGTCTCTATAGAGGAGAAAAAGCCAGAAACTGAGATCTGATTTACATTATGCATATGATATCCAAATGTACAGTATGGTCAGTGTGACAATGTGATTTTCCACCAGTGGAAACCACTCAAATTCCTTAGGTTTCCTTGCCCACTCAAATCCATGGAAACCATTAGCCAATTGATTTTCTCAAATCCATGAATTTTTAGTGGAAAACTGTCGAAAGGATTAACCCATTGAACCATATTATATCTATTCTATTTTATTCTAATAAACACATGTCTGTTTTCTTTATAACCTTTGTATTGTGTATTATTTTTTATAAAATTATACAAAAATATTTTAATATTAAGTTTCTTTAAGGATTGACTGCATAGCGGGTTATTTGAAAGTGTGCACCATGTGCATTGAGGTTATTTCGAATAGACTGAAAACAAAATTACTGTCAATCCTTATAATTTAATTCCAACTGTTATTTTGACGTCAGGATTCCCTTTAATGACGTCATAGTAGAAAGGAAAATTTAGTCTATGATATGATAGATGAATCTATGATATGATAGATGAAAAAATTTGACCAATCGAATGACGTGTACATCCAATATTAAATAATTTCCAAAGAGACTAATTTTCTACAAAATGTCACCTGCAATTTGAGTGGTGTTCAATCAGATTTTAAGTGGAGTTAACTAATTTTGAATGGGCATCCTTCATTTTGAGTGGATTTTTCTAATTGTCCACAGGTTTTCAATTTGCTTCAAAATGCAGGAAAGATCACAGTTCCACCCTGGCTGCACTGTATATCTTACTTAGAACTTTGAATTTCTCTGAATTATATTTATGATACTTCTTTAATTTGATTTTCATTACCATAAGGTGTGTCATTAATTAGGAAGTGACTGGATTGAAAAAAATTTTCGTGCTGGTGAATAATATTCTTTAATATTTTATCTTGGTTAGGTGAAAGCAACAGAAAAATTACTGTCAAAGGTTTAGAAACATTAAAACATGCATTGTTATGCTTCAAAGAAAATAACTGTCAAAGGTTTAGAAACATTAAAGAGAAAAATAACTGTCAAATGTTAGAAACATTAAAACATGCATTGTTAAGCTTCAAAGATATTTTATCTTTTTATTGTTACTTTGTTATATAAAGTTTATTTCAACAGGTTTAAATCAGTTTCTCAAAGGACCAATTAACATTTGTTGATTTTCCCCCTTGTAAACCACTTAAAAATTGTTCCAACCCACATTTTTTTAATATCGAATTTATGAAATTTTTTTCATTTCTGTTTCTGGAATGCTGAAATAACTATTTGTTTCATTTCTGTTCTAACTAATTTTGCATTGTGTTATAACGAGAGAAAAAATGAAATCCTCAGAACTGCCTAAATTTATCAAGTTGGAAGGATATATACATGTACTGTAGGATAGGAGTGAAACAGAAGTTAGATTATTCACATGCAAGAAGCTTCTATAATTTTTTTTATTTGGCCTCAGGATAGGTTGATAATTGTTTTTGAGTATTTAAAGTTGATGCAGCTAAATCATCATAGTTAACAGACTTTATCACTAATTTTGCCCATGCAAATTATAAAAAGTATTCAAGTTGTATTTAGGAATGTGAGAATTTTTCAATGATATTAATATTCACATAATTCAAGAATACATCATGCCTTTACAACCCTTTCTAAAAAATCAATTCCTTGATACCAATTTTGATGCACGAGATGTGCACATTTCATCAATTTAGGACTCATCTGTTCAGCTCAAAGCCTAAAATGTTGAAAATCAAAATAACCCAAAAGTTTGAAGAGCAGATTCTAAAATTGTCAAAATGACCAAAAAGGGTAATTCCAAAACTATCTAAGGACAGAACTATGCATGAGGGAGACATGTACTGTAGGATAGGAGTGAAACAGAAGTTAGATTATTCACATGCAAGAAGCTTCTATAATTTTTTTTATTTGGCCTCAGGATAGGTTGATAATTGTTTTTGAGTATTTAAAGTTGATGCAGCTAAATCATCATAGTTAACAGACTTTATCACTAATTTTGCCCATGCAAATTATAAAAAGTATTCAAGTTGTATTTAGGAATGTGAGAATTTTTCAATGATATTAATATTCACATAATTCAAGAATACATCATGCCTTTACAACCCTTTCTAAAAAATCAATTCCTTGATACCAATTTTGATGCACGAGATGTGCACATTTCATCAATTTAGGACTCATCTGTTCAGCTCAAAGCCTAAAATGTTGAAAATCAAAATAACCCAAAAGTTTGAAGAGCAGATTCTAAAATTGTCAAAATGACCAAAAAGGGTAATTCCAAAACTATCTAAGGACAGAACTATGCATGAGGGAGACACTCCTTAGTTTTGTAACAGTTAAGTATCAATTTCATGCTAGTATCGAACTACTAGCAAGTGAGCTGATGATGCGCTCAGCAGCAAGATGGACTGAGTGGTTAAAAAATAAATTATTTGATACCAATTTTGATACGCAAGATGTGCAGATTTTGTCGATTTACAATTCATCAGTTTTGGCAATTAAGTAGTCTTGCATTTATGTTCCTTTCTCCATTTTGAAATGTTCACTTGCCGAAAAATAGGAAGTTTTTTTTATGCTGATGTTCTGACTTGTGCAGGATCAGACAACATCGAAGATGTCCCAATTTACAGTTTTGGAGTAGGTTGGTTTTTCAAGTGCTATTACTAAAAAGCCACCTTTTTAAGCTAATAAAAATTGAAATTATATCATAGCAATTGGTTGCAACATTCGATAAATGATCAACATCGTACTGTTAATTTAGAAATTAATGATACAAAATTATCAGACAATAAATATCACAATAATTATAATTAGTGTTTTAGTTACTGCTTAAAATATTTCATAACAAAATATACATGCTTTACATTTATTTATAATCTCACATAAATTGTTTGTTTATTTGTTGATTTGCAGTAAAACATGCCTGTAGTATTTGAAATATTTATACTTCATTGTATGAATTTAAACAAATGTTCTTCATCCCTTATATTTGAAATTATTTTTGGAACATAAATTTTTGATTAATTTGGGAAAAAAATTTATGTGAGCTGCAGCCTTTTTAGCTCACCTGGCTATGCCAGGGTGAGCTTTTGTCATCAATTTTCGTCCGTCATCCGTCCGTCCGTCGTAAACTTTTCATTCAAAAATCTCCTCTGAAACCGCAGGGCCGATTGGTTTGAAATTTAATAGGAATGATCTATGACATGTCCTTTACAAACGATCCTCAATTTATTTTGATCTGACATAAAACATGGCTGTCGTAGCTAAAGATAGAATATAGGGGTGGATGTGTTGTTTTTGGCTTATAACTTAAAAACCGTTACAGATATCAACAATCTGACACGGGGTAAAATTGATCAGCATGACAAGATCTACCTACCCTGAAATTTTGAAGGAAATTCCAAAACCCATTTAGGAGTTATTGCCCTTTTTTCGTCAAATTTTCAAAATTTTAACATTTTTTGTCATTTATCTCCAAAACTATTTGAGATAGAAGTGAAATGTAAATTTAAAAAATGTTTGCCATGTTAAGATCTACCTACCCTGAAATTTTAAAGGAAATCCCAAAACCCATTTAGGAGTTGTGGCCCTTTTTTTGTCAAATTTTCAAAATTTTTTCATTCAAAAATCTTCTCCTCTGAAACCGCAGGGCCGATTGGTTTGGAACTTAATAGGACTGATCTATGACATGTCCTCGACAAATGGTCCTCAATTTATTTTGATCTGACATAAAACATGGCTGTCGTAGCTAAAAATAGAATATAGGGGTGGATCTGTTGTTTTTGGCTTATAACTTAAAAACCGTTACAGATATCAAAAATCTGACACGGAGTAAAATTGATCAGTATGACAAGATCTAACTATCCTGAAATTTTGAAGGAATTCCCAAAACCCATTTAGGAGTTATTGCCTTTTTTTCAACAAATTTTCAAAATTTAACATTTTTCGTCATTTATCTCCAAAACTATTTGAGATAGAAGTGAAATGTAAATTTGAAAAATGTTTGCCATGTTGAGATCTACATACCCTGAAATTTTAAAGGAAATCCCAAAACCCATTTAGGAGTTATTGCCCTTTTTTCAAATTTTCAAAATTTTAACATTTTTGCATTTATCTCCAAAACTATGAGATAGAAGTGAAATGTAAATTGAAAAATGTTTGCCATGTTGAGATCTACCTACCCTGAAATTTTGAAGGGAATCCCAAATTCTATTTAGGAGTTATTGGTTTGTGTAATTTGAGGTCGGTTTCTGTTACATTTATTTAAGGTTCACCCTTATTCCTGGTCGATTTTATCAACTTCCTGCCAGGACTACCACCATCAGGGAACATATTTTAACATTAAACTTATGAAAAATAAATCTTCAACAAATTTTCCCTGAACAATTGAACCAATTGCAACAAACTTGGTCAAATAGTTGATTAATTGTCCAATGAAAACCAGACTCCAGGTGAGCGATACAGGCTCTGGTGAGCCTCTTGTTTACAGTAGAAACATTTTTCCAGTTTCACACATACAATGACAAAACTATTAATATCAAGGGAGTTGTTTCCCTTTATGTAAAGCAGTTTTAAATCCATGTAATATGTTTATATGAATTTCAGAAATATTAATGTTTTTTTGTTTTTATTTGCTATATACTTGTTAGGGACAACATGCAGAGATTAATGTAGGATAAAAACTTTATTCACATAGTTTGGGGGTGGAGTGCAAGTTGTTAAACTACATCGATTTTCTAAATTTGTCATGTCAAACTTTACTTACAACTCCTTTATTACTTGTATCACCACTGACTCGCATATCAAAAACAATTTGAGGACATAAAACAACATAACATGTGGAGCAGAAACAAGAAAGTCAATGGTACTAGTAAAATACATGTTAATAATAAGGTGTACTTTTGAAATCTTTCAATCGACAAGTTAAGAGAGGGTGTAGGGGTCAAGAAAATAAAAATGTGAATTAAGTTTTTTATCCTACATTGAACTTTTGATGTTGTCCTTTATCAAACTTGATTATGAAGTTATAAATATGTCTATATTCTATTACATGTAATTAAGAGTTTTCCTTTACTTCTCATCATTTTCATGGTTCAGTGACTTAGTTCAGTTTATGTTAGAGTTTTGTGATAAGCTTCATAACTTAGTTACCATAAAGCATAGAGCATTTGGTCCATACATTATCAGGGGGGTATATATGTTAGCTTTACACATATCATTTGTCCTTGACCTCATTCAATAGTTCATTGCTTTTTGAAGGTTATCTGATTAGCTCTGAATCTCAGTAACTACACATAGAAATGCAGTTACTGGTATGTGTATTAGGTCTAAATATTAATGAGAAGTGTATGTCAATGCACATTTCGTTTGACCTTCACCTCATTAAATGGTTCACTTTTTCATTTACTTCAAATTGTTTTTTAATATCAGTAAATCATACAGCAGCCATATTTGGTTCAAACATTCGTTAGGGGTTGTAAATGTCAACTTCACATACCATTTGACTTTGACCTCATTTTTATGGTTCAGTAACTTTTGTAATTTTTTTAGATGAAATGTTTTTCTCCAAATGTTTGTCTGAAAACACTTGGCCAATTAACAATTCCTCAGTATTTGAGTTTGGTCTATGTAATTAATAACTATTATTTGGTGTCCCTGATTTGATCTTAAACATTTAATAACAATCTTTTCTGAAGCTACTGATCTAATTTAGAATAAAACTTGGTAGCATTGTTGCTTAGGTTAGTTCTTTAATTCACTTAGATTATTGTGTGTGAAACAACTCAACATATTGGAACCTAATTTTGCAACAATGGTCCTAAGCTCTTTCAGAATATATATCTCATGACTCAGACTGCCTACCAAGATGTATACATCAGCTGAACTTAGTTTAACATAGGAATCTATGGAAATATTAATTTAAATTGCATCCAAACTTTGCTGCACTGGTTCTTAGTTGGGTCGTTTTTCAGAAAACTGTCTGATTGCCAGGTTTAGCATAGAACTCTACTGGAAAATTTGCTTAATTATCCAGTTGGAAACCACTGAGTTAATTGGAACCAAACTTGCTGCAATGGTCCTTTGGTGATATTTTTTTCAGAATTTTATCTGATCACTTAAATCACCAACAGATGGCAGCCACGGTCAAACTTAGTTTAACATAGCACTCAAAAATTAAAGTTACGAGCCTTTTGGCTAAAACCACTTAGTTAATTAGACTTTGAGGCAATATTTCTTAGTTTATCCATTTTATATATGGTCACTTCAGTGGTCAACCAATATGGCTGCCTCAGTCAAACTCAGTTTAATATAGGCCCCTATGAAAAAATTCATATAAAGAGCTTGTCTGAAATGATGAGCCCAGTTTACCGGTAACCAAAATTCACAGCAGTGGTCCTTAGGTGGTACTCTTTTAAAATTGTACCGGTTAACACCATCCAGCAACCAAAACTAGGTTCTGCTATTTGTGGGCAAATTAAAATCAGATGAGTGCATAAGTTCATACGAACCTCTAGTTTTATACCGAAAATATAACTGCATTAATGTAGTATTATTAGCTAAGCTCAACAGAGAAGACCTCCATTTTGCCAAAAATGAATTTAGAATATTTATGAAACCTATAACAAATTATGTAAAAAAAAATTATAAATTGTATGAGGGTATAGCATAAAATCATCATTCGTTGTGATGAATTTTTATTCTGTATTTAAAGAACAAATTTGACAAACAAAATTTTTTCAAAAAAATTTAGATCATGGCCAAAGTGCTTTTTTTAATAGCTTTTTTATACAAATATATATATTATATTTATTGAGTATTTATGTAGCATTTATAAATTTTGTTTGTTTGTGATAGTTGTAACTTAAGTTTTGAAGTGTATAGAAGATGCCATAAATGAAATTTGATTGAGGTATGATGGCTACTGTGAGCCTATCGTATATAGATCATGTTCTAATATCCCATAGCACCAGTTAATCATCCTCCTAAGTCAGAGTTTTGTATCCACGTTCGTTCCTACAGACCCCTGACATGACACATTCATATTTTTGGAAGTGAACAATTTTCATTGGTTATTCTCAAGGTCAAAAGAGAATCCGTTTGCATCGTAGGTAGAATTTTCTAGGTCACACAACAGGCGGCAATATGTTCGACCCGCAAAATATGAATGTGTGATGTCAGGGGTTTGTAGGAAAGAACGTGGATACAAAACCCTGACTTGGGAGGATGCAGTTAATATGAAAAGGTTGTTTAATACAGAGTATATGAGGCATCTTGGATTCCATCTATAAAAATAAAGTTTCAACAAGATGAAGTCTTATCCAGATGAGAAAAATTAAAACAATGTGTTGTTAGATTTAAAACTAAAATAGAAAATTAAGCTGTCTTAGATATTTCAGTCATTAACAAGTTTATTATTTTGACTTTTTTTTATATAAGTATATTTGTTACTAGCAGTATATTCATATTCCTTAGAGTGAATGTGTACAGGTAGGTATAAGAGTAGACTATTTTACTGTTAAGTATATATTTGTTACTTACTACTTCATTGTAATAGAAAAATTTATTTGTTAACATACTGTATATTCTTCAATGATATAAAATTATCAATATTCATAAGTTTGTGGATTTTTTGTTCTCTTTAAGAGGAGATAAATATACAATAAAATGTTTATTTTGTTGTCCTTGTTTTGTAATGTTACATGTTCATAAGTAAAAAAAAGTGTTTTCCAATTCACCTTCAGCATCTCTGTTAACTTTGTAAATTTGTCCAATTCACCTACAGCATCTCTGTTAACTTTGTAAATTTGTCCAATTCACCTACAGCATCTCTGTTAACTTTGTAAATTTGTCCAATTCATCCAATTCACCTATAGCATCTCTGTTAACTTTGTAAATTTGTCCAATTCACCTACAGCATCTCTGTTAACTTTGTAAATTTGTCCAATTCATCCAATTCACCTATAGCATCTCTGTTAACTTTGTAAATTTGTCCAATTCACCTACAGCATCTCTGTTAACTTTGTAAATTTGTCCAATTCATCCAATTCACCTATAGCATCTCTGTTAACTTTGTAAATTTGTCCAATTCACCTACAGCATCTCTGTTAACTTTGTAAATTTGTCCAATTCACCTACGGCATCTATGTTAACTTTGTAAATTTGTCCAATTCACCTACAGCATCTCTGTTAACTTTGTAAATTGAACAGGTTTAGAAAATTCCTATACATCTCATTACCAATTATTTGCCCTTTCTCCAAACCGCTTCGCTGGTCTCGTGATAGTGTGCTCGCCACGAGTGCAGAAGGTCGCGGGTTCGATTCCCGGCCTGGTCAAACCAAAGACATTAAAATTGGTATTTGCTGCTTCTCCGCCAAGCATGCGGCATCTAACAGTAAGAGCAAAGATCTACTGGTCGGCTTGGAACAGTATAATGTGTCCGAGTGGTGTGATATGTCTTCCTGCGGACAGTTACCTTTTGAGCTAGCACATTAAAAATCCGGCTCAGTGTGTCAGTCTAATACAAAGCACTGATCATATTCATTATCATACATGTTCTCGTCCTGATATGCACCGGGCTGCCACTGGACGTTAAACAACAATTCATCCATCCACCCATCCCTTTCTCCACTCCAGATTCACTCAATTCGTGGATTCCTGGAAATGTCACGAAAATTTAATTGGGGTAAAAATGCCTTTAAAAGGCATAGACATGTTTGTTTTGTATCATAAATGGCAGTAAGTTAAAAAAAAGATATTAACAGTTCTCATTTCATCATAGTAACATTTTGCATATATTTATACAAAAAAATACAAATTGAAAAATGTTGAGTACAAAGTACTGACAACTTAAAATTTTATATCACAAGTTCATGGAAAATTATGAATTAGTACAGGAAAGCTCATGGAAAATACATTAAATTTTAGGACGAAAAATGTTTGAGAACCCTGCCCTTACTCTGAAAAAGTTTTGGATGCATAAGAATCTGTCAGTTTCTCTGTCCTGTTTTTCCATCCTCAGTTCAGTCTGTGTGAAACTTTACACCGTGATGTGCTGACTTCACAATGGTCCATTGAACTTTTCTAGACAAAGTTAGGAAACCTGACAGTTTGCATCTTATACTCTTTGAAATTGAGAACTATTGGTATGCACATGGTCAAGGCAATTCTTCAAACGTGGTTTGTTAGGTTTAACATAAATACCTCTATCTTTCAACACCACTTCAACTGCAATTTTAACATAAATTCCTCTTGTTGAATACGAATATCTGCCAAAATATGTTCAAACTGCAGTTGAAGTGGCGTTGAAAGACGGAGGTTAAGCTGATATACTGTTAGATCATCTTGGGTAATAGGTTACTACCTATCCATCAAGTTTTTCTGGATTAATGGTTATTTTGAAGCTGCACAGTATTCATATAACATGCATGATGACTAATAATAACTAAAGTACTGTCGGAGACCTCAGTTATACCCGCACCCCCACATTTCTTTCATCTAAGTGATGATTTTGATGCAAATTTAGTGTTAACTCTTGCCCCGAGTTAAAATAAACCATGCAAAGTTTATTTAAGGATCAAAGATCTTTATGTTAATCCCCGACATTCTTTAGCTGATCAACGTCTTAATTAAAGACTTTATGATAAACTAACGATGTGGATTTGTGTGTCTCAATAGAGTTGGGACCAACATCTTTAAACAAAAATTAAAGTGATAAACTAACAATGTCTTATTTGAGCTGGGATCAATATCTTTAATTATAAACTTTAAATTAAACTTCCTGAAGTAAAAAAAATAAAAGGTTAACGAACAGTGTTGATTCATGAGTCTCAATAGAGCTGGGATCAACATGAATTTAAAATATGTAAATATAAAAATATTTATAAAATGATTTAAAAAAAACAGTACCCTTGTGGACTCGTATAATCTAAGCGAATTTGAGGTTCAATTCCTCTAGTCTGTATACATAATTAAATTTTTTGAAATAAGAAAATAGTTTTAAAACACATTTTAAATAACAAATTTAAAAGGAATTCCGCAGAACCAAGTGCCTCATCTGCATAACGCTGTTTTAATTTTTTTTTTTTTTTTTTTTAGCAAAAACCATTTCAGTCCATCCCACATAACCCGATAAGGGGATTACCATTTGAATTTGAGGGGAGGGGGTGTGGGGTGCTGGCATATTTGATGAAGTCAGAAAATTTTATTTACATGTTTGCTTTAAATGGAAAACAATCAACAGCATATTTAGATAATTATAATACATCCTATATTGTGTACTGAGCATCCTTTTTTGCATCTGTCCATCATGGACAATCTACCTATGAAGAAACCTGAAGCCTAGCATAAAAAATGCCTCAGAAATTAATGTTTTAAGCATATTTTGAAAATTCGCTTTTTATTTTCGATCCATGAATGAAAGATCTACTTCTCTGAAACTACTGAACCATTTTCATCTAAACATAAGTGGAATGACCCTTAATAAGGTATCTTGTCTGAAGTATAAGTTTTATTTTCTTAACCGTCAACAAACAGGTTTTGGTTTATATCTCAAAAACTGAAGCATTTAGAGCAAAACTGTCTGGGTAAAAATGTTCATTAGGTCAAGATCTACCTGCCATGAGATTTTCAAACGAATCGATCCACCCTGTAAACAGCAAAAATGTTCAACAAAGTAAGATCTACAAATAAGTCAACAAGACCAAAATCGCTAATTGACCTCTTATAGGAGTTTTTGCCCTTTAAAGACAATTTTTCACATTTTTTTCATCATCTTTTAAACTTTCAAAAATCTTTTTCTCCGAAAATACAGGATCAATTTCAGGAAAAAAGTATAAAGTTTATGCTTTATTTTCTTGTCCATCAAGAAACATGGCTGTCATGACTAAAAATAGAACATAGGTGAAAATTCACCTTTTGGCTCATATCTCAAAAACTAAAGCAGTTAGAGCAAAACTGACAAGTAAAATTGTTTATAAGGTCAAGATCTACCTGCAATGAAATTTTCAGACGCATCGGTCAGCTCATTTTCGGGTTATTGTCCATGAACTGTTAATTTAAGGAATTTTTGCTGTTTTAGATTATTATCTTGAATATTATTATAGATAAAGACAAAGTGTATGCAGCAAAAATGTTCAACAAAGTAAGATCTACAAATAAGTCAACATGACCAAAATCGTCAATTGACCCCTTATAGGAGTTTTTGCCCTTGAAAGATTATTTACCTGTATACAGTCATTGTCAGTGAAAATAATGGTCTAACATATTGCCATTTTTCCCCTAATTTTCAATGCATGATCACACCTTTTCATAAAAAAAAAAAAAAAAACATTTGAAATGGACAGATCCTAGAAGAAAAGTTGATGAGTAAAAGAAATGAGAAAGTCAATTCTGCTGAGATGCTTTATCCTCCAAACTATTAAACCATTACATCTTGGTTGTATTGTCATCTAACAACTAAAAAAATACCGCGAATTAAGAAATTATTGCCATGAATTTATTAAGGTGAAACATGTGACGGTATACATTAAATAGCAAAAATATTGATGCAAGATACAAAAAAATACAGGTGAGCGATTCAGGCTCTTAGGAGCCTCTTGTTTAAGTGAACACTGTTTGATGATAGAAGTAGAAAGATACAGAAATATCCCTCGTCCACATCATTCTCTCTGTAATGTTGTTGATGATGAATACCATTTTTTCTCCACATGCAGGCTGAACAAAGATGGTATAAGTCAGATTAACGATGATGTAATTAAACTAAAACTTAATTTTCAAGATTTATATTTTACCATATTTAGACACCTTTGTTAAATAATCATTAGCATTGACATAATGAGATCCATGTTGGTCAAGGTTCTATACTATTTAGTTTGTACTTTACATGTGTTTGTTTTGTTTTATAGTTTTATTTGTGTTACTGATCCCTTATGGGTATAAATGTAATTTGAATAAAGAGAAACATTTATGATTAAGCAAACAATTTTCGTTTGTTATTATAAAATCCGTTGCATACAATCGTTTACGATAAAAGTAGTTAAATACTTAATATAAAAAATATAGTTATGAGAGAAACAATACAACAGGGAAAAATGGGAATTATGAATTATTTAACTTTTGGTTTGGGAATTCCGGTTCGGAGAATTAACGCTTCACATAGTTATTGTATACAGCGATTCTCACGACATTTGCAGGCATGCAAAGCTTATCGTCTAATCAAGTTACTGACAATTGAACAGAGTAAATGTTCTTTCCTTGACTATTTCGACTATGCATCTTCACATTTGTCAGAACGTTAATTTTTTCGGCCTTTTCTGTCGTGAACAACTGGTTTGACAGTATTTCAGTTGGTAAAGTTTTTAAAGATATATCTTCCTATATACACAGTGTGCTTGTTTTAGCGTTAGAGTTGGACTGAAAACAGAGTTAACAAAATACTTAAAAGGTCCGAAGATTGAATTACTGCGAAAAATACTACAGAATGTAATTTTTCATTGAGTTGAAAAGTTAAGATTTTATCTTATGAATTTCATTATAGATGTAAAGAAATTTATTCGATTGTCCAATCAGCTTTGAAAATACCAAAACCTCTGTAAATTTTACATATTTTGCCTCATTTGGACAACTTGTATGGTTACCACGACCGATTCCTTATTTCTGATTAGTTTAATATCAAAATATTCTTGTCTTAAGACCACCGAATGAACCGAAACTTGAAACAGGGTATGTATGATAGGGTTTTTATAAAGTTTGCATATTTGTTGCAGTCCCGACAACAGACATGGTTTTATACTTCCTCGTTGGTCTAAAGTACATAGCCAGATGAACTGAAAGTTCATGTGAAACATTTATTAAAGGAATAACGTTTGTAACAGTCGGACAACCAACATGTGCACTGTAGAATCAGACTGCGAAGAATGTTCGGAGCGATACAGTCTCAGATCATGAATCTAGTTTTTAACTAGCAAGCATTCAAATAAAATGGAATTATGTTGCGTATCCCATAACTTTTCTTGGTATTAATTATAGGAAAGAAAATATTTGATAGTTTCAGTATGTAGAGTATCATTAGTTTAGTTTTTCACAATACGGATTTTTTTCTTTAAAAAAAAGAAGACACGGCTTTCATCATTTGCAAAATTTATGAAATAAAACATATCGTAAAACCTCATATATCGCTAATGGGTGTCTGAAAAACCTTTTTTGAAATTCTGATAAAGCATATTTGTACATGTCATTTTGTGCTGCGTTGATATGCAATGGTCATATCTAATGTTCAGCTGTATTATTTCCTGAGAAATGAAATTTTATGTGGTCAGCGGGAAGCAAATCATACATGCTGTATCAACATTTTCAAATATGGAAAGTATAAAAAAAATTTATAAGATGTATGATCGGATATCGAACGCCTTATAAAACATATCACTATTAAAAGCTTTTTGACATAATTACTAAATTAATATCTTATCACATTATTTCTGCATTAAAATGTCGTTTTGTATAATTATATTCTACCTAACCAAGTGTAAGATATATGCGAGACCATAGGCGTTCCTTTAGATTATGTTTATATCAATATAATATTTTTAGTTATTAAAAGGTTTTCCCTTTTAAAAGAGAGTTTGCATTTTTGTTAATATTATAATTATTATAATTATTTATAAAAAATTTAAATAAAAGATATTTCATTAAAAGTTTAATTTCTGAAAAATTTTAGAATTTTTGTTGTCTTTCCTTTGACGGAAATCGCTGAAGGCGAGACATATGTGTGACGTGTGTTAACAGAACCTTGACCTCACTTCAACTAAACAAGAGGAAGGCGAGGCATTTTTGTTTGTTCGCTCTTGTTGAAAATGATATTTTCTTTCGCCCCATTTAGAATACAAAAGTTGATCTAACAAAAGACAGCAATCGGCCTGCGGCCTTCACAAGAAGCGCTCGCCGAGGTTGTCCCCCCCCCCCCGCCGATTAAAAAAAGTCTCACATTGTTAAATTGATTTTGTCAGATTTTAGCTAAATTTGTTTTTAAATAGATTTAAAGGAACCCTTGAATAAGAGGTAAAACGTAACTTATAATTCAAAATATTTATTATGAATTTTGAAGTGAACTACCATATATAAATATACCTGAACTTCATATCTTCAAAGTAAACGTGCAGCACTAAATATCATTCTCCACATCTGCATCACATATCTGATCTTCAAAGTAAACGTGCGGCACTAAATATAATTCTCCACATCTGCATCACATATCTGATCTTCAAAGTAAACGTGCAGCACTAAATATCATTCTCCACATCTGCATCACATATCTGATCTTCAAAGTAAACGTGCGGCACTAAATATCATTCTCCACATCTGCATCACATATCTGATCTTCAAAGTAAACGTGCAGCACTAAATATAATTCTCCACATCTGCATCACATATCTGATCTTCAAAGTAAACGTGCGGCACTAAATATCATTCTCCACATCTGCATCACATATCTGATCTTCAAAGTAAACGTGCGGCACTAAATATAATTCTCCACATCTGCATGACATATCTGATCTTCAAAGTAAACGTGCGGCACTAAATATCATTCTCCACATCTGCATGACATATCTGATCTTTAAAGTAAACGTGCAGCACTAAATATCATTCTCCACATCTGCAGCACATATCTGATCTTTAAAGTAAACGTGCGGCACTAAATATCATTCTCTAGATCTGCATCACATACCTGAACTGTTAATTTTAAGGAAATTTTGGATTATTATCTTGAATATTATTATAAAGACAAAATGTAAATAGTAAAAATGCCCTGCATCATGTTATTTAATGCATGTATTTTGTAACATCTTTCTTAAAATTTGGATGAAAATTGGTTTGAGTGGGGACCTTTCAAAACTATGTCTGGTACCCTGACCTTGAACCAGTATAGCTACTTTTACTAAAAAAAACATACCCTCTAGCGGCCTGAACTAAAGACCCACATTCTTAAATTGATTTGCTCAGATTTTAGCAACGTTTGTTTTTAAGTGATTAATAAAGAAACCGTGAAATATCTTAACATCTTATCTGCAAAAACTCCAGGGCCAATGGAAATTAGATTAGTGTAATGGTCGTTAAGGGGCCCTATTTCAGAATTATGTCTTGGGACACCGGTATAGCCACCGTTACTGACAAATAATCAGCAGAGAGCAAGTAATAAGGCTGGCTTTTTATAATATTATAAGGTCTATCTTTATTAATATCATTCATTCTCAAATAAGTAGGACCGTTTTCTCCTGCATTTATTTCACTCATTGGGCCATTTTCAAAAATTCGCTTAATGCCTTTCAAAATCTATCGGGGCATTCATTGCCTGGTCTCAACATTTGCTATTAATAGCTAACAAATAATTTCCTAATTTTTTTTCTTTTCTTCATAACTGAATATCGCTTTCGGAGTCATTTTTAACGCAAATTTGTCAAATTAAGACCTTTAAGACAGTTTTTCAACGTGAAGGGCACTCAGAACCAAACCGACATTTTCTATAACTGAATTTATGTTTCGCCTTTCGTTTGACAGTAGAATGGTGTCTTGGCAATATTTCAAAACGTGTTACAAAAGGCTGGGTAATTAACCAAATCTCTCCCATACACGACCTTTGCAGGTAGAAACTTTGGAACTTATTAATGATTAAGCTGAATATTCCTGTTTGTTAACATGAAAATGCATTGCATAGAATATTTTAAGATAAAAAGTAGGTAAGTATGATAATATTTTGAACAAATTGTTACCAGTGACACAAATAGAGGGGAAGTGACTCTCTTCTCCTTTAATTCAGATGAACTTATACGTACAAAATTGCTTTCAGTGGATAATATTTGAAAAAGGATTCTTTAAAAAACATGTACATTTATACTACAAAAGTACACAATCTGTCAATTTTTTGTTTTTTCTTAAGCGACTTACATTAAAAATTTAAAGCTGTTTCTTCCATTCCAAACAAGTTATCCCGGATTTCAAATAAAATATTGGTAAATTTAAAATTAAAAACATGCTACACAAGTTCTGAATCAATTGAGTAAAATTAATAATTTAGAAATAAATATGACGAATCCATCCCTTTTTGCAATTTCAATACGCCAAATTATTTTAAAAGTAATTTATCTCAGTTATTGAAACAAATTACCACTTACTATTCATGATTGTGACTAGACTACAGTTATCAAGAATGAAGTTCTACTTCAATTTAGAAAATTTAACCATTCATTTCAATTAAATTATTCAACACTGAAAACCCACATTTCTAACATTTCAAAAATTAATTGAACCATTCATCGTGCGAAGTAAAACACGAAATCTTTTATGGAGTAATATGAATGACAATTTCAGATACAAACATAAATCATTATTGATATATTTAACACCCTTAAATTTTGCAATGTTTTAAAATTGAATTTATTGTGTTTGGTACTCCCCCTTTAAACTGAATTTAGGATTGCGCAGTGTGTCGACAGATTTTGAAAGGATTATCATAATTTGATAAAAACTGAAATGAAAATAAATAAGACAACAATCCCAGTAAATATAGAAAATAATGTGAGACTTTTCATATCAATTAAATCCACTGATTTCAATCCGAAGACACCAATATCAGCCCGGAAGCAAACTCTCGGGTTGATATGATATGGGATATGATATGCAAAATTTCATATCATATCCTCTTTACCATAAATAGTTTCATTTATTTTGGGGTACAATATGATACCTGGTTTTTTCACATATGTAATGGAATTTTATGCAGGATCTGAAAAATTAAACCTCAATTGGATTGAAACGCTGCATCAGACCTCAATTTTAAGTCTAAGTGGAGTGAAATTAAACATTTTTAAAGCTTTTGTTATGAAAATTTTTTAAATGTTGCTATGCCAACTATGTTTCCATGGATATTTATTATTTATTTTATCATGATTGAAACAATGCTAACATAATGGCCTTTCAGAATATATATACATGTATATGGGTATTATTTACTCTGAAGATGGCACAAGACCATGGCATTTGTAGGCTCACTTCACATAGAAAATGGTACTATCAATTTATGGAGTCTAACCAAAGGAATAATGCACCCTTAGGCTACCTGTGTAGCCCAGCCCCCAGGGCGATATTCAAATTCCGAAACATTTGGCACAGTCCCCACACACAGTGCAATCAATGACCCAATTTTCATCTTTCTACATCCAGTGGTTACTGATATCATCCTGGACATTACTAACGTAAGTACGTACGCACGTACGCCAAACAGCAAAACAGTATCCTTGCTCTACAGCGATAAAAATAGTCCTATATCTAAAACGACACCATGGTAAGAGCAATTGTTTAGTATTAATAAAAATTATGATACCAATTTCCACACGGTATATTCAAATATCATATAAAGAATATACTTACTCTAGCATATTCAGATTGATTCAACGCAAGTTTTAAAAATAATGCTTTTACCCTAATCTAGTTATATTGGAATTATTGAACCAACAAACTAATATCTAAAACACCCCCCAAGAAATGAATTAATTTATTAAAAATAATAATAAAATGTATACACATTGGTGCATAATTACAAAATATATATTTTAGTAACACTTTGTTAAAGTACTAAGCATTCTATTTTAAGTACCAAGTAGATATAATAATAATAAATTATTTATAACTGTAGTATAGTGAGATGATATATACGCCCATGTTGATCTTAATATTGATGGTTTCAAAGACAGCAGACATATCACAGCCATTCATAGTGAAAAGTTTCTGATTAATAGTATTCATGTAAAGTTAACAAGTAATCAAAACGAAGAAGATGTAATCAACAGGCTTAATAATAAAATATGACTTTCTCATTATTTTCCATTGACAATTTTATGGATTGACAGATCAAGTTATACAGACACTCCAAACAGTTTTGTTACACTTCAGACAAGCTTAATAAGGTTCAAAATTGCAGGAAATGTGTCCACTATAATCAGACTTGGATTGTTAGACAATTTTACGTGTAAATTGACTGTTATACACAATGTCCTTTGAAAGAAAAAATATAAACCGTTTTCTGTTAAGGAGAAGAAGCATAGGAATTACACAAATAACATTGCACAAAATATGATAATACCATGGATATATACATTTTGGTTATCAATAAGGTACTGCAAAATCTATTTGAAGGATATATATTTTAGAAAAGAAATTAAACAGAATTGAAACGTTACGTTTATTAAATAACTACACTTTTTTAGTAATGTGTCCGTAAGTGCCAACATATCAAAAAACACACACACACAAACACACAGTGAACTGATATTTTCATCACCATTGTCATTATCCTATATTTCTATTTAAGTTATACCCTATTATTTTTCGATAGTTTATAAATACCGGGAATAGAATACCAAAGTCACAAGACATAAAACTGAAATGTATATAAACCTATACGGGGTTGTGCGGAACATTTGGGTGGGTTTTTCATGATGTTTTGGTATTAATTCAGGGTATGTTTTGAAAAATTAATATTTATTCTGGTTGTATTTACACAAACTTTCTTTGTTTTTTTTGTATTTGATATTCGATATTTGTATATAAACATCAGTATAAATTCGGGTGTGCTTTTTCGATATGGCTTTTTTTGCGGGTAGGCATTTCCATCAAAATTATTTTTTTCGGTATATTATTGACAAGTATTCTAGTGTTTGCTCGAGTCCCTTTTCTTAGGCCATTTCCGCACACCCCTGACAACAATCCAGAGAGTTACTCTCCCCCTCTCCCGGGCCAAAGCCAAGGCAAATTGGTGAGAATGCACTGCATATAAAGTTGAAGTATTAAATTCGATATTGAATGCCGATATTGCATTTTGTTATAACTCGATATAAAAAATCTTTTTAAATTAAATTTCGAATAAAATAACTATTTATTATCCACCGGCTGTGAATAA
The DNA here is from genome assembly GCA_028015205.1 of Mytilisepta virgata. NCBI lineage: Eukaryota > Metazoa > Mollusca > Bivalvia > Mytilida > Mytilidae > Mytilisepta > Mytilisepta virgata. The sequence continues at coordinate 1,394,323 of CM051516.1, forward strand.
TTTCACGACTATTTTCAGGTCAGCTATATACTTGGAGCAAACATTTTCCATCGGATTCTATTCGGAAGGTTTGTAGTGTTATCTGTAGTAATAACGCATCATATTGTTTAGCACACAAAAATAGGAAAATTGGGAGGAGGATATTCATCTATAATGTTAACGTTAAATTTTCAATTTTAGATAACGGAAATTCAAAAATGTATCTATTATAAATTTCTAATTTAAGGATGCTCACTGGTCATCTTTTGGTCTTTTTGTCAGATTTTCGGAATCCTCGGGTTTTATCCATTTCTTAAACATGAAATTTTTTCCTTGAACCCAACTTTTTCTTTTATTATTCAATCATATATACCTTAAAATGGTATTTGACAAAATTTTATGAAATCCTTTTTATTTTTTCATACATCTTTGAGAGACTGAAGTTCAGACTGAAAATCCAGAGAAAACCCATTTCCTGCAAATTTTCAAGGACTTAGAGCCCTTAAATGAGCACACGAACCTATATTTTTTTCTTGCTTATTTGTTTACCATTCATATGTTCTCTCAAACTAAAAAACGTATTTCAAATCCTATTTATTTCCCATTAGACCAGCGATCATCCTTAAAAAATAGGAAATATAACAATAATATGCTGAACAAATCGCATGCCAAGTGAGTAAATTTACAGTTAATCGTTTGACTTTGTCTTTGGAATAATAAGATACCTATGAAATGGCTATAAGAACAATAGAAAGTTTATTGTTCCCCCTAGACACCAGCTATTTCTCGGGGGTTAACCATTAACAGCATAGAAAACTGTCCGTTCCCAGTTTGTTGTCTGCTATATAAATACTCATTCGGAATTCTTGGAGTTTATTATTTCCCGAGACACCAGCTATTTCCCCAGGTGAAACAGAGGGAAATAGCTGTTGACGAAGTACTATAAAATTGATGTTATCCTCGTAGCCATAGCTTAATAGGTATCTAATGTTTACGTATATGTTATAACTGTGATTTGGGGCCGGATTGGTATGCATGTCTTGTGTTTCGATTTTGCTTATATAGAGCAAATAAACCATGTTTAAACTAAACTAGTATTATTTTCATGACAAATGATAGAAAATATCATTTACGTGCTTATTAATTTTAATGGTTGTCGTAAAATCCAAACTTTTAAAATTTATCTGATATTTATCCAAGCTGTTATAATTCAATAAATCATTATGAATGCAAACATTTAATGAAATTAATAAAATTTTATAACACTTACAATTTATCACAGTACGGTTATCATTTTGTTTTAATATCACAACTGCGTCATAAAATATTCATGGGTAGAGGGATCGATGCTTGAAAATATTTTGTTCAGTTTATTTTCGAGTAAACATTGTATTTACTTCAGAAGTAAAAAAAAATATTACAACCAGTAATTTATTGTTTTAATGCATTCAAATACATGTTTTCAATATCAATATTTCAAAAGACTTTTATGCATTCCTCAACCAGAACCTCAGTTTGAAACCCCTCTAAATAAAAAAACTGATGACCGTTATGTCGTCTTTTTTATTCCGTTTCATATAAGGATCTAGCAAATGTACAACCACTAAATTGTCTGTCTATTTTAACACGTTCTCTTACTTTCATAAAGGAACTCTTCATCAAATATTTGGCAAAATGTATGAAAATTCGGGCATAAATTTTTGTTGGTGTGTGTTGGACAAATTGCACAATCTGGATCATAAAGTACTTGCAGTAGACATCGACAGGTCATTGGGATTTCTATGGGTACAAACTGTGCACCTGTAATTTCCAACTTTTAAAACATTGTTATAAACAAGACTGTTTAACGGTTAAATACAGGACCAAGTAAGATTTTTTAACAACTGCAGGTATCTTGATTATGTAAATATTGTTAATAACCCCGAATTTCTAAAAAAAATGCAAAAGACATTTACATAAAAAAAACAACAAAATATCCTAAGGGTTTAAAAAAAACAATTGTTTTTGGACATTATACAAAAGCTTCAATTTAAATCCGCTCATTTATTTGATACTCGTAATAAAATTCCCAATGCTGTGTGTATAGATTCAGAAGCTCAACTATGAAGCACAGGATATATTAACAACACTTACACCTTTGAAGTTAAAGCATCTGAATTAGTGCTTCAAATAAATTCAATTAAATTGTTTATTAAATTTGGAATAAATTATAATCTGTCTCCTACATTGCCATAAACTTTGGAAAAATTAATTCCGTGCGTTAAATTCTTATCTACAAAATAATATGCTTCCTCAAATGTTATCTGAAATTAGCCTTCATATGAGAGTTGAAGATAACATTGATATGATTCTCAATACAATCATTTAAAACATTAAAAAATGTTTTAATAGTCTTTATGATGAAGCTGATACTAGAAAACCAATTACAGTGGCAATATTACTGAAATTGGTTTCAAGATTACCATTTGTTAACTTTAGTCCATGAAATGGGCTCTTGTTATTTTCATAGTCTAAATACTAGATTGATAATATAATTTTTAAGGGGTTATTAATTAACCTTATTGTATCATTCAAGAAAACTAAGATTTTGCAATACTTTGCAAAGGTTTTATTTTAAATTTTAAGTAAACGAATGGGAAATGTCAAATCGAAAATAACCGCCTCGGTGGTCTCATGGTAGCGTTCTCGCCCCGAGTGCGGAAGGTCGCGGGTTCGATCCCCGGCCGGGTCAAACCAAAGACATTAAAATTGGTATTTGCTGCTTCTCCGCCAAGCACGCGGCATCTAGGAGTAAGAGCAAAGACTGGTCGGCTTGGAATCAGTTTAATGTGTCCGAGTGAGGTGATATGTCTTCCTGCGGACAATTGCCTCGTGAGCTAGCACATTAAAATCCGACTTAGCGTGTCGGTCTAGTACAAAGCAGGGATCATATTCATTATCATATCAACGTGTTCTCGTCCTGATAAGCACCTGGTTGCTACTGGACGTTAAACAATAATTCATCCATCCATCCATCATCAAATCGAAAATATTAAATATGTGAAATTGCTAGTCAAAACCAATTATATTTTTTTTGTAAATCCTGTTTTCCTCCATTGAAGACCATACTTATGATTTTGCGCTACCGGTTGAACAATACATCAAGGTACTAGTAAACTAAAATTGAAGTGGATGGGACATTAAGGCAAACGGATGTTAACTGCACAGAACAAGGGAGGTAAGTGGAAAGGGAGGGATAATTTAGCCTTTCGTGTTGAGGGAGATGACAGATTGTGTGACTTATGTAATATTAGAAAAATAACAATCCAAAGATACTAATATTAGATATAGTGAATTTATACTATGATGTATACGACGCATTTCAAGGAGTTACCTCTCATCAGCAGCATTAAAACCGAAACATTTGGAAGACCAAAAACCAACTTATTTTAAACAAGAAGTACTCATAACCAAAAATACCGAAAAAGGAAAGTTAGGGGACGAATTTCACTATCTTTTTGAATGCCCGTTTTTTAAAGTTGAACGTAAGAAATTTTTGCAACAATTCATTTTAAACACTAATACAAATAAATTCAATGATTTATTTAATACTGATGACAAGAGAGTTCTTTTTGGATTAGCAAAATTTTGCAAAATATTACTATCAATTGTTCATTAACGATAAAATAGTTTTATAAGTATATATTTATATATATATATATATGCCTTCCAAACTCCATTTGACACTTTTTTTTGTCTTGCCTACTATTGTACCAACTGTAATGTACATATGTTTGTATTGTATTGACATACCCCTGTTTGGTTCTTAATAAAAACTTGTATATAATTGGGGCTGAGTAAAGTACAACTACGATTTGTCGTCAGTGTGACCTGATCTCCAATGTTCTTGTCAATGGTACCTGGATTTTTATTCTTTTGTTCGCCGTATCTGATGATTATTTCTTTCCTTCCAAAGTTTTTGTAGACTGTAAGTCGTCGAAGGTATAACAGCATTGCAACATGTAGCTTATTAAATGTTCTATGTATTCCTATAGTGTTTTTTTAATAACTATTTTAAAAATACATTTCAGTTTTGAAAGTGTAAACTTGTACTTTAATTGTGTTTCACCAACGTGACAAACATTTCCGTAAATCTCTGATGTGATTTCAATATTAAATTAAGCACTAAATTGGAAGCAGATATAAAAGATTCTGTCAATATTTAATATTTATACTCTTTCCTTTATCCTTGTTGATAAAATTATTGCTTTCAATATTGTAGTTTTTCATATTTACTCGTAATAAATACGGGAAATGGTTTGGACATAAACTGAAAGGTCAAAACGAAGAGAAAAAAAATCATTTTGCGCGCTTTTACTTTTTGCCTGAAAGCCTCTTGTGTATCATCTATTAAAACCTATAATTGATACTCTAAGGTAGTAAGTGACAATTTCGCTGATACCGTTGATACCATTTTCTCAGATAATGTCTAAATTTACACAATAAAACTCGTTACCATAGTAGGAACGATCATATTTTTATCACTTCCGTGACGAGTCAAATAGATAATCTGTCGACGACGAAATGGCGAAATAGAAAACAAATATTGATGACAATTCTTATAATCTTATTTCACAGATCCAACATCCAAATAGGCTTTTTAATTGGAGAATGTCTGTCTCTATGTAGGAGTTTCGTTTGTGCATATAATTTTTATGTAGGTAAAATATCAATAGAAAAGTTGTACTGATGCTAGCTTGGAATGCGTCTTCTTCGTTTACTCTTTGTGGCTTATTCTTTGACTGTTCTTACTAAGGACATTCATGCCACTCGTAAAGGCAAAGGGTGCAAAAATGGGAACAAACGGACTTTATCTTGGCGATTAAAACTATTAAGAAGAGTATCAAACCAATTAAACCCAAGGTTAAAACTTTTGAGCTTAAAACACAGAATCAACAGTGGTCTGGAAAAAGACAAAGAAAATGGATGGATTAAAGCTTCAGAATATAGGCAACATGTACCAAGGATAGGTAATATTTATTTTTACAATTTTAGTATTATATATAATATATTGTTAATTAACTAGTGTATTATTGGCTTCAATACGACTAAAACTATGCTTTCCATACAGAATTAGTAACTATACCAATATCTAAAAACACGGCCAATACCGATTTTTTTGCTGTATTGGCCGACTTGTACCCGGCCAATATAGGGTGATTCGAATTTCTCTCGGTTTTTGTTTGAATACATACGAAAACTTCGAAATGTTTACATTATTTCTAAATTTATACATTATCTGTGATTAAAGGTGCTTCAAAATGATAACTATAAAGTATCAGTTATAGATCCGACCAAAAATATCTTTCATAACCCTCATTTCAATTCTTCAATGACTTTCAAATACTAGTATTTAATTCAGAAAAATATTCATACAGAATATACATTGTGAAAACTAATTAATTAATAAAGATATCATAACATGGTTATTTCTGTATCGGCCTTGTTATTGGTTCTCGGCCAGCTGTATTGACCTTCGGCTCCGCCTCAGGCCAATACAGCAAGTCTCGGACCAATAACAGGGCCAATACATAAACAACCATGTAATAATATCATAAACTGTGGGTTATTGGCGAGACTTTTGCATCTATTCACAATATTACAAAGAACGTAGGACGGAAAAACCCGTACATGACACGTGCTTTTCTGGAAGCGGGGTATTTAGCCTAAAGATATTAATATCTATTAAAAAAGTTTTTTAAAGCATTAAGCAGCTTATGGAATCTATAACTATGTAATAAAAGTTTAGTAATCGTAGTGTTTCGCTCGTTAAAATCTTCTAGCCGAGAGCAAATTCGTGCAATCGTACAAGCTGTGATATGTACACGTGGTAAAGGCACGTCTCCTTCAAGAAAGGGGAAGTTAGTAATTGGAAAATTAAAGTCTTCCATTTTGTCATAAATTTTAGCATGTATCTCCCCATTTTCGATATTAATAGTAAGATCTAAAAATGAACAGCATTTACTATTCGTATTAGCTTTATTCAAATGTAGCTCTTTTGGATAAATGTTTCTTGCATATTTAAAAAAACTCGGGGTTATCAATAAGATTAGTAAAAATATCAATTAATTTATCATGATTCTGTATTTTACATTTAAGGAGTTTTTCATAGAAGAATACGACGAAAATAAATTGAAAAGATATGAGCTGTTAAAAGGGGCATAGAACGACTTAAATGTACAAAAGATACAAGTCAAACAAAACCAAATACAAAATCATTGAAAAACAACAAAAGTTAAAAGTTGAATTGCCCAACGTCTCGGCCAATATGGCCTTGATCACGAGCAGATAAAAATAAAAGATGTTGACTCTTAGAAACCCAAAGCAAGACTGAGTCCGTACATAAAAAATTAAAGGATAAAGAATTTATTTTATTTCAACTGAGACGAAAAATGTACCATGTATAAGGTAGATGGACTACAAAATTGATAGAAGAATGCATACCTTGCAGAAAACTGAAAATTATTTTCTGTTTAAGGCGTTGTCTGTATAGCCTTCCCCCGTTAAGTGTCATTAAATAGTTACGCGAACGTCCAACGATAGGTGACCAGGCAAGTGATTGCCAACTGGACAATCGATTCCATTCTTCATGGACCTTTTAAATGGAATGTGGAAGTGTTCGACTTTATCTGTACTTTACACTTTACTGAGTAAGTGGTTTTTGACCCCCTCTCCCCCTCTTTTACGATAAGCCGTTGTGGGATCAGTTTAAAATATTTCGCACATCAACGGACCTTTCATAACTATGTTTTTAAATTTGTTCATAAAAGGATGTTGCGGATGACGACAGTAAGGACCAGGGGCACACCTAACCTATTCCTTACATACTTTATTTTTTCAATATAAAAATAAGTCGGCAATAAGAGGAGCACAGTTTGTGCCCAATAGTCCACTCTGCCTTATTCTCTCAATACATTTTTGATTTGTCTTTTTAATCAAAATTGGGAACCTGCCTTTTTCATATTCATTCCTCCTCCCCCTTAAAAATCAAATGATTGTTCCAATATGTCTTATGTTGAAAATGTTTGCCGTGTTTAAATATTGCAGATAAATTTATATCAACACTTTTATTTTTATACATTTTGTTTTTAAAATTTTTTTTAGCTCGTTTTTAACTACATGTATATTTTTATAAAAAATTAACATTTATTGTCAAATGAACTGATAATACTTTTTGTGTATTACACAGTAATATTTTGAGATTTAAAAAATGGTGTTTAATTCGATGGAAAGTACATTCTTATTTTAAAGGTTTGATATCTCGATGGAGTAGTGGCGCTTTTCGTCTTGTGTAAATTCAATCTAATTAAAAACCGATCTCTCATCGCTCCCGTTTTCTGATATGTCGCGTGGGAGATCTAACGAAACCCGCTTTGATGTCACATGTGAGTGAACTGGAACTTATGAATTTATAATGATATGCAAATGAGTTGACTTCCTATCAATAAGCCAATCAAAAAAGTTTTGAATTTCTTGGGACTGACGATTTCTTCGTTAATAAAATGAGTTACATCCCTTTACCACACGATCAACTTACAAGATCGCCTAAGCCGCAATTTCATTGGTCGAACAGGACACACCTACGAGGTCACTCACATGTGACCTCAAAACGGGTTTGGTTAGATCTCCCACGCGACATATCAGAAAACGGGAGCGATGAAAGATCGGTTTTTAATTAGATTGGTGTAAATTGTTCAGTGTTTTCATAACTTAAATATATAACACAATTTTGATAGCAAATACATGTTCTTGCTACTTTTTTCAAATTTAACTTCACTCTCGCAGGACTTAAATGTCTCTATGATTTTCCAATGAGAAAATTTTGATTTGATAACTATAAAATTCTTTATAAAGATTTTCCGTAACGATTCATGAAAATTAATATCGAAGAAATTAACTGAATTCCTCTGTGTTAAAAATTCTCGAATTTATGATACTCCACTCGGCAAATTTGTTGCCTAGATAAGCCAGTTTTGACGTGGTAACAAGGGAGCTTACGCGTTTTAATTTTAGGGCAAAACTCTAGTGGTAATGTACGGATTATAGTATGATATTGATTGGTTATAAATTTAAAAGCATAAATATGTCGTAAAGATGTGTAATTTTCTTTTAAATTTATTTTCTCCTGAATATCTCTCGTAAAAATATATTGATATCCAGGTGCTTCCGAAATACATGTAATTGGATCTTCGTATCAAGCTGCCAGTTTTGTAAACATCCCAGTAAAGCGGAAATGGACTCTCTTAACGTTTGTGAAACGAGCTTTCTGTACTCGGTATTTTTTAAACCCATATCTTAGAGAGTTTTTAATGTGATTTTGCTTTTTTTCTTCGAGAATGCTTTTTTTTTTAAAATTCAAAATCATAAATATGTCACAAATGCTTAGTGCAGTAACAAAATAAGTAAAAATATGGATTGCTGTAATTCAGAGGTCTAGAAGAATTAAAGTTACGTACAGATGGGCGGCGCGTTTACAATTTGAATTCCAAAATAAATTCTTCTATCAGACCTGTATTAATGAATAAAGTAATAGAGGCAAATAACGATTTTCAGTTAAGACATAGAATTAAAACCATTATAGGTACGAATAAAATGAAATGTTATGAATATTGTCATGCAATATCAAAAATAATGCTGTGTATATTGTATATTATCAATAAGATATAATTTTAATTATTTTTGTTTTTGTTTTCGTTTTTTATTGTATACATGCGTGCCTGTAACTTGCTTTGAGGACCCCAGGAAGATTTGTGCTAATGGGGTTATACTCCTTAAATAAAGATTATTTATTTATTTAAAATGGGGCAAGCGTAAAGTCGGCTTATTGTCATTTTATGGTAGGCAGTTGTCACGAGATTTCGCTCTATCGGTCTCTTTAACTATCAATATACAAAGAAGAACGATAAAATGAACACCTACAAGATTTATTATAGATTTTATGGGTTTGTCTCATTTTCAATCTTGAGTTTGAGTTTGGTTAATCATATATGTAAACGTCTTGAGCTAGACTAATACAATGTTTTGAGTTGTTTTTTTTTCTAAAAGAAGCCGTATCAAAATAACATAAAATGAAAATTTTGACGATATTCATATTTGAAATTTAACATATTCGTCTATTTTTTCCTTAACTGAAGCAATTTCAATTTCAAATGACCGAATTTGAAATTTTAAACTATGTAGAAGGGAGAAATATCTCACTCGTAAAGACATATGGAATTTTAATTTTCGTAAGACTTTCTGACTTTGTGTGATTTATTTTTTTTTCACTGTATGATGTTAAAAACTATAACGAGTTTTGGGAATGACTATAGTTTCTATATTTCTCATAAACCAAAATTAATTGGAAGCATGCGCATCTGTGCCTGTACTGTACCATGTGTTCTGTACTGTAGTTTGAAGCCATAGAATGATGTGGAAGCATGCACATCTGTGCCTGTACTGTACCATGTGTTCTGTATGGCACGCCGTTTTTATATTTATTCAAATTCCAAGATATCTTATTTATTTAACAAGATATCTTATTAAGTATTAAGATATCTTTAATTTTTATAAGATATCTTCTTTAATTTTTATAAGATATCTTATTTAATTTGAAAGTAAATAAGATATCTTATAAATTAATAAGATATCTCTATAAGTTAATAAGATATCTCTATAAGTTAATAAGATATCTCTATTAGTTTATAAGATATCTCTATAAGTTTATAAGATATCTCTATTAATTTATAAGATATCTTATTAAGTAAATAAGATATCTCTATTATTAACTATATAAAAGATATCTTATAAATTAATAGAGATATCTTATTAACATATAGAGATATCGTATATATTTAATAAGATATCTTTATAAACAGTTAAATAAGATATCTCTATAAGTTAATAAAATATCTCTATCAGTTTATAAGATATCTCTATTTGTTTATAAGATATCTCTATTAATTTATAAGATATCTCTATTAATTTATAAGATATCTCTATTAGTTAATAAGATATCTTATAGATTAATAGAGATATCTTATAAACTTATAGAGATATCTTATCAATTAATAGAGATATCTTATAAACTTATAGAGATATCTTATAAAGTATTAAGATATCTTTAATTTTTAAAAGATATCTTATTTAATTTAAAAGTAAATAAGATATCTCTATAAGTTAATAAGATATCTCTATTAGTTAAGAAGATATCTCTATTAGTTAATAAGATATCTCTATTAGTTAGATATCTTACTTCTTTATAAAGATATGTTTTAAACACATACTTTATTAGATATCTTATAAAGTTTATAAGATATCTTATAAACTAATAGAGATATCTTATTAACTTATAGAGATATCTTATATATTTAATAAGATATCTTTATAACCAGTTAAATAAGATATCTCTATAATTTAATAAGATATCTCTATAAGTTTATAAGATATCTCTATTTGTTTATAAGATATAAGATTATTATTTAACTAAATAAGATATCTCGAAATTGAATAAATATAACAACGGCGTGCCATAGTTCTGTACTGTAGTTTGAAGCCATAGAATGACATGGAAGCATGCACATCTGTGCTTGTACTGTACCATGTGTTCCGTACTGCACCATGTGTTCTGTACTGTACCAGTACTGTAATTTGAAGCAATAGAACTTTCTACTTTGCACTGATCAACAATGTTTTTTGAATCCTCTGGTTTTAATATATATTTATAGCAGTTTTAAAGCTTTTGCCAGTCATAAGATGTATAAAAATTACATTTTTAGCACACCCGACCAAAGGCCATGTGAGCTTTTGTCATCATTTGGCGTCCGTCGCCCGTCCGTTAAGTTTTCACATTTTAATCTTCTCCTCTGAAACCAATGGGCCACATGAAATTAAATTTGGCAGGAAGCATCTATATAAGGTCTTTTATAAAGTTTGCACATTTCGCCCCTGTCAGACAACAAATATGGCCACCATAGACAATTGTTGTTTCTGATTAGCTGAGTTTAAAAAATCTTCTTATCTGAAACTGTTTGGCCAAATGGAACAAAACTTACCATGAAGCATATATGGGGGGTCCTTTATAAAGTTTCCTCATTTCGTCCCGATCGGACTACAAATATGGCCGCCATGGGCAATTCTTGTTTCTGATTGGCTGGTATAAAAAAAATCTTCTCTGAAGTTGCTTGGCCAAATGGAACGAAACTTGACAGGAATCATCTATGGGAGGTTCTTTTATAAAGTTTCCTCATTTGGCAATCATGGACAATTCATGTTTCTCATTGGTTGATTAAAACAAGTTTTTTTCTCTGAAACTGCTAGGCCAAATAGAGCCAAACTTGACAGAAAGTTATGGCTTATAACAAAAATCTACAGAACCGCAGAATAGTTTGAAACCAAACATGGCCTGGACGTTCCTCATAAGGTGTCAATCCCTCGTTCAAGATGGTCACAGCAGAGGATTTAGGTCAACATAAGACCCTATGGGAAATACATGCAAAAATCTTCTGGAGAACCTCTGAATTTAGGAATATGCGGACATGTAAGCAGAAGGACCTTGATGCTTACCACACTTCATTATGATAGTGAGAAGTGACTTCCCTCTTTGAGGTACAACAATAAAAACGGCTTTCATTCCAAGTTGGCGATACAGGCTCAGCCCTCTGATCCTCCAGTTTGGACTAGCGATGACATGGTTCATTCTCTACACTTTCTAGCTTACCTGTACTTAAAGGAAATGTGAGCTTTTGCCATCACTTGACGTCCGTCGTCCGTCCGTCGTAAACTTTTTCAAAGATCTTCTCCTCTGAAACCGCTGAACCAATTACAGCCATACTTGTGTTTTATTTTCTTGTACGTCAAGAAATAAGGCCACCATGGCTAAAAATAGAACATGGTGGGGGGGGGGGGTGAACAGCAGTTTTTGGCTTATTTCTCAAAAACTAAAGCATTTTGAGCAAAACTGACGTGGGATAAAAAATGTTCATCAGGTCAAGATCTACCTACCTTGAAATTTTCCCTCGAGAAACATTTATGGCTAAAAATAGAACATAGGTGAAAAATGCACCTTTTGGCTCCTATCTCAAAAACCAAAGCAGTGAGAGCAAAACTGACAAGATGTAAAAACGTTTATGAGGTCAAGATCTACCTGCCATGAAATTTTCAGACGAATCGATCAACCCATTTTTTGGGTTATTGCCCCTGAATTGTAAATTGTAAGGAAATTTGACAGTTTTAGGTTATTAAATTGAATATTATTATACTAGTAGTAGATAAAGACAAACTGTAAACAGCAAAAATGTTTAGCAAAGATCTACAAATAACCCTTAAACAGTAATTTTCAGTAAGCAATCAGATATATTTGGGTTCAGGACCCTAAAATTTACCTGTCCAAGCCAAAATGGAAGGTCAGGAGTCAATGTAATGTGAAAAAGTCCATAGCAAATGATGAAAAAGTCCCTACCAACCATATATATTTGGGTTCAGGATTCTATATTTTAGCTGTACAAGTCAATATTAAGGAGAAAAATGCGACGATATACATTAAATAGCAAAATAAATCATTGATGCAAGATCTTCACAAAAAATAACAGGTGAGCGATTCAGGCTCTTGGGAGCCTCTTGTTACTGGACAGCATTTATGTTCGTTTGGGCAATACTGTGTATCGGCAGGTCATTGGAATTCCTATGGGTATAAATTATATTCCTCTTATTGTCGACTTAATTTTATATTGTTTCGAACAACCTTTCATGTATTTAGTATAAAAATCACATAAATGTGAATGACAGGACCACGATATACTGGTATATTCAACAAAAACTACTGTACTTATGGTACAAAAAATCATCTTAATAAATTGTGTAAGAGTAGAAAGTTTGGTCATTTATAAAGTTGAAACCCCAAATTTTAATTTCAAGATTTTAGTAAAATGTCTCTTACAATTATTTATTTTTTTTTTTGGCAGACCGTACCATCATAGAATGAATAAAAAATAGAAATAAAAATATTGTTTTATGTCAAAAAAATCATGTAATAATTTTTTTGCTTTTTTGCTTCATTAAGTTTTCAAATGTTGATTGTAGGAACACATAATGTTTATAAAATGCACTCGTCTTTTGTTAGTTAGATTTTATTTTAAACTCAGTTCTTTAGTGCTTAACAGGAGCGAAAAAAGCTAAATGCAACAGCATAAAAACATTCGACTTCTCTACACTCTACACTACCATACCACATTCTCAAATAAAAGATCGCTTAAAGCAACTAGTTCATCAATGTTTTTTAAGAAAAATGGGACACGCATGTATAAATTTCTTGTTCTAGGTAGAGAAAAGGTTTATTTCGTGAAGAACCACTCTGATTCTGACAAAAAGTATTCTGAAGATGAAATAACAACATGTTAGATTTTCTCATAGACAACATATTCGTTAAATTTAGCGGTCTAATTTTTCAACAAACACTGGGCATTCTAATGGGAACCAACTGTCATCCTCTCTTCGCCGATCTGTTTCTGTACTCATGTGAAGCGGACTTCATTCAAGGGTTACTACGTGAAAACAAAAAGAAACTAGCCCAATCCTTTAATTTCAGTTTTCGTTATATGGATGATGTGTTGTCGTTAAATAACGACAAATTCCAAGACTTTCTATATCTTATCTACCCCAGTGAGCTTGAAATTAAGGATCCTACAGATACACCAAAGTCCGCTTCATATTTGGATTTGTTTCTTGAAATAGACTATGAGTAACATTTGAAGACAAAACTTTATGACAAACGTGATGACTTCAACTTTCCTATTGTTAATTTTCCCTTCTTGAGTAGCAATATACCACCATCGCCTGCAGATGGCGTCTACGTTTCTCAGCTTATCCGAATTTCAAGGGCATGCATGAGTTACCCTGACTTTCGACAAAGAGGATTACTGCTGTAACAAGAGATTCTTAACCAGGGTTTTATCAGGGATAAGTTGATGCCATCACTTAGGAAATTTTATGGTCGTCATCACGAATTGATTGACCATTACAGTGTTCCAATATCTAAGATGATGTTGGACCTGTTCCCACTGTCGTAACCTTTCATGTGCCTACATCGAATTGTGACTTCGCCCGGATTGACTTTGTTGAACTTCACGACGGGTGCCGTATACCAAGCAGGAAATGATTATCCTTCCGGACCACCTGGGTTGACTCCTGGTTTTTATAGGAGTTCGTGTTGTTCATTGTTTTTTTAGTTTTCTGTGTTTATTTGTTATGCTTGTGGTTGTTCATTTGTCTTCCGGGGTTTGTCTGTGCAATGGATTACGTTTTTTGATTGCTCCTTATGTATATTTGTCCTTTTTATACAGTCTTCAATAATAAAGACAGTCAAATAAATTAAACAATTAAATCTATTAGATAGATACACGTATATGTATATATATATATACGATTGCAAATTAGTGAGTTCAGTGTCTGTACCAAGTCAGACTATCCTGACTCTCGGTTGTGTTCATGTCTGTGTTTTGTACTCCTTTGTGCACTCTTATCCGGGGTTCTGTCAGTTGGGCGAGTACTTACTTTGCATAGTTGATTGGTACGTCATTATTGATCTTTCCTGTTGTCCATTTTGTTGTTCATCCTGTTAAATCTCATGAGGTTGGAATTGTTTAGGTCAGACATTAACAGTGCAAGGAAAAACTGAGTTAAAATGTAGGTTTATTATATAGATATAGGTTGCAACTAAACTGTATGTCGTTTGGAAAGGTTTTGAAATATCAAAACAATAAATATGATATAATTTATTTTTAGTGCAATTTTATTGTGAAGATTTGTTGTTTTCTGTAATAAAAAAAACCTTCTTCATTCTTTATCTATTTTTAAATTAATTTGTATATAATGCATAAAAGCATTAATCTCTATTCTTTATTTTTTGTTCTCCATTCTGTAATTGGCCATAAATCCCAGAATCGGGTTTTTCATAAAATATAATTTTTTTGTGTTACATCTTTGTATGATAATGCAAGTTACATTGTAATATTTTTTTGGCGTAAATACATCAAGAATTATTCAGAAAAGTTTAATTTGAATATTTTAGCACCATTGTTTGTCATGCAATGTAATATACAAAATCCTGGGAATAAAATAATAAAATAGATATGATCATATGGAAATTTACATACCAAATCAAATTAGAAACAAAAATAGTAGGCGGTAAGTCTTAGTTACGTTACCATCGCTTTCAGTAATGGAAATTATTTAAATAAGACCGTGTTTGTCAACAATTGAAATCGATGCTAGATTGAAAATTAAATATTGAACTGAAACTATCTAAAGGTTAAACATTCGAGCAGAATGTGATATTATGAATGTAAAATTTAATAAACATTTTATATTCTTGAATAAGTCTGCTTATGAAAAGGTTATAGTTCTGGTTTTTTTAAATCTCTGTTCAAATCTCTTTTGATAGCTGTTGGTCAATTCCAAGTATTAAAAGAACCTTTGTCAGACTTATTACTGTTTTCCACAGTTAATTCAGTAATAAGGAAATGACTTCTACGATCGAGAGCAAACATACGAGCTAACAACGCATAATATGTTACTTATTACAACAGTTCAAAAAGAATACTAGGTGTTAATGTCAGTTCCCTAGGAAATTGTATCCTAAGTAGTCTTGGTTTCGGAGTATTTTAAAATACCCGTTACTCACTGTGACCTGACTGGTGGTTTATCCCGTCTACTGGTCTAATTTAGTTTGGGGATTGAGAGGCCTCTGATAATTAGAACGAGTGGATTACAATAAATATGACATTTTGAAGTTCGTTAGATTATAGACATAAATCAAAATTTTTGAGGTTATCGATAGGATATAAAAACATTAAAAGATAGCACACATATGAAACAAGACACGAAATGTCAGGTAGTTTCTTCTGTGTCATTATAACCGTGTATCAACAACCAAGGTAAATATATGGGATGTTTAGTTTGTATAGACCATAAAATAAATGATTCGGTTCTATTAACGGTCTTTTTGCACTGATAAGCGAAGTCGATATATTTCTTAGCGCACGGTTTGCCTGCAGCTGCTCTTGACAGTACTTTTTCGGCTTTTGGCCTTATCACAGATAAATTCCTTTAAAAATAGTTTATTAAGCATTTCGATATCATGAACTTCTCAAAACATTTACAAAATTTTAATATCGTTATATCGATCTTTTTTTGTTTAGTGCCCCTTGTATAGATTTTATCAAAAAGAGAAAATCTCACCTTAATTATGTACCCAAATCCCCCAGTTGGAAGGGTGTTTTTTAAGTACAGGAGGAACACTGTAGCGACGGTTATTACATATCAAGTAGATAACTGATGTGTTTGTCATTTACAACTGTCGCCAGTAAAGTAATCAACAACCACAAAACAGAGAGCGTACCCAAATCGCCCAGTTAGAGATATTCAGTCCCTTCAACAGATATGCATAAAAAAAATTATTATATTTATAAGAATATGATTTTTTAATACTTTTTAGCGAACATATTCAAATGTCTCCTGTCAATCTAGAAAATTGTAACGTGTGGGCCATCTGGGTACCATTAGCGATTTGGGTCCCCGACATAACAGTTATATTGTAAAGCATTTCTTTCATAATTTGTAGTTTTTTTAACAAATTATTCTAAACGGCTTTTATTATAATAGCGTTGATAAATCTTCGAATCTTGTATTTTGTGGACAGAACATTGGTTCACTTATTGGGCCATTGTTACCATCATAGTTAATTTAGCTGCCTGTATCATTTGTCATGCTATAAGTATTAATGTTCTTGGGAAATTTTCATACTCATCAACGAACGTATTCAATCTAATATACGATATCTATGGCAAGCCGTTTTTATATTTATTCCACTTTCAAGATATGTTATAAAGTTTAATAAGATATCTTATAAACTAATTGTGATATCTTAATAATTAAATAAGATATCTTATATATTAAATAAGATATCTTATTAAATATATATCTTATTTAGGTTATAAGATATCTTATTTAGTTAAAAAGATATCTTGATTGTTTTAAAAGATATCTTATAAACATTACAAGATATCATATATACTTTATAAGATATCTTATTAACTTTATGAGATATCTTATTAATATTAACATTATAAGATATCTTGAAATTGAATAAATAAAGATAAATTGAAGATTTATTCCACTTTCAAGATATCTTATAAAGTTTAATAAGATATCTTATAAACGAATTGAGATATCTTAATAAACTAATTAAGATATCTTATTTACTAAATAAGATATCTGATGAATCAATCATATAAGATATCTTGTAAAAAGATAAAAGATTCAAGATATCTAATAAACTTTATAAGTTATCTAATTTGGTTTCAAAGATATCTTGTAAAGTTAATAAGATATCTTATAAAGTATATATGATATCTTATTAACTTCAAATAAAATTAGATATCTTATAAACATTACAAGATATCTTCTATACTTTATAAGATATCTTATTAACATTAAAAGATATTTTGAAATTGAATAAATATAAAAACGGCTTGCCATAGCTATCACTCGTGCTCAGTCATAAAGATTTATTTATTGTTGTTAGTCCCGCACTTTCGAAGAAAGTTCGGTAATATAGTGATTGTCTCCGTCCGTTCGTCACATTTTCTTGTGACATCAAATCCTCCTCCACTTTGGGTTTAGGAATTTAATTTCTATATAGTATTGTTGCATACCACCTATAGATGTGCAATAAGGTTTCAGAATTTTTATTTTATTAACATGGGGCCCCTAAAGTGCTCAAACTTCGAAAATTTAAGCTCAGACTCAGTCATAAAGCAAGATAATATCATACTCGCTAAAGCTCGTATTCAATCATTAAGATTATTATAGTCTCTCCATGCAACCAAATAATTCCTGAATTAGAGTCATACATTAATCCATCAATAACGGATACAATTTAAACATGTTTGTTGGAGATTTGTCTATTGTCTAATTAATGCATTTATGACATGGAAATGCCTGAAATGTGCACTATATAAATGCCAGCGCTTCAGTAAATGACCATGCAACTAAATAATTCCTAAACTACAATCAAAAATAAATCAGTCACTACTAGAAACAACGTACATACCGGTATTGAAGCAATTTTAGATATGGCTAATATCTAATTAATACATTTTATCCGATAAATATGACAGATGGTTTATGAAAAGAATTCCAGTTACTCTTTGTACTAAATCATGGAATCAAATAAAAACTAAGGTTTGATTTACTAAAATTGGTCGTTTAGTTCTGCATTCCAGCAAGGGAAATAACTTTCTTCAAATTATGATTTTAATAGAATGTATCACAAATACCAAAATAAATTTGATGCATTGTATAGCCATTTCGTTTACTGACAACTCATCAGCAGTGCTCGAGATAAAAAATGTTGGAAATACGGTTACAGATATAATGATGAATTAATAAGCACAATCATCAAACACCAAATAAATTAAAACAAACAAGCGTCGGAATCGTGATACCGGAAATGAGTTTCTGAAAAGGACACCACTGTCGTTCACGTTGGGTAACACAACAACATATACGATACCGAACACGACTGGAAATGAACGCATCGAAATAAGATCAAATGATCAAGAACACAAACAATTTCTGAAAATCGCACTCTGGAAAAATAAAAAAATATTGGGCAGCCCAATAATCTATCCGTTTACTTGAAATAGGCTAAACTAAAGGTTTACTTTCCAATTATTTAAAAGGTTTATTTAGAATATATAACTTATCTTGTTGTCGTATACCTGCATATTGTGGAATATTTAATATATTGTAAAATACTCGGAATGATGAAATTTCCAAGACTACATATGTACTGGATTTCTATAGCCATGCTCATTGCAGGTGTACAACTTCTGAAATCCAACCTTACAATGTGATATAAAAATATAGCTCCGTGTTACTACATCTGCTTAACATAGAGGTAGACCATATCACATCCTTTATTGATGCAAGCATATCATCGGATTTTTATTTAAGAAATGATAACGATTGTTGTGTATATTGAATCATACAAATGTCAAAAGTGTGATATATATCAATATAAACTACATTGTACTTTGGATCTCTGGAATTTTTTACATTTTCACATTGAACTTTCGTTCTTATATTAAATATTTCCGTTCAACTTCGACTTTCTGACCGGTCAAACCAAAGAAAAATTTGCTGCTTCTCCGCCAATCACGCGGCATCTAGGAGTAAGCAAATGACTGATCGGTTCGGGTTGATAACGGTCTTCCTGTGGTCTGTTACTTCGTGGGCTAGCACGTAAAAAAACCGGCTCGTTTCAACATGTTCTCGTCCTGGTATGCACTTAATAGTTGCCACTGGACGTTAAACAATAGTTCATCCATCCATCCATAGACTTTCTTATTCTTCAGAGAACCTATGTTGAAAGTTCTCACACATTTAGGGACGAGATCAAAAGTTCAATGTAGGATAAAAAAACTTAATTCACATAGTTTTTTCACTGACCCCCCCCCCCCCCCTCTTCTAAACTTAATTTGGGAAAAATTGATTAAAATTGATTGACTATATGGACATATCCAAATATCGATGTCGGATAACAAAACTTGCAGCGATTCCCCCCCCCCCCCCTCCCCCCAAACTATTTGAATTAAGTTTTTTATCCTACATTGAACTTTTGATCTCGTCCCTTACAGCAGGTAACTATTTCCCAGGTAAGAAAATGATGAGGAAATCTAATATAATTGTTTGTTGACTTATTAGAAACTTGAAAATGAAACTTAATATGACTGTATAAGTAATATTGTTTTATCCTCCACAAACGAAATGTAATACGACTATATGTTACATTGTATTTATACACGAGAAATGAAAATTAATACGACTTTACAAATTGTATACTTGAAAAATGAAACTATGTAATCTTGTATTTAGAATATAAAAAATGAAACGCAGTACGGCTTTGTGTGGTCTTGTTTTAATAATTCATTTAGAGAAGATGAAACGCATTTACGACTGTCCGTATAAGCTTGTTTTTTTTATAATAGAAAAATGAAACGTAATCCGACTGTATCTGTAATATTGTATTTATACTCGAAAAATGAAATGTAATACGGCTTTGTATAGTTTTGTTTTTATAATAGAAAAACGAAACGTAATACTACTGTACGAGTTCTTATTTATACTTTAAATGAAACTTAAAATAAACCTGTCAATTTACCTCTTACATTTGTTTAGTACAGACATATTAACACCTGATGAATTACATTAATTTTACTCTGTAATCATAATTAAATTTAGATTACTTTTTGAAGTTCTGTGAAATCCTTTTTATCTTTACAATTTCAGAGCTGCTTTTATTCTATGTTTTATTTCTTTATTTTGTTACAAAGTTTTTTCATAAAAAATTTTATTAAAAAACAATATATTAAATATTACTAACTGAATTTTTGCTTCAAATTTCAGATGAAATAAATAAAAGGATAAATTTTCTTATTTTTTAAGATTTTATTAAAATAAGAATCTAACGTTGATTTTTGGTTTAACTGAGATGAAACCGTATAATTACTATATGAAATTTTGATGACCCTTAATACATAATATGCTGCAATCCCCTTTAGATGTTTAAAAAGCCTTAAAATTACGTTTGAAGTTCAAATTCAACTGCAGTGAAAACGCGGGAAACTCCACGACCTCATCTGGTACATTCGCGCTCTTTATGTAAACAAGTACCAGTAGACTTTATTAGGTCATTGACCTAATACGACTGAAGTTTATTCTACCCCTTTTATTAGTTACTGTTTTATTGTTTAGACTTTAGATATAAAACTTTATGATAAATCCCAATTTCTGATATATAATAAATAAATTCTTTGTTAAATATACTATTAATTACGACTGCATAACAGCAGCGCACTTTTTTTTTAATTAGTGACTCTGATGAAGTTTTGAATTATAGAAAATCATTCATTTTTTTTAATTGGTTCCTAATACTTGCAAACGACAAAATATAGTTGGTTGCACAAAACCAGTTCTAACCAATATGGAGTGACTCTCACTAATTGTTTTATTAACATTCTATTGGTCGTAAACACATGTCCTGTTTTTACTTACTATAATCATCCGGCGAACAGAAAATTTTAAAAAAAAGTCCTGACATGAGCAGAGAATTTTTCGGTAATAGAGACAGTGGGAAGAAATGTTTATACACAGATACAGAATTTCCTAGAAGAGTCATTAAAAAAGTGCGCAGTTGTAATGAAATAAGTTGCGCAGATGTAATAGAAAAAGTGCGGAAATGTAAAGCAAAAGTGCGCAGATGTAATTAATTACCTGTGTGAATATATAATATGTTTATATCCATTTAGCAATAAAAAGGGTGTTAAAAGATGTTTGAGGTGTCATTATGTGACACGTAATAATAGGTGAACTCAGTAAATTATGTTTATGGTCCCCAATAAACGCATGATAGGATATGTTAAGTTGTATTCCAAAATACAAAAAAGATACCTATAGGAAGCTAAATTATTTATTTTTCAGAAATGGGGGGTTGCATGAAGAAAATGAATGATAAAAATCTGCTAATTTTCAGAAAATGAATTTTAACACACACACACACACACACACACACACACACACACACACACACATATATATATATATACTGTTAATATGAATGTATATTAAAATGTGGTATGTATGGATGACAGCTATCATCCAGATTATTGATTGACAGGAGATATATTGTCGTTATGAGGTAGCAGTGTTAAACTTCGCTTTCAAAAGTAATCAGTAATTTAATCAATTACATTTTGAAATTAATTGTAAATCAATCAATTACATTTGAATATTTTTGTAATTGTAATTGTAATTTAATGATGAATTTTGAAATGTAATCAGTAATTTAATCAATTATAAACTAAAACTAAAAACATATGAACAACATGGACCCCACCATAAAAACGGGGGGTAGACTCAGGTGCTCCGGAAGAATAAGCAGTCTCTGCTTCCCCCAGGACACCCACCATGCTGCCCATGTAAAATCCGGTATGAGGAAGGGACAACATCAATGGAACAGGTTCATTTTGAGGTTTTTTCATACCTGTCAACCAAGTCATGATGACGTCCATAACACTTTGATAAGGATGACTGCAAGTTAGGAGCAACATACCCCTGTTTGAACAACTTTTCTGTCAGAAGCCGGGCTCTGTCCAGGAAGTCAATGTATATGTCATGAGCTCTAAAATAACGTATGAGTTGTGAAATATACACTCCATATGCCGGCGCTTCTGGAATTTTGCAGCTCAAAAAATGGGAAGTTGACGATTGGAAAGTCAAGGTCATCCCGTTTGTCGTAAAGTTTTGTATTCAGCCTTCTTCTTCTGTCAAATTCGAGGTGAAGGTCAAGATAAGATGCAGACATGGCAGTGTCTGTGGTATCCTTAATTTCGAGTTCATTGGGATAAATGAGATGTACGAAATTCCCAAAACGTGAATTGTTGAGTGATAAAACATCATATATATATAGCGGAAGCTGAAATTAAAGGTACCGGCTAACTTCTAAATTAAATAAATAAATAAATTTCTTTGAATAATTCCCAATGATTAGACTTTTTTCATCTTAAACTATTGTAATGCTATGCATGTTAAAATCATATATTTTTTTCAATTTGAATAACTATTATATTTGTATATTTGCTTTTTTAAATTTCCAAATCTTATTTGTTAACAAAAATTGGCATACTTTAACATACAGTATATTTGTAAATCGGATTTAAAGTACATTAATCTCACTATTATTATAAAGGAAATCAATACAAACATTGTTAATTAGATTTGTTGTATATGGTTGGAATAAAACAAATGCCATCAACCATTTTACCTTTGTACCTATTTGATAGGAACACGTTGGTGGATATGGTTTTAATATTCAGACTCTGTCAACGTTTCAGTACTTCCGGTCCTTTATTGTCGCTCTAACTAATGATTTTGAAATTGTCTTTACCTGTTACCATTAACCCTTTGTTGTTTATGTGAACAAAGAGACAGTGGAACATTTCCAAGAGAGCATTAACGTGGAAAGGGTCATTTAAAGCACAATTATCCTTAATGTTTAATTTATTGTTCACCGTATAATTACTCTATACTAATTGCTACGCGAGAAACATATTTTTGCGGATAAACTGCACATTTTTTCACTGATGGTCGGTAAAAGAAGCAGACGTTAAAAATGACAAGAAAGAATTTCTATGTTCTGTTAAATGATTATTTTACATTCTTTTACAAAGGGGAATTATACCTAATTTCAGTTTGACATATAATGCTTAAATTGGTGCTGGTGGACTCCAAGTCCTCAAGAGCATCACAGTTCAGTTGTTCGTATAAATATAATTTTGATACATGCGAGACATTGATATTTTAATTTACAGTTTCAAAAATAATAACCCTAAATCTCCCTGGTGCATAGCTCTTTCCAAAAATGGATTTGTCTTTATCTTTTTTGGACAATTTGGCATTTGGCATATCTAATTTGCTCCTCAACGTTTCATATTATTTTCAACATTTTAGGTCTTGAGCACAACTCTCGTAAGTCGACGAAATGTCCACATCTTGAGTTTCAAAATTGGTATTAATCATATCCAACTATATATGTTCTTCCATGCAACACATTTCTCCGATCAAAAGACCAAAGGAAATCAAACTATCGAACTTTCTGTATCAAAGTGATGCATAAATATTTCGTTCATTAAAAGCAGTAATTCTTTGTCATAATTTATTTTAACCGTTAATACGTTGGGAACAAACAAACCTTTATATATTTTTTTAAAGGATACAATTTCCTATAATCTGCTAGAATGAAGTACATGTCATTTAGTGCGTCTTGTTACTTAGAATAAGAAAATATATGATTTAAAGCTATGGATTTTAAACTGCATATGCAATTTTTCAAAATTATCGACTTTGGGGATGGGGATGACCACCCAGGAGGAACGCGGTATATGTCATTTAATATGTGTTGCCACAGTGTATAATAAAATATATGATATGCGATGGTTATTGGTCACTCTCGTAGAGTTTTTCGATGGAAAAAAAATTCCCATAAGGTCCTATAGTAAACCCCTAGCATCTTTCAACTCATTATACTTGTCAGTGACCCCTATCAAAAAATGAATAGTATTAGGCACATCTAGAAACATTGATCTTTTATCATGGAAAATCTCAGATCAATATCTGTGATGGTTATTGAGAACTCGAACGAACAAAATCGAAGTGGAAGAAAAAGGTAAAAATTGTAAATCAAAATCTATAAGTCTCCCACTTCGTTTGGGAGACTTAATAAACCCAATCTTGAATGAATGTTATAAGGTCTCCAAATTTATTGATTCTAATGGCATATATTCATGGTTCACATATGTAAAACACATCAGGAAGCAACTTAACAGGCAGACAATAGAACTCGAAAATAAAACTATTAACAGAAACCTAAAGACCCAATATAAAAACAAAATTCACAATTTTTGTAAAGAACAATATTGTGATAAAGTTCAAAATCTTGAAACCAATAGTAAACTCCAACTTTTCAAAACAATTAAAATTACCATGACATCAATATAGAAAAATATCTTTTATGTTCAATTTTAATTACAGAAAGCTTAATTGTAAATTTAGGATAGGTGACCATGCACTGGCAATAGAAACCGGTCGTTATAATATATAAAAAAATACCCCGAGAAAGTAGACTTTGCATTGCTTGTAATGTGGTTGAAGATGAACACCATTTCCTTTTCGGTTGTTTATTTAACCAGGAAATTAGAGATGAATATTTTCATAAGATTAATTTAGATATAGTTTCCGATTCTATTACTAAATTCAAAATTATTCTAAATCCTGAAACCGATGAAAATGTGAAATTTCTTGGCTCCTTTTTGAAACGGTCACTTACACTGAGGACAGGAAGCACTTAGTTTCATTTGATATGTATATTATGTATGTTTTGATTGTGTTGTATGCCATTGGCTCTTTATTGGGCGTAAATTGTGCTTAATAAAATTGAAATTGAATACCGCTTGTTTTTTTTTACATCTACCGTCTTCTTTAGAAATGAAAGTGGAATATAACAAATACTAATCAGAATGTTATACTCACTCGGGAAATAGGTAAATGTTGCTTGTCTTTTTTTTTTAAAAGAAAATGTAATAAAACTGTAGATTTCATGATTCGGCGTCTTACTGAACTTTAGAAATGATCACAAGGGGGATTAAATACTTGATATGTAATGAAATATAAACATCTACCGGTAGCTGTTAAATAAGTAAACATTTCATTTTTTTTAAAGAAAATGTAATAAAAAGTAGATTTTATTATTCTTACCTTAAGCTTAACCTAAATAATGAACACCTTTGGGATATAAATAAAAACCGAAGAAAATACATATATAATGCACTTAGGTAAAATATTAAATACAAAATCCCTATGGAAATTACATTGTACATTACAACATGACAAAACCACACGATTTTGACTCATGTATTTCAAAAGATTTTATCTCTCGGGCATTTTCGTAAATAATTTTTTGTTAGATCATAAGATCCTTGTATTTACACGTAGAATAAAAATAATGACTTATCAATGTATGTTTAAAAAATTGGTATACATAGATTCTACAACGATGACCAGTTCATTATGAAATTTATCAACTAGAGATAATTAAATTTTCATTTTTAAACTGCGAGGATTGTCCGAACAGTTTTATGAAATGAAAATTTAATTATCGAGAGTCGATATAAATTTCATAATTAACGCGTCAAGAGTTTAGAATCTCTTTCTCTGATGACAATGTAAAACTCCGAGGGGGTCTTCCAAACTTTTTTTGGCGGAAAATTTCACGAGCATTTAACCAACGTGTGGTGATATCACAATTTATCAAACGGCTCAAGAGATGCATAAATGCGCACGGAATTAGAGAAAAAACTTTAATCATTACACTTGATACAGGTTTAGTTAGTTGAAGAAAACGTTTGAAGAAAATGTAATAAAGTGTGTAATTATGAGTTGAACATATCGATAACTACCAAGAACGACCGAAACGTAAATGTACAAACATATAAAAGACAAAGTCTACTTTTTTCCAACACAATATGATAATATAAGTATTTAAAAATGTTCATAATGAGATGTTATATGTTCTTGGTCTTAATATGAAAATCCACCCGATGTTCACTCGAGCCTTAGTCACAGACTCTAAACATATAAAATACATATTTACGCGGTTGTTAATGATTGATTACAGTAATTTTCATTAAATTCCCTTTCAAAATGATGCAACACATATACTAGTCTAAATTTCCTCTGACCCTGCAACCCTCCTTTTTTATTTGGATATTGATATGTCGGGTTGCGCTCAGAACGATTGCCATTCAAAAAGTTGGAATTTCAGTGGTACGCAGTGGTACCAAACATCAAACAAAGGCCCCCCTTTGATCGCCCCCAAATTTTTTTATCTACATACGTGTATATGATTTTTTGGCTTAAAATCGTCAAAAAATACATCTTTCAATTCTAAATTTACGCCCCCTCCCTTTTCAAGAATCCTGGATCCGCCTCTGTCGACCTACCTAGTTAAATTCTGGAATGGTTATCCTCCATCATGATATAATTTTTATTTCCCATATTTCATTTTAATTATTTTTTAAAAAAAACGACAATCCCCCTTTGTTGTCATTTTCAAGCATCGTGTGAGATAAACAAGATGTTGCATCATACGCAAATGATGTAACCGGTTGGAGACAAGTATTTAATTCCGGAATTTTATTGGACTTCGGTCTTAAAATACGTGTCTCCGATGGTACGTCTTCCTTCTGTTTGTTTTAATTTAGTTGAAGACATTATAAGGCCATTTTTCACTTCTATAGGGCCATTTTGAAAAAGTCGTAAAATGCCTTAAAAATCTCTAGCGACATAGCGTGGTGTGTGGTCTCTATCGTTTTGGGAGACAGTTCTAACACAAATTTGCCAAATCATCATCCTTCAGAGTTTTTCAACGTAAAGGATGCTCAGAACCAAAACGACTTTTTTGTTGTAAGTGAGTTTAGGTAACATTCTTTTCTAACAGAAGACTGGTTTTGGTGCCGAATGTCCTTCTTGATGATATTCCAAAAGAGACACAAAATGCTTGGCAATTGACCCAAATCAGCTCTATACACAACTTTCAAGGGTAGAAATCTTTTATTTATTTTTAAATTTCCGTTGGTTAACAAAAAAAAGACTGGAATCATTTACAATAAAAGGTAGGTAAACTTAAGATTAAAAAAATAAACAAATACAAGGGAAAGTAGCCCTACTCCTTTTAAAGGAAAGTGAATTTTCCTTTTAAATATTTTCTGAAAATGATTATACTATACTTCAACAGACACCTTATATCTGTAGTGAGATAAGTCCATAGATGTTTGATAGGGTAGTAAAGTTTGTAGGATTTTTTTTTTTCAGAATGTAATAGATATGAAGGGTCAGAAGATCTAATTGCTTGTCCTACACCAGACGCATACAAAAAATTCTATTGTATAGAAGACCGGCATCTCTGTGATCATCAGTTGAATTGTCCTAATGGAGAGGACGAGAATCTAGTTGGCTGTATGTTTTATAAATGGGTAAGTTTACAAATAGTCCTAAACTCCTCGTCGTTAAACATGCTTTTTTAGAATTTGCCAGGGCAGTTGGACGTCAGAGTGCATCCCATATATAAAACTCAGAACGATTTCGAACTACATTTATCAATGTTTTTCGAATTTCAAATTAATAACTATAGGAATGATTATTTTCATTAACTTGATATAACCATTTTGACCAGCCAAAAATAAAGCAGACGTCACAAATTCGTCAAACGTACCAAACAGTAGTTATAACTTTAGGAGACATAATGTAAAACTAAAAACTTTTTAAAGAGAAAATGGTTATAAAAGCGAAGTATATGGTTAACAATAAATTAAATCTCTGGTAAATGCCGATTCTGGACAGAACAAATTTTCCATTTTTTACATATGGAGTGCTCTCTGACGTCCCACGGCCCCAGCCAATTCTAAAACAGGCCGTATGACGTCAGAGGAATTTTTAGTTTACAAATCGATATCCCTTTGCCCCAACCGAACTTTGTTGTGTAAGCAACGAGACTGTGGTGTCAATCCTTAAAATAAAGGTCTTTTACCCCAAATTTCATATAAAAACTGCCGAAAATAATTAATAATTTCACTTAAACTGGTCATTTCTCAAAAACTAATCCCTAGAATTTTCTATAAAAACGATATGTTATTGCTGTCAACTTATTCGTTTCAATAATAGTAAATAAACATAGGGTCACCAGCTTCGTTTTCGTTGTTGAAATCATTTAACTATACGTCCTGTTTGTAAAAACACTAAAAATCTACATTTTTTGATGGTGACGTTACGCTTATTTTGGCTTTTTGACGTTTATTTCCACAAGATTCATATAGTAAGAAATCTAATATACTAAAAAACGAATCTGATGACCCCTAATACATTTTATATCAATGAAAAGAGAATTTCAATAGCAATAGTATATATTTTTTTTAAACTTCTAGGGACTGGATTTGAGAAATCATTTAATATAAAATCTAAATATTTGACTTTTTGCAGCGATATCTATGTATTTACACATCTGTTTGCCAAAACTTGAAACACCGTATTTCGGGAAGTATTGAAGAGACATACATTATTTTTTTGATATTCATATACAGTTCAACGTACTCTAGTGGCATGCTAAATTTGATAAAAATCTGAAATATAGCCCAATTAGGTACCCCCTACCTTAAACTTAATTCCAAAATGAGTTTTCATAGTAAAGTTGAATTTCATTGGTTAACGACGCCACAACAATTTACATAATGAGAGTCGGCCGAGTTTACAGATAAATAAAATCCTTCAAAATAACCTTTATTAATAACAATTTACCACTCGTTGATTAAAATCTGTAGATTTCCCGCCAAAGTCTAATTCGAAGCTCCAGCGAATACTCATTTGAATTAAACCAAACAAAGACAAACAAAACAAAACAAAATAAACAAAAACACAAACTAGAAAGCTACTACAAGAGTGATCCCCACACCACAACAATTATTTGGGACACCTACAATTAAAAAAACTGAAACCTTATTGTCCAGATGTTTGTAATCATTCTATGAAGATATTAATCACTAAATCCAATGAAAAACTAGAAAGCTGGACTGACGGAATCGACAGTTATCCCCGCACCCCTGCAATTACCCAATTGCATAAATATAAAACCTTATGCCCATTTAAAGATGTTATGAAATCATCCTATGAAAAAAACACAAATGAAAAAAAAAATTATGTCACAAACTTAAATTGACAATTTTTGAAATCTGACCCGAAGTTTAGATAATTAAAATTCTAAAACCTTACTGCACATCTATATATATATTGTGCATGATACTACTGTATAGATATGAAATGCATAAATTGAAAAATGATAAAGGAGTTTACGTCACAAGCTTAAATTAACAATATTCGAAATTCGACCCCTGTGGGTACGAATTTTAGAAAATTAAACTTATAAAACCTTATTGCACATCTACTTAATGTGCATGACAATACTGTATAGAAAAAAATGCAAATATTGGAAAATGAAAAACAAAGTTTATGTCAAAAGCTTAAATTGAATTTTTGAAATTCAACCCCTGTGGGCCCCAATTCTAGAAAATCAAACTTCTAAAACCATATTGCGCATCTGCACATGGTACCTGACAATACTGTATAGAAATAAAAAGCATAAATTGCAAAATGAAAGAGGAGTTTAGTTCACAAGCTTAAATTGACAGTTTTTCATAATTCGACCCCTGTGGGCCCCAATTTTAGAAAATCAAAAGTCTAAAACCTTATTGCGCATCTGCATATGGTGCCTGACAATACTGTATAGAAATAAAATGCATAAATTGAAAAATGAAAGACAAGTTTAGGTCACAAGCTGGAATTCCAAATTTTAGACGTTCAACCCCTGTGGGCCCCTTGTTAAGAAAATAAAAATTCTAAAACCTTATTGCGCATCTACATGTGGTTTGCAACAATTCTATATAGAAATTAAATTCCTAAACGCAAAAGTGAATGAGGAGTAGATGTCACAAGAAAGTGTGACGGACGGACGGAACTTTCTTCGAAAGTGCGGGGATAATGAAAAAGGTTTAGGACACAAGCTAAAATTCATCATTTTGTAAATTCTTCACTGTGGGCCCCAAGTTTTGAAAATAAAAATTCTAAATTCTTATTTCACTTCTACATATTATGGTGTATGGCAATACTGTCAACAAATGCATACATTGAAAAGGGAAAGAGGAGTTTAGGTCAAAAGCTTAAATTCACAATTTTAGACAAAATATTGAATTTATATAAAGAATTTTTGTTATCAGTTTATTTGGTCATGTTGATATGGTAAAATTTTACGGACGTGGTTAAAAGGTTCAATCACACATAAATTTATATAAATGAAACATTGTCGAAGTCACGTGACCTGAACCGGATATGACATCACTGGATGTTTGCGCCATTTTTAAATTTGAAGTGTAAAGGAGATCATTTTTGCAATTTTTCAACCGGAATTGTAAGGGAACTGTGTCTGAGTGATTCCCCTGAATTTCTAGAGGGAACCCTTTAAAACTTTCCTGCAGGGTCCACTGTCACGATTGGATTGTCACCTCTTTTCCTGTTTTGGTGTTTATTGATAGGATTTCCCTTTCGAGTGTGTCTCTTCATCACCTAGGGTACACATAATCTGAAGTCAATTCCGGATTGGATTATCCCCCCTCTACTGTCATTTTCTTTCTTGGTCGTCACCGAGTTTTTCATAATAATGTATAGGGTTGTGATCTCCCATTACAGTATAGGCATGGACCGCGAGGTTTAGGATTGGATGTCCAGTGACATGAACGAGTTATCACCCTTTTTCCTTTGGTTTTTATAAGGGATTGTTTCTTAGTCTTTTATTAAAATGTATATGGTGCGGTGTCCTTTTGGAGTATATCGGGGTTAATCCTGTCACCAGAAGGTGTTTTCTGTGTCCTTAGCAACCACCATTCTTACTCTTGCTGTTTCGGTCTAGCTTCTTTTACGTTTCACTAACCATTGCTTTGATATTTCTTTCGATTGTCATCATTTAAATCTGTGAGAGAACGCCCCATACATATGGGTCATTTTGAAAGGCCATCCTGTATTTGTTGAGGCATTTTACTTTCTATCCATAAAGGACTTCTCTCAAATTTTCCTCTTTTTGTTTCTTGGCTTTTATCAAATTCGTAATAAACTCTATGATACCAATTTTGATGTACAAGCTGTTTACATTTTGTCCATTTACGACTCAACGGCTGTGCTCAAGACCTGAGATTGGGCTTCAAATTCAGATGTGAAATTTTTCATCTAAGTGGTTTCACTGATTCTTGATCATGGGGCAGTTTCAGAATTAATAATATTCAGTCACATTTTTATATATTCAGAAATGACAAACTACAGGCAGCGCTTCACACACCAAAAAATAAATAGAGATTGACAATAGAAACGGAGTTATGATATCAAAATTTTTTCAAATTTTTTTAGAAAAGTAGAAAAAATATGCAATTTTACCAATCAAGGACTTGTGTGGCGTTTCAATGGATCATCAGGGTTAGAATAAGGATTAGGGTTAAGGCCAGAGTAAGAGTTATGTCCAGGATAAGGGTTAGTGTTAGTTTTATGGTAAGGGTTACAGTGTGGACTTTCGATGATCCTACTCTGATACAGTCCAGCGAAAGATCTAAAACCTGAGGAATTAAAGGCGTGGGAAAGGGGATATAATCCAATCATGACCATAGACGTCTACTATAGTGCGACTCCGAGAACTGAAGTTTTCCCTCAAAATTTACAATTTCTGTTTAATATACGCATAACGAAAAAATGGCATATACAGAACTGCTAATTGAATAAATATACGAACGATTATACAAAAAAGCTTCAGTACTGGCTTTTGTAACGTGACGTATCTTTTGGGAGTGCATTTCTTTTTCTTTTCTTCTTTTTTTTTGTATTTACATTTTAAAGTGCTCAGTCACTTTCACTTTCTTAAAATGAAATTAAGATAAATGAATAACTTGTGTTTGTTTTTTTTTCAGGCTAATTCCTTGTTTAGAAAAGTGGAGGAAGCTTTAATTCATAATGAAGGAAGGTTGTGACAACATTATTTTATAGAAATATTTAACATTACCGGAAATTACACTTACAAATAAAATACTTTTCCAGAACACTGCATGGCACTGACATGATCTGACCACTGACCACCACGGTGCTGCTTCCATCAATTGAAATGTACTTATTCTCTTTTTTTAGTCTGGTTTATGTTGTAATTGATAGCTGATATTTTATTTTCTCTACTCATATGAATGATTGTAAATTTATAAAACTAATATTCCCGAATTATTTTTGTTCACATAAAGGTCTATAATTGAAGAAACAGACAATTTTCATATTCTGTATTATTTTGAATTTTTAAGAGTTGTTATGTGACAATAAAGTTCCAAGATGATAAGAACCACCCGCTTCTTTTCCTTCAAAATGGTTAAATTTGTTTTGTAATATGGAATTACATGAACAAATGTAAAAGTAAATTATGTGAGGTTTTTGTGTTCTAGATTTTTACCAGCTTACCACACGAATACGGATTAACTGCATGTAAATACGTTTTATCTATTGGTAAATAAGGTTATGTTTGGTTTACGTATCTATCATGGCGGCCAGTTTTGTGGAGGAAGCCTGGGATCTCAGAGAGAACAATCGACCTGCGTCAAGACAACTGACAATCCTTGTCAATTAAGATCGATGTGAACACAAATTTCACAACCTGAGTGTTGACATGGTACTTTTAGTTGCCTGTCTTGATGCCGAATGGCACATTTGTATTTCAATTGTAATTCTGGTAAATAACTTAGAACACTTTCAGACTTTAAAGGGTACATACAAATGAATCCGGGGTTTTTCATCAGGAAATCAGTTTGCCGAAGCGTGTGAGACACACAGTAGTGATCATTAGTGGTTATCACAAACTGCCTAGCTTTTATCCCCACCCCCTCTCCAACTAATAAATGGATTTTGACATTACATTAGATGGGCATCTTATTTTAGAAAGGTGTTTATAAATAACAAATTCAATAAGCATTTAATAACAAACTTAATACCCCAGTTATTGAGAGACAGTATTTAAGTATTTGTGACTAATGGGTTTACTCATCCATTTCGTTAAAATTTTAAATTATCAGTTTAATCTAAAACTATTGTGACATTATTTTGGGCATTTATTGCTGTTCCAGAGGACTTTTTGGGTTCTTGGGATTATCACATGCCCATTTGCTAGAAATGTCGGTGCTGACATTAAATTATATTTTAAAGACAAAACAGTGCCACTTATTTCTTATTCCTACACCAAAACGCTATTTTCAATTACAAAAGGGCATTGCAGAAATCTCCAAATTGATACCTTTACATTCAAACTTTTCCATTCAATTATAATTTCATCGCCGATGACCTAAGCATCGTTAACCAAACAAAATATCAAGACATCGTTGCTAAAGGTCCTAAGTATCGTGAGCCAAGCCTATCAATTGGAATTACCCGATCCAATTTCTGGTGGTTTTAGTTGAGAACTGGAAGAAGTTGAAACATCTTCAGATTGGATAAGGTCAATAAAGTCAATACTTCTTGTTCATAGAACATTTATGAGTTCTAAAACGGCTACCGTTTTAACGATTCCGATGTTGGAGAAAACACCATAGTGAATATTATAGCATTGTACCAGATGAAAGTTCCTAACAACACCGCTTTTGCCCATGCAAGAGGCATTTCATTGACTGTCTAAATAATGAGATAGTTATTGTCAGTTCACTTGACAAGCCCACTTACACACGCACTATGATACCAAGGATCAGTAATAATTCTTTACTAATTTCCTACATGTATATGATGATATTCCACTTACTTTAAAGTTCTATGGAAATTTTCCAAAACATATTGTAAACATTATCCCTAGATAAAAAGTTTTTGGTGTGTTTTATTAATCAATTCAATAAGGAATTCATAAGGGATCAAAAAATAATTTGATATGAGAGATTTGTGGAGGCCAGCCATTTTATGTATAGGTGGAGCTACAATCGATGTGGGTGGAGTCCTAAAACCACAAAGTCATAAATCAAAAGTGGCATGTCACGTGGGCATACATTTTCAAAATGACTTGAAGCGATTCGGGAACGGAAAAAATATTTTTAGCATTCCAAACCCAGAAAAGAAATCAGAGTTATGTGAGAAATGGCTTCTCAGTTTAAGGATTCCTGAGTATGTGCAAACAAAGAACCAAGTAGTTTGCGAGGACCATTTCGAAGATTCGTGTTTTGAGAAGAATTTAATGGTAAATTTGAAATGTTCTTCATCGCTTATAGTATTATTCTTTTTTTTAATCTTACAACTACCTGAAATTAGATATTTCTTTCGTGTTCTTTTTCTTAAATAATTATAATATAGTAATAAATTGAAATAAGGATAGTTTTCGTTACGAGTTTATCTAGAAGGGAGTCGATTGTATTGTATTTTATTCCATTTTTCTCAATAGTATTAGAAAAATGTGCCAACTATGCATACTTTGTGCAAGTAATATTGAAAAAACAATGCAAATACTCGGTATATCAATCTGACCTCGATGTTTCAGTTTGTTCTCCAAGACTATTAGTATATTTGCCATAGGTATTTTAATTCTGGAGCCGAATTTGTACTTCCTTTTAAACATAGGTTTATAGTTCGGTCTGCCAAGTGAAGTACTTAAACGCTTACTGTCACACATAACCTCTAAGACAAGGTTATGTTCAGATTCTTTTAATATCATCATTCCAGATATGTTAAGGTCGTCATCACGACTTGATTGATCGATATGAGAGATGAGAATATCTTTATTTAGATTTCACATCTGCCTGTATAGGCTCTTCACCGCATTTTGCTCACTTGCAATGTGAGCAGGACATACTTGCCCTTCTGAGCATCTGATGTTACTCCAGGTTTTTTGTGGGAATGCACATTACAAGTGCTTTAGTTTTTGTGTTGTCTTGTTCTGATTCTCTTCGGCAATCTACAGTTGGATTAAGTTCTAATCTCTCTTTCGGACTTTCCGTAAGTGTCAGCAGACCTGTTATAGAATGTTTCTAGAACTGTCATCATGATACTTTTAGAACCATTTATGATAGTGTGATAGTGTGTCCTGACTTTGTACCGTTCTGGAAGTTCTATCTCAAAACCACTTATGACCGTTCTACGCCATTAACGACAGTTCTACCTGAGTAACATTTATGACCTGGTATGAGCTTACCTAGAACCGTCCTGGATAGTTTTATCCTAGAACCATTCTACAGTTCTGCTCCAGAAGCATTTATGACAGTTATACGCTTGTATTACATACATGGCTTATTTTCTCACAAACCACACTGATTCTTATAACTGATGTTGTTAATAAGCTGGAATATTTGTTGACTTTAAATAACAGGTTTTCAACAGACTTTCGGATTTCCTAAAAGGAAAAACTGTAAGCCGCGATTTGCTGATCTGTTCTTATTTTCTTCTGAAGCTAAAAGCAGATAAAATAACCCAGTCCTTAAAGAAGATGGTATGTTTTCGGCTATTATTGGTCCCATCCGACATGGAAAAAACAATTCTACAGTTCAGTACAAATCTGCATCGTTTTCCTTGTATAATAATTGAACTTTCAAACTCAATCATTCTACAAAATCCCTTACCCTGATGCAACCGTGACGATACGTCTGCTAAATCAAGGATTTCAAGAAAATCGAATGTTTTCACAGTAGATTTAGGTCAAAATAACTACGAGCAACAGCCTTGTCCAAAAAGATTTTTTGATAAATGTTTGTCCTGCATAAAGATTATTTTAGTGAAATATTTTTTGGGGCAAAGCTGTTGCTTATATCAAAAATGTAATTTAAAGGTATAATAATGAGTCAAATTCAGTGTTTTTCGTTGATTTCTTCAAAGACCGGTACAAAGTTTCTATCTCATCAATGAGATTATATATTTTTTTGTTAGATTTCACGACCTAATTGATTTTGGCACCTCACCGGGTGTTCCCCACTTCCAATTCGACCGGTTCAGTTAACGGAGCAGGACAAGGTAACGCTTCATGGTATCAGTTTTATCTGGGGGTTTACATTAGTTATTGTCCTGTATTCTAATTACTTACTCTTATTTGTTTGGGTTTTTCTGTTAGTTATATATTTTGCACCATTAGTTTGTTGTGTTACTGTTCTCGACTTGTCTGTGGACTTTTCGTTTCGGTGTTATTTTGCTGATGTTTGATACATTTCATATTTTGTTTTTGGTCTTCCAAATGTTTCTGTTTTAATGCTGCCGATGAAAGCTAACTCATTGAAATGCGTCGTATACAGCATAGTATAAATTTACTATATCTAATATTAGTATCTTTGGATTGTTATTTTAGAACCAGTACATATTAAAAATATGGCGGTATTAATAATTCTATAAACATCAAATAAATATTCATTTAATTAGCATAAATTAAAACAACACCAATTTAAAAATTCACACATTTGAACACATATCACAGATACAATAGTTTTCACACTTTCACACTGAACACATCTGTGGATTTAGGGCTATCTTTTCCTTTTACATGACATAAATAACCATGATGAAACACATATTTCACTCTATAAATAACACGTGGTTTTCATTATTACATAAAAATAAATATATAATAAATTAAATTATAAATTAATGATCACAGCTATGCTTGGAATTTTATAAAACTATCCATATTGTTTATGTTGTTCATTCACTTGGTCTTTTTAATCTTGGTCTTACAATATGGCGGATTTTTCTGGAATTTTCTGACAACTCTCTGACTTCTTCTTTTAAATATTCTACTGTTTTGATAAGACAGCCAATCTGAAATTACACAATAGAATAAAAATATAAAATCATGTCCTTAATAAGAGAATGAAGAGTTCCAGTTTTAGTTGCGTTTTGCATTTGTTTGCCAAGGCAGGTTTCGAAAGAGAAATTTACCATACTCCTCTGCAAAGCTTTCATTGAGTTAAGGATAAATTTCATGAAACAAGCTTTAATGTAAAGAATACTCTCAAAATTTAATATTTGATTTCAGGGTAATGATGCAATAAAATAAATAAATAACAATTGAATATACAAAATTCACTTCCGAAGTTCCTTCTTATCATAGTGATTTCATAGGAGTCATTCGATCCCTGAATTTCAAGAACAAGGTAAAGTAAAATCAATTCGTTTTTGAATGTCAATATTATGATACTATCGGGTGATGATTTTTACATATGAAAAAATATTGTTCCAAGGGTTGCTGTATTGTCCAAATTCAGATGACCGAAGTTCAGTAATTAGTACAATACAAAAAAAACATAACGTGATAACATCTTTACTAATTAACTACAATTCTTAACCCTATGTAGCCGGCCAATACAAAATAAGATGGAAAAATCTCGGGTGAATGTATTGGTGAAGCAGATGTTTCTGTATAGCAGAGGCAGTAAATACATACAGTATATCAATAACGCAGACAATACGAATAAAAAACATTCTACAAATCTTTTAAGAAAATAAACTGTAAAACATACCTGTGATACTATTGCCTTCATTGGATCTTCAACATCTAAGTAGAACTCAAACTCTTTATGTGATTCAGCTGAAATATACAAAGATATTTTATGATTTTTACATATATTCCACGATACCAGTTTTGATGCAAAAGATATGCAGATTTCTCAGATTTACGACTCACCAGTTGGGCTCGACGCCTAAAAATGTTGAAAGCCGAAACAATTACCCAAAATGTTGAAGAGCAAATTCAAATAAATAATCTTTATGACAGTAAATTTAAAGTATCAATTTCACGCACAAATTGGTCAACAAAAGTATCCTCCAATTACTAGAAAATAGCTTTAGTTTAAACTAACATTTTTCTCCTTTGAATAAGTAAAGAGCTCTAATTTACTTACCACATGGAATGCTTTTTGCAAAAATTGAATTCGATAAGACGGTAAAAAACACAATACAAGTAAGTTTTACTGAGTTCATATTGAATAAATTTGAATAATTCTATATTGTTATCACCCTTTTATATCAATTTAGACCACACAATAGGAAAATTGAATAAATTTCACGGGCGGACAACGAAGAATATACGAGAAAATTCATTGGCTAATTTAAGTACAACGTATTGTTTATACATACGTCTTCTGACCTACACATTTAGCTTGTGACGAAATCATATTTGTGTTACATGCAACGATTGGTAACTCGGACAGCTACAACATACCTGTTGTCCTCATTTATCATGACCTCTAAACAAGAGTATTGTTTGACTTTCATATGCCACCTGTGCATTTTTCCGGAAGCGTGTCAATAAAGGAGACATTCCTGGCTTAGACCATACCTTCCTTTGTAATTTTGAAAGAATGTATTTTTAGTTTTCATCGCTATAAATACACCTTAATAAAAAGTATACAAAAGGCTTGTAAAATATTTTATCCGCCGATTGATTATTTTGCTCAAGATAATTAAAATTTATACAAAAACAATAAAGCATATTTCAGGCAAAAACTACGGGTCGTCAGGGTTGCTCATTAGGTGGCTTTCTTTATCTCTTATTTAAACTTCATAGACTATAAGGTAACTATTTTTGTGTACATACGATAACAAATACATGTAACCATGAAGTTTTTATAGCAATTACTTATTTTATGTTCGGTTCAACAAGTGTATCTGTCTAATTACTAAATAACATTATAATATTCAGACAAGAAAAAATATACGTACACAGGTATCCAATGTTACTCAGTTAAATATTATAGCTTTAGTACAAATACTAATTGAGCCACATGAAAAGTCTTTTATATTCAAATTTCTGATAACGTGTACATCATTTTATATCTAATTATTATTCTAATTATTTAGTGCATCAGACATTGGTGTAATGGAGATTTTTTGCAGAAATAAAACTTTTCTCTATAGAATGTAAGGTTAACTTTTGGTAATTCTGCAATTCTAATGAATTTAGTGTGAATAAAAACTCTAAATAATCGTTTGTCAGTGTTAAATTCATTTATTAACAAAAATTATTATTTTTTAGATAATACATGAGATAAAGTACAAACTTTATTGTATTGTAAAATAATTTACGTTTTGAACTGAAGTTTACTGATGCGTTAGAATGAACATCAATTAGAGTGGTGAGGGGAAGTTTTTAATTCCGGTTAGAAGTAGTAAGACTTTAGTCTTTTCCCGTTTTCATTCCAATAGGATGTTGCCTCATTGATGATTTCTGCAAGTCCGTAAAAATTTCGTAATTCTATCTCATGATTCATTTAAGGATTGACTGTAATGTATTTTCGATCCATGAACAAATACTTTCAATATGCTTGGAGGTCATTTCAAATAGACAAAAAAATGAAATTACAGTCAATCCTTTTGTACTTTTATCCCAAATGTTGTTTTTAGGCCTAACAGAAGGATTCCCCATTATGACGTCACAGTGTGCAGCAAATATTTGTCTATGATATAGTAAAAATGTTAACCAAAAGGAAGCTGTGAAATATCCAATATTGAATCATTGACAATTCAATCATTTTACCCTACATGCAAATAATAAAACTATTTTTGTTTTTTATGTTTCGTTCTGAAATGCGCCGAACTAAGTTAAATAATAGCAACTAAAGTTTTGAGTTATCTTTCTTGATATATTGCCTTCCGTATTCTGCCTGGTGATTTTGTCAACCGTATTTTGGTCATGAGCTTGCTTTCAGTAACTGCTGGTATTCACTGTTTATGCTTCTTTTGTTTGTACTTCTTTGTATCTTAATGTTAAGGTACATTGTTAAAATATTTATTGATTATATATATTTCCGGTTGATTTTAACTAGTTTTTGTTTTTG
The DNA here is from genome assembly GCA_028015205.1 of Mytilisepta virgata. Classification (NCBI taxonomy): domain Eukaryota; kingdom Metazoa; phylum Mollusca; class Bivalvia; order Mytilida; family Mytilidae; genus Mytilisepta; species Mytilisepta virgata. The sequence continues at coordinate 1,434,342 of CM051516.1, forward strand.
CCATTGGGCATAAATTGAAGTAGAGTTTAGCTCCAAAAAAGTATTTTCACCCCAACGTATATCATTTGTGCCTGTTCCAAGTCAGGAATGTTATGGACACTGGCAAATATCGTTTAATTTTTCAGTTTCACAAACTTATTTGATGGTTTGATATAGTGTTCCAAATAAATTTCTTGTGAATTTTATCAGAATGGATTCAACTACAGTCAAACCTGCCTTATGTGACCTTCCAATGGAGAGCAAAATTGTGGTCACTAAAGACAGGCGATCTTTATATACAGGTTCATTTTATATAGAATGCACTACAAAGAGAATTTGAAATGATGGTAATTTAAGACAGGTTATTGCTTAATACAGGTCGTCGCTAAATCAGGTTTGATACCTATTTGATAAACCTTTAACACTGATTTGGTTGTTATGTCGGCGCCATTTGAAGATCATGCAGTTTGATGTCTATTTTGGTCTGTAAAATTCGGTGATGTGATGTTGTGTACAATTTACTCCATATTCTTTCTTTCTCATGTTCACTTTTTTGTTTTGTGTATTGCGCTCTTTCTTTTTTGTTGCCGTTCTCCGACTGGTTAGTTCGTCGGGCAACGAATACACAGGTCCCTGGTTCGATTTCCGTTGGGGATGAAAATTTCAGGAATCAACTTTGCGACGCCCTATCGACACCATTTGCGAGGATGGTCTCCGAAGTCCGTCGATGGGGTCGAAAAATGACTGTTCCGTGTTAATGGAGAGCAACACCCATAGCACGTTAAAGACCCCCTGTAGTAGGCTATAAAATGCCGCTACAGGGGCCGCTCTCGCACCCACCAAGTGGCGAGGTATTAGCATAAGTTGATAAAACTTGTTTCCAAATCCACTACCTATAAAAAACTTTAAACTAAAATTATACAATGTAATAAGAAACAATACAATTGTATACATGCAGCGCATATGAAATGATTATGAATTGATAAATATGATACCAATTTTGATGCACAAGATGTGCATATTCGACGATTTACGACTCATCAGTTATGCTAAAATGTTGAAGCAAAAATAATAACTCAAAACTTTGAAGAGCCATTCAAGCACTAAAGTGACACCAAAGCACTAAAGTGATACCAAAGCATTAAAGTGACACCTAAGCACTAAAGTGACACCAAAGGTTAAAGTGACACCAAAGCACTAAAGTGACACCAAAGGTTAAAGTGACATCAAAGCACTAAAGTGACACCAAAGCACTAAAGTGACACCAAAGCATTAAAGTGATACCAAAGGTTAAAGTGACACCAAAGCACTAAAGTGACACCAAAGGTTAAAGTGACATCAAAGCACTAAAGTGACACACACCAAAGCACTAAAGTGACACAAAAGCATTAAAGTGATACCAAAGGTTAAAGTGACACCAAAGCACTAAAGTGACACCAAAGGTTAAAGTGACATCAAAGCACTAAAGTGACACCAAAGCACTAAAGTGACACCAAAGCACTAAAGTGACACCAAAGCATTAAAGTGATACCAAAGGTTAAAGTGACACTAAAGCACTAAAGTGACACCAAAGGTTAAAGTGACATCAAAGCACTAAAGTGACACACACCAAAGCACTAAAGTGACACAAAAGCATTAAAGTGATACCAAAGGTTAAAGTGACACCAAAGCACTAAAGTGACACCAAAGGTTAAAGTGACATCAAAGCACTAAAGTGACACCAAAGCACTAAAGTGACACCAAAGCACTAAAGTGACACCAAAGCACTAAAGTGACACCAAAGGTTAAAGTGACACCAAAGCCCTAAAGTGACACCAAAGGTTAAAGCCAAAAACATCTAAGGACAGAGCTATGTCCATATATAATGAATATCAATGCCACATTTACACTGAGGTAACATAAAGAAATACTCCATCTGCATTCATTCTTTCAGAAGCATTCTTTTAATTTTTTGCACAATACCACTTCAAGTCCCATTTCCATTCTGTTTAAAAGTATTTTTTTTAAAGCTTTATACCCGATTTCATGAATCTCCGTATCAATATAAATAATTATTCCAAATGAATTTGGTGTAACTTCCATTCAGAATGGATATAAATTTCCATATATGATTAACAATAATAATAATTTATTGTCATATAAGCTAACATGAACGGTGTACAGCTTGTGACAAATTTCAAACACAAAAACGTCATGATAAAATAACAAAATCACGACACTGTGTTAAACAAGTCTCCTGTCCTCAGTTCAATTGACTGTTTTAAAAAGGAAGACAGTTCATGTATTTGCCGCGAGTTTGTTGGATTTAATATAATTTTAAGTTTTTCGTGGATTGGTATATTGATAAAATTTGAATTTGGTAAAATACTTATTCCTAAAATTTGACATTCAAAGAAGAAGTGTTACTCACCATCCACTTTATTTAATGAACAAAAATTACATACTCTGAGAGAGCGCGGTACTTTTTTGTATCTACCCACTTCGATTTCAAGCTTATGATCAGATATTCTGAACTTCGTAATCAATATTTTTATTTCTTTGTTTGACTGTGTTAGGTAATACTCCTTTTCATTATTCACTTTTGTATTTTTATAAAAGAAAAGTTTACTTTGATCGTTGAGATTGCTCAATGCTCTACTATTTATATTATCATATTTATTTTTAAAAAGGTTCTTAATCTTTAGTTTCAGAAATTTGAAATTTTGAATAGTTTTACAGGAGAAAATCTTTTCCTCTGCATGGACATGATCGTCTAATGAAATATCTTTTATAAATGTAGCACATGAATATATGTGACATGATCCAAGCTCTTTTGAAACATTTCTAACAAAATAAACCAAAATCACGATACTGTGTTGCACAAGTCTCCTGTTCTCAATTCAATTGAATGGTCTAAAAAAGAAGACAGCCCGTGCATTTGCCGTGAGTTTGTTGGATTTAATATACACATGTAACTTGATTTTTTTCTTGGTGAGACATTTTGATAAAATTAGATTTTTCTGATCCCAAAATACTCATTCCTAGGATTTGAATTTAATGAAAATTTAGAGAAGAAATAATGCTCATCACCCACTTCGTTTAACGTGTAAAAATTACATAATCAGAGAGAGCCGGATACTTTTTTGTATCTACCCATTTTGATTTCAAGATTATAAGATCATCTGAACTTCGTAATTAATTAACATTTTATTAGAATTTAGTTATCGTTATTGGTATAATTATATATTTTGTATTTTGTTTCCAGATATCATTAAACCCTTTATGGGAGTGTTATTTCAAACTTTTTCGTTTAGTAGAGCGACCTGCAGCTATGAGAGCCTTAGTTAGTTTTACAGTTAAAACGAGCACATTCTGACCCTGCTATCTAAATTATGTACCGCCAGTCTAATTTTACAGTTCTAGCGAGCGGTCACCTTGTTGCTGGTCATACTGTGTTGGTTTTTATAGTGTGTTTTATACACAGGAGTGACAGGATACATCAGGGGGTGGTTTGAGCACACATAAAACCGGTTTAACCCCACCACTGTTCAGACTCTGTACCAAGTCAGACTATCCTGACTCTCTGCTGTGTTTATTTTTGTGTTTTGTGCTCGGTTATTTTTTGTCCGGAGTTCTGTCAGTTGGGTTTCTTTGATTGATTGGTATGTCATTTTTGACCTTCCTGTTATCCATTTTGATGTTTATCATGTTGACATTTCCTGTTATACATTTTGTTGTTTATCAAACAGTAATTAAATCGATCTTCATCTCGAAATCAAAGTGTGCTTGTCCAATTTGGATAATAATCAATTTTGAGGCATAGAGATGTACATTTCGTCGATTTCGAAGACATGAAAACAAAAACATTAAATATCAGATTCAAATGCCAAAAATAACCAAAAATATAAAGCCAAAACCATCTAAGGACAGATAGGAGGGAGATACTTCTTTGTTTTACACAATTTAATATTTCTGTAACAGTGTATTATCAATTGAAACAATAGCAATTGAGCTAATGGACTTGTAGTGGACTCTGTGGATTTAAATGATACATACGGGGACTTGTAGTGGACTCTGTGGATATACATTATACCATCAGGGACTTGCAGTGAACTCATTGGATATAAATGGTATCACCGGGGACTTGCAGTGGACTCAGTGGATATAAATGATAATATTTGGGACTTGTGGTGGACTATGTGGATATAACTGATAGCACTGGGGACTTGCAGTGGACTCAGTGGATATAAATTATATCCACGTGGACTTGTAGTGTACCCATTGGATATAAATGATATCACCGGGAATTTGCAGTGCATTCGGTGGATATAAATGATATCACCAGGGACTTGCAGTGGACTCAGTGGATATAAATGATACATACGGGGACTTGTAGTGGACTCTGTGGATATAAATGATACATACGGGGACTTGCAGTGGACTCTGTGGATTTAAATTATACATACGGGGACTTGTAGTGGACTCTGTGGATTTAAATGATACATACGGGGACTTGTAGTGGACTCTGTGGATATACATGATACATCAGGGACTTGCAGTGAACTCATTGGATATAAATGACATCCCCGGGGACTTGCAGTGTAGTCATTGGATATGAATGTTATCACCGGGGACTTGTAGTGGACTACGTGGATATAAATGATAGCACCGGGGACTTGTAGTGTACACATTGGATATAAATGATATCACCGGGGATTTGCAGTGCATTCGGTGGATATAAATGATATCACCAGGGACTTGCAGTGGACTCAGTGGATATAAATGATATCACCTTGGACTTGTAGTGGACTCAGTGGATATAAATGATATTTCCGGTGACTTGAAGTGGACTTAGTGGATATAAATGATAATATTTGGGACTTGTAGTGGACTATGTGGATATAAATGATAGCACCGGGGACTTGCAGTGGACTCTGTGGTTATAAATGATACTATTGGGGACTTGAGTGCACTTTGGATATAAATGATAGCACCGAGGACTTGCAGTGGACTCTGTGGATTTAAATGATACATACGGGGACTTGTAGTGGACTCTGTGGATATACATGATACCATCAGGGACTTGCAGTGAACTCATTGGATATAAATGGTATCACCGGGGACTTGCAGTGGACTCAGTGGATATAAATGATAATATTTGGGACTTGTAGTGGACTATGTGGATATAAATGATAGCACCGGGGACTTGCAGTGGACTCTGTGGTTATAAATGATACTATTGGGGACTTGAGTGCACTTTGGATATAAATGATAGCACCGGGGACTTGCAGTGGACTCTGTGGATTTAAATGATACATACGGGGACTTGTAGCGGACTCTGTGGATTGAAATGATACATACGGGGACTTGTAGTGGACTCTGTGGATATACATGATACCATCAGGGACTTGCAGTGAACTCATTGGATATAAATGGTATCACCGGGGACTTGCAGTGGACTCAGTGGATATAAATGATAATATTTGGGACTTGTAGTGGACTATGTGGATATTAATGATAGCACCGGGGACTTACAGTGGACTCTGTGGGTATAAATGATACTATTGGGGACTTGAGTGCACTGTGGATATAAATGATAGCACCGGGGACATGCAGTGGACTCAGTGGATATAAATTATATCCACGTGGACTTGTAGTGTACCCATTGGATATAAATGATATCACCGGGTATTTGCAGTGCATTCGGTGGATATAAATGATATCACCAGGGACTTGCAGTGGACTCAGTGGATGTAAATGATATCACATTGGACTTGCAGTGGACTCAGTGGATATAAATGATATTTCCGGTGACTTGCAGTGGACTTAGTGGATATAAATGATACGACCGGGACCTTGCAGTGGATTCAGTGGATATAAATGATACCACCAGGAACCTGCAGTGGACTCAGTGGATATCATCATTCCACGATACCAATTTTGATGCACAATTAAATCTTAATTTAGAAAGGTGCATTGTGATAAAATGTAGTCATCCAAGGAATAAGTTTGTAACTATCTTGTAAAATTAACTACTGGATAATGCCTAGCTGGTGATAGGTGAGAAATTGAAAGAAACCCAACATACACATATATATATATACGTTTACGATACCCTGAAAGTTTATTTGGCAAATTGTATTTCAAAACAAGTATATAATAATTGTATTTGTGTTCTTTATCTAATCAGACCATTTCAAGTGTCTTATCTTTGCCATTTCTTAAAGTACTTTTCATTGAGAATTATACTAATTTAATTCAGTGTTCTTTTGGTATTTGTCTTCACACACACACACATCTATGTTAGACTATATTGACGAATATCTCGGGAACAGTCCAGAAAATTATCCTGAAACCATTTCAATAAAGTATATTTTATCTTGGGGTCACACCCCGCCCCAATATAATATCTCGGATATTTTTCATATTCTCATCCTGAAACACACATAATATTACGCATGATCATACCCATGTACTGAATGCGATCATATTGAAGGGTAATTTCACAATTACAAGGCCGTAAATTGTTCCTGTCTTGGATTTGGCAGTAAACCAGGGACGGGTTTAGTTCCTAAGCCCACAGAATCTGTGCAAGTCCTGGCGAACACCGATTTGATTAAACTTTTTATGTTGGCGGTGTCCTATGAAGAGACTGAAGTCAAGACTTCCTTACATGAGATGAATAGTACTGAATGAAACTAGGTTTTTTCTTCTCATTATATATTTATTAAGTTTATTTTTGCTCGAAAGCTGAAGTAGGCAGCTGCACCCTCCGCCTCAATCAAATTTACGGCCATGCAATTACTTGATTTCCACTGTGTTGTTGAACAACTATTGACAGACTTAACCATCCCAAAAAAGAGATGATCTTCATCCGGGGTATACGATACACAGTGATAATTTTATTTAAAATATACATTGTATTTGAAATTGTGGCGATCTCCATCCCTAAACCACATATGTTCTTGACATGCATGACAATGCTATATCTCAATACACTATTGAGTATTGTTTTGGATCACATTCCACTCCCGTGATACCGAAGAACAATTGTATTTATTAATTTCAATTGTTTTTCAATACATTTTTGTACTTTTCAGTCTTATTTAAATAATATTCAGTTGTTGTTGAAACATATTTTTTTAACGTAAGACTAGAATTTCTTTACTATGAAATATCCCCATCCCCTGAGATCTTAAATCCAGAATTCCCATAAAACTGATTCCTTAACCATTATTTTCTTGGTATATATGACAATATCTGTTAAATACATAACTGGTTAATGTTTCGAAAAAGATGCCAAACCCCTCTGGATTACTTATCTTGAAAATTGATTGTTAAAACCTCCCAACCCCCCGAAAAAGAACATAAAGAATTAGTATATAAAATATATCGAAAAACTGACGACACATTCACCATGTGTCCAATGCATTTCATAAACTGATATCTTGATGAAAAGCCGTGATTTTACTAAAATGTTATACTTTACAACAAGGATACGACATATCCAGACAGTCAAATGGTTCAAACTATGAGGAAGCAAATTTTACAATCGTTCAACAAGGTCATATTTGATGTAAAAATTAATGAACTATACATAGAAAAATAAAGTAAGCCCTTGTTCAAAATTTGAGGCACATTATGATCGGAACAGGTTATAATTATTTAGTAGAAAAGGAAGCAAAAGGTACACTTAACGTTTTATTTATATTTTTCTAACAAAAGAATTTAACAACCGCTTCTTATTGGTGCAATAACTGAATGAGCGTTTAATTGTAGTTATAATGCAGGCTTATTTATAAAAGGAAATGTTATGCTTTAGATCTACGGTATTATAAAAACATGACATATGCGCTGGTATAAAGATCTTACGACAGTATATGGTGACAGACAAATAAAGTACAACAAATGATTTTGCCGACAGAAATTATTGTAGCATTTTAAAATGAATTACAAAATACATCATACTAAATCGCTGGAAATGTCGATTTTACAAGAATTCACTTTTACCCACTACGTTAAGTATAAGGCATCTTTATTATTATAATTGTTTACTGCATCAAACATTAGTAGAAATGAGAATCTCCATAGCATGTAACGTTAAATTTTGGTAATTCTGCAATTTTTCTGGAGTTTAGTTGGAATTTACCTCAATACAGTACGTTGTACATGGCTAATATCAAGCTAGTATTTCTTACAAACAAGGTTATTTGTAGGACTTTTGCATAGTATTTATCCCCGCGCTTTCGAAGAAAGTTCGGGGATATATCGATTGTCTCCGTCCGTCCGTCCATCCGTCACACTTTCTTGTGACATCAACTCCTCCTTCACTTTTCGGTTAAGGGATTTAATTTCTATATAGAATGGTTTCATACCACCTGTAGATGCGCAATAAGGTTTTAGAATTCTGATTTTCTAAACAAGGGGCCCACAGGGGTTGAACTTCGAAAATTTGCAATTCAAATTTGTGACCTCAACTCGTCTTTCATTTTTTAATTTATGCATTTTATTTCTATACAGTGTTGTGATGCACCATATGTAAATGCGCAAAAAGGTTTTAGAATTTTAATTTTCTAAAACTGGGGCCCAACTACTTACAGGGGATGCAGCGATTCCGACAGTACATATTTCTAGTAGCCGTGTTTTGTGTTTTTAAAAAAATATTCATGTGTTTAGGTTATTTTTAGTTTTATTACATTTTGTACTTTTAGGTTTATATAGAAACGGTATTTTTCAAACTGGTCCGTATTTTGTGATATTGCAGAGTGACAAGTGATATTGCTTGGTCAACTATTTTTAAATAGTCATGTTTTACGGGCCATCTAAGCAATATTGTCAGCGGCTGTTGGCCTTGGTCAATATTGCTGTTAAGTGGTCCATAAAACATGATATTGCACTCAGTGAAGTGCAATAATTGTACAATATTCAGTATTCTATAATTCTTTGTTCGTCAACAAAGACTATGTAATATATGCAATATTGTTGAAGATGAAGGTCATTTCTTTTTTCATTGCCCTAAATTTAACCAACCTAGAAATTTATTATTTAGCATCATTGAAAGAAACGATGGTAACTTTTTTAATTTGTCAGATTCAAATAAATTATATTATATTATTAATCCAATTCAAGATCTTTTATCTGATATCTGTACCTTTATAAAACAATCATTAGAATTGAGATAGGAGGTCCATGTCGGTCAAAGGCGCTTTCTTTCACATGCTTTATGTGTATATATTGAAAATGTTACTGTGTTATCTTTTATTTGTATTGTTTGTAATTGTAATGCTTGGCCCATATGGGCGTAATATGCAATTAAATAAATAAATATAATTGTTTTGTAAAACTACGGTTTCATTGAAGTTATGTTATACTAATGAAGTTGAAATATCTATATGACATGAAAAAAGTTAAAATATCCATATTTTATGACAAATATAGATTATCTTCAGCTAACTTTTTATTTCACAATTAAGCACAAGTTTCCATAACAAATTCAAATGATCTGCCACTTTAGATATCTAGATGTAACAGATATATTTTGAAATCTTACGTACGTTTAAAAGTTTGAGATTCTTCTAGGTTATTTATCAAAACTAGAATTACAAATCATTGAAATAAAATTGTGACATTCAGCATCAAAACAGGCCACTAGGGTAACCTATTTAGCGTAAAATCAATTCCAAAATATCATTTACATAGGAAATTCTCAAAATATGTGATTTTTTTTTTTTTTTTTTTAATAAAATTTTTCTTCAAAACAATCTCATGGATTTATGAAAAGGTTTCAATGCTGCATATTGTTTAACAGCAAATTGCAGTTCGGTTGATATCAGCTGAGGCAAACGAACGATACTATCAATTATACAAAGCTGTGATCATGCTTACTTTTTCGGATCACCTGATCTTACACACGGTTTTTAATGGGAGTTTGCTAGTGCTTTAGTTTCTGTGCTGTCTTGTTCTGTTTTTGTTAAGTTCATTATTTGTTTTCATTCGTTGAGGTAAACATATATCCTTGTGCCGTTTGTTTGTTGTTTTCCGTTTTCCGTTCGCCTGACTTTGTCTTTTCCTTAGACATCGAATTTGTGGGCTTTTCTCACTGTTTTGTAGCTTCGGTATTCTTTTGCCGATATCTGATACTAAAATATATAATTTATACCTGGCAGTCTCATATTGTCGAATAACATACTGACGTTGTTAAAAATAAGCAGAGGGAAACTAAAGATATTACCAATTGTAAAAATCTGTGATTTCTGAGAAAAATATCTAGTTTTCCCCCAAACTATATGTACCATCCAAGTTTGATACAAAGCAACAGAGGCAAACTGTAGATATTGTCAATTCTCAAAATCTGTGATTTCTGAGAAAAATATCTAGTTTTCCCCCAAACTATATGTACCATCCAAGTTTGATACAAAGCAACAGAGGCAAACTGTAGATATTGTCAATTCTCAAAATCTGTGATTTCTGAGAAAAATATCTAGTTTTCCCCCAAACTATATGTACCATCCAAGTTTGATACAAAGCAACAGAGGCAAACTGTAGATATTGTCAATTCTCAAAATCTGTGATTTCTGAGAAAAATATCTAGTTTTCCCCCAAACTATATGTACCATCCAAGTTTGATACAAAGCAACAGAGGCAAACTGTAGATATTGTCAATTCTCAAAATCTGTGATTTCTGAGTAAAAAATCAATTATTGGGTTCCAAGTGTCTTATACTAAAACAACATATCCAAACAGATGTCACCCGGAAACGAATTGAAGCAACTCGGATGAATTTACTTAGATATTATTTCAGAATCGGATAATCAAACCAAGAGAGAATTTTCTATCTAAAAGTCATCTTCAGGCTACCCATCCTTTTGGTTTGAATTACATTATCGTACTTAGAAACATATACCACGTGCTTCAAAAAATACCATGGGAATTTTTGGTTCTCGACTACGTCGAAGAGGCTTACATGGTAGTAATAAACCGCAGTATACGTCATCATCGTCGTTTTTTATGTTTCTAAATCACACGAAATATACAAGGAATATGCATTTACATCATTACATAATCAGGTCATTTACAAATATTTCTGTGTTTCCTTACATTGTCAAACGTAACTTCCGCTCTAGACATTTTTTAAAAATCAGATTATGGTGTTGATTTTATATTATTGGTCTTAATTTAAAATTTTTAAAATTTATTTATTTAAGTCATATAAGTTTAAATAAAAATAAACATTATATTATAACTTTATTAATGCAAAATACAATCCCATTAGGATTACATAAGCATACAATGCACAACATAACATAAAAAAGGTGATAATAAAGAAGATATATAAACAGTTAATTGTTATGATAATCCCCTCTCCTCAGTTCTAATGACTGTTTTATAAAGGATGTAACTGTTTTAATACCATTTGGTGTTAACGGATTCAGAAGCGTTTCAAGTTTATCAACCTTCGTAAAGTTATTGCAATTATTTTCTACTGTATTAAAATAATTCGCACGAAGATTCATAGTTAAATTGCAGGACAGAAAGAAATGACATACGTCATCATTTTTTTTTAATGAACACATAGTCTTTCTTCTGTTGCTAAATTTCAATTAGTAGTGTATGATCACTAATCCTAAATTTTGTGAGCAATTTTCGTACCTCAAAATTTGGATGATGAAGATAATATTCAGTTTCAGACTGATCTGTTTTTATAAACTTTGTATAAATATATCTGGCTATCTTCAATTTTATCTCTTAACATCTTTTTGTAATATGTAACAGTTTCTTTTTTACGTAAAGTTTTTTTGTATTTTGATAAATTAGCATAATCACAAGAATCTATATATTTTAAATCAAATACCTTTATCTAAAGAGAGATTCTTTGCATAAGTAAACCAAATATATATGCCTTCTGAGTCTAAAGTTTTACTTGATGTGAAGACATCTTTTAAGAGATGGATTATATTTTCAAAATACAATCTAGAAAGATATTTCATGGTTTGAACTGCAATATACTTTTCTAATGGTTCTCTTTCCATATCTGACCAATAATGACAATAAACATACGAAAACAGTAAATAAAAAAAATTGCCATTAGTTCTACGGATCGAGAGATTCAAATATTTTAACAACACTTTAATTTAACTTTTATTCCGTTTTTCCTATAGTTTACCGTTTATGATATATAAGGGGCATAAAAATATCTCATCCTAGTTTTTTTTTTAAAAGATTCTTTATTAAAAATTTCAAACAAAAGTTAAAACTAAAAATGTGTCTTTGTTCCAGGAGAAACTGAATTAAATAAAGCAAAACTAAAGATCAAAGAAATAATAAACAATAAAACAAACAAATAAACAACATTACACCTTAAACTACAACACCAAAAAGATGACTCGGGTTTTATCCTTAGGCTAATGGCTTCAAAATCATAAAGGCTGAAATCTGATTGTTTGATTGGAAAGGTCATCAAAACAGAAAGTAAAATGGACTGTTGTTAGATCTGCATGAAGTCACTGAAAGGGGCAATTCGTATATCTAATGTTAATTAGATTGATAAGATATCTGAAGCCAAAACAACAACACAAACCATTGAAGAGAAAATTCAAATGCCAAACTAGGTAAAAGAGGTAAAGGACAAAACCATCTTAAGAAAGAGCTTTTTACGAAAGAGATACTCCTTAGGTTTTGCAAAACTGAACATTTTTATAACATTAAATGTAAAGGATTCTGGAATCCATCACCATAAAAAGGAATAGACTGTACTTAATATCAATTGCAATGTCAATCTTAGCCTGGAATCCATCACCATAAAAAGGAACAGACTGTATTTAATATCAATAGCCAGGAATCCATCACCATAAAAAAGGAACAGACTGTATTTAATTTCAATAGCAATGCCAATCTTAGCCTGGAATCCATCACCATAAAAAGGAACAGACTGTACTTAAGATCAGTAGCAATGTCAATCTTAGCCTGGAATCCATCACCATAAGAAGGAACAGACTGTACTTAATATCAATAGCAATGCCAATCTTAGCCTGGAATCCATCACCATAAAAAGGAATAGACTGTACTTAAGATCAGTAGCAATGTCAATCTTAGCCTGGAATCCATCACCATAAAAAGGAACATACTGTACTTAATATCAATAGCAACGTCAATCTTAGCCTGGAATCTATCACCATAAAAAGGAACAAACTGTACTTAATATCAATAGCAACGTCAATCTTAGCCTGGAATCCATCACCATGAAAACGAACAGACTGTACTTAATTTCAATAGCAATGTCAATCTTAGCCTGGAATCCATCAGCATAAAAAAAAACAGACTGAACTTAATTTCAATAGCAATGTAAATCTTAGCTGGAATCCATCACCATAAAAACAGACTGTATTTAATTTCAATAGCAATGTCAATCTTGGCCTGGAATCCATCACCATAAAATAACAGACTGTACTTAATATCAATAGCAATGCCAATCTTAGCCTGGAATCCATCATTATAAAAAGGAACAGACTGTACTTATAATATCAATAGCAATGCCAATCTTAGCCTGGAATCCATCACCATAAAAAGGAACAGACTGTACTTAATTTCAATAGCAATGTCAATCTTAGCCTGGAATCCATCACCATAAGAAGGAACAGACTGTACTTAAGATCAATAGCAATGCCAATCTCAGCCTGGAATCCGTCACCACAAAAAGGAACAGACTGTACTTAAGATCAGTAGCAATGTCAATCTTAGCCTGGAATCCATCACCATAAAAAGGGACAAACTGTACTTAATATCAATAGCAACGTCAATCTTAGCCTGGAATCCATCACCATAAAAAGGAACAGACTGTACTTAATATCAATAGCAATGTCAAACTGTACCAGTTTCAACTTTAGAACTAGCTCCTGTACACACAGCTGCATGTCGAATTCACTGTGTGGCCTCATTAGGTTTGTGAGTCCGGTATGATTTTATAAAATTCATGTAATGGGGAGAAAGTGTCATTTTAACCGTATTTTCATGTATTCAAGATAGATAAGGGCTATTGGAAAAGCGTTGTCAGCCGTCGAAACTTTTGGAAGTATAAAGCAACTAACCACAAGACAAACGTTAGGTTTCGCTTATAACAATTTTCTACTCGAGTAAAAATTCAAACAAAACGTTCAGGTGACTGTTTCACTAAAGATCGTAAGAGAAACGATCAGTCGTAACTTGCAAATATTCAAAGGATTTACGATCAGCCTTTAGTCTTACGACTTTAAGTGAAACCGTACCCTGATTGTCATAATTATGTATATTCCATACGATGATGGTGATCAGGACACGTTTCTGTTTAGTTATGGAAAATTATTCACCGAAAAATTAATTATATCCTTTATCGTAAACCATTCCCTATATTTTGCCAATTGTAAAAGTGAGATTTTCAACTGACAGAATTGCGCATTAATATTAATTTTATTTTACTGTTGCTTTTCTGGGTAAATATTTAAGGCAAGTTTTAGGAACTTGAGAGTACCGATAGTAAGCACATCCTGACAAAGATATCAACGGATATTGTTAAAAACAACAATTAATATCAAATCAAATCAAATCAAATTCAAAGCTCAATTACGCCCAATTAAGAGCCAACGGCTTACAAATAAGAACAATAAACAACAATACAAATGACGTAATGCACTAGCAGAAGATAAAATGAAACTAAGTGACCTCTGACCTCAGTGCAAAAGACTGTTTAAGAAAAAAACCAAGCAATTTCACTTGTTCACTATCAATTATCACAGCATTTTTTTTCGCCTATCTTTAGTTTTTTCATGTAAGGTTTGAAATAACAAAACAAAAATGTCAGTAATAAGAGCACATTTTGTACCCATAGAAATTCTACAGAGTACCAACGAAAAGAACAAAAACAATAACTTAACCCATTCCAACAAGAAAATATAAAAGACCAAGTTTTTTCTTTTATAAGGTATGCCGAAGAGTAATATACAAATTAGAAAAGTCGTAACTGTTTTAAAGCAGTTATCAAATGAATTGTCCCAAACTACAGAATGTTCAGTCTCACTAAACAATTTACTATTTTCATAAAGAGTATGCGGTAATTCTTTCCGTTATGATTCTAAAGTTGGAACATTTAATAGAGGCTGAAATAAATCGTACATTTACGTGGATTATTCTGTAGATTATATAACCAGTACATAGTCAGGACATTTCGTTGTAGAGTTTTAGCTTACAGCATTTTTTTGCTTTGATGTGTTTTTGTAATAGAAATTGAGAGGAAACTGCTACGAATCACTCACGTCAAGATATTAATTTAGTAGTTTCTATTACTGCCGAGTACTAGTACTCGTTAGAATTGAGGAAGATACCTTTAACTGTATAAAATATATGATATATAGCTATATTTGATAAACAGTTATACGTTTGATATATTTTATACTGTTTACTATGTCCCTAATAGGTTTTTGTCTGCACGAAAGTCTATTGATAGTCAAATGTCAATATATGCATTTTATTTCTATACAGTATTATCATGAACCATATGCAGATGCGCAATTAGGTTTTATAATTTCAATTTTCTAAAGTTGGGGCCCACAGGGGTCTAATTTCAAATATTGTTAATTTAAGCTTGTGACGTAAATTCCTTTAATTTTTCAATTTATGCATTTTAGTTCTATACAGTAGTGACATGCACAATATGTAAATGTGCAATAAGGTTTTAGAATTATAATTTTCTAAAATTGTGGCCCACAGTGGTCGGATTTCAAAAATTGTCAATTTAAGTTTGTGACATAAACTTGTCCTTCATTTTCCAATGTATGCATTTTCTTTTAAACAGTAATGTCATGTACAATATGTAGATTTGCAATAAGCAATAACTTGGGGACCAATAGGAATGAATTTAAACTAGAGGACCAGAGGGCTGAGCCTGTATCACTCACCTCGCATGAAAGCCTTTTTTATTGATGTACCTCAAAGAGAGAAGTAGCTTCTCCCTATCATTATGAAGTGTGGTAAGCCTTGCAGGAAACAAATTTTTCTTCATCAAGGTCCTTCTACTTACAGGTCAGCATATTCTAAAATTTGGCGGTTCTCCAGAAGATTTTTGCATATATTTCCCATAGGGTCTTATGTGAACCTAAGTCCTCTGCCGAAGGCCATTTTGAATTAGGGATCGACAGCACCAGAGTAACAACACTAGGTGAGCACCTTAAGAGGAACATTCAGACACTTTTTGGTTTCAAGTAATTCTGCGGTTCTGTAGATTTTTGTTATATGTCATAGACACTTTCTGTCAAGTTTGGCTCTATTTGGCCAAGCAGTTTATGAGGAAAAAAATTGTTTTAAATCAACCAATCAGAAAAAAGAATTGCCCGTGGCGGCCATGTGTGTTGCCTGATCTGGACGAGATGAGGAAACTTTGTAAAAAAAAAACCTCCAACAGAATCTTCCCGTCAAGTCTTGTTTTCTTTTTATCAACCGATGAAAGTCAAGAACTGCCCATGACCGCCATGTTTGTTGCCTGATCAGGACTAAATGAGGAAACTTTGTATAGAACCTCCCATATATGCTTCCTGTGAGGTTTCGTTCCATTTGGGCAAGCGATTTCGGAGGAGAAGATTCTTTTATATAAGTCAATCAGAAACAAGAACTGCCAATGGTGACCATATATGTACTCCGATCGGAATGAAATAAAGAAATTTTGTAAAGAACCTCCCATAGATGCTTCCTGTCAAGTTTCGTTCTATTTTTGGCCAAGCAGTTCCAGAGAAAAAAAAATGTTTTAAATCAACCAATTAGAAACAAGAATTGTCCATGGCGGCGATGTTTCTCGCCTGACCTGGACAAAATGAGGAAACTTTGATAAAAAAAACCTCTAACAGATGCTTCCCGTCAAGTCTTGTTTCTTTTGGCCAAGCGGTTTCAAAGAAAAGATTAAGAACCGATGAAAGACAAGAACTGCCCATGACGGCCATGTCTGTTGCCTGATCAGGACGAAATGAGGAAACTTTGTATAAAACCTCCCAATTAGATGCTTTCTGTCAAGTTTCGTTCCATTTGCCAAGCAACTTCAGAGGAGAAGATTTTTTTTATATCAGCCAATCAGAAACAAGAACTGCTGATGGCAGCCATGTTTGTATTCCGATCGGGACTAAATGAGGAAACTTTATAAAGGACCTCCCATAAATGCGTCCTGTGAGGTTTCGTTCCATTTGGGCAAGCGATTTCAGAGGAGAAGATTCTTTTATATAAGCCAATCAGAAACAAGAACTGCCAATGGTGGCCACATATGTACTCCGATCGGAATGAAATAAAGAAATTTTGAAAATAACCTCCCATAGATTCTTCCTGTCAAGTTTCGTTCCATTTGGCCAAGCAGTTCCAGAGAAAAAAATTAATGAACCAATGAGAAACAAGAATTGCCTATGGCCGCCATATTTTTTGCCCGATCGGGACGAAATGAGGAAACTTTGTAAAGAACCTCCAACGGACAACGGACACCAAGTGATGACAAAGGCTCACATGGCCTTTGGCCAGGTGAGGTAAAAAGGTAACAGAAAAAACTAAGCAAAACTAGAAAGACAATTGTTCAGAGAACAATTGCAAGGTCTTTCCCTGGTCAAATTGCTATTAAGGCTATTAAGCATGAATGTTGACCTTCTATTTTGACTTGTATAGTCAAAATATAGGACTCTGTCACAATGACCTTGACCTTTGACCTTCGATTTTGACCTCTACAGTTCTAAAATAGGGTCCTGAGCATAAATATATATGGTTGCTAGGTACTTTTCCATCAGTTGCTAAGGACTGTCAATGACCTTGACCTCTGACCTTCCATTTTGACCTCTACGGCTTTATAATAGGGTTCTGAGCATAAGTATATATGGTTGCTAGGTACTTTTCCATCAGTTGCTAAGGACTTTTTCAATGACCTTGACCCCTGACCTTCCATTTCGACCTCTACGGCTCTATAATAGTGTCCTGAGCATAAATATATATGGTTGCTAGGTACTTTTCCATCAGTTGCTAAGGACTTTTTCGATGACCTTGACCCTTGACCTTCCGTTTTGACCTCTATGGCTCTATAATATGATCCTGAGCATAAATATATATGGTTGCTAGGTACTTTTCCATCAGTTGCTAAGGACTTTTTTGATGACCTTGACCCTTGACCTTCCATTTTGACCTCTATGGGTCTATAATATGGTCCTGACCATAAATATATATGGTTGCTAGGTACTTTTCCATCGGTTGCTAAGGGTTTTTTTTGATGACCTTGATATCTGACTTTTGACCTTGGTACTAAAATGTAGATCTTTTGAAACTGATCTTTTTTTGTATTAACATTTTCTTCATATCTATAATGGTTTTCGAGATATAGGATAAAACAAACATGCGTCAAGGGCAGTAACTCGTATAAGGAGTCATCGTACAACTTCAGACCCAATGAGACAAACTTAGATCTTGACAAGATAAACATTTCCCCCAATATATTTCTTCACCTATTTGTTACGGTTTCTGAGTTATTCTCATAACAAGGTATAAGGTCAAAGGTCAAGTGCGACCTTGACCTTTGACCTTGGGGTCATTTTGAAGAATAAGACATTTGATTACTATTGGTGAAAGTTCCAAGTCTCTACGACTAACAGTTTCTGAGTTTTGACCATGTACGCGTTTCGTCAAATATTCAAGGGCCAGTAACTCCTATAAGGAGTCGATAAACCAAGTTGAGCGAAACATGACAAAGTTGCGTCTTGCGAAGATGAACATTTTTGCCAACATATTTGATCAGCTATTTGTTACGGTTTCTGAGTTATTCTTGTAACAAGGTATAAGGTCAAAGGTCAAGTGTGACCTTGACCTTTGACCTTGGGGTCATTTTGTAGAATAAGACATCTGATGAATAATGGTGAAAGTCCCAAGTCTCTACGACTAACAGTTTACGAGTTTTGATCATGCACGCGCTCCGTCAAATATTCAAGGGCCAGTAACTCCCATAAGGAGTCGATAAACCAAGTTGAGCGAAACATGACAAACTTGCGTCTTGCGAAGATGAACATTTTTCCTAATATATTTGATCAGCTATTTGTTACGGTTCCTGAGTTATTCCGGTAACAAGGGTTTACGGTATTTGGGCAGATAACTCTGTATGGAAAAGAGTTCGGCTTCGCGGTGTCAATCCTAAATCCAGTTTATCATTCCGAACCAACTGGTGAAATATCATTTCGATATGTCGCGAAATGAAGAAAATTCTTGACATCGAAGTTGGCGGAAAAGAAGAAAAATAATAATAATAAGAATAATAATAATAATAATAATCATACGAATTACAGAAAGGTCTTTCCGTTGGAAACGGGAAAGACCTTAATGACAATGATCAATATAAATTAACAACGGACTACTAGCAGTTACTGACATGCCAGCTCCAGACCTCAATTAAACTGATCAAAAGATTATGTCTTAATCATATAGAAAATCAGCCACAATCCCTTCCGTTAGGGGTTTAGTATCATACCATCATACACTGTACGAGAAGGAGATAACCCGCATCATGCCAACAACTGGTTTTAGAATAAATGTGTTTATTTCCTATGCAAAGACCCTATGAGTGTATTAATATTAATTCCAAAAAATGCCATCTTTAATGACTTGACAACAGTATCGTAACTATATCTTCTGGATAAGTCTGTTTAAAGGTTTGGTTAGCTTTTCAGGGGAATGACCACATTTTTGTTCTTTGTATAGAATATTACCATAAAAGATGTGAAATACCTGAACATATAAAATGTTTGCACGTTGATTTATATTTACGAATGATGTCCTTGTACAGATGATAAAATTTAGTAAAAGTTTTGACAAGTTGTGATAATCGAAATCCCTGGTGTAATAATTCTTTATTAATACAGAAATTTCTTTCGTGAAAATCAAATACGTTGTTACATACACGAGCGAATCGAACAAGTTGAGATATATAAACACCATACACGGGAACGTACATGGATAATTAACAGTAGGAAATAAAAAATCATCTCTCTTATCGTAAATTTTAGTATTAAGCTTCCCGTTAGAGATATAGATATCAAGATCCAGGAAAGGGCAGTGTTTATTGTCAGTATTAGCTTTATTTAGTGTACATATTGAAGTCGTCATTATTGACAGCCAAAATATCATCCAAATATCTTAAAATGTTATTAACTTTTTGTATCAGATGTTGTTTCGTTGGGTATTTGTTGATTTTAGACACAAATTGTGATTCGTAACAATACAGAAATAGGTCCGCAATAAGTGGTGCACAGATAGTCCCCATTGGAATTCCGATAACTTGACGATATACGGAATCTCCATAGCGAACGAAAATGTTATCTAGTAAAAATCCAAGTGTAGTTATCATATCAAAGCAGGTCCAATTGACATAGTTCTTTTGTTTGTAGTTACCGAAAAATGATTGTTAGTTTAACCCATGCTAAATATATACCAAGAGCTTCAAATTTAAATGTAAAGCTAATGTATCAAAAATAGGGAAAATGTCCATTTTAGATATTCAAATGCAAATTTGAATTTAATTCTGATGATAGTGTATAAATTTTGTATCTAAGTCATGAAGACATAAAAGTTATAAGAATGACAAAGTAGTTAATAGGTTGTCCACAAATAAATTTAATAAAAAGCATATTAATTGTAATTTTTCACATATGTATTTTTTTCTATAAGTCAGAGCAGTAATATGTGAGATTTATAACTGCTACTATTATGTTCCAAACTGAGAAGTGGGAGATAATTTATACTTTATATAACATCATTTTCTTATTTTCCTATTTTGCAATTATTCTTTTCATTAAAAAGTATATTTCTTTTTATTGATGTAATTTAATATTTATTATCATTGTTTGTCTTTATCTTAAATATGGAAATTATTATTTCAATGGGGTGTATCTTTATGTAAATTAATATTCTTGATGGTCAAATTCTGCATTTTCAGCGCTCTCGACTTAAAAAATATTTCATAAGTTGGAAATTGAAGATTGATAGATTCTCATAATTTGAATAACCATGCATTTTACAGATTGTGCCTTATATTTTGAAGATTTTTTTTATTTGTGTCAAATTAATACAGAAGTTGTTTTTAACATCTCTAAACAAACTCTGGAGGCCTTTTCTGCCTTCCGTGAAAATTGATGTTCGCTCAATTTTACGTCTGCCAATTGGTTATAGTTGGTCATACAGCAACATTTGTGGGCTTATTTAAAAGATTAAATGCCACTCTGTTATGATAATTTGACAATTTTCTTGGAAAGATAACAAAGTCTTTTTCTAAGCCTCAGAATTGACAAATATTTTACAATAAATGAATGTCGAAAATATGATATATTTTACTAGGCTAATAATGGCTGATCATTTAACTGATAAAAAATATATGTTGCATGCTGACAGTGCATGAACGGAATTTTAAAACTAACACAAAGGATAGAAACAAATTAAAAACATGGATGCCGTGAGTGGAAATGATATGTGCCATAAAACAAGAAAATTTAAAATATCACTTTTGGGGCCTCGGTGCCGAGTGGTCTAGGTAGTTCGTCATTACTACTAATGATCACTAGCCTGTCAACGCTGAGTTCGAATCTCACCTGTGGTGGGGTGTGTTCGACTCCGATCTTAATTGACAAGGATTGCCAATTTTCCTACCGAAGGTCGGTGGTTCTCTCCGGGTACTCCGGCTTCCTCCACCAATAAAAACTGACCGCCTCAAAATATCTAAATGTGCTGAAAACGGCGTAAAACCCCAACTAAACAAACAAACAATAAAATATCATTTCCGAGGTATCTTTGGCTGGATGCCAAGAAAAGAATTTTAATTACCCCACTACCATTTTCTTTAAATTATTCTCATCTAGCATCAAAAATATTTAAAAGATATATATATATATATGAATGTCAGTAATATTATGCCAAAACAATTCTCACCTCCTAAAGTATGAATGTAAAGCTGGTTTTGACAAAAGCAGACAATGGCACATTTTGACCATTTTGATGTCAGTTCTGCCAAAAACAAATCTGATATTAGTCCATAAATGTTATATCTATTTTATCAAAATGTGATACAAACTGAAAGCATAAAACCTAAAGGTTGCAAAGTGGTCAGGGATTTCATCACAAAGCAAGCAGAGAACAAGCTTCTTTTAACTCATCAAATTTTGGAAAAATGAGAAATTCTGACAAAAAATTAATTCCAGTTTCCATGGCAGCAGGAAAATTTTTGTAATTTTTTTTTTAATTTTACTATAACCAGATGACCTTTTGTTTATGTACAAATTCTAAAGAAAATCTGAGAGTCAAACAATTTCATTGACAAGGGCGCTGAGCTGTAGTGGTTACGAAGCAAAAGGTCCCTAGTTTGATTCCCGTTCGGGATGAAAATTTCAGGGATCAAATTTGCGACGCCCTATCGACACCATTTGCGAGGATGGTCTTTCAGTCAGTATGCAATTTCATCACTCAAAACCGATGAAAATGCTTGTTTATTTCACCAAGGGTGACCGGAACATTTATTCCTCAAGTGTGGGTGTTGTCAATTAAGAAAATGCATAAATGTCATTCCGAATATGGAATTATTGTTCTTCAAGGTGACTTATATGATAGATGAAACCAAGGAAATATAGGACAATCAATTATATACATTTAACGTAACTTCTGGAAAGATCTCTTTTACGCATATTCTACTGACGAATTGGAAACACGTCCATTTTGCTTTACCACTTCAAAAGAGCTTGGATTGTACACAAACCACAATGTCATAACCTCGTCATTTTAGATACTCTGAATAAACAGATTATTTAGTACAATAGTTTAATATATGATACAAAGTTAGTCGTTTGATGTATAAAGGAAACAAAAATGTTCATATTTCATGTGAAAAAAAGATTGTTTTCTTAATTGAAAGAAACAAGGGGGAAAAGTAAAATTAATTATAGGTGAACACAAGAAGGTCGCCATAACAGGAAGTATGTTTTTTATTATAATTCGTGTTCTTATTGGCTCTGACCAGAAAGAGTAAAAATAGAAGTCATTTGTCGTCCGTAGTCGCAAACTTTCCGGAATAAATTCCTCTGAAAATACTGCCCAATAGAATTAAAACATTGATGGAATGATCTTGGGTTACCCCCTTACAAACTGTAAGCGGTGATACAGACATCAAACGTGTATGTCTTAATAAAAATAAAAACAAAATAAGTAAAAATGTATTTTAAGAGGATTACAGTCACTTTCATCATCCAGCGAAAACAAAGACATGGCAAACTGGTGATATTATAAAACAATATACAAATATCACAAATATACATGTATGAACTCGATATCTCCCCAAAATTATATAAATTTAAATCCTTGACAAATGTCCAAAACCGCTTCCGGGTTTACACATTCAATTACGATATATACCGTCTTTTACGATAGAAATTACTAAAAATAATAAACAAAAACACGAATGAAAGAAATGCAGGGAACAGTGGTCCTACTCCTTTATTTTAATCACAATTATTTTTATAAATTAATTCTGTGATCTTATTTATTTGGGAACAGAGAGTACGAGTAATCTTACAAATGGGAGAACATTTTTTTAAGGATTTTAGGGGTGGACCTCTAAACATGATTTTAAATACTTGCATCCTTTTTGTCCAAGATATCTGCTACATTGACAAAAGGGCCACTCCAGGACTATTTCATCGATGGTTGGTCCCGATTGCCCTTGTAAAAGATTTCTTCAAATATTTTTGTCATTTATTTTCTTTTTAAGTAACTGCATTCCTATTGTTCCAGGACAGATAAATCGAAAGGGTTTATACCGTTTCAATAATTTAAGCTAGAAACGGAATATTCCTGTGTGTCGTAAGAAGTTTTATGAATCCACATTTAGAAAAGGCTTTGAGACAATAAATGTCAAGCCAGTTCTTAACTGTTGTAAGTAAAGTAGTTTTAAAAGGGTTTTGCTGGTGCACTTGGCAAACACAGAGGTATCTCTTTGCTTATAGAAATAATTTGTCGATATTTGTTTGTAATCAGATGAAAATATCGCCAAAAGAATAAGCTGGGAAAAATCCACAGATTCGAAGTCCAAGGAAAAGACAAGTAAGGAGAATGGAACACAACAGACAAACGACACAAGGGTACATATATAACTAAAACAAGAAAAAACGTGTAATAAACTAAACAAAACTAGAACAACACAGCACGGAATCTAAAGCACTAGCGATGTGAACTCCCAATAAAATAAAAATTTTTTATGGATATTAGAAAAACCGATTCCAGAATACAGCTATGAAAAAGATTTCACAAAAATTTACTCAATATCTTCGTGTTATGTTGTGTTTTTTTTAAAACATTTTTCCGAGTTAATAATTCTACCAAAATTTAATCAATTTCAACAAAATTTAACATTTGAACACTGTAAATATATTTTTATGTAAATTTGTCTGTTAAATAGAATAACATGCTGTTGTTGGTTATTGGAGTTTATGGGTAAAATGGTTTCATTAGTAGGTCATGTTAAAACTTTATTCATTCATAATTCAGTCAACAATAAATATTCATAAATATAATAATAAATTTTGATGCATTTCGTCGAATTACGACTGGTCAGAAATTAGAAAAGTTGAAAACCGAAACAATAATATCATTTTCTTGCCAGTATAGAAAAACTGACTGCTGAGCTGTTGATATCTCGAGTTGGTGAACCCTCAAAAACTGAACTGAAATTTTCTTCCATGCATGATTATCAAAACAAAAGTCATCTGGTTTGTCTAAATTAATTTTGATTTTAATGTGGCTTGTGGTGAAAACAATCTAGTTTGTGATATGAAAACGCCCCCTCAGTTTTAGACATAATAACATCTTTATGCACTATTTTAGTCATGAAGGGTTGATGGCATAAAACATATAGAAAATAACTTAATATACATAAAATTAACTTACCTCTAACCTCTTATTAGAATTCAAATTTTGTCATCTTGGAACAACACACTTCCGTGACAACGATGTTTAGAACTCCATAACAATATCGTGTTTGAATGATAAGAACTTCCGCACAATACAGAGTAAAATTTTAAGGCAAAAAATAAAATCATAAACTCAAAACATCATTTTTTTTATTCCGATGTATAAAGTACATCTGAAATTATGCCCACTTGAACAATATTTCTTGATTTGCATCCATAAAAACTTGTTACCCATATGGTATTATGATATATCCAGTGGATTATGTGATCTTCAAGTTTCCTTTGAGACAAATTTTCACAGACTGAATAAAACACCAAAAAGGAAGACGTATAATTTCACGACACACTGCTTCTCCGGATCACAAACTGAGATATTTCGTAGTCTGTTGAATGAATTTCATATTTCTCAAACTAAGGATGATTGTAATGTCGTAGTTATTTCGACATGTTCTACAGAAATATTGTACGGCGGCGTATTAAGAACTTATTTAAAAAAATAGGAACGACACATATTTTTCAAAACGTTTGGAATTTAAAATGTCAAAATTTTTACTTTAACTCAAAATTTGACATTTAGAATTCTCATTTAAAAAATCAAAATTCTACTTTTAAAACTTGAAATTTCGATCTTTAAAAACTTTTTTTTTTTACTTTAAAAATCTCAAAACTTTGACTTTTGTCAATTATATACTCGAAATTTTGACTTCTAGAATCTCATTTCGACTTTAAAGTCGAATTTAGACTTTTAAAAAGTCACAATTTTGACTTTTGAAACTCAATATTTCGACTTTAAGGGAAATTTCGATTTTTTGAAGCTCGAAATTTCGACTTTTCAAAACTCAAAATATCGACTTTTAGAACCTCTAAATTTTTACTTTACTAAACTCATTATTGAGTCTGCCTTATATTTTTGTGTGCCTTCTTCTTTAATTGGTGACTTACCAATACTGAATGTATTTGTTTTGGTGTTTGACTGAGTACTATTTATACCATGGCTTTTAAGAGGTAGCATATTTAATGACACGAGCGCTTGCGCGAGTTTTCTTTAAATATGTTAACGACTAAGCTATGGTATAAATGACTTGTGACAGAAATGAAACTGATTGACAGGTTGTTTTTTTTACCTTTGAACAGTCAACTAGCCAATGAGGTGACCCTTATTTTCAGTGTCTTGTTACTTTGTAATTCACAACGCAAAATTCAAAAGGCATGGTGTAAAATATAGAGTGGAGTTGAAGTGCATTTTTAACATGATAGAAATCTTAATAATTGTAATGAAAAAAAACATGTAAATTCTTCAAATGGGTGCATATATGTATTTTGATATTAAAATTATTTAAGGATGCAATAGAAAAACTGTTCCCAAATGATACAAATTATTCGGGGGTAAATAAGAAATTTGTATCATCTAAACCATTTATTAACAATATTCTGTTGCTGACCCGATGTGATGATTATGATCATGCACTTACATGCACGTGGGTTAGAATTCCCACCAAGATTGAATAGTTGGACATATTAATTAACATTAATTGCTATTTATAGGGCAAGTATTTTGATATCTACAAAACTTTCAAAATGAAATTAAAAATTATTACTTTATAATCAAAATACTGATGAATCAATTTTTACCACCTGTAAATGATACCTAACCTAGTACCGGTAGTGTTGACAGATTTGATATCATCTGCACAATATGGAATTCATAGTTGGCATTTTGTAAAACAGTTATCAAGATGAAACAGCTCAACATATCATCTCACCTTTTTTCACGGGCTTATTAAAAAATGTTACAGATATGGCCAACATTTTGGACAAAGACAAAGGGTTCCACCAAATAACTTGCTTTTAAAACGTTTTGACTATCGCACATATACTAGTCAAAAAAAAACATTAAAAAGTCTCCACAACTTCAAAATACATATTTTCATCTCAACAAAGACTATGCCGGTAGAATATGCCCTTATATTTTTAAATGAATAATGTTGCGATACATAGTGAAGTGAAAAATCAGCTTTCATCCTAAAATATTAACCTTTTAGAGGAAACTGGAATACCATTTGTATAATTTTATAACTTGTTTTTCATATTACAGTTACATCTGATTTATCATATTTTCTATTTTGATATGTATTTAGACTGTACGTTCCAAGTATAACGTATTTATTTCAGTACTTTATTCATTTTTCTTTAAATTTTATTTGATTTTATTTACTTCATTTTTTAATTCTGTAAAAAGTTTTTATGGTATGATGTCTGAAAAGTAAAGTATATGATTTTTTTAAACAATCACGAGGATTTCTGATAGAAATTGATATTTTTTTATTATTATTATCTCATAATAAATGAAACAGACTATAGTTTTGATACTATTATGTAATGTCCTTTGACACATTAATAAATAAAAGACTGAAATTTTGTTCTTGTAATCTACCTATCAAGATTAGAATCATGCGATGATTAACATAAAATAATATATAAAACATACCCACTTACAAAATTGGTTATCATTTTATGAAAAATATAAAGGCGAAGAGCTTGACATACATACATTGTAACTTTTTTTAAATCAATGATATGTGATTTTCAAATAATCAAGACTCCACACTCCACTCTACATTTTACACAATGCCAATTCAAAATACTATAATTTTTCATTGGCTCAGTGTTGTTTCTTGGCTTTGTGGGAGGTGGAGCTTCAGCTGTGCTATAACATGTATCTTGTTCGTATTATACCATAACCTAAGCTCCACCCATTCTGTATAGATAGCCATCCTTGTAAAGACGAAAATAAAGGAATAAACTAAATTATATTCCAAACATAGAGGAAAGAAAAGGCGGGAAGTTTTAATGAATGAAAATCTGTAAAGGGATAAAAGTTAATTGAGAAAGACGAATGGATGAGTTCAGATCATAGACCTTATTGATCGTTAGATGAATATTCACATTATTAAATTTGCGTATATTTTATTCGTATGACAAATCCGCACTCCTTTGACGTATTAACAACATATTTTTAAACTTGTTATGAATATTACTATTTGACAACTGCCTTAATCAATTTTCCCACTGAAAGATAGTTAGTTAATAGTAATTCTCAGAATTCATTCAGAATTATCACTTAGATAATATGCAATAAGAATTTAGAAACACGTACTACAAAATGTTGTTCTTCTTTCTGGTATATAATAGAATTTCAACGGTAAAAATTCTGGTAGTTGATATATTAAAATAAAATAAAAGATAAGAACGCGGATAAGAATCCTATTTTACAGATGAAGACACTTCAAGTTCTCGCCTAGTCCTAGATCAGATTTTTTGAGAATAAGCAGATGACTTGTGCATAATGTGAGAAGAAAACTCCGTTGTTGGCTGATTGTTTTAGACTTTTGATCACTACTGGTCTACACCCTTTGTTTCATATAGGTTGAAATGTTCTCCAGAGTGAAGCTTTGAAGTACATTGTCGAGAGTGAAGCTTTGAAGTACATTGTCGAGAGTGAAGCTTTGAAGTACATTGTCGAGAGTGAAGCTTTGAAGTACAATCTTTATGGTTATGATTTATATGTCTGATGGTTTTTTATTTTTATTGTTAATAACAATACTGCTCCCCAGTCCCACGGTTTATTGTACTTTTCAAAAGTTGTCGTTACAAAGTGCGAAATGTTTTTATTAGAGGAGACTTCTTTTGATGTGAATATGGAGTTGAGTTCTACTAAAGTTCCATTACAAAGTATTACTGAACCTGTTACTGTGGGTGCTCGTTCAAACTTTCCTCTTGAGCAATACATATTATATGATACCAGTTTGGTGCACACATTTCGTCAAATTACTCTGGGTTTCAAAGAGTCAACAACTTTTTATTTTTATTTTTTACATGCTCGTGATCAAGACCATATTGGTCGAAACGTTGGGTATTTTTAACTTTTTAGTTTGTTGTTTTTTTTACGATTTTATATTTGGTTTTGTTCGACTTGTGTATTTCACAGTTTTTAGTCGTTTTATGCCCCTTTTGACAGCTCACCATTTCCATTTATTTTTCTTGTTATCTATTGAATTCAGCATAGGTATAGTTGATCTGTGCTATATAAGCTAACTCATAATTAATCTTTTATAATGTACATGTAGGGCAATAATAATGTATTACTTGAGCATGTCAAGCCTAACTAAATTGGGCACATATGTTTGAGAAGATCATCAGTGATATATTTTGAGCAAACGTGAGCCTTATATTAGAGCAATAATATAATATGAGCATGCTAAACCATATTGAGACAAACATGACTTGGGCTTATGTCTAAGATGATCAGTGCTATATAATGTTAGAGTAATATTGAGCCTTGGTAATTTCAAAGAAAATTTTAACCTTGATTATTGTATTGATTCTACACTACATGTATATATGAATGAGAAGTGCTATATATTAGAGCAAATTTGAGTATTGACAATTTGAAAGCAATAACTTTGTTACCCGGGTACATGTACATGTGTATAAGCTGAGCACGTTAATCATTGCTATATAATTAGGCGAACATACATTGACCATATTTTTATGTTAATTTCACCAGGAATACTTCTAGTTGAGAAACTATACATATATCTTTACTTATAGATTGAGACATCCCCTCCAGAGAAAACACACATCTGCCAATTAATAGGTTATGAAGAAGAAGAAGACAAATTCATACTGAATTGCTTGTTAGAGGAATGTGTAAAAGATATCAAGACAAGTGGGATCCAAATGTGGAACAATGAGGATGCTACGACCGAGATGATCCTCGACAATGAGGATGCATCCCCTGAGATGATACTTGACAGAACTATGTCGTTTGCAGCTATTATTACAGAAGTGTCGTGTGTTGCTGTACATATATCCTATGTCTAAAACTATGAAGAAAAACATACATGTATCAATACACATGCCAAATATTTATTTTCACTGATCTAACTATATTTTTAAGGTTTTAAACATACGGTGTATGAGAATTGTGATAGAGAATAGTGCAGTGTAATTTTGTATTAAAATATTTGGAATCAAAATGATATTCTAATTATCCCCGTTTGCATGGAAATATATGAAATAAATGGGAGAATACTGTGCACATCGATCTATACCTATCATGTCTATGTTAAAACTTGTGCTCTTGCTATATTTTATCTAAATAGTTAATATATGCATTATGCATTAAATGCAAAATTTCCATCACACCTAAAAATGCGCCAAAGCCGTATTCGGTTCTTGTCAAAAGAGCAGACTAGTGTGATAAAAAAAATATGTATCACATCAATATAGTTCATCATAAGGACAATTCATACTACATGTATTTCAATTTTGAATTTAAACTGTGTACATAAGTTGTTCCATGTAAAGTCAGAACTATGAGTGGCCGTTCATGTCATTTGCGGGATATTCAATCGCGTTAGTGAAAATAACGCGTTATTTTACTAAACTATCGCGTTACTTTTAAACACTAACGCGTTATTTCTCCATTTTATCGCCTTAGTTTCCAAAACTAACGCGTTATTATACAAATCTATCGCGATATTTATTTTTTGCTATTTATTATCAAACTAACGCGTTAGTTTTCACAATTAACGCGATATTATTTATTCAAGTAATAACGCGTTATTTTGTAAAACTATCGTGTTACTTTCTTAAACTAACGCGCTAGTTTAACAAAGTAACGCGATATTTTTACAAAATTACGCGTTAGTTTAACAAAGTAACGCGATTATTTTACAAAATAACGCGTTACTTTTTACTATCGTGTCAAAAATAAATATCGCGTTATTTGTGATTGACAGTTGGGTAACATTTAGGTCAATGTCAGAAAAATGTAAACATTTTTGTATGAGGCCAAGAAACTTGGGAAGGGCGAGTTTTGCCCTTCTACGGTTTCGTGCCGAATACAAAAAAAAATATATATTTTACTGACATTGACCTAATATTGTTTTTATACTGCAACTCAAATTGATACATTGATAGTCATTTAAATGGTTACACAAATTTCAAACTTATTTTTAATCCCTAAATGACGTGACCTCTGATTGTGAAAGAAGTGAGCCAACATGCAATCGACATTGTACAAAATACCACCCTTTTACTATATTAAGGACATAAACAGTAAACACAACAGGAAGTGTTCTAGTTGCAGTCTAAAGTGCTATATCACTACAGTTTTTGCCTTGCCTCACAAAAGTCATAAAGATGTGCTGTTTCGTACAACATCATCAATTTGTTAATAGTTGGTGAATAGGTCAGTTAATGGGGAACCACATATAGACAGTCAATGGTACGCAGAACTTTGTATTAGCATTCGCATGGCAATTATTTGGCTTGCCCCCTCAGTTATGTTCCTTCACTATACTGTACATGTTGTGAAAGTCTATGAGGAACAGTCAACATTTGAAAGTTTTACATTATTCATCTGTTTAAGAGATGCCTTATTTATTTCAACATTTGAGTTATACTAGCAAAATTGGATACAGGTGAAACATATCTCCCTGTCAAATGGTTTGTACAATATATACAGTTAGGTTTCAATCACTGTCATTAATTCATCAGATCATGAGGCCATCCGATTAAACAGTCCTTCAGTACTTTGATTTTTTTATTGCATCATAGACATTATATCAGTTGACTTCGGCAGTGCAGGAGATTGTATCCAGTATTCACCACAGATCTTCAATGACTGAAGATACCCCATAATTATAACGATGATGACGATGATGGCTGATATTAATGATAATAAATTGTTTGTTTATAGAGGGTGACTTAATTAGAACAAGAAGACCTCAAAACAACAGTAAAGTCCTAACTCGTATAAATATAAACCACCAAAATGTGTATATCGCATAACAATTCATCAATTTCTATAGTCAGTAATGCGAAAAATTCACAATTTGATAAGATATTCAAAACAATATGACCTTTAACAAATTTAAATTTAAGCACAATTAATTTTGATGTAATAAGCAAGATAGTTTCAAATTCTAACGACAGAAAATCGAAAAAAAATTTGATGAATTTTAACAATTGATTCAGATTTGAGGGTTTGGGTGGGGGTTTGTAGAATAGAGGGCATATAATGGCCCAACATGGCATCAATAAATACACATGAAATAGAGAATGAAGCCCTAAAATAAAGAAATATATAAATACAATATAAGAAATTATTCAAAAGTACATAAAGAATTTTAGGAGAAGGTACACAAATAACAAATAAGAAATAAAGAAACTTGATTGTTAGATATATTGTACATTTACCTATAATACTTAACAATCTGAAAATATAATTGAAAAAATGATAAAAATAGAAAAATAATATTTATACCATTTTGTACCGGAATTGACAAGATCTAAGTCATTTTAAAAGTATCCTTGTTGCAACAAAGGTTAGAGTACATTTTGCTACAGCTTTGATGGGGATATTGTGGAACAAGTCCAGAGTTTTAAGTCTCCCAGAATTTGCAAGACGAGTCAAATTTTACTAGGGCATCGTTCCTGGATAACGCAGTATTTTTCGCTTTAGAAATAAATGAAATAGAATTCTGGTGAGTTTTTATAATTTATTAATTGGATATTTACATAATTCTACAATTTGTCGAACAACTGCAGAAATTCATTATTTACAATTTAATTACAAATGATTATGTGCCGAATTCACAGGTGCCGATATTACCAGCGACTGTGTCGAAATAATAAGATGGCTGCCTCCACAAAACACAGTGCGCCCTTGCTATCAAAGTTGTGTTGCAAAGATTACACCTTTTTAAGTCGATTAATATTGGTAATTGATCTTAGTTGGATTGAGGGCAATTAATTAGGGATAAAGTGAATAACATTATCTAAATACTGGTACATCCAGTATCGTACAATACTGGTATATAAAATTTGTTCCAGTATTTTAACCAGAATTGCAGATACTGGAAAATACTGGGGTGCAAGTATTGGACTCAAATATAGAATTGTTATTGTAATTTTCCAGTATTTTCTAGAATTGCAGAACTGGAAATCCAGAATTGTAATTTGTCTTAATGTATTTAAAATATTTCAAGATTCTGGGACAGCCAGAATTGCAGATACTGGAAAACACTGGAAGATTCTGGTCATCCAGAATTGCAGATACTGGAAGATTTTGGTCACCCAGAATTGCAGATACTGGAAGATTCTGGTTATTAATCAGGGATCGAGTAGTGTCACTTCCGTCAAAAATTTTGTGCACTAGAGACAGCTCCCATCTCTTGTTCAACAGACACAGGCCAGGGTAACCAACACATAATGGCAAGCAAAATAGTGTGTCCACTCTTACAAGCTTTTACTTTTTCATCGTTAACCTGTGAGTGAGGTCATGGGATTGGTCCAAATTGTGTGACTCTCACACAAAGTGAAGACAAAGTTGTATTATGTGGCTGCACCCACAGAGTTACAGGATCCCTTTCATAGTGTTCCAGATGAGAAATGATAAAATGGATAATTTGCTTGTTTATAATTAACAGTATGACTTTAAGGATTGACTGTAATTTTCTTCAGTCTATGAAGAAATAACCTCAATCACGTGGTGCACACTAGATATCCGTTATTTGAATGTGTGCACCATGTGCATTGAGGTTATTTCAAATAGACTGAAAACAAAATTACTGTCAATCCTTATAATTTAATTTCAACGGTTGTTTTGACGTCTAAAACATTAGGATTCCCTTTAATGACGTCATAATAGAAAAGAAAAGTCTATGACATAATAGACGAAAAGAATTTGACCGATCTAATGATACATTACATCCAATAATAAATTACATGTATTTAGTTATGGCAATCCTTTTTCATAGTTATTTAATATTTGAAAAGCTGTAACTTACATTTTATAAATTAGAGGTGTAACAATATGCTTCAGAGACAAACGAAGGCTCCATATATACTTGAAATTTTTTTAATGTAGATACGGATAAGGCTTCATTTTGAGATACTAGAATGTGCTAGCACAATTTTTCTATCAGATAACTGCATAATATATTAATTTTAGACGATTAACATGATAAATAATTTGTTAATTTTTAAATAATAATCGCACATGTTTTGATATAAACCTCAGGACTGTATCATTCATATTGTAAGTGGTCCTCAGGTACCGTGTATTGTTGGGTGACGGAAAATACTGCAATTCGGAACTGTATGGAATATAGTTTTAAAAGAAGCTGTAATTAATCTCATGAGAACAAAATGTAAAAAATATGTTCATAACTCAGTAGAAATATTTTTGTATTATTGAACTATTATTGTCTTTTCAGACATGTTGATCAATTGAAATATGTCAAAGTTGCCTTTTACTTTGAACTTAATATCTGAATCCTTTTTTGCGCAAAACATCTTATTGCAAGTACTGGTAGTATAGATGATATCTTATTGCCAGTATTAGTAGTATAGGTGACATCTTATTGCAAGTCTTGTATTATAGGTGACATATTATTGCAATTACTGGTAGTATAGGTGACATCTTATTGCAAGTCTTGTATTATAGGTGACATATTATTGCAAGTACCGGTAGTATAGGTGACATCTTATTGCAAGTCTTGTATTATAGGCGACATATTATTGCAGGTACTGGTAGTATAGGTGACATCTTATTGCAAGTATTGGTAGTATAGGTGACATCTTTTTGCAAGTCCTTGTAGTATAGGTGACATATAATTGCAAGTATAAGTAGTATAGGTGAGCAGTTTAAAAAATTACAAAAGATAAATTTTGTTGCTTTGCTAGATTTGGAAACATAAAAGAATCATTTTGGTATTTGATTCAATGACAGACATATGATTTGGACAAAATGTGCAATTTAAATATACAATGCGCAGGGTGGAGTAAACAATACTAGACAACATTTGTATTTCCATAAGGTTTTGAACTCTTTAAAGGGCAAGAGTATACAGTAAAGATAAAGTATTTAATTCCTGTATATTATTTGTAATTTTGTTTTTTTTTCAGCAGAATCAGGTGAGATGTTCTTCACAGAAAAGTTCAGACAAGGGCGGAAATTCAGAATCTGTGACATCCATTCGAATAGACTCAGAAATTGTCCCACCAAAATCTACAAGCTTAACAAAATCAGAAAAATTTACCAAAGCTGCAAAAGCATATATTTTTAAGTTGAAGCGACTGGAGTTGACAGGGAAAAAAGAACAAAAAATTAGCAGAGCAATGAAAGCATACCTAGAGAAGAGTAAACAATATGGTTGGTATAATATTGTCACTGTATATTTTTAACTTTCCAAAATCTATTGCCATTTATTTATGTCAATTTTGATAGTACAATAGCCATATGTGGTAAATGCCTGTGAGACAAAAACCCAACAGATACCAAAAATCACCAAAAGAGGACACTATTCAGCCTTCAACAATGGTAATTGTCTTGGTGGTCTTGAGTGCAGAAGGTTGTGTGTTTGATCTCTGGCTGGGACAAACCTAAGACTTCATAATTGGTATTTGATTCTATTCTTTACTGAAAACATTGCATTTAGGAGTAAGAGCAAAGACTGGTTGGCTGGGAGTGGGAATAATCAGTCAGGGTGGGGTGATATATGTCTTCCTGTGGACTGTTACTTGTTGAGCTAGCACGTTAAAAATCTGGGTCAGCATGTCGGTCTAGTAAAAATCAGTTTTCATATTCATGTCTTACCAGCATGTTCTTGTTCTGATTTCCATATAATAATTACAACTGGACATTAACCATTAATCCATTCATCCATCAACAATGGAAGAACTCAAACTGAATGGGAAGCTGTTAATAAACACCCCCCCCCCCCCCCCCACCCCCCCAAACCACTCCCCCATCAAGAGAAAAACTAAAAGTGAACAGATCTATAAAAAACATGAATTATCGAATACAAACATAATCTTAAAAAGAACAAAAAAGTTGGGACACCACAACAAAAATACAATGGAGTTTTAATAAATTAGTCCCAGAGATTCCAACCCTCTCATATTCTCTTCAAGTGGTGTACAAGTAAACATAAAAAACAAAAGATACAAACAGTAAAATATTGATTGGAAAATACAACTAATTCCTGTACTGAGATATTAGCAACAGCTAAGGACATCAGAGGAAAAGGTAGATTGCCAAAGGAATGCACATATTTAACTGACATCTTGCTAAAATCACTGAATTTACCAATCAAAGGACAATACAATAAAATTCCAGAAAATCTGCCTCAGACCGACAGAAATTTTGGGACTCCAGCATTTTGAACTGTGATATTTTATTATAGAGATTAATATGTAGGAAAATATAATTGATGCCAGAGCAGTTACAAAAAAGACAGATTTTCATGCAAAAAAGTGCTTTTTTTGAGATTTTACTATAAAATGGTATTTGTATTCTTTCTGGATTATATTATTAAAGAATGAACAAGATATCCTCGTTATTGACATGAAGTTTTTATTTAAAATCTCTTTTTTACGTAAATTGGCAAAGTTTGTCCAATTTTTGGTAAAATGGTTCTTGGTTTTCCGAGATTAAGCTAAAATATAGGACTATCTCACAATGCAAATTCAAAAACATTGCAGACATGAGAAACAATTACAGGAACAGAATTTTATCACTTGTTCTTTGTAATTTACAGAAACAGCCTTAGAAGAACAGACACAGTTGTATGAAGTAGGTAAACGGCATTTAGCCAACATAATGGGAGAAGACCCTGAAGATTTTACACACAGTGATGTTAATGTAAGTAGAAAAAATTATATTCGTGCTTATAAAGTTAACAGGAGGTAGTACTACAATACCCCTGGCTATCCATCCTTTTATCTCTAAAGAGGGCCAAGTGGTCTAAGCCCAACCCATCATTATGAGTACAAATACATTTTTGGTAGTATTTTTAAACGCCCATAGACGGGACGTATTATGGTATGCCAATGTCCGTCCATCCATTGTACCATCCATCATTACTTCGTACAATAACTCAAAATTGCTTCAATCAGTTCTCATGAAATTTTAACACAACTTTAGGATTGACGGAAGAAAGCTCCCTCTTGTTTTTGACGATTTTCAATTTTGTCATTCTAGAGTTATGCAACTTAGATTTTCATGTGGCACACTCAAGTACACCTAGACCGATTTACTTCAAACTTTAACATATGGAAAGCCACAACTGCCTTATGTTGTATTCGATCTTTATATTCGGTGCTTTTTTTAATATATTCGGTCCATACATCATTGTGTGTGGTGCTTATGCCACTGTGTGTGGTGCTTTTACCATTATGTGTGGTCATTTGAACATTATATTCGGTACTAATTGCATTATATTCGGTGCAAACTTCATTGTATGTGGTGCTTAAACCATTATATGTGGTAGTAAATGCATTATATGTGGTAGTAAAGGCATTCTTTGTGGTAGTAAAGGCATTCTTTGTGGTAGTTAAAGCATTATATTCGGTACTTTTTAAATCATATCCGGTGCTTATTTCATTATATTCGGTACATTGATCATTGTATTCAGTGCTTGCATCATAGTGTGTGGTGCTTTTACCATTATGTATGGTCAGTTTAACATTATATTCGGTACTGATTGCATTATATTCGGTACTGATTGCATTATATTCGGTACGAACTTCATTATATGTGGTACTTAAAACATTATATGTGGTAGTTAATGCATTATATGTGGTAGTTAAAACATTATATTCGGTACTTGTTTCATTATATTCAGTACATTAATCATTCCATTCAATGCTTATGACATTATACTCAGTAGATAAATCGTTATATTCAGTGCATACATCATTGTGTGGAGTGCATTCTTTTTCCATTGTTATATGCAGTCACAAAATCATTATATGCGGTAGATAAATCATTATATTCGGTGCATTCTTCATTATACGATTTTTCGATGATGATGATACTTGACGGAAAAAGCCGGAAAAACTTCGGCAATTTTACGAATGTTAACGAGAACGGATAAAATTCATAGACATATATTTTGTATACACCGAAGAAAATGGAAGCTGTGTTGCAGGAGTGCAATTTACAACATTTATATACCAATTTTGA
Organism: Mytilisepta virgata; assembly: GCA_028015205.1. Taxonomy (NCBI): domain Eukaryota; kingdom Metazoa; phylum Mollusca; class Bivalvia; order Mytilida; family Mytilidae; genus Mytilisepta; species Mytilisepta virgata. Next base: position 1,472,316 of record CM051516.1, read on the forward strand.
AAGGGAAAAGATAACGCCAGACATAATATGTAAATTAGGAAAAGATGACATGGTAGCATTAGGCGTCCTGAATCCAGCTGACATGATGCGTCTCCGAACCAGCTGCATTAGCTTTGGTTCACAGAAACCGAGCAAAGTGGCACAGCCACAGGTATATGAATTAATGTTTTAACAAATGACCATATTATATACTTAATTTCGAGGTAATTTGCAACATGTTCACACAAAAATACCCTTTCTTTTCCCCCCCAAAAAATAACAGAGACATATAATACAAGGGATTGGCAACTTCTTAAGAGTCCTGTTAAAAGTTCAAAATATCATCCAGCCACACATTTACTGGTTCGATTTTATTTCAATTATATTTCTGCATACAGTAAAACAAGTTTTATATTGATAACTTTTGTCATATTTTAATTCGAAAATGAAAAATATAAACACTAAAATAACAATATTAATGCAGCTTGAATTTGTATTGTTACCTTTTTGAACTTCTTTTTTAATCATTTACATGAAACAGCACACCCACCTGGCAGTTTTTTAAAAGAACTGTTGAACCGATGCAAATGAAAAAAACATGAAAAATGATGCATGATTTTTATGAATTCATAGGGGGTTGAATGAAATGATTGTTTCGTACATTATCGGTATAGGATGTGCATCTTTGAAAATCATAATTTATTCACAGCAGAAGAAAATCTCAATTGTTTTACTCACTTTACATATTTCATGTACTTTTCAGATCATAAAAACCCAAAATTTTATGAAAGTTGTCCATATAATTTCAATTTTGTCCTTACAAGTTACATTACTCTAATATTTGATTTTATACTAGGAAGTGTAACTTTGAAAATTGGAATTTCACCTCTGAGGGAACTTCTTTGAGCAAAATCTCAATTGTTTTACTCACCTTACATATTTCATGTACTTTTGAGTTTAAAAAAAGCCAAATTTTTATGAAAGTTGTCAATATACATGTAATTTCAATTTTGTCCTTACATTACTTGTAAACCAAAACAAGACGACATCACTCACTCAAATAGTTCCCTTTTTTAAAACATTTGTAACGTTACATAATTTTAAATTGTTTTTTTATTTTGTTAAGTATATAATATGGTCATTTGTTAAAACATTAATTCATATACCTGTGGCTGTGCCACTTTGCTCGGTTTCTGTGAACCAAAGCTAATGTAGCTGGTTCGGAGACGCATCATGTCAGCTGGATTCAGGACGCCTAATGCTACCATGTCATCTTTTCCTAATTTACATATTATGTCTGGCGTTATCTTTTCCCTTTCAAAATTGGTATATAAATGTTGTAAATTGCACTCCTGCAACACAGCTTCCATTTTCTTCGGTGTATACAAAATATATGTCTATGAATTTTATCCGTTCTCGTTAACATTCGTAAAATTGCCGAAGTTTTTCCGGCTTTTTCCGTCAAGTATCATCATCATCGAAAAATCGTATAATGAAGAATGCACCGAATATAATGATTTATCTACCGCATATAATGATTTTGTGACTGCATATAACAATGGAAAAAGAATGCACTCCACACAATGATGTATGCACTGAATATAACGATTTATCTACTGAGTATAATGTCATAAGCATTGAATGGAATGATTAATGTACTGAATATAATGAAACAAGTACCGAATATAATGTTTTAACTACCACATATAATGCATTAACTACCACATATAATGTTTTAAGTACCACATATAATGAAGTTCGTACCGAATATAATGCAATCAGTACCGAATATAATGCAATCAGTACCGAATATAATGTTAAACTGACCATACATAATGGTAAAAGCACCACACACTATGATGCAAGCACTGAATACAATGATCAATGTACCGAATATAATGAAATAAGCACCGGATATGATTTAAAAAGTACCGAATATAATGCTTTAACTACCACAAAGAATGCCTTTACTACCACAAAGAATGCCTTTACTACCACATATAATGCATTTACTACCACATATAATGGTTTAAGCACCACATACAATGAAGTTTGCACCGAATATAATGCAATTAGTACCGAATATAATGTTCAAATGACCACACATAATGGTAAAAGCACCACACACAGTGGCATAAGCACCACACACAATGATGTATGGACCGAATATATTAAAAAAAGCACCGAATATAAAGATCGAATACAACATAAGGCAGTTGTGGCTTTCCATATTAACACATGATGATTAATTTTGTGGACTCATTTGAACAAAAATAATTTATGTGTCTACTGAAATTGGTTGTCACAAGGTGAGTAAACATTTTTTGGTTGGGCCAATTTTGTAGTGGCAGACAGGCTATGACAAACAAACCTAAGTTTAATTTAGGCCTAACCAATTGTGCTGAAACTGGTGTAAAGCCCATATATACCAAACTTAACCAATGCTGAACCACCAAAGATTGGTGGTTCCCTGGGTTCATTTCTGGCTTCTTCCAGTAAAAAGTTGTCATAACGATATAGCCAACAATGCATATAAAACTACAACAAAGCAAACTCAGTGTTTCAGTCATAGTTTAGTAGGATGGCATCCTTGGAATTAACATTTAAATACTTCTGAGATTGTGCAAGGAAATCTATTCAAACTGCAAGTTATAATTCAAGCATTTTTCTTGATGATTTTGGAAGATTCTTATTACCAGTTATACAACGTACATATGGAGTATATTTTGATGTCCAATGCCCCCCCAACCAGTATATGACATCAGATGAATTTTGGAATATGGCTCTTTGTATTTAAAAATTATGACTCAAACCAGTATGTAACTTGTCACTGTGACCTATCTGTTACATTATTAGATGTACATGTGGGTAAGATTCTCGGGTATATTGAGTTTTTCATGAGTTATTGCCCTTTGAACTTGAAATTTTTGCTCTATCAAAAGTGGATTTTGTTCTTGATGCTCTCAAGATTAATAGATAAAATTGCTAGTGGGTACAGAGGTAGACATATGAGTTATATCAATTTGATCCTGTCACATATGGACCTTGTTATCCATGTTTAAGGTAAAGTAGTTTGTCTTATACGATAATTTGTCTTCAATGGAACATTCTATAATAAGTATTGATTATTCTTGTAACTTTATTATTTATTCCAGAAAGCCATTAAGTATCTTTTGCCATCAGGACTTCATGAACCGAAAGCCAGACCTGTCATGAAGGTAATGATGAACAAATACAGAAAATAAGTAGTAATTAAGAGTTTTTACAAAGAACTTAAAGTGGAACTAAAACGCTTATAGCAAGTTATTTTCATTTTATAGTACTAAATAAACGTATAAAAACGCAAAAAAACCGATGAAATTTGGTCAAGTAATAACGGAGAAAATAGCGAGTGAAGTTTGATTATTTTTACCTGTGGGAAATCCAATCAGCGCTATTTCCGGAAACAGGGTTTCCTCGCTGAGTGACCCCGATTGACCAGAAATGACGTACAGTGTGGGCTACTCTTGAACTTGTTTACATTGACCAGAAGGAATATATTATGGATGAAGACAGCAATGCTAGTGATTTATAATAGTATAGCCAATAAATTTCAATAAATGCTCCCATATACATATATATAAAAAGAATGAAAGTGAAAGATATTTTGATGACCATCTTATAGGAATAAAAAACAAACACTATTTTTTTAAACAAGCAAATATAAGACACAATATTAATTGATAGTTTTAAAACAGATGTTTTGCAAATAGTGATACAAGTTACTGAATAGTAATATAGATTTTGATGTAGAATTGTAATGTGTGTTTTTTTTTTTATTGAATTGACAGATTCATAAAATTTCAGAATTTTCTTATAAAAATATAATAAATTTCTTAGTTTAATCAGAGACATATATGTAGAGAGGGATAAGTAATTTCTTACAATCCTTGTTGTAATAATAAAAATATGTAGAGAATTATTGCAGAAACTGCACTGTACACCTAAAACTTTAATAAAAGATTTTGATGGATTTTAATAAAAGAAAATTATTCAACTTATAAAATAATTCCCACATTTGTAGAGTTATAATTTGGTTAATATTGGTTATGGGACTTTATGCTCTTTGTGTAATTTGAATTATAATACCAGTCAAAACTGGTTTTCATAACACCTTTCTAATGACTTTGTTACCGGAATATTGATTTACTCCACAGGTGGTAGGTGCATGGCCAAGTTGTTATTTACCTGATTGGAGGGATTAAAACTTTTGTTTGATCTTTATTACTAGATAACAGGATGTTAATTAATAGGTGCTAAAACTTTAACTGTTTTAATTACCAGGATTAAAGGTGATAAATATCCATCCACATGTTTACTAATTTGTTTTAAATCATGAACTAGTTTTAATTTTCACAGGTGTTTAATACTATTTAGGGGGAAATTAAAATTTCTTGCACAATTGGAAGTGTCATATATAAAGATATTTTTTTTATAAATAATGAATAAATAAATACATATTCTTTTAATAAATAATTAGACATTCAAACTTTGCTTTAGCTTTACATTGCTAATGAAATAGAATGTCTTTTAAAAAAAGCTACATTTTTACCCAAATTATTTTCTGCATTATCAGGATTATGATCATGAACATGTTATATATTTTTTTTAGAGAGGTAGTTACATCATGGAAGTACATGTATTGTTCTATATTGTATTATTTTACCATAGTCAGCAGACTCTTAATATTTGAAATTATTATGGTTACAAATGTATAACTTTTATGCTCATAGAAAGAGAAAAAAATTCAGAGGGACATGGGACCAGAATAACTTTTTTTATGGAGCTACACATTTGGCTATAATAGCCTCTTATTGTAATACAACTTATGTTAGCTTGTTGGCTACATCTTTTCAAAGTCATGCCTGTCAAGGCTCTGCATTTGATATAAGCGGCCTTACATGTACCTTCTACTTACTCCATTAATAATATTTTTAAATAGCCCTATGTTCAGGATGTTGGTAACTGTGGTGGTTTGAAAAGAAGGGGTGTAAATCAAACACAATAACTCAAAAAATACCCTTAAATACACCCTATGTATGATGTAAAGGTACAATATAGTTAAAATTGTAGATTTAAATTAAGTACAATGTTTCATCAAACAAGTGTCGGTGAATATATAACAAGCACTGTCAATCGATAGTTGTCACCAATAACGTATAAACAATCAACTGAATCTGCTTTCACTTTGCAAATGACCTGTACCTATTTATGTACAAGATCTGAACCGCACAGTACATCACTTCCGGCGACTAGTAATATTCGAGTTTTTTAACAAATCGTTCAGGTGTGCAAATGACGATCGGCCAGTATTTTGCTAATATCTCGAAAACTAAGTTACCGAATTTCATCGGGTTTTTTGCGTTTTTATACGTTTTTTTAGTACTATAAAATGAAAATAATTTTATTATAAGCGTTTTAGTTCCACTTTAAATTGAACCTATGTACACCGAAACTTCTTTAAACCGGCCACCCAAGGGGTCAAAATAAATGGCCGGTTTTGTGAAGTTTGGATGATTTATGAAAATGTCCTGAGTTACGTCATCCAAGATTTCTTATTTGAGAAGTATGTAACTGGTAGCGTTGCTTTGTTGATGTTTTTGAAACAGTGTGGGTTGAACGCTTTGCCGAAGACAAGAGGCTTTAACTTCTCCTCAGTTGCACTGCAGGCAAACATAACAGTAAGTCTTTCTTTTGCAATTTTGCCACCTTTACAACCGTGGTCTTTGGTACTCAATGTTTTATCTGGTAGGGCGCGATAATACAACCCCGTCTGGTCACAGTTAAAGATGTCTGAAGGCCAGTAGTCCTTGACGATCTCGGGTAGTCGACTTCTGTACTGGTCTACGGTGGTTTGGTCAACACTGTCGCTTTCGCCACTGACTTTGAAGGCGTTGACTGAGTAGTGTGTTCTCCATCGGTCTAACCAGCCATTAGATGCTTTGAAGTCAGGTATGTTTAGTTCTGCTGCAAAATGTAGTGCCTTTTCTTGGATGATTGGACCGGATATTGGTATCCCCTTCGAACGGGTGGTGTTGAACCATTTCCTGACTATGTCGTTAATATCAAAGAATTTGCAGTTTGTGTTAAATCTCTGTTTTGAAGAATTTGCGTTTAATTCAAACTGTTGCTTATAACTGTCTTTCTTGCGTAGTATGTCACCGACTGTTGATTTGCCTACTTTGTACTTTTCGGCAAGTTCACGTTGAGATACCTTTGGTACGGACTCATGATGTTTAATCAGTTGAACCTTATCACTTAGTGATAATTCTGTGCATTGACATTTTGCCGGACGAGACATGATTGATGCATAACAAGAAGAAATCGCTTATTTATGTAACATTTGCAGCGTGTACAGTTTACATATTTTAAACATCAAAAAGCATACCGCTGATTTCTGTTCATTTTAACTTAATTGCAATGCAAAGAGATGAAACGTGCTTAAATCTTAATTAAGAATCATTAACTTTATTTCTAATTTTATTTGAAAGCAATCAAATAAATGACTTAACCATTCCCAATCAACATTCGATAGTCAGTTATTTAATGAGCTTGGGTATTGGTCAGGAAGTGACAGGTAAACAATCACGATAATCCGTTGTGTGCATGTGATCACCTGGAATGTCTACACAACTGTTTTCTTGTTACCTGTATTTATCAATTATAAACTGACCGGCCGACCGGTTTTGTGAGGTTCAGTTGTACCTATTTTAACTATGGAAATTTTCAAAAACCAGCCGATTTCCGGAATAGAGGGGGGGCCGGTTTTATGAAGATAAATTACATACAATTTAATACAAATTGGCCGGGACTTAAATATTCAACCGATATAGAAGGGAAACCGGTTTTGAGAAGTTTCACTGTATCTTCAGTTTTATTGTCTCACCTGCAATTAAAAGTCATGAAGGTGAGATATAGGTGTTACTTTCCGGTGCCGACAATGGCGGCGTAAACTTTTTTAAAACTTTAATAACTTTGCACATATAATACCTACAATTAAGATTAATGGTCCACAGATAGCTTATTGTATAAGGTTTGCTGCAGTATACTTGTCTTGTGACCCTGACCTCATTTTCATGGTTCACTGACATCATTAACATAAATGTGAAATCTGTGTCCAAGATTCATGGTTAAATTCCATTTCTCAGCAACTATAATACCTAGGCCAACCATATATGGTCTATAGATAGTTCTTAGTGGGTACATGCCAGTCTGACACCTTGCTTGGGACCTTGACCTCATTTTCATGCTTGAGTGACTTTGTCACATTTTCGTGGTTAAGTCAATTTCTCAGCAACTAGAATACCTAGACCCACCATATTTGGTCAATAGATAGTTCTTGGTGGATACATGTCAGTTTGACACATGCCTTTTGACCTTGACCTCAATTCTATGAGTGAGTGACGTGCATCATATTTTCCCAATTAAGTCCATTTCTCCTAAACTGTAATACCTAGATCCACCGTATTTGGTCTATTGATAGTTCTATCAATTTATATTACAATTATAATTAATATCTTCTTTTTTTTAAGAAATAGTAAGATTTGCAAAGATATTAGGTAATTTTAAGATTTTTCAGATTATTGTAACTAAAAACACTCATTTAATCATCGAAATAGTGATAACTCTGATGCTGTCAGCAATTTTAAATTTCTTTGTTTATTTACAGTTACCTGTAGACATACTGCCCTTACAGAAAGGTATATTATTATAGTTAATTATAATATGATACAAGTTATAATGTATATAACCGGTGCAAGGGCTCGTATTAACTTGCAATTATGGAGATTTTTCTCTGTATTGAAGGCTTCACTGTGACTGTGAGATGAAGAACAGCAATAAAAGAATTGGCCCTTTGCTTAAACTTTTGTCATGTGTCTGTAGGGATTTTGTGTCAAGCTGGTGACAAAGGTAAATAAAGTTGCTTTTGTCCTGATAGCCATTTGATTGGTATATTATACCAAAAGACAATTTACCAGTCACTAGTTTCCAACACTATTCAGCATTCAATATTAATGAAAGTATTAGCTGGTAAAAAGTTTATGTTAAGAAATAGACAAAATGGTAAAATTATTGTCTAAATTTTTATATCTTTGGTATATTTAGTGTGAGCAGGCATCATGTTGTACAGCAGTTGATTTCACTATACATTTGAAGTATAATGCATGTAACTGAAAAGCTTTTTATGATTATCACAGCTGTCAGCTAAGGCCTAAAATAAAATTTCATTTGTATGGCATTGCAGCCCGAACAACTGAAAAACTTGCTGCCAAATAATTTTATTTGCGTTTTATAATTTTATTTTTTTTCTTTTTTCTTTTGTATTAAAAAAAATTGGAAACGTGCCAGACTTTTGATCATATCCATGGAGCTTGTTCCGGGCTTTACCTATTTCAAATCACAATCGTATAAGGCTTGCTGTACACTGTATTAAGAGCAAACGTTAAAATGACATAGAATAGAAAAATGTCTGCCAAAAGTAAATAATGTCAGAGGCCGGTAGTGGAAGCTTTTAAATGTAAAAAAAAAATAATTTCCCTACCTACATGTACCTACCCAACTGCTGATAGTGTGGGTCGGCAATGCCAAACAAACAATTTGTTAAGGGTGGCCTAATCAAGAAATATTATAAAAACTCAGTAGACAAAGTATATCTAATATCATTCAGAAGTTTTTAGGTTATTGCCATTTTAGGAATTTTTAATTCCAGTTGCCAGATTTGGAGCAGATGGACGACCTTTTCACTCAATGTTTTACACTGGTAAACCAATGTATTATGAGATGTTATATGTAAGTTTTATACAGATAATATGCAGATCTTATAGTTGAACCGGACAATTTTTAAAAATGTAATGATTTAATCAATAGTCAAGGAAACATCTGTTGAACTTTAATAGATAGCTTTGTATTCAGTTATGGTACAACTGGTAACAGCACAAAAAAAGTTATTGATTTCTTGTTTTAAAAAAAATGGTACTTTGAGTGGTTTTTTGATAAATTGAAAAACATCAAACACATCTTTATGTTGTTTCTAGTGACAAAAAATGATTTTGACCTTCAGGTTTTTTCATTTAGAAATATACCCTTTAGTTGAGAAAAAAATTGTACTTTGAGTGGTTTCATTGCAATAATTCAATCAATTTTAAGCATTAATTTTTGAGTTTATACAAGTTATTTCCGTTGAAAAATGGAGATCATATTCGATATTTACATTAAATGTAAGTATTCTATTCAAAAACACATGATAATTAGGGTAGTATATAATTTAACTGGCTGTTTGTTTGTAAGCTTCATATTGTGACTCAAGACTGATATTTTACAATATAAATCTGCAAAAAACCAAATAATTTTTTTTGCAGATTAATATTGTAAAATATCAGCCTTGAATCACAATATGAAGCTTTTTTTGACAAATGATCGTAGGGGACGAGGCAAAATGCTTCATATTGTGACGAGTGGAAATTTGATCATCTGTTTATCACATTGTCAATTGCAGATTTTCTGCAAACCTTGATAAGATCGGGTCAAACATTGTGATCTCGTTGATAACATTCAGGTAAATTGCCATTCCCATTGACCTTTTTAGTGTAAAAGAGACATTTGTATGGACTTTTCTACAGAACTGTGCAAGGTGAAATTGGTATATGGAAATTAAAAAATCACATTTTGCAAAATTGGAGAAGCCCAGCGCGGTCCCTGCCAAAGGCTAATAGAACTTGTCTAGAATACAAGGGCTCATACAGATACACCCAGTTTATAACATTTATTTAAATGTGGAAATAATTATTTGACTAGGCTCAAACAGCTCTTTTTTTCAGCCAGTATTGGTACATTCAGTCAAAATAGACTATTGATATCAGGATTATTTCCATCAGTAACACAAGGTTGACTGGTGATAATTTCTAGTTCTCCAAAGATTTTTATAGCAGTTATCATTTGTCATTTCAGGAAATAAGACAGAAATTAGAGGAACTCAGAGAAAAGGAAATAGAACTTGCACTAGCTGGAAAATATGATTCTATTGAAGGAAAAAAATTGTAATTATCATGATTAAATCTCCCCAGTGTCCTGTCCTGTCAGACAGTCTGTCTGTCTTTCTCTAAGTCAGGTCCTTTATTGAAATAGAATTAAACTCAGCAAAATATTAGCTATGGTTTTCCATGTCGCATTCTTTAGATGCTCATATAGATCATACTTTGTTTCAAATTTTGTAGAAATCTTACAAGCAATAAGGATGATCTGTTGAAATATTATTATTCAAAATGTACTATAGGCATAGGAAATGGTTTATCTCCACAACGATTCTTCTTTTCATAAGTTTATTAAATTGCTATTCTGCAGTGTTAATGAATTAAACTTTTTAATCATCATTATACGAACATTATGACATTATACAGGTTTTCTATTGTCAATAACCTTTAAACTTTTGGCACAGTATATTTTGTGTGGTATTTTTAAATAAGGCCAAGATAAAATATATATGTTTCCTATTACATGCCCAAAATGACATAGGGTAGGCAAAAAATGCTCACTAAAGTAAATCTGCTTCAAATTTTTTATATATTTTGAAGTTTATGATTCAAATTGCATCATATTATGTGTCATTCTTGTTCTTATATTTTGCTGCATCAGAATTAAAAAAAAAATACTTTTTATCATTGGGTGTAATGTTAAATTTTGACAAATTTAGAATTTGATATTTTCATAGAAACAAAAATCAGAATTCACCACATATTTGGTTTTAATTTATTTTGTTTTTCGAAAAGAATATACTTATGCATATATTTTGAGCTGAATTGTGCTGATACCTAAAAATTAATATACAGAGGAATGAAAGAATTTTATTTTTTGTTAAATCACAAATTTTAAGTTTGGATTGAGATGGATTCAGATGGGAAAAAATAGTAAATTTCCAGTAATACAAATATAATAAATTTTTCTGTTCATTATAAAAATATATAATCACACTTTTCTTGTTTCAAAAATTGTTCGTTGAGGATTAATTTGGAATTAGGGCTATTCCAGAAAAAATGGTATGGGGGGGTTGGAAGGCATTTTTTTTCAGCACCCACTACCCATACAATTTAAAATAAAATTTCCTTATGCTTCCTTTAGAATTTTTTTCCAGACCCCCGACCACCCATGCAATTTTATATAAAGTGCCTTCCAACCCCCCCATACATTTTTTTCCGGAATAGCCCTTAAGATATCATTCTTTGAAATTCAAAGTGGAAATAACTCATCTACCAGAAAATCAGAAAAAATTGTGGACCAAACTTTAAACATTTCTGTATTTAAGAGAAACAAGTATGAATGTAGCCATACTGTATTTATTTACAGAGATTTTGTAGACAGTGCATGGATAGGTTTATCTCAATATCAGAAATTTTTTAAGGAAGAAGAAATATCAGAAGATGAAGTAAGTTGATCGAGTTTTATCAGATTAATGTTCCATTTATTGAGGAACTTAAGGATGCTCGCTGGTCATGTTTTGGTCTTTTTGTCAGATTTTCGGAATCCTCAGATTTTATCCATTTCTTAAACATGAATTTTTTTGCCCATGAATCCCACTTTTTCTTTTATAATTCATTCATATATACCTTAAAATGGTATTTGACGTAATTTTATGAAATCCTTTTTATTTTTTCATACATCTTTGAGAGACTGAAGTTGTCAAAGCAAAGACAATGAAAAATCCAGAGAAAACCTATTTCCTGCAAGTTTTCAAGGCCTTATAGCATTAAAATGAGCACATGAACCTATATTTTTTTCTTGCTTATTTGTTTACTATTCTTATGTTCTCTCAAACTAAAACACCTATTTCAAATCCTATTTATTTCCTATTAGACCAGCAATCATCCTTAAGACATTTAGTAAGATTTGTTGCCATCATATGACATGTCCTTGATCACCATCAACAAGTTGATAGTTGTGAGCCTTAGATATGAAAATAAAATATGGGCTAAGCCATAATGAGACCATATTACACATAGATTGACCAATGGAAAAGATGGTATCCTTTCACTGTTCTTTCAGATAACTATAGACAAATTGCAGATAAGTACAGCAATATACTGAGTAATTTTGCAGATGCAATCTTTGTATGATATTCTACAGTATTGTAACTCATGATTACTCTGGCTATCTTATATGCTTATAGCTAAAAATAAAAAAAGTCGGAAAAAAAGACTGAATCAACTTGACCAAGTTAAACTATTTAATATAAATCTCATTCTTTTGTATATTATGTATGTTGTAAAAAGTCGGAAAAAAAGGACTACAAATTGATAACAAGAGAAATAAATGGAAATGGTGAGCTGTCAAAAGGGGCGTAAAACGACTAAAATGTATAAAATACACAAGTCGAACAAAACCAAATATAAAATTGTAAAAAAAAAAAAAACAACAAACTAAAAAGTTAAAGACTACAAATTGACTTGACCTTATATAAGAAAACGTTTTTTTACGTCAATTTAGTGAGATTTTGTTTCTATGAAAGTAATGGGTACTTTAAACAGAAATTTGGTTTGAAGCATCTACTACCAAATTCATCTCTTAATAAATATCATGTCAACAGTAGTAAATATTTTGATTCAGATTTGTCAGAATCTTTGTATTATGCTAGGCTTACTGAAACCCTTTGATTAAATATAACAATGTTTTTTCCTCAGTATAAAGACTTTCTGAAACTGGTGCAGAGATTAGCAGATCATCCAATGAATTATGAGGCAGAAAATTTCATCATGAAGTTCAGATATAATCTTCATATTGGTTTTGGAGAAAGGAAGATAAAGGGAGTAAGTTGTCACGCTGTAGTTCTTTTTTTTTTGGTTTTACTCTAATTGGTTACCATGCGTAAGAAATTATATACCTGTTAAAGACTTGGAATATAAAAGTATAAAGAAATTCCTTCCTATTATAAAAGGAGCATGTAACAAGATTTGGATTTTTGTCCCCGCCACAACGCGACGGACGGACTTAGTAATGGTCTGCCTCTGTCTGGCCGTCCGTCACAATTAGTTGTGGATGCATCTCCTCTGAGACTGCTGATCAGATTTCGTTCAAATTTTGTAGGATTGTTAGTCTCCACATGTACTTGATCACCACGATTTTGATTCGACAAATTTTACTGGAGTTATGGGACTTTAATGTTTTTGTGCATATGACACTATAGGACCACTTTGTGGGCAAGCTTTAGCGAGCCCAAATAAATTTTATATTTTCCGATAATGACTTTGTGTTGTCTTATCCTGCAATCCCCTTTAGATGTGTAAAATGCCTTAAAATTACGTTTGAAGTTGAAATCCAACTACCATGAAAACACGGGAAATGCCACAACGTCATCTGGTACATTCACTATGCTCCTCACGCTTTTCATGTAAACAAGTACCAGTAGACTTTATTAGGTCATTGACCTTAAAGATCAAGTTCATTATTTTGGGGAACATCTGTTGACTGTGCTTGTGTTTTACTGCTCTATCTATTGAAAAAAAAATTTGTTTCATTATAGGTGAGAGTGAAGGAGGATGGGACAAAAAATATAATTGCTGATGGTATGTATTTCATGGAAATTTTGGCCGGGATAAAGTATAAAATAGCATCGTGATACTAGTAATAGTACATTATACCAATTGTGTAAACTGTTCTTCAGTAAAAAATATTTTATATTAATAAATATTTTCCATTTGATTCAATGTGAAGTGATCTTGCAGTGTAATGTACTTGCAAACTAATATGGAATATTCTAAATGAGGTTTGTAAAGACATTTCATCCTCATCATATCTACTGAAATTAAAATGGAAGAAAAAACATAGACTTTAAAGTTATCTGTTGTTGAAGAAAAAACACCTGCTGACTCGTGAATTCAAATAATACTAACGTGTATAATATAAATGAGAAATGATTAGAGGATTTTATTTGGCAGAACCATTGAGAAATTTCCTGTTTTTAGATGTGACTTTATATTGTTCACATTCACAATAGTTCAATATGCTATTTATTTTAATATTATACAACTATAGTATTTTATAGAGGTAGAAGGCGAAAGGTCAATATTAAATTAATATTGACCGAAGGCGAAGCTCAGTACTAATTTTTTAAGAACTATTAAAACTCATATCGACCGATACAAAAGAATGTAATTGTATTATTACATAATAATCCAATAACTCCGTAATTTCAATCTAGAATCTTTGATATTTGGACTCCATGTTTATTCAATAACTTCTTATTGGACGGCTTGAGAAAGAACCATGTGACCATGAAATCAAAGTGAAAGGGTTCAATATGGTTTTTAATCAAACAATATCAAAATAAATGGAATATCAGGTAGACTGCATACAGACCAATTAGATTATCTCAATAAAACCATTATGTAATAATAATATATTATTTTACAGTTTTACGTCCAATACGGAAAAATATTGTACGAGTTGGTATTGTATTGAAAACCATATTGAGTACAATATTTTCTGTAAAATAACATATTTATTATTCAGTTCAACATATTTCAAGAAAACATTAAAGTGAAAACTTGTAATTATATTATCAAACAAATAACAGTATTTTATAAAGAAATAATATTCATTATTGAAGTTTGAGTTGCTGTAAATTAAGAATAAAGGTTAATATATCAGTGAATGTAGGTTCAAAAGATAGGGAATAGTTCATAGAAGAGATTCTTTCATAATTTATTTAACATACACCCATCCATCTGTATTAAAATCATGATTTGCCCAAGCATTGTCTCAGAGTGTATATCAAAATCTGTTGAACGTTTTACGACAGGGATGTTTATAAATAATCTTTCAGAAATGAAATCTATATAAAGTGAGGATTTCATACATATATACACATATAGTTGAAAAATCAAGATGCCCAAAGCCAGTTTAGTGTGAGCATGTGTGTTTTGTTTTCAAAAGTATGTTTTGAACATAATGACGTCATTTGTGGCCTACTACCTTAGCTGAATGATAAATAGGTTCCTATAACCAAGATGGCGTCTGAAGTCCAATATGGTAAAAATACGGCATTTTCTGTACATATCCGGTTTATACAGTATCTGTGTAAAAGATGGCGTCGTACTCTACAATATGGAAAAAATACGGCTTTTTGTTCCTTTCCGGTTGTACAATACGAATAAGAGGCGTGTCAATGTGACGTCACTGTGCAATATCATGTTTTATCATGATTAGCCGTACTATATCATTTCTAACGGACTAGATGAAGCTCTTTGCTATATACAGAGAATTAAGAGTATAAATGTAATAAAATGTTTAATGCTCTTTATAGAAATGTGAAAATGGTAGAAATATTTATAACTCTATAATAAAATGTTAATTACAAGAATATTGGTGATTATTGTTTCCACTGTATCTGGTGTGAAATTATATATAGTTGACAAAGAATACTACTGTTTAAGCATGTAAATATTTACACGTGTAACATCCTGTGTTTATTATAATTCACTTTTAGGTAGAAGAAAGACCTCTCAAGCCAGAGTGTTAGTGACAGTTCCTGGTACTGGCAAGTTTACTTGTAATGGAAAATCAATTTTGTACTTCATGTCCATCACATGCAGGTAATCATATAAATATTGTATATAAATTCATATTTTATACATTAGTCTTTATGTTTAAGGATGATCGCTGGTCTAATAGGAAATAAATAGGAGTTGAAATAGGTGTTTTAATTTTATAGAACATATGAATAGTAAACAAAGAAGCAAGAAAAAAAAGTTCATGTGCTCATTTTAAAGCCATAAGGCCTTGAAAATTTGCAGGAAATGGGTTTTCTCTGGATTTTTCATTGTCTTTGCATTGACAACTTCAGTCTCTCAAAATGTATGAAAAAATAAAAAGGATTTCAAAAAATTTTGTCGAATACCATTTTAAGGTATTATATGATTGAATTATAAAAGAAAAAGTGGGGGTTCATGGGCAAAATATTTCATGTTTAAGAAATGGATAAAACCCGAGGATTCTGAAAATCTGACAAAAAGACCAAAACATGACCAGCGAGCATCCTTAAATTTTTTTTTGATTTTGCAAAACCGTGACCAAATAATACTAATTATTCACTCATGCACAACCTGCATTTGTGAATTAATGTTATGTTCAGTCATTTTTTTATAGATTTTAGGTATTCAGATTCCATGTCTAATATTTGAATATTTGAATTTTTCTAGGGAACAGATCCTATTTCCTATACAGTTTGTTGGAATGGTTGGAAAGATTGATATTTCTGCTAGGGTAAGGTATGGAGGATCAACAGGCCAGTCAGGAGCTATACGTTTGGCCATATCTAGAGCATTATTACAGATTGTTGATAATGAGACTGCAGAGAAGATGAGGCTAGGTAAAATAAAAAAACCTTCATTAGGTTAATTCATTCGAAAATCATCCTGCCCCATATTTTTTCATTTTTCCAGTTAAATTTATGATTATTTCATACAGCCCATTTCCGACCCATAACAGTCTTTGTTATCTTGCGGATTGGTGCCCAAAATGAGAGAATGGGATGGTATGCATCAAATTTTATGATGTGAAAAAAATATTTGTCCTGGTGAGTGGCCAAATTGACCACAAGTGTAATATCTCCGACCTGCCGAAAGGAAGAATTTCTGCACACATGGGCCTTGCCAGTCATGAAAATATAAAGGCTAAAGAATAAAATCCTTCCACTGACCTCACATTTTTAGAAGGGATGGATGTTAATCCATCATAACTTGAATTGGCCTTTTTAGACGATGGAGATTTGCTTCTTGACTGTTTAAATGAAAGTCCTTTTAAGTTGTAATTTTTTTTTTATAGTTCAGTTAACAATAAAAATTATCATAAAGGGATTTTAACAAATGTAAAATGTAACATTGTTTTTTTTTTAAACATTTTAAAATATTCTCATTGGATGAAAACTGTCATGTGATTAAAAAATTAATCGAAAGTATCGCGAGTAACAACCCCATTGTTCACCCCCCGCAAGGGAGACAACTGCATAATCCTAGGAAACAACTCTATTGTTCACCAGGAAACAATCCTATTTTTCACCTCCAAACAACCCAATTCCCAACCCCCCCCCCCCCCCCCCCCCCCTCCCCAAGGGAGACAACTGCGTAATTTGTCTGCATTAAAAGTCATGAGAGTTAAATTATGTCTTGCTCATGTGAAAAAAATTATAAAACAATTACGAGAGAATTTGTTTTCCCCGAGGACTTGCCAGACGGAAAACAACCTGTTAAGGATTGCCAAATCTGGATGTCTACTTCAAACGAGGGCCATAAGTGTATAATTGTTATCTGCTAAATTGAAAGTGTTGCACTGCAACTTCTTTAATTTTGAAAAAAATATAATTGCCCTATAATATATGGTTGTTTGTTGTTATGTTTTGGTGGCTCATCTTCAAATGCAACACATCTACTACCTTACCTGGTTTTAAAAGGCTATGGTATTAGTGCTCTTATGATTCTGTTACTCATAACATTTTAAGTGTTATTTTTGGTAACAAGCATACATGGTGATGATTAATGAAATGAGCAATGTATGCAATTTTAGTTTTTTTATCTACTTCAAAATGTTATTGTGTCGGTTGTATAGCAGTGTTTACATAGGGATCACTGTATCATTGTTGTCAGACTTTCTCTAAACAGAAATTCCTCCTAAACTTCTGGATGGATTTCCATGAAAAAAATAGGCTGGATCAAACATTTGATCCTAGCCCCCATAAAAATCAAATAGTTCCTCCCTAAGTAAATTTTTTTCTGTAATGGTCTTTGAAAAAATATTTTTGAATTTTATTTTAGCTGGTTTGTTGACACCTGATCCACGAATGAGAGAGAGAAAAAAGCCTTTTAAGAAAGGTGCCAGGAAAGGACGTGTATGGTAAGTTATGTGTAAGGTATTAAATTTTTAAAAGGTAAATATAATTGAGGCTAAATATTGAGGAATCAGTTATTTAATCACCTTAAGTATAGAGAAATCTTTCCATTTTGATGGGGATAGATTTTTTCCTTTTCTAAGTGTTCGATGGTAATAATAAAGGGTTATTGCATGAATATTGGGAAATATTGCCGTGAGTAGATTTCTACGAGGGACAATATTTACTACCTTCATTCAATAACTCTTTTTTTTGTATGGCAACACCACTCAGATCCCGGGAATAACCCGAAAAACTATCAAAGACATCGTCCTTACAATGCAATATTGCTCTACGTGCAATATTGGCGAATATGGCACGCCAGTTTTTGGTTACGTTCTACAGGGAATATTACGTTGCTATTCAATAAAATTTGATATGGAATCAGAACTAAAACAAAAATTTCGGAAAAAACTTTGAATGCAACATATGATTATTAGCTGTCAAACATTTATGTAACAGTTATAATAAATGTCATATTTAAATTTTTAGCTCACCTGGCCAAAGGCCATGTGAGCTTTTGTCATCACTTGGCATCTGTCGTCCATCCGCCGTTCGTTAACTTTTCACATTTTAATCCTCCTCTGAAACCACTGGGCCAAATGAAATTAAATTTGGCAGGAAGCATCTATGTAAGGTCCTTAATAAAATTTCCTCCTTTCGTCTCAATTGGACAACAAACATGGCTGCCATGGGCAATTGTTGATTTTGATTGGCTGAGTTTTCAAAAATCTTCTCTGAAACTGCTAGTCCAGGTGGAACAAAACTTGACAGGAAGCATATATGGGAGGTCCTTTATAAAGTTCCCTCATTTCGTCCTAATCAGACTACAAATATGGCCGCCATGCGCCGTTCTTGTTTCTGATTGTCTGATATAAAAAAATCTCCTCTGAAATTGCTTGGCCAAATGGAACTAAACTTGACAGGAAGCATATATGGGAGGTTGTTTACAAAGTTTCCTCATTTCGTCTCCATCGGACAACAAACATGGCCGTCATGGGCAATTTTTGTTTCTCATTGGTTGATTAAAAAAAAATTTTTTTTCTGGAACTGCTTGGCCAAATGGAATGAAGCCTGACAGGAAGCATCTATGGGAGGTTCTGTACAAAGTCTCCTTATGTTGTCCCGATCAGACTACAAATATGGCGACCATGGGCAGTTCTTGTTTCTGATTTGCTGATATAAAAAAATCCTCTCCTCTGAAATCACTGGCCCAAATGGAACGAAACAAGAAGCATATATGGGAAGTTCTTTGTAAAATGTCCTCATTTCATCCCGATTAGACTACAAATATGGACATCATGGGCAGTTCTTTTTTTTTCATTGGTTGATATAAAACAATTTTCTCTTTTGAAGCCACTTGGCCAAATGGAACGAAATTTGACAGGAATCATCTATGGGAGGTTGTTTACAAAGTTTCCTCATTTCGCCCTGATCGGGAAATAAACATGGCCACCATTATTTTGAAAAAATAAATTCTGGGACTACTTGGCCAAAACTGTCAGCCAAACTTGACAGGAAGCATCTATGGAACGTCTTTTATGAAATGAATTTTTTTCATTCTGATTCGACGACAAGCATGGGCAATTCTTGTTTCTGATATAAAGACATCTTCTTCTCTGAAACCGCTTGGCCAAATGAAACGATACTTGACAAGAAGCATCTGTGGGAGGTTTTTTACAAAGTTTTCTCATTTTGTACAGATCGTGCGACAAACATGGCCGCCATGGGCAATTCTTGTTTCTGCCAGATGAGCGATACGGGCTCAGCCCTCTGAGCCGCTAGTTATTTTATTTCATTTCATTAAATTTTGTTCCAGTTATTTGTTTTATTACCTCAACTGAAAACTGTCAGTGATTTAGTTTGTGTTCATTATTTTTCCATTGACAAATTGATTTTGAAAGTGACAGTTAAATTTCTAACAAGTTCTGTAGTCATTATTAGATTGTTATAAATTGGAAAAGAAAGGATATACTGAATAATTGGAAATATAAATATACTCAGTCATGCACATGATGGAAAAGTATACCATAAAACCCACAAGAAAACAAATATTTAAGCTTACAAAATAAATTAGCAGTATAGGTTCCTGGTAGATAGTAGTATTTCAAGCAATGGCTTGAAGCCTCTGATTTTTGGCCGGGTTGCACAGAGTGCAAATCCGGGTTATAGTATGGTGAATGTCGGTCGGGCGGGCGGCGGGCGGCGGGCGGCAGCAAGCGGCGGGCGGGCGGGCAAAATGGGTACCTATTTTGTGAAATCAACCCCTGCTACATTTTTTCACCCACATCCTTGAAACTTTATAGAGTGTTTCTATATATATTGAAGATGTGCACCTCACTTTATGGAATTATTTCAGGAATTATTTCCCATTTTTCCAAACTTTGGAACTTAGTCGTTTTTTATTGACATCTTCAATAGAGGGTACCTATTTTGTGAAATCAACTCCTCCTACAGTTTTTCACCCACATCCTTGAAACTTCATAGAATGTTTCTATATATATTGAAGATGTGCACCTCACTTTATGGAATTATTTCAGGAATTATTTCCCATTTTTCCAAACAAGTGTTTATTAACATGTAATCAAATCAAATATTGCTTACTTCACCTATTTCTAATTAAATTGATGGCTGCCTCTGTGTTCGTACACCAACATACAATGTGTCTGATTTTGTCTATATAAATATTCATGACTGCCAATGTGCAATACGATCTTGTAATCACCTTTGTCACCACTATAGTAAACACCCAGCAACCCGGCCATTTGTGTCTTTGACCCATTTTTGACACTTCAAACAGTGGCTTTTAGTTATTTATTTTTCATTATTTTTTCAGGAAAAGAAGATAGATCTATCAGCCACAGATTTTTTCAGTGAAGAATACAGTTTACTTATGGAATATTAAGTGTGGAATAAATCATTATCCTTTTTGTTTTTTTGATAAATTATAGATATTCAAACCCTTCATTACTAGACTTTGACTGTCATTTTAAGGCCCTTTTATTTTACAATGTTAGATGGCTTTAGTGTTGAGTAATACGTTTGTAGAAAAGTACCTTAGTAAGAAAGAAAGGATATTTTGTATTAATCCCTACTTGCACTTGATAAAAGATTATGCAGAAAAAGAGCACTTTTATTAGCTCACCTGTCCTAAAAGGACGTGAGCTTTTGCCATCACTTGGCGTCCGTCGTCTGTCGTAAACTTTTTCAAAGATCTTCTCCTTTGATACCACTGAACCAATTCCAGCCATATGTAGTCTGAAGGATCCTTAGGGTATCTAGAATAAAGTTTGTATTTTATTTTATTGTCCTTTGAGATACATGGCCGCAATGGCTAAAAATAGAACATAGGGGGTAAACTGCAGTTCTTGGCTTATATCTCAAAAATTAAAGCGTTTAGAGCAAAACTGATGACATGGGTTAAAAATGTTCATCGGGTCAAGTTCTACCTGCAATGAAATTTTCAGACAAATCGATAAACCCTTTGTTGGGTTATTGCCCCTGAATTGTTAATTTTAAGGAAATTTTGAAGTTTTTGGCTTAAATCTCAAAAACTAAAGCATTTAGAGCAAACTGACATGCAGTAAAAATGTTCATCAGGATAAGATCTACATGCCATGAAATTGTCAGATGAATTGGTCAACCCGTTGCTGGGTTATTGTCCCTGAATTGTTAATTTTAACGAAATTTTGCAGTTCAAGGTTATTATCTTGAATAATATTATAGATAAAGACAAAATGTAAACAGCAAAAAATGTTCAGCAAAGTAAGATCTACAAATAAGTCAACATGACCATAATCGTCAATTGACCCCTTATTGGAGTTTTTGCCCTTTAAAGACAATTTTTCACATTTGTTTTCGTTATCTTTGTAAACTTTCAAAAATCTTCTCCTCTGAAACTACAGAATAAATTTCAGCAAAACCTAGGCTGAAAGTTCTTTTGGGTATCTAGTATAAAGTTTGTGTTTTATTTTCTTGTCCATCGAGAAACATGGCTGCCATGGCTAAAAATAGAACATAGGTGAAAATCCACTTTTTGGCTCATATCTCAAAAAATAAAATAGTTAGAGCAAAACTGACAGGAAGTAAAAATGTTTATGAGGTCATGATCTAACTTCCATGAAATTTTTCAGATGAATCGGTCAATCCATTTTCGGGTTATTGCCCCTGAATTGTTCATTTTAAGGAAATTTTGCAGTTTTCAGTTATTAACATGAATATTGTTGGTATGACACATTGTCACAGATGTTTAGAGCATAGCTTGAAATAAATTAAATGATAGCTGTACAACTTGAATGAAGGTTCAAAGGTCAAGGTCATTGAAAAAGTCCATAGCAACCAATGAAAAAGTCCCTAGCAACCATATATATAGATTCAGGACCCTATAATATAGCTGTGCAAGTCAATATGGATGCTCAAGGGTCAAGGTCATTGAAAAAATCAATAGCAACAAATGGAAAAGTCCCTAGCAACCAGATATATTTGGTTCAGGATCCTACAGTTTACCTGTTCAAGTCAAAATGGAAGGTCAAGAGTCAATGCCATTGAAAAAGTTCATAGCAACCAATGAAAAAGTCCCTAGCAACCATATCTATTTTGGTTCAGGATTCTATATTTTAGCTTGCAAGTCAATATTAAGGAGAAAATTGTTAGGGTATACATTAAATAGCAAAAGTAATCATTGATGCAAGATCTACACAAAATATAACAGGTGAGCGATTCAGGCTGTTGGGAGCCTCTTGTTATTAAAGTTACAGCTTTTGGTTTGAGTGGATATCTATTCTGAATGTTGATAATGGCTAATTATAGTTCAATCAGGAATGCATATTGCTCAAGCACACGAACACAGTTGGTCATTATAATGGCTGGAACGTTCACGAAACTGTTCTGAACCTATTCAGATATGTTATAATTTTTCTGTAAAAGTAAACTTTGAAATTTGGGGCCAAAATTACTTTCCAAGCATCTGCCAGTCCAGACTCAATTTTAAAGCATTACTAGCCCGAAATTGATACTTAGAATTTACTGTTACAAAATTGTGCATAGCTCTGTCCTTAGATGGCTACCCCTTTTGCTCATTTTGGCATTTTTAGCTCACCTGGCCTAAATGGCCATGTGAGCTATTGCCATCACTTGGCGTCCATCATCTGTTGTCCGGTGTAAGCTTTTCATTTAAAGATCTTCTCGTCTGATACCACTGGGCCAATTTTTTAACTCGATTTTTGAATTTAAACATCCATTTTTGGTATGTTTGGAAATTTATGGTAAGCAGGCAATTCCAAACAATGATGAAAGAAAATCAACAATAAAATGGATAACAGGAAAGGTCAACAATGACATACCAATCAATCAACGCTACCAAACAGACAGAACCCCGGACAAAAAATAACGAAAGAACACAAACATAAAAACAACAGAAAGTCAGGGACTGCAAAATTTGGTTAGACATTGCATGATTTAGTTAGCAGGATCAGAATAAGCTCGTTTTAACTGTAAAACTAGCTAAGGCTCTCATAGCTGCTGGTCGAATACTGGCGCTCTATTAAACGGACTCTCATAGCTGCTGGTCAAATACTGTCGCTCTATTAAATGGACTCTCATAGCTGCTGGTTAGATACTGTCGCTCTATTAAACGGTCAGAAATAACACTCCCAATAAGGGTTTAATGCTATCTCATCATAGAGTTCAATAGAAATTGGCAGTTTTCTAGAGACATTTAAAGTTCATTAGTCATTGGGAAAAAGAGCAATTGTTACAGAATTACACAAAATTTCACATTTGTAGCTCTTACTATGAAAACATCTTAAATAAATTCCAAGTTTATCGGTGAGACTTTTGCATTTATTCACGATATTACAGTAGAAACTAGGATCGGAAAACCTGTTCATGATAAGTGCTTTTTTGGAAGCAGGTAATTTAGCTAAAAGATGTTAACATCTATTCTATCTTCTAAAAAACCACTGAACCAAATTTGGCAGCAATGTTCTTGGGAATGTCCTTTACAGAATTTGTAATTTTGGTTCCGATTGAATATTCAACATGCCTGCCAAGCACAATAATGTGTTCTGATTGGCTGAAATTTTAAAAATCTTGTCAGAAACCACAAGACCAAATGAACTTCTACTTTGCAGGAATGTTCCTTAGATAATCCTCTACAAAATTGTAATTTCAGTGCTGATTGAAATCCAAAATAGCTGCCACCGTTTGACATAGTTAACATATGACCTTATGGGAAATGCATACGAACAACTTCTTTGAAACCATTTGACAGATTGAATTAATAATATGCCTGAATGATTGTATGATGGTTCTGTACCAAATTTGTAATTTTGATGCCGATTTGAAATCCAAGATGGCTACCACTGCAGGACAATAGTTAACACAGTACCCAATGTTTCACAAATCTTCTTGTTAGAAACCTTAAGACGAAATGAACTTATACTTTGCAGAAATTGTCCTTTGATGGTCCTCTACCAAATTTGTAATTTCGGTGCCAATTGCAAATCCAAGATGGCTGCCACCATGGGACATAGTGTACATAGGACCTTATGGGAAATACCTGCAAACAACTTCTTCCTCGAAACTGTTTGAAAGATTGAATTAATAATATGCCTGAATGATTGTATGATGGTCCTCTACCAAATTTGTAATTTTGATGCCGATCAGAAATCCAAGATGGCTACCACTGCAAGACATAGTTAACACAGTACACAATGATTCAAAAATCTTCTTGTCAGAAACACCAAGACAAAATGAACTTCTACTTTGCAGAAATGTTCCTTAGGTGGTCCTCTACCAAATTTGTAATTTTGGGGCCAATTGGAAATCCAAGATGGCCACTACCATGGGACATAGTTTACATAGGACCTTATGGGAAAATCATACAAACAACTTCTTCGAAACTGTTTGACAGATTGAATTAATAATATGCCTGAATGATTGTATGATGGTCCTGTACCAAATTTGTAATGTTGATGCTGTTCGGAAATCCAAGATGGCTACCACTGCAAGACATAGTTAACACAGTACCCTATAGCTTCTTCTCACAAAATATTTCACACATTTAAACACACTCCTATACAAATCATACTAGAAATGAAACACATGATGGCCATGACCATCTGATTAGAAATTTCACATTTTTAGTTCAAAGGCCATGTGAGCTTTTGTTGTCACTTGGTGTCCGTCATCTGTCCGTCCACAATTCACATTTTAATCTTCTGCTCTGGAACTGCTGGGCCAATTGGAACAAAACTTGGCAGCAATGGTCCTTAGGTGGTCCTCTTTCATAAATATATCCGATGACCCCACCTGTCATCCAGGATGGCTGCCAGAGCCGAACTTAGTTTAACATAGGACCCTATGGCAAATTTAATTAAAGATCTTTTTGTGTGAAACAACTTGGCCAATTGGAACAAAAGTTGGCAGCAATGGTCCTTAAGTGGTCCTTTTTCAGAAGTGTATCCGATGACCGCACCCGTTATCCAAGATGGCCACCAGAGCCTAACTTAGTTTAACATAGGACCCTATGGAAAATTTAATTAAAGATCTTCTTGTCTGAAACCACTTGGCCAATTGGAACAAAATTAGGCAGCAATGGTCCTTGCGTGGTTCTCTTTCAGAATTATATCCAATGACTCTACCCGCCATCTAGGATAGCCGACAGAGTCGAACATAGTTTAACATAGGACCCTATTTAAAATTTACTGAAAGATCTTCTTGTCTGAAACCACTTGGCCAATTGGAAGAATTGGCAGCAATGGTCCTTAGTTGGTCCTCTTTCAGAATTATATCCGATGACCCTGTCCACCATCAGAGGTAGCTGCCAGAGCGGAACTTAGTTTTACATATGACCTAATGGGAAAGTTCACTGAATGATCTTGTTGAAACCAGTGAGACAATTGGGACTTGACAGAAATGTTCCAGGCTGCCAGTCAAGATGGACATAGTCTAAGTGAGCGATACAGGCTCCTGGGAACCTCTAGTTCTGTTTATTGCCTATATAAATCAGGTGAGCCATACATGCTCCTGAGAGCCTCTGTTTTTAGTAATGGTATGGTTTTGCTCATTAAAATCTAACCTTGAACAATTCGTGCAAAACGTACAAGCTGTGATATGAAGACACCATCCGATGGTGCCACATGGAAAGGCGAAGTTAGTTAATTGTAAAATTAGAGTCTACCCTTTTATCATAAATTTTAGTATGCATCTCCCCATTTTCGATATTTATAGTAAGATATAAAAAGGAACACCATTTACTATCCGTATTAGCTTTGTTCAAATGTAGCTCTTTTGTGTGAATGTCTTTTGTAAATATATCATTAATTTTCTTCTTGTAATTATCTTGATTCTTTGGAACTGTATATAAGTTGTAAAATCAGTTCAAATTTGGGCGTCAAGTTGACAAAAGATATTCTATTGTATTCTATTCTGTTAAAATTCCAATTAATTTATCATGATTTTGTATTTTACCTTTAAGGAGTTTTTCCATAAAGTCTGTTCGTGTTTGCTGACACATTATTTTTGGTTTTTCTCTGAAAGGCGAAATTTTCACATTATATAATTGTTCTTGTTTGAACACATCCCAGTGGTATACAAGATTATCGAAATTTAAAGGACTACTAAATCCTTGGTTGCTTATATACTTATATATAGCATATAGAAGACGTTTATTTCCATTAAATGGGCTCACAAGGAGCATAATTTTCACATTATATAATTGTTCTTGTTTTAACAAATCCCAGTT
The DNA here is from genome assembly GCA_028015205.1 of Mytilisepta virgata. Lineage (NCBI taxonomy): Eukaryota > Metazoa > Mollusca > Bivalvia > Mytilida > Mytilidae > Mytilisepta > Mytilisepta virgata. The sequence goes on from CM051516.1 coordinate 1,498,991, forward strand.
TTATACAAGATTATCGTACTTTAAAGGACTACTAAATCCTTGGTTGCTTATATACTTATATATAGCATATAGAAGATGTTTATTTCCATTAAATGGGCTCACAAGGAGCATAATTTTCACATTATATAATTGTTCTTGTTTTAACACATCCCAAGGTTATACTAGTTTATCGTAATTTAAAGGACTACTAAATCCTTGGTTGCTTATATACTTATATATAGCATATAGAAGATGTTTATTTCCATTAAATGGGCTCACAAGGAGCATAATTTTCACATTATATAATTGTTCTTGTTTTAACACATCCCAAGGTTATACAAGATTATCGTACTTTAAAGGACTACTAAATCCTTGGTTGCTTATATACTTATATATAGCATATAGAAGACGTTTATTTCCATTAAATGGGCTCACAAGGAGCATAATTTTCACATTATATAATTGTTCTTGTTTTAACAAATCCCAGTTTTATACAAGATTATCGTACTTTAAAGGACTACTAAATCCTTGGTTGCTTATATACTTATATATAGCATATAGAAGATGTTTATTTCCATTAAATGGGCTCACAAGGAGCATAATTTTCACATTATATAATTGTTCTTGTTTTAACACATCCCAAGGTTATACTAGTTTATCGTAATTTAAAGGACTACTAAATCCTTGGTTGCTTATATACTTATATATAGCATATAGAAGATGTTTATTTCCATTAAATGGGCTCACAAGGAGCATAATTTTCACATTATATAATTGTTCTTGTTTTAACACATCCCAAGGTTATACAAGATTATCGTACTTTAAAGGACTACTAAATCCTTGGTTGCTTATATACTTATATATAGCATATAGAAGACGTTTATTTCCATTAAATGGGCTCACAAGGAGCATAATTTTCACATTATATAATTGTTCTTGTTTTAACACATCCCAAGGTTATACAAGATTATCGTACTTTAAAGGACTACTAAATCCTTGGTTGCTTATATACTTATATATAGCATATAGAAGATGTTTATTTCCATTAAATGGGCTCACAAGGAGCATAATTTTCACATTATATAATTGTTCTTGTTTTAACACATCCCAAGGTTATACAAGATTATCGTACTTTAAAGGACTACTAAATCCTTGGTTGCTTATAGACTTATATATAGCATATAGAAGACGTTTATTTCCATTAAATGGGCTCACAAGGAGCATAATTTTCACATTATATAATTGTTCTTGTTTTAACAAATCCCAGTTTTATACAAGATTATCGTACTTTAAAGGACTACTAAATCCTTGGTTGCTTATATACTTATATATAGCATATAGAAGATGTTTATTTCCATTAAATGGGCTCACAAGGAGCATAATTTTCACATTATATAATTGTTCTTGTTTTAACAAATCCCAGGGTTATACAAGATTATCGTAATTTAAAGGACTACTAAATCCTTGGTTGCTTATATACTTATATATAGCATATAGAAGATGTTTATTTCCATTAAATGGGCTCACAAGGAGCATAATTTTCACATTATATAATTGTTCTTGTTTTAACACATCCCAAGGTTATACTAGTTTATCGTAATTTAAAGGACTACTAAATCCTTGGTTGCTTATATACTTATATATAGCATATAGAAGACGTTTATTTCCATTAAATGGGCTCACAAGGAGCATAATTTTCACATTATATAATTGTTCTTGTTTTAACACATCCCAAGGTTATACTAGTTTATCGTAAAAAATTTTTAAAAAAGTATTTAAGAGTTGCTACTCCAGAGATGTGGCAAATGTTCTCTCACTTGATTTATTTGCAGTTGTTTTTATTTTATAATATTTTTGCTGGAAATGTATAAATATAATTGATTGTTTAGCTGCAACAGGTACCAAGGGACGATGCTCTAGGATTGTGAGCTTAAAAGCTCTCACAAGCCTCCTCGTATCTGATGCAGAGAAACAAACATAAATGTAACAAAATTTCAAGTTTATTCACAGCAAATAAAATATACTGCAGGAATAGGTATTGAGAATAGTGTAGGTTTCCCTACTGCAACAGACACCAAGGGGCGGTGCTCAAGGAGCTGTGTTATTTACACAGTCCTCCTCGTGTCTGAAGCAGACAAGAAAGCCACATAATTAACAATTTTTAGAAATAAATTTACCAGCAGCAGTGAGAATTGACTTATCTTCTGTGTTCATAAGCCATATCATTTTATCACTTGAGTTAAGAGTTAAAAAATTGGGGCAACTTTTAGTTATTTCTTGAAATAGATGAATGCGGTCATCATTAAATTTAACACATTGAAATAGAAAATGATATTCATCCTCCACATCTCCGGAGTTACAACGAGTACAAGTTCTGTCATTTAGGAGAGTACCCTGATACCTTCCGACCTCAATTCTTAAGTGGTGAGATGAAATTCTGAGCTTTGTTAAGCTTCGTCTCTGTTCATAATTCCCCATAATGGAAAGATATTTTTCTCTTCCAAAATTTGATTTGAATGTTACATAAGTTCTAAGTTTACCATCTGAATACTTTATCAGTTCAGTGTGCCATACGTCTATAAAATATGATTTTAAAATTTTTTTCACATTATACAAGATTATCGTAATTTAAAGGACCACAAAATCCTTGGTTGCTTATATACTTATATATAGCATACAGAAGATGTTTATTTCCATTAAATGGGCTCACAAGGAGCATAATTTTCACATTATATAATTGTTCTTGTTTTAACACATCCCAGGGTTATACAAGATTATCGTAATTTAAAGGACCACAAAATCCTTGGTTGCTTATATACTTATATATAGCATATAGAAGATGTTTATTTCCATTAAATGGGCTCACAAGGAGCATAATTTTCACATTATATAATTGTTCTTGTTTTAACACATCCCAGGGTTATACAAGATTATCGTAATTTAAAGGACCACAAAATCCTTGGTTGCTTATATACTTATATATAGCATATAGAAGATGTTTATTTCCATTAAATGGGCTCACAAGGAGCATAATTTTCACATATAATATAATTGTTCTTGTTTTAACACATCCCAGAGTTATACAAGATTATCGTAATTTAAAGGACCACAAAATCCTTGGTTGCTTATATACTTATATATAGCATATAGAAGATGTTTATTTCCATTAAATGGGCTCACAAGGAGCATAATTTTCACATTATATAATTGTTCTTGTTTTAGCACATCCCAGGGTTATACAAGATTATCGTAATTTAAAGGACCACAAAATCCTTGGTTGCTTATATACTTATATATAGCATATAGAAGATGTTTATTTCCATTAAATGGGCTCACAAGGAGCATAATTTTCACGTAATATAATTGTTCTTGTTTTAACACATCCCAGGGTTATACAAGATTATCGTAATTTAAAGGACCACAAAATCCTTGGTTGCTTATATACTTATATATAGCATATAGAAGATGTTTATTTCCATTAAATGGGCTCACAAGGAGCATAATTTTCACGTAATATAATTGTTCTTGTTTTAACACATCCCAGGGTTATACAAGATTATCGTAATTTAAAGGACCACAAAATCCTTGGTTGCTCAACAAAAAATTGCATTCACTCATGTGGGAAAAGTCCTTAAATTCGAATCCAAGGTAAAGAGAAAGTCATATGAATGGAACACAACAAACAAACGCTACAATGATATATGTATTAACTAAAAGAATAAAAATCGTATAATAAACAAGACAGCACAGAAACTAAAGCATTAGCAAAGTGAATTCCCTCTTAAAACCGGGAGTGATATCAGGTTAAGCATGTCCTGCTCCATTAATGGCACCCGCCACATTTCCAGTGAGTAAAAGCCAGTAAAGTGTCAAGTCCGGTGATGTGTCAATTCCAGAAGGGCATGGAATCTGACAGATAATATCTCGTCTCATAAGTGAGATAGAAAAGTCGTACAGGCAAATCAATTCGTGATCACGACCGTAAATTTTTTCGAGTGATGAAATTAACAAAGACTGAACATAACCCTGTCTTAGAAATTTTTATTACAGCAATCTCACCCTGCCGAGAAAGTCTTATATATCACATTCACGGCAGGCAAAGAATAAATTGTGAAATGTATACTCATTTAGACAGGACACCTTGGTATGAAGAAATGGGAAGTTCACGATCGGGAAATCAAAATCATCACGTTTGTCACAAGTTTTGATTTCAGTCACTCGTTATCTATTTACAAGTAAAATCTAGATATGAAGCAGAAGTGGGTATGTCTGTGGTCTCTTTAATTTCAAGTTCACTGTGATAGATGAGATGTTTTTAATCATTAAGTTGGGATTATTTAGTGACAGAACTTCAGTATAGCGGAAACTGAAATTAGTGGAATGGGCTAGTTTCATTTCTTTCCGATACAGCACCCCCTGTGAAAATTTAGCCTCATATAAAAATATAGATGTTGTCGATGAGAAATTCGAGCATGTTAACAACATCAGTCTCAGAGTACTTTTTGTTAGAATCAGTGTGTGTGTATTTTTTTGTTTTGTTTTTGTTTTCGTTTTTTTATAAAATAATCCTTATACTTACCTAATACTAGATAGGCTTATCTTTGTAAACCTTGTTTAAAAAAGGTTCAGAAACATTGATGAATTAGCTCACGAAAAACAGATTATAATTTATCATAAGGAACGCAGGTCGTGTCTTGCAGACATTACGAAAAATGAAAGTTTGCACCCTTGGTTTTAAAAAAAGAATTAATTACGGAGTTCAGAATATCTGATCATAGCCTTGAAATCGAAGTGGGTAGATACAAAAAGTATCCCGCTCTCTCAGGTTATGTAATTTTTGTACATTAAATGAATTGGATGATGAGCATTACTTCTTTGAATTTTAATTAAATTCAAATCTTATGAATAAGTATTTTGCCACTGGGATCAGAAAAATCTAATTTTATCATTATGTCTCGCCACAAAAAAAAATAAAATTATATTAAATCCAACAAGCTCGCGGAAAATACATGGACTGTCTTCCTTTTTTAAAACAGTCAATTGAACTGAGGGCAATATACCTCTGTAACACAATGTCATGATTTTGTTACATTTTCATTATTATGCTTTGTGTTTTAAATTTGTCACAGGCTTTATATTTGTTCTATTAGCTTATATGTTACATTAATATTAATATTGTCCATAAAGAATTTGTCCCTCTTTTTATGTGCTGTTTTTTAATAAAATAGTTTAAAAGGCTGTACATCGTTCATTATATCAATTTAAAAACTTTGAGTCTTGCGTTTTTTTTTAAATGGAACATTGATTCTCTTGTCATTGGTGGGTCATTGATACACCACTATGTAAATTTTTAGAGATTTTTGGTTGTCTATATGAAAATGCTGTCCTCTGGTCTTGAACCATATCATTATTATTCTAGTCTTTTAATGATGTTTGAAATTAATTTTGATGTACCACAGCTGAACTCTAAATCAACCATTGGCATTTAGTTTTCAGATAATAACAAACATTCCTGAAATCTTCAATTACCATGGTACGCATCTTTGATTTGTTATATTTTTTATCCATTAAATGGGCTCACAAGGAGCATAATACGACACATATCATTACATTCGACATATACTACACAAATGCAATATACATGGTTACAAATAGTACACATTAAAAACGCCACGGTTTTTAAAAATATATATTATATTATATACTTGTAAGGGAAAAGATTTTTAATAAAATGTTCATAATTAGGAGTATAATACCTCCGTCTCAGGCACACCCCTAGAGAGAGAGAGAAAAGAAAAAAAATTCTGATAGTGAATAGATTATTCAGAAATTAGTCTAGCATATATACACGGACCTGTATATTAGACATTTTGCAAAAGAAAATTTAATCATAAATTTAATAATATTTCTTATTTAATGTTTTGGCGAGAGGGCTTATTGGTATATTTTTATAGGGGACAAAAGTTTTGGCGAGTGGGTTTATGATGATACTTTAGTTGTCGACTTGACACCAAATATCTATAGCTCATGTAATTAACATTACAGCATATGAGTTTTTTATGTGGTGAAAATACTCCCAGGTATATTTTGAGGACTAGTATTTTCCCAGAGTTTGTATGGGGTTTATAGAATAGAAAAATATAGCCTTAAAATAAAGAATAGAGAATGATGATGTTCTACAATGTAAAGAATAATTTAACGATAAATGAAGAAATGGGGGGAATTACTGATCAAAGAAATTACAAATGTATAGAATAATAATTTTTTCTTCTTCAATGTATATTACTTTAAACATATTTTTTGTAAAGGCGCACATATCACTTGCATCTTATATCTTACAAAAGTTAGTTAAGGTTTTGAATTTCTGACTCTAAAGAATTTCACTTCGATGTGAATGGAGAAAAGGGTTACAAAAATTAAAACAGTACAGAATTTGAGACTCCTCCATCCAGACACTCTTATACAGATGATTAAGAGAGTACTTACTGTGACCCCTTCCCTTAACACTGAAGCCTCAGAAAAATTATTCAAAATTTTCAAGGACAAAGTATAATAGTATAGTCACTATTTATTATACTGCAGTATTTTTTTCTATATAAAAATCAAGATAATGTGTTTACTATTTTGTCTAAAAACTATTTACCTGTCAATAATTTCCAGGACAATTGACCGGTAAATTGTCTTACGTAATAATAAAACGCTTATTGGATGCATATTCAGGAAAAGTAAGTTTATTGTGCCCTCGATACCAATTATTGACCCTCGGCTCCGCCTCGGTCAATGGTTGGTATCTCGGGGACATGTACTATTCCTCTCATACCCAGTCGAGGGCTGCGCGTTTTGTTACCAACAAATACAGAAACACCTCAAGCGTTGGTAACATGTTACAACACCTTGAATGGCGCAGTCTCTCTGACAGAAGAAAAGATTCAAGATTATAACGATAATATACTATATATTAGTAATGCTATATAAAATTGAACACGAAAAGGTTGCAATACCTAAAAATAATAAATTAATCCCACAAAAAAAAACAAACAAGACATTCAAATTCGAATAGCTTCCAAATTCCATCCTGCAAAACACAGTACAGAAAAGAATCCTATTTTCCAAGAACTATAACCGACTGTAACAAACTACCGGATACCATTGTAAATTGCACATCAGTAGACTCTTTCAAATCGTCAATTTCAAAGCATCAATATTAGTTCAACTATTACATCAAACTTGATTATACAAAACATTTTTTTCATTTTTCCTATATATATTTTTTTAATTTGTATATATATCAATCTATGTCTTGTTGTATGTTTCCTCCTGTGACATAATCTTCAATTTGTTGAAGGCGGTCACTATATGGTAGAATAGAATAGAATAGTCAATAAGTATATTATGCCTCATGTTATCTTCTCGTAGCATTTTGTAATTATAATTGCCCGTGCTACTTATATCTGAAAAATCCCTACTTCCGAACATAGAAATTCTTTATTTTTCCAATCATAGACCCTTGCTGGTTTCAGATTTCATACAATGATTACAATGATTTTTATGACAATAAAATATTTTTTAAAAATATGGGACAATAAATACCCGGTGCATGTTCATGAGAGAGAAAATAGGGGAGACAATAATTTAAATAGTAAGAGTTATTTCCCTTAGTAAAGTATCTGATTACTTCAGGTAACTTTAAACCCACACAAAAATATTCCAATTTTAATTTTTATGATCTTAAAAAGAAATAAATGCATCGAAAGAATCTGATACAGAATCTTATTATTGGTAAATAAATCCAAGTCCAACGTAATTTTCAACTGTTTTAGTTCGTGGCGAACGTCGCTGAAGACACCATCGCCCACGATGACGATCTATAGGTCATTACGCAAGTCAATCAAATACAATGACGTCACCCACATTACTGCGATGACTACATTGCCGGATATTCATTTTAGAGCAATTCATTTTGAAAATGAGGGGTGTTTGATTGTTTCTGTTCGAAAGAAACTAATAAATTTATCCCAAAAACCACAGAGAAAGTCTAAAATCCCTTCAGGCAAGTCAAAGATCGTAAAAATGTTATCAGTGAAGATGACATTGATTAGTTTTTTTGAATTCTTAATTCATTTGAATATAACATCCCTAAAAAATAATTAACTTCCGGTTTATATTTTTTCGTCACATACAAACAGAAAACACGATGGAACATCGGAACAAGAGCTTGGAAAAGCAAGAAACGGAAGAGGATTCTGTGGCTGACGATGATGAAGAACCGGAGGTTGTCATCAGGACAGCCATACATTATCTGAAAGAATACGGGGCAACTAAAGGCCAAGGCCTTAATCATATCACAAATCTACCCACTACCCAACTGGCCGAATATCTGAAAGACTTTTACACTTCTGTTAAAAATCGAGACGATGTTCCAGAATCTATTTCACTCAAATACATTAGAGCAGGGCTACAGAGGTACTTCGCAAAGAAATCAAATATTGACATTCTCAAAGATAAGTTATTTGATCATGCAAACGCAGTTTTTGATATCACGGTCCGCACGGCCCCCAGAAGGTGTCACCGGCTTCTTATTGATGCAGATGACCTCAAACATATTTATTTAGGACCTGCCATGAACACTGACCAACCGGATACTCTTCAGAACAAAGTCTTCTTTGATGTTAATTTATACATTTGTAACAGAGGTAAAGATTTCCTTCGAGTAATGTCAAAAACAGACTTTGAAGTGTCTACAGATTCAGATGGCAGGAAGTATGTGTGGTTGAAATACCATCCAAAGTTTAGCTTTAAGGAATTAGTCGGTGGTCTGTCTGATAGTGAACCTGTCAAACAAGGATCACAGGTTGGAGAAAAGATGTATGAAAGACCAGGTATAGAATATAAGATAATATTAGTTTACAAACTTTTTATTTGCATTATTACATCCCTTTGGGTCAAAGCAATACATAAATGTCATAATACAAGTCTTGAAGGCACAATATAACAAAATGAAAAGACATATAAAAATTAAAGTGTTTTACTTACATCAAAAACCTGTTAAAAATCCAAATTTATTACCGGCTTGACCAACTGTAATGCATACCAGGAAACTCAGATTAGAAAAATATATATATTATTGAAATATTCATATAAACTGTTACTATGGTAACTCCTCTTGTTCTAATCGCATTAACTTCTTCTGTTTATAATATAATTGTAACTGGAAAAATCTTGTCTTAAAATACTAAACTGAATTATAACACTAATTTCGTAGAATTATATATCTTGGTAGCTTCTGGTTCATGTACAAATTTTTTAATATTATTAATAACTACTAGTTGACATACTTAACAGTCAAGACTGAGTATTTTCCTTAAAAGTTGTTATAAGGCACAAAATTCACTCTTTGTGGTATGATTCCAAGCGATTGTCAGTTGGAAGTTTTTACCCTTATTTGGTACTGCTTTGGATAAATAAAGTTGCCAATTTATATGAACAAAGGTACAATATGGAACTAAAATAAGGGATAAAGAATCTTGTATTTTGACAGGAATTCACAAACAATGTTTTTGGGCGAAAATCGCTAAGTTTATTTTAAAGATAAAATTAATTTATTTTCTGATTTTCATTTTGTGAACCAACAGGTGATCCTAGGTGTCCAGTTGCTTCATTCCTGAAGTATGTATCTCACCTGCACCCTATGACCGAGATGTTCTGGCAGAGACCAAAGCGTACATTTGTCGCCTCAGATTATGTGTGGTATGATAATACACCACTAGGTAACAGTACACTGAGTAAAATCATGACGAGAATGTGTACGTCGGCTGGCATATCAGAAAATTACACGAACCATGCAATCAAGAGCTCCTACGTCCCACTTATAGACAAAATGTGCAAAGATGCAGTTAAAAGATCCACCTTGCTAGATCTACGAAGAATCAATTCCCCGCTAACCAGATCAAAAGGGTCTGAGGATACTGGAATGACAGATGCCTCATCAATGTGTTCTGATGTTAAAGAAGATGAGGATAGCTCACAGTTAGGTAATCATGTTTTCTCTTATAAGTTTTTATCAGTTATTCATATTTATCAATTGAATTTTATATCTTTTCTCTCTAAAATCCAGACCCTGGACTTATACACCCCCATGACTAAAAATAGAAAATAAACTAAAAATGGAAAACACCTTAAAATTTCCTTTGAACTACTTGTTTAAGGCCAATTAAAAAAAAGATGTATGTTTTGGATTTCATGCTTATAAAAATTAGGGTAAGTAGGTGTTTTTATTTATTTTGCTAAATTTATTACCTTGTTCCTATGGGAGGAATTTATGGGTTTTAATAGTGTTTGTACAAAAATTTCAATACAAACTTAAGGATGGGCTCAAAAAATTAGGGTCCGTTGGGGAAGCCTGAACACACTGGTGTTTTAATTTGGTTTTTGGTCCATAGGGAATCCCTTTTTAACACTGTGCATAACACTTGCCACCAGGGAAAAACAAAAAACTTAAAACAATAGGAAGTTCTGATCTAAAAGTCATGTTTCATAAATTTAGAATATTCTTTTCATTTGATAAGAGAAATTTTAAACTGGAATTTGTATTCAGTATTAAGATAAGTGAAAATACTAATTATAACAATGATATGAAGGAAAATTTATATTGATAAAAGCACTAAAATAATGATACATATATTTAAAAAATTGAGTTGCCCCCCTTTTTACACATATGCATAGTTTAAGGGGGTAGGCCTGGGGTATGGGAGATAACTCCTATTGATGTTTTTTTTCTTGACGTCAAACAATAGGAATGACGTGGCATTACTATGACGTACCAAATTTCCTCGCATTAGACGAAGTGAAGAGGCTCGGTAAGGGGCATCTCCATAACGAATCTAAAACTTTTTCGAAATATGTGCAAAATCGATAATTACGTAGGATTTGATATATTGATGAATTATTGTTTAACATCCAGTGCCAATTATGAAATGCATATTACGATGATGAAAAAGCCGCTCGAAATGAAGAAAATGCAGAGTCAATATTTGCAATAATTTCATAAATCCTTACTAGAATTTTCTACTCGTCCCATAAATTCGTAATTTATAATCAAGAATAAGCCCCCCTCTCCTGAGAAGTGTGTGTTTATCTCGTCCTCATCTCAGTGCGTGGTTGCTTATATCACATTATCCTGTTAGTCTTATACTCTAACAGTAATAGTCCATCACACATAAAATGTCACACTCCTGACATTTTCAGGATTATTCTAAATAGCATTTAATTGATGAATCGAATGTTTTAGAGATATTTTCTGCCTTAAATAATATACTAGTAACCATGATTTGTTGTATAGCATATATAAACTACATATAATGAATGATAATGCAGCTTCAAATAGTATTATGGGAAAATCTTTATTTTTTTCAATGACTTAATATCAAAATTGATCGAGTATTTTGTGAAAACTTGTGGTTAAAATTTCATAATTTTTTGTCATATAACACACATATATATGATATTTGTTTTAACAGTTTTTTTGTAAGAATTAAACGACAGAATTTTTTTACAGCAGTGTTTGAATATTTAATGAGGCAAATGAAAATGAACGAAATTCCTAACATGTCTGGTACTTTTTACCTTTGAATTTGCATATAAAGAATGAATTTTACCATCATATTTCATTTTTGATTGAGACTATATCCCTGTTCTTCAGTTCAACAATTATAACTATTTTTTATCAAACATATGTCCTATGAGAGGTAGTAATATTCATTAACTTGTGTCATCTCATGGAATGAAGGATACCCATTAAATGCCCATTTTCAATGAACCCTGTGAAGGAAACGCGTGGTTGAATTTCAACAAAATTTTCTCAGGTGGTGTATTGAGACATATATAATGCATGACGAAAATATGAAAAAAATTAAACGAGTGGAAAATTTTGGCCTAACCCAGGCCTACCCCCTTAAAGTGAGGGAAGAGAAATTTTAATATAACATAATTGATGATGTCAGAAATATTTCAAAACAGCTCCTCCAAATTATGAAATTCCTTCTGATTAAGTTGGTCAGATTTTCGGTCAAGCAATGGCTGAAAGGTCCATGTGAGCTATTGCCATCCATAATTCATAAACTTTTTTATTTAAATCTATGAAATAACTTCAACAGTTTAAGCAAAATTTGACAGCAGTAGTCCTTAATAACATCCTAGGTCAGGATTGATTCCAATAACTTAGACCATCAAGCAAGATGGCTGCTACAACCCAACTTAATGTAACATAAGTTTAGGAACCTATGTGAAAAGTGAGTTAAAGGTCTTCTTGCCTGAAACCTCTCAACATGTTTAGACCAAACTTTGCAGCAATGGTCTTTAGGTAATCATAGGAACCTTTTCTTTTGTTTTTCATTAATTCAATTTTTCTTTGTTTCAGGATTGCGACAGGCAAAAATGAAAGTATTAGAAACAGTTCATGGGTTAGAAGTGAAAGATATTCGTACATTTATCGAATGGTTAAAGACATTCCGTGTAGAACTGGACGGAGGTGGTATGTTTACAACTTAAATGTATTAGTTGACCCTTGACAGAGGTTATATAGAGATACTTACTCAAACCCCCGGCCAAAATAAATTGTGTTTTTTCCTGTTTCATCTAAATAAAAAGTAGGAAAAACATTTTATTTCGAGTATGTGAAACTGAAGAGGATGCAGGGCTGAAGACCAGTCATGATTATTATTTATATCTTGGTACCTTTTTTTTTGTAACTAAAAACACTTTTAAAATTACAGGAAATATGTTAATATGAATCTTATGGATGAATATGCATTCTAATGATAAAATTTTACCAGAAAAGATGAAAATTTGATAAGTATCCATTATATCCCAGTGGAGATATTTTACATTTTTCGAGTTTTGTCACAGTCTCTGCCACTTACAACATAGAAAGCCAAATAAATCAGGCAATATTTTGTGGCTTCACATAATTGTTAATTATGGATTAGGAAATAAATCTACAAACATGGTTTTAAAATGATGTAAATGCTATTTTTTAGGTCTGGTTGTCATGTGTAGTCCAGTAGATCAGTCTCGGCAAACAAGTATGGATTCTCGTCAGGGAAGTTTTGATGACTCACGGTCTCGTCAAAGTAGTATGGATGATTTCAATCGAAGCGTTGATTCAGATAATCGTGTACCAAATGGCAATCAGCTTTTAAGTTCATCAAATTTAAATCGCCAGAAACGTGACTCATCACCAGCCCCTCTTATCAAACCAACTATTAGTTTAACAAAGGCAGACAGTTTTGATAAGCCTGATAAAGAATTTGGTGTTTCTGTCAGGCAGTTTGACTTTGATACTACAGCGGGAACACATTGTGCTTCTTTGGACAATCTGAAAATGACTGTTCCATCACAAGATACAGTTTTAATGACAGGGGTACCAGAGAATGTTCAGGTGCTAATACACAACAGAGATGGTTCTCCGGTGATATCAGAACCAATTCAAAACAGATTATTTTACTCCAGCAACGATATGGACATTGCAGTTGTCACTGCCTTGCTTAGTGCCAGAAACAATTATAAAAATAACATTCCAAGCACAAGTGCTGAAAAATCAGACTTTTATTCCAAATTGTTAGACAAATATAAACCAATGAAGAAACGTAGTCTGTCCGATTTGGTTGCTGGGACCAAGAAAGAGGACGAGGAAGATCCATCTGCTAAGAAAAAATTTGCATCAACTGAAGGGCTTGCACCAGACCATTTATCAAAACCAGTCATTTCACAACCAGTATCAAAGCCTGTGACCATCAATACTCAAATACTACCTGTCATGACATCTCAGCATTCACCGAGATATCTGACACCATCCAAATCTATCAATGCTCAGCCTGTACCATTGATGATTTCACACACCATACCACATTCAGTGATGGCTAACACACAGCCTATGTCATTGATGATGACGGAACCAGTGACAGTTCATACACAATCAGTTTCAACTAAGGCACCAACATTTCAACAGTTCATTCCAAATAAAAGTATGTACAAAAGAGAAGATAATCCAGCCTTTTTTCCTGTCAGACCAGGAATAATGAAGTTGAAGATGGAACCCAAATCGAAATGAAAAGGTTTTGTTGTCAGCTATATAGCAGAACGATAGGGATCATGTTTTCTGTATCAGGCATGTCTCATTCAAATCCAATACTCGTCTTTAACCAGGCAAAGGAAGTGAATCAAACTTGTATAGATTCTTCGTAGATAGTTTAATATTGCATCTTATATACCATTATTTCTTTTTTTATTATTATAATTCTGATTTAACAGCAGATCAACTTACTCAGAGAAAATAGTGCTTTGATCATATATGATCTCATATGATACATGTATGATGGTGTGAAAGTGTGAAAAATTATATAAGATTATATGCTATCACATTGTGATCTTGTGAAATTTCATAAAAATAAAACCCAATATCACAGTGAAAAAATCCATGAAATTTCTCAATGCAGTCACACATATTTGATTAAGTTAGATTTTTATATATAGTTTATGCAGATCAGACATTAGTGTTAAATAACTTATCCCTTGCAGCCACTTTTATTCAAAATTATTTACAATATTAAATTTAATTTTTTGGTACATGTATATATAGAAATATTATGAGATGTTTATACCAGATTCTTGATCATATAGTATCATACTGCAGCATCAGTTTTTAGCTCACCTAACACAAGGGGCTGTGTGAGCTATTTTAATCACTTTGCGTCCATCATCCATCCGTTTCTCTGTAGCTATACAATTCATTACCTCCTCTGAAACCACTTGGCGAATTTGAATCAAACTTTGCAGGAATAATGTATGGAAGGGTGTCATGTATGTCCTAATTTTATTCTGATCTGAAAAAAAACCAGAGGGAATTCTAGGTTCTGGTCAAATTTTTAAAATTCTTCACCTCTAAAAACTGCAATGCCAAATCTTTTCCAACTTAATAGAAATGATAGTTAGGATACCATCTACAAAGATTTTTCATTTGATGTTGACCTGGTGGCATACAGAAAATCAGTTTCTCTGAAAGTACAAAGCCAATACTAATCAAACTTTCCATGAATAGAGTATGATCAGCTTAGCCTTGATATATAAACAGAACTTCACTATCCAGATGAGCGATTCATAATCACTTGAGCCTTTAGCTTTTCTTAAGAAATTTATTTTTCAAATAAACATATAATGTAATCAACATACAATCTGTTAAACCACACAACTGATTTTAATAAATAAGTTAATTTTCAATCACAATTCCCATGTTTTCTTTTTCCAAAATTGTATTTGTTGGTTTTCAGCAACCATTTTGACCTTGTAGATATATAATGTTATGTCATTCCTATATGTATACATGTAATAATGACTAGAATTTTTCATCATTTACTCCTCTGAATTAACAGGTTGCCAGGTGATTCCTCTGAATCAACAGGTTGCCAGGTGATTCCTCTGAATCAACAGGTTGCCAGGTGATTCCTCTGAATCAACAGGTTGCCAGGGGACTCCTCTGAATCAACAGGTTGACAGGTGATTCCTCTGAATCAACAGGTTGCCAGGGGACTCCTCTGAATCAACAGGTTGCCAGGTGACTCCTCTGAATCAACAGGTTGCCAGGTGACTCTTCTGAATAAACAGGTTGCCAGGTGATTCCTCTGAATCAACAGGTTGCCTGGTGATTCCTCTGAATCAACAGGTTGCCAGGTGGCTCCTCTGAATCAACAGGTTGCCAGATGACTCCTGAATCAACAGGTTGCCAGGTGACTCCTCTGAATCAACAGGTTGCCAGGTGACTCCTCTGAATCAACAGGTTGCCAGGTGACTGAGAAGTATGGGCAGCCTCTAGTTTGTAGTAAACCATATTCATTCTCTAATCAGGCTATATTTATAGAACACTCAGTCCAAAGTAAAAAGGTGTACTAGAAATTTTTGTAGAAGTAATTCTTGGCATTCCAGAAAGGAAATCTTTGGTAAATTCATTGAAATTGTTGATTTGATTTGTAATAAATTGTTGATAGATTGTCCTTTTAAAGTGAAGAGAGTATGCAAAGCTATTGATGATAACAGAATTTTTTACCTGGAGTTTGAAGGAAGAGTAAATATTTTAGCTTCTATTGTTAAGAATATACGTAATGTTTTGTATTTTTACAGACGTCTTATGTTAATTCCTTTTATATTGTAATGTTGTTAGTTTTATGCAGATGTTGTTATATATTATTGAGCTTAGGGACGAGATCAAAAGTTCAATGTAGGATAAAAAACTTAATTCACATGGTTTTTTCACTGACCCCCCCCCCTCTCTTAACTTAATTTGGGAAAAATTGATTGATCAATATGGCTATATGCTTTGAGAGTATACTTTTTGTATCATGGGTCCTGTTTTTCCTCAACAATGTATGTTTGTTCTGTATATTGACTTGGACATCACTTGAATCCGTATTTTTCAATCCGAAAATCGATGTCGGATAACAAAACTTGCAGCGATTTTTACCCCCCACCCCTAAACTATTTGAATTAAGTTTTTTATCCTACATTGAACTTTTGATCTCGTCCCTTGGATATACAGTGTATATTCATTATTTTTATATAAACTGAAAAACTATAGAATTTTTTTCTTGCAAAACTAAATTGTGTTAAATTTTATATGCCATGTTTTACATCAATGGAATTTTTTCACTTTCTTACCTAAGTATGTTTTGTCATAAATTTATTATAATAAATATCTATGTGAATTCAGACACTTACTGTGTGTCTCGCATAGTCCTGCAACTGGTTTCCTGATAGAGAAATATGTGGCTTTACTACAATTCCATATTCCCTATTTTTGGTATATGTGATTTTTCTCCAATTTATGGAGTTATCTGCTCTTTGTGGAAGTTGTCTTCCATAGAAATCAATGTGCAAATTGTCATTTTTCTGGAAGATATTTTTTTCTTCCTAACAGTGTCCCTCATTTACAATAATGATGTGTTTTTAGATATTTTTTCAATGTCATTTGAAGGTCTCTCCTAGTTCAATATTTTCAGAAAAAATTATAAGTAATTTTTGCACTTCATGTCAAATAAAAGACACATCAGAAAATATAACTCATGCATATGGGAGACAACTCCAACATCACAGATGGGGAATATTTTAAATAATGAACAGATATTTCCTTTAAACTTAACAAGATTCAAATTTTTGGAAACAAAACTTGCAAATGTCCAACTGTCACATCTGTTTGTGATGATTTATTATTTTTATGCAAAAATCAATGATAAGACATACAAAAAAATTGAAGCATTTAAACATTGGAAAAGGCAGTAACCAGTTACTATTGAAAAAAAACCAAAAGATACAGTAACAGTTTTAATTGGAAATTAAAAGTATTTAGGTTTATTCTTTGAAAAACAAGTTGCAGTTAATGTGAGACAGACAGTAGAAAATCTTTGGTCATAAAAACAGAGTACATATATACTTATAAACTGTCAACAGATGCAAAATGAATAAAAGAAAAGAATTAACTTGTATTTAGATTTGTAACAGTTTTAGAAAAGTTTTTCTCCTATTCCTGACGTGTTTAATCGGTGGGATAAAAATACATAATATCTTAAACCACTTCCCGGTGATTAAATTTCTACGTGGGAATTACCGCCCTTTTTTCTACAGTTATTGGAACGATAAACTAGAGAAGTCCCAATATGACGTCTATGTAAACAAACTACATAGCAACGACATTTTCCTGAGGTTTTTGTCGAAAATCATAGGAGAAACAGATTCTCCTTCAGGTACGAGTGAGTTATGGAATTTCTCCACCCTCAATAGTTAAATTTTAGATTTTAACACGCTCGGTAAAGGCTCGTGTGTTGAAAATCAAAAATTTAACTATCTCGGGTGGAGAAATTGCATAACCCACTCGTACCTGAAGGAGAATCTATATAAACACATTGAATAAAAGTTTTTTAAATTTATGACCATAAAGATATTTTCAAATAAAGTATATTATCTTTCCCTTTGGATGACATTATACCTCCACCTCAAAGGAGTAGGGGCTGTTCTGGTTAAAGTCATACGGGAGTCCAAACTAGCTCTCAACTGAATGCCTTGGTAAATTATTGTTGGTAATATTGTTGCCACCAGAGGATGCAGTATACATTTCCATACTCCATAAACAAACATACAAAGTTAATGTTAAAATATAACAATCCAAAGATACTAATATTAGATATAGTAAATTTATACTATGCTGTATACGACACATTTCAAGGAGTTATCATCCATCAGCAGCATTTAAACTGAAACATTTGGAAGACCAAAAACCAAACTTATTTTAAACAAGAAGTACTCATAACCAAAAATACCTAAGTAGGAAGCCAAATTTCAGCTAAGGAGATCTACCATGTGCAATACAAGTAATGAACCCTTAGTATTTCTATTATTTTTGAAATTTGCTAAATACTCGTAATTTCTGTAACAAATATAGAATAGAATAAATTTATTGAACCAAGTCAGGGCCCCAGGACGGCATTCATAATATCACATTTATAATTGTTTATGAACACAATCACACATACATACCAAACAATATTGCTACTAAATAAATTAACATTAATAAAAGCAAATATGAATTGCACGTAGGGTCAGGAAGAGTGATTCCCCTTTGCATACATAACATAATCTTGAGACGATGTGTTCCTGAAAGATTTTTGTGTCCTCAATCTGTCACTATTGTAGTTCAGTTGAATATATATTTTGCAAAGAGCATCAAGGGATGATGAAATTTGGATAAATCCATATTATGCTCAGTGCAGAAAGATGTCTTCTGTACTGAATAACCTGCAGTTGGCGTTACAACAGCTGTATTTGTATTAAGGGATCAACCATGTGATTTGGGGGGGGGGGGGGGCTTTTTTATCGCCGAAATTTTGGTCGTTGGTTTTTTTTTTCTACAGCTATCGCGGCCTAAAATTGTTTTATTTTCATTTATAAATTGCCTTTTAACATTTTTAGGTATATGTAGTATAGAAACTCATCATCTAAAGATCCTAACTAAGTATGAAGTATGTCCATGGTGAGTTCAGTTTGGTACTGATTTTGTACCTATGACAACCATTTACTCTTTAACCATGATTTGGATAAGGCTGTAGTTTCCGGGTACTATGGGACCCTTACAAGCCAGCTTACATTGTATACTTTATTCTTCAGTTGTAGGTACATAGATTACACGATGTTTAACTATGTCATGTATGTGTACTTTGGATTTTTTTTCATAGCAAAATTCTCAGCAGATGTAGGCCATACTTTATAGTAGAAGTTAGCATAACTATGATGTAAGATAGAAACTTCCTTCTAAACGAGTTGGCTTAAAATTTTCCAGCCATCAAAAATGTCATTGAGCACGGCCACCAATCGCTCTAAGTCACAGCCAAATGCTGTGAAAGAAAAAAGTTTAGAGGAATTTCCGGTTGTGACTTGGAGGAAACCATTTACGTGACCTTTTGATGGTTGGTCGTACATTTATGGTCCCGTATGAAGTTTTTAAAGAGAATATGAAAATTCTAAGAATGTCATCATACCCTTTAATAATATCCCTGTTACATATTAACAGCGTTTATACATCTGTAATATTATGTTGGCGCTACAACTTTTGGCAGACAGAAGTTGAGGTGTTTCATGCTGCAGACGGAATTTCAAATCGTGTTTTCCGGAGCGAAATGGTTGTTTCTGGATAGTTTTTTTAGCTCACCTGACCCAAAAGGTCAAGTGAGCTATTCTCATCACTTGGCGTCCGTCGTCCGTTAACTTTTACAAAAATCTTCTCCTCTGAAACTACTGGGCCAAATGGAACCAAACTTGGCCAAAAGCATCATTAGGGTATCTAGTTTAAAAAATATGTCCGATGACCCCCCCCCCCCTGTCAACCAACATGGCCGACATGGCTAAAAATAGAACATAGGGGTAAACTGTAGTTTTTGGCTTATATCTTAAAAACTAAAGCATTTAGAGCAAAACTGACATGGGATAAAAATGTTTATCAGGTCAAGATCTACTTGCCATGAAATTTTCAGACAAATCGGTCAACCCTTAGTTGGGTTATTGCCCCTGAATTGTTAATTTTAAGGAAATTTTGCAGTTTTAGGTTATTATCTTGAATATTATTATAGATAAAGGCAAACTGTAAACAGCAAAAATGTTCAACAAAGTAAGATCTACAAATAAGTCAACATGACCAAAATCACTGATTGACCCCTTATAGGAGTTTTTGCCCTTTAAAGACGGCATCCGTCGTAAACTTTCCTTTTAAGATCATTTCCTCTCAAACCACTGGGCCAATTGGGACCAAACTTTGACGGAATGGTCCTTGGGTGGTCCCCTTCCAAAATTATGTCCGGCATTCCCGACTTCCAACCGACATGGCTGCTGTTACTAAAAATAGAAAAAAGGGGGGATGAATTTCAAAAATCTTCTATGAAACTACAAGGCCAGTTGGAACCAAACTTGGCAGTAATGGTCCTTAGGAGGTTCTCTTTCAGAAATATGTCCGATGACCCGGACTGTTAACCAAGATGGCCGCCACAGCCGAACTTAGTTTAAGATAGAGCCCTATGGGAAATTCATTAAAAAATTTTCTTGTCTGAAACAACTTGACCAATTGGAACCAGACTAGGTAGCAGTGGTCCTTAGGGGTCCTCTTTCAGAAATATATCAGGTTTTTTGGACTGTGAACCAAAATGGCCGCCACAGCCGAACTTAGTTTAACATAGGACCCTATGAGAAATTCACTCAAAAATCTTCTTGTCTGAAACTACTAAGCCAATTAGAACTAGACTTGGTAGCAATGGTCCTTAGATGGTCCTCTTTCAGAATTGTGTCTGATGACGCAGACTGTGAACCAAGATGCCGCCACAGCTGAACTTAGTTTAACATAGGGCCCTATGGGAAAATTCATTGAAAAATCTTCTTGTCTGAAACCACTTGACATATTGGAATCAGACTTGGCAGCAGTGGTTTTCAGAAATGTGTTGGATTTTGTGGACTGTGAACCAAGATGGCCGCGACAGCTAAACTTAATTTAACTCAGGACCCTATGGGAAATTCACTCAAAAATGTTTTCGAGCCCATTGGAACTAAAGTTGGCAGCGTTGCTCCTTAGATGTCCTCTTTCAGAATGATGTCAGATCACCTGGATTGTCAACCAAAATTGCCGCCACGGCCTAACTTAGTTAAATATAAGATATTATGGGAACATTCATTTAAAAATCCTCTTGTCTGAAACCACTTAACCTGTTGGAACAAGACTTGGCAGTAATGGTCCTTAGATGGTTCTCTTTTAGTATAGTGTCCATTTACCTGGACTGTCAACCAAGATGGCTGCCACAGCTGAACTTAGTTTAACATAGAACCCTATAGAAAAACCAGCCAAATTTACTGCAACACTTAAATTTTTAGTACTGCTCAAGGTGAAAAGTTAAATCCAGGTGAGCGATACAGGCTCTTGAGAGCCTCTAGTTTTATTCGAAAGGATTCTATTTGACGACCAAACATTCAAGTCACCTTTAATTAACCAAAGTCTTTGAATTGCCAACAAATACGGACATTTAGTGCAATGCTGTGACTGGGAGAGACCTGTTGTGACTTGGATGAACTAGATGTGATTTGGAGGAATCTATATTTAGAAAATTTAGTAGTGCATTAATGTTTGTATTATATCCTAGTCGCAAGAGTGGTGGTATACTGGAATCACTTTGTTCGTTCGTCATTCCGTCCATCTGTAACGTCCGAAACTTCCGTCACAACAATCTCTGCATTGAGGTAAGGTATTAACTTCATAGAAAAGAATACAGTAGAATAGAATATTTTATTAAATCGAATCGTGGGCCATCATCTGGCATATCATACATGAAATAACAATATACGATTCATTTAACAATATCAAATAAAAAAAAAAACAAAAAACAAAAAACCTGCCTGCCGGGTCTTATTAAATTGACCATGTTAGAGGAAACCAACAATTCATTTTCCTTGGCCGAAATAATCGTACAGTTGTCTTTTTAAAAAATTTCAATATGTTTTTTATCTACCGAAAACAGAAATGATCGCAAGGGCGGGTCCGGGTGAGGGCGTAATGGGCGTACGCCCACCCCCTTTAAAAAAAACCATCGTAATCTACTTATATTGTATTGAATATGGCAATTTATCATATTCATTAATTAAACACATACTCTCACCGACTATTGAAATGTTA
The DNA here is from genome assembly GCA_028015205.1 of Mytilisepta virgata. Taxonomy (NCBI): domain Eukaryota; kingdom Metazoa; phylum Mollusca; class Bivalvia; order Mytilida; family Mytilidae; genus Mytilisepta; species Mytilisepta virgata. The sequence continues at coordinate 1,521,213 of CM051516.1, forward strand.
AGTAACGCCTTATACGCTAGAATTTGGAATTTCTCGTTATTGGTCTACTGCTGTCCATCCAATCATTTTAATATACCATAGACAATTAATGGAGAGAATTCTGCATAAAAAATATCAAACCCTGACACTTTAACAATAAAATATACATGCTCCAAGCCAGGAACCGTTACATTAGTGCATTTCGCAATTATTTTATGTTATTTAGCAAAAAAGGGTCCAAAAAAAATTTTATTATACGCCCCCCACCTTTTCAAATATCATGGAAACGCCCCTGGCTGCCTGACGTGAAACCAAACTGGTGATTTGCACTGCTGACGAGTTATCAGTCAACGAAATGGCCATACAGTGCATCAAATTTATTTCGGTATTTTGTGATACGTTTTATTATATTCATAATTATGAATTTTAACTTTTCTTACTCTGAACCGTTTAGAAGTCATAATTACGAGATTATAATCCACAATTTTATTTTCTAGTATGGCAGCAATTCGCTGTGGTAGATTTTCATGACGGACATTTTACCATTACACACAATCCAAAAAGAGAAATACACTTGCAAGTTGAAATATCTTGTACTATAAAAGAACATTGCAGGTGTTAATTATCATTGATGTACCACAAATAGTTGCTAAGAAATCGTCCTGAACACAAAATTTAACCAGATTCATTCAAGCATACAATATAGGTCAGTGTACTTTAATTATTGCTGAAACCTGTTGCGCCATGCAAGTCCGTTGTAGTGGTAAGATATCATTGATGTGTTGCACAAAGTGTTGCTTAGAAATGAACCCAACACAGAAACCTAAATGAATCGGGACGGACTTACGGACTGAAGAACAAGGGTAAAACTATATGCCTCTTCCATTTTCAAGGTCGCGTTCAGGAGGGGGGGGGGAATTACATTTAAAATCGGAAAGACAACTTTTATATTATGATTATATAATACTCCACTGAATTTACTAATTATTGATTCCTCCAAATCACATCTAGTTCCTCCAAGTCACAACAGGTCTCTCCCAGTCACAGCATTGCACTAAATGTCCGTATTTGTTGGCAATTCAAAGACTTTGGTTAATTAAAGGTGACTTGAATGTTTGGTCGTCAAATAGAATCCTTTCGAATAAAAAAAACTATCCAGAAACAACCATTTCGCTCCGGAAAACACGATTTGAAATTCCGTCTGCAGCATGAAACACCTCAACTTCTGTCTGCCAAAAGTTGTAGCGCCAACATAATATTACAGATGTAAAAACGCTGTTAATATGTAACAGGGAAATTATTAAAGGGTATGATGACATTCTTAGAATTTTCATATTCTCTTTAAAAACTTCATACGGGACCATAAATGTACGACCAACCATCAAAAGGTCACATAAATGGTTTCCTCCAAGTCACAACCGGAAATTCCTCTAAACTTTTTTTCTTTCACATCATTTGTCTGTGACTTAGAGCGATTGGTGGCCGTGTTGAGCGGTGGTATTTTGTAAGTCAGTCTAAGCTCATATTTTTGAAATGAAAATATGTTTTACCAATAAATGATTATATTTTCAATTACAATTAACTATTGACTTTAGATCAACCATTCGCAAACCTCGTAGTTTGTGAACCTATACACGAACGTCAGCATGCTTTCATAGTTTTGTTTTGCACCAGACTGAAGAGTTACGAAAAGCTGGAGAACAGACCAGAGCTCCTACGCTTCCTGGAAAACAGGAAAAACCCTTGAATTTTTATTTAAGGTGCTCCCGGCCGGGAAATGTCCTGTAATAAGCACAATATATTTGAAGTGAAGCTATCGCAGCGAAAAATCCAGGTTAATTCATTTGATTGGTTTTAATTTATGATTTGACATTAGTCATTGATGTGAACACTATGGAGCGTTCTGTAAAAAGTGTGACAATTCCTAGCCAGCATTGACTAACACAAATTTGGACCAGAAATTCTTTTAATGTACATGTATATTGTAATTTCAGTTAGATAGTTTATCGATAACTTCTCTTTAGAAATCTTTGAAAACTAAAAACCTCCTCTGTGACATCTAGTGATCCTTAAAATTGATTGTCAGACTGTCTTGTTAATTTAAATATTGGCTTATATATATTTAACAAAAACCAGTCATATTTTTTGTCACATTCACAAATATATATCTTATTTTATTTCACAACATTTTCTCCTTTCACATGGCAACTGAAACTACTTCAAAAGCAAAGAATTTTTTACAAATAACTCGAACAATAAAAGGAAATAAAGAAATACGTTATGTTCCATTTATATATATAAATATAATGTACGATTCTTGAGCACTACTTAAGAGATAAACTGTTAACAATGTCCATATATACATTGTATTAGAATTAGTATTAAAGAATTTTTATTTCACATTTCTAAGAGAAGAAAACAACCAACATATTTGTAAGTTTTCTGAGATGAAAAGGTGAATGATTCTAACATAAAACGGCATGTTGTATACGTTTATGTATAAACCTTGTTGGACATGTTCCCACTTTCGTAACCTTTCATGTGTCTCCACCGATTTGTGACTTCCCCCGGATTTTGACTTTGTTGAACTTCACGACGGGTGCCGTACACGGAGCAGGAACTGCTTAGCCTTCCTGAGCACCTGAGTTCACTCCTGGTTTTTATAGGAGTTCGTGTTGTTCATTGTTTTTTAGTTTTCTGTGTTTATTTGTTGTGCTTGTGGTTGTTCGTTTGTCTTCCCCGGTTTGTCTGTCAAATGGATTACGTTTTTTTGATTGCTCCTTAGGTATATTTGTCCTTTTTTGTAGAATAATAAAATCTTAATGGTTAACAAGTCAAAATTTTGAAAATATGCATGTTTTACTCTAAATTTAATTCGGGTGCGGAGGTAGAGGTTTAACAGTAGTTCTAATGTCCATCAGTCAAGTTAAAATTTAATCCAATAAAGAGAGACCGTTCTTAACTTTTCGTGTACCGTTATATAACGGAAAATGAATTTCGTATAGTTGTAGTATTTCCGGAATCAATTTCGAAATATCGGTAAAGTGACAGGACTTGCAGAAAGTCCAGACGACCGAAATCCAACGACAAGGTGAATTCTTGAGAACAGTGTCATAGCAAATGAATGCTTTTAAGAATGAAAAAACAAGCCAAACCAAACAGAATTAGAACGACACAGCATAAAAATTAAAACAGTTACAAGATATTTGGTCTTGTAGTTTCTGAGGAGGATTTTTTTTTTTTTAAATTGGCCAATCAGAAAAGGAATTGCCTCTGATAGTTATGCGGATAGTTCACCAATCAGCACCAAATGAGGCAACTTTGTAAAGGATTTTACTTACATCATTCATGCAAAGTTTAATTGGAATTTTTTTAGCGATTTCAGAGGAGATAAAATTCTCCAATCCAAGTGATTGCAAACAGCTAACTTGGCTTTCGGAGAGGTGAGCTAAAACAGCCGTTGAACATTGTATGAAACTTTTAATATTATTTTCAGTGATTGTCCGTCATATTTATTTTGAGTCTAAATGTGGAATATTTCCTAAAATTTTATTCCAAATTTGACAGTTGCATTTTTTATTCGGGGGAGATTTTGGGTTGAGGGGAAAATTTATCGTTTGACTTTGAGCCTATAGATCGGTCGTTGAAATTCCAGCTAATCAGAATGCATATTTTTGGACCTGTTGTCATTTTCGACTTCAGATCATCATCTTGAATGGAAACATGTAATAAAGAACCACCCAATGAACATTCCTGCCAAGTTTAGTTCCACTTGACCAAGTGGTGTCAGAAAAGAAAATTGAAACGACGACGACAAATTCAAATTGACAATAGCTAACATGATCCTTTGATATTGGATTAACACATAATCATATATAAAATATGTTATTAACAGAGTTAAACTATTTACACTTCCTTTGACAGTGTTGATTAACGGACAGAAAAAATGCACAACGCGTAGAACTATTTACTTTTCTCGTTACTGCTCCACAATATTTTTTTCTACTTCTTCATATGATAGTCACGGGTGAAGCTTAATCAAAGGAAATGTTAGTTTGACATGTTTTATCATTACTGAAAACTTTACTAGAATTAAGATCGAACTGAACTTAACAAGTTACAGCCAAAATCCAGATAATGTCCAATTAAATTGCCTAATTTTGTTAAAGATTTTCATAACTTATTAACAGGAAATTGAATACATGTATCTAACAAGAACACGAAGAAGCTGTCTAAGTGACAGCAAACCGGATTTTACCGGCTCCATCAATGTTTGAAGTCGCCCTCCCGCAGCACATCGCCAAACTAAAGACCGGTTACAAATTCTAAGCCTATGCAATACAGAGTAAAAAATGTAAAATGTATATACTTTAAATTTTTATTCACAAACTTAACAAAAAATAAAGCACGAGATCAACAATAAATAAGAATTAAAGTCATTCATTTGGCCTTTTCATGGAACAACAGTTGGTTGTTCCAGTGAATCAGTTGTCGTTTTCTCCAAAATATAAGCCTAACCAAGCATTTCTCATACCAAGGTCCTTTGTTGTAGGTTGACTCCCAAATTATCACGTAACCATTTAATCTGATAAATAAAAAAGAGTATCATAAAAAAGCCGGAATCATAAGTTTTTTAGTTAGTTTGTTTAGTTTGGGTTTTCAGCACATTTGGCTATTTCGCGGCGGCCAGTTTTTATTGGTAGAGGAAGCCGGAGTACCCGGAGAGAACCACCGACCTTCGGTGGGAAAATTGGCAATCCTTGTCAATTAAGATCGGAATCGAACACACCCCGCCACAGGTGAGATTCGAACTCACAACCCCAGCGTTGACAGGCTAGTGATCATTAGTAGTCATGACGAACTACCTTGGCCCCTAAGGTTTTAAAGGCAATATCGAAAGATAAAAGAATGTAGGATACAAAAACGTAATTTACATTTTTTTTTACCCCATCCCTCTTAATGTCATTGAAAAATATTAATTTACGGACAGAGAATATTCATTTTATTAAAATTTAGCATAACATTACTTTCGGCAGTGACTCTCGCATCTGAAAGTTTGGAGACTAAAAACAATACATTGTGGAGTAGAAACGTGAAAAGTAGACGGTTTTTCTGAAATGTATTCTAATAAACTGTATTTTCCATATAATCTCTATCCGTAAATTGTTACTTTCCAATGAAGTTTAGTGGGGCTCACGAAAAAGGGTTGATACCCTGTCCGATATGGATTACGTCATGTATTAAACAGGTTAAACATCTGTTTATCATATACTACCTAAGTAATTATCCAGTCTGGTAAGGCCATATCACCCTGACCATGTGACGCAACCCATCTGGTATGGCCATTTCAGCCCGGGTATGTTCGAAAAGCACTTGAATGGTGCATTATTAGATATGGGTTGTTCATTTCCGGACGTTACACATACGCAAAAACCATCATATCTAGTGCTAAGTATATGATAATCATACCATAAAATATTTATTTTCCCCAATTCCTGATCAATATCATACTCCTTAATATGCCATTTACGTATATTATCTAAGTTTTTACAGAAAGCATTATTACATGATTCTGTATGAGTCTAATAATAATACATGTTCATCCTTATCCATCTGTTTTATTTTTGTGAAACAGTAAAAGGTATATGACATCTGAGAATGATAATACTTGCACATCTATTTTATTTGACATGTTTATTATTTCCAAAATAGTCATGTTAGTATAGCGATGTCACTTCAAGTCTTATAACAAACATACTAGGCCACATCGAATTGATTTTTAGTTCTTTTGATTCTCCGCACCGATTTTCGGACTTTATAAATTTTAAGAAAAAACTTTTTTGCTGCTTTATTTTGAAAAAATATTGAAAATTCGCCCTAAATTCTTCATTTTTCAAGAAATTAAAAAATAAAAAGTGTTCGCCCGCTCCTAAAATTTAGAAGAAAAAGGGTTTGCAATATTTTAGTTAAAAACAAATTTGCCGATCGTAAATCTAGTCCTCAAGAAAAAAATTAAATTAATTTTTGCTCGATCGCTCGCTCCTTTTTTGTCATAAAAAATCCATAGTACTAAAAATCAATTTGGTGTGGCCTTAAAATAGCAAGTAGTAAGATCAAATCAGGTAAACATCTCTTTTGAAATCTAGTAAATACTACACTGTAGTAATATGGTAAAATTTAAATTCAGGAAAGGTTTTGATTGACAGCTATACTTCTCCTGTGCCAATTCGCTCGTAAAGATTTCATATGTCGTTTGTAAAATGTTTTAATATTTTGCATGGCATTCTGGCGAAATGTCTGTTAAATGATTGTCTCGATCAACATTCTAACTTTTTAAAAAGTAAATAAATATTAAAACATATACTTACCATACAAATAATATCATTATAACTTATTAATGGTTTATTAAGAAAGTAGTCGAAACCATGAACGGATAACTGATAATCTGAAAAAAACAAAATGTTTTAGAGCATTGTTGGAAACTATAAGGAACAGTTATTATTTTTTCAATCCTTGTTGGTCGGTTTAGTATTCGCACGAATAGGCTCTATGTAATTGTATTCTTTATGTGAAACATTGTCAAACCATCAAGTATTATATCTTCCTTCGGTTCTCACTAATGGGGTTATTTTATTATCTCCCCTTGGTCACTTGGTTAAGGAAATATCTAACTTTTCTCTTTGTGGATTATTTTCCGTGTTTTTAGTGTTTGGCGAATTTGAGTGACATAGGATTATGGAAAGTTTAATCCCCGGACATTCTATGTTATAAATACCCTGATTTTAGGCTACATATTGTTAATTTACTGTGGTCATTATTTGGTATGTTCATTTGTCAATGTTTGTTTTTCAAAAGTCTCTGAATAAAGTTTTAATATTATTAGATATTCTCAGTTCAGTCATATTCTCATAAACGCCCAATATACATGTACATATACCCGTATTGTACTCAAAACAGTTGTAAACTCTTACAATATCGTCCCATATTGTACACAGCACTCATCCGTATAATTAACCTCCTGTCTTAAAAACGGATGCAACAAACGAGAAGATTGATATTTATAGATTATTACATGGCATTTTCCATATAGGCCCTGGTATCATCCCGAGACGCCCATATCGGACTGAGGGCTTTAGCCTCGAGGTCTGATATGGGTGGAGAGATGATACCAGGGCCGATATGGAAAATGCCATGTAATGATCTATTTATCACATATTAAAAAAAAATAAAAAGAATTTTAGATTTTTAAAAAATGGAGAAAAAAAAGTATGGATTTTCGAAGGCCAATTATTGGCCCCCGAGGACAAATAACCGACTCCGACTTCCGGCCATTATTGGACATGCAAAAACGTACATATTAGTACAAAACATGTGGCAATCTATTTGAAATGAATTACAAAATATCAAATAATTATTCTAGATGTCGATGGAAATAGATATATTTTCTTTTTTATTTATTTTTATTTTATTTTTATTTTTATTTTTATTTTTATTTTCATTTTCATTTTTATTTTATTTCCTTTTTTTAAATTTATTTCCTTTTTTTTGGTCAAATTTTAAAAGTACCTTAAAAGTTTGATTATTACTTTTAAGGCATCAGCAAAATTCACATCAAAATGATTTGTTTTATAGTACAACTATAAAATAAGCCGTGTTTAATATATTTTCTTTTAAAATGCATATAAAAAAACATATCCTGTCAGTTAAATAAACAAGCAATATACAAAAATATAAATCATTTTTGAAGTTTTTGTAACACAACAGTAAACTCCGTAAAATGCGAAATTGTCAACATTTAACATTACACCCTACGAAGAAAGATTTTATTTCTGTAAACACAAATTCCTATTGCTTGTAAACTCTGACGATGCAAAACAATTTTTAAAGTACTGATGTATAATATATAATAATAGAACTTTCAAAATACATTTACTATTTTAAGGAAAAATTCGTTTGTTGTACCGTTCTTAAATAACATTAAAAGCTCACTGGTATGCACGATTTGTTACTAATTTTAATTATTTATAAAACTTTATAAACTTCTATTATCAGAAGTTGTGGTTATATTAAAGTGAAAAAGATATTCAGCATTCAAAACACAAAAATAACATACCACATTTTTCAAGATCGACCTCTTCGAGACATCTATGAGCATGTCGTTTTCGTCTACCATATACTGTAGCAATCAGTAGTAATAATATGAAATATTTTAAGTTCTTCATCATTTTATCTTTAATTATTTTGAATATTTCATAATGGTAAGAGATTTTATACTTTTCCGATCACGGATACGGAACATTTAAAAAAAATTATTTATAAATTTTATTATTTCTACGTCAAACTCCAATTAATTGAAATTAATGAATATTCAAAATCGCACCTAAAGTTGTTACCTGGTTGACTTTATCGGAAATATTTATCTTTTCTCACTTGAAAAAAAGTAAATAAATATTTTATTACAGGTTTTAGCACGCTTATTTTCCTCCCATTCAGGTTCTCTCATTGGTTTTTACCAGTCGGAAGTACAAAATAAGGTAACAACTACATGTACTACAACGGATAATCAATCTAAGAACTCTTATGTTCGACAACATGGAACCCTAGCACATCGAATTTAAAAATTCAAAACCTAATATGTTGTCCAACCCCCTCTTTTTAATAGTGATATGTTTTAGGTTAGGTGATTGAAGAATGTTCGGTGCCTGAAAGGGCCCACAAATCGGGCTAGCATGGACATTTCAATGACTTCACATTCAATACTTCTTTTTTTTTGGGGGGGGGGTGAATTTAACACCCCATACGATCAATTACGCTTTCTATAATTTTTTGTTATTTTTATTTTTTAATCTAATTATTATTATATTAATAAATTCAATCATTCCTTGGTCTGATCCGGTTCTCTGCAAAATTACTGACGCAAACAGGTCGAGGATACACCTCCTGTGTATATTTTTAAACATAATGAAGTTTGCCCAACCCATGTTTGAAATAGTAAAAGGAATGTGATCGTAATAAGTCAGGTTACATACGGAAATAGATTGATTACTGTCTAAATTACTTGTTTGTCCGGTATCTATAAGATTTTCACTTTTATCTTTACAGAATATTTCTGGTTGTTACTTTTTTATGTTACTCTGTTCGGTTAAAAATAACTCACGAGCGTGAATAAAAGACTCATCAGCGTGTTAATACCCAATGTCAGGAGGAGTTTGATTCTATTTTATCTTTAATGAGTGATCCACTGAAAAAATGAATGGTAAATACTTCCGATAATCAAAAGTCAATCAACTAGAGAAAAAACTTCGGTCGCGTAATTCAGCATTCATTGATTTCAAATAAATTGAAGTTTGACGTAAACTTTATAAATAATTAAATGTATATATAATCTTTTTATGTTCTGTATCCGTGTACGGAAAAGCATAAAATCACTTACTGTAATGGAATATTCAATAAATAAGTACAACAAACGAATTTTGCAGTTGATTTATATACAAAGTTCATCATATATTGTAGGTATCTTATTTTAATTTTTTATCACGTTTTTTATTGGTTTATTATTTTTAATGAAATAAAAATTCTCTCCATATATAGGTTGTAATGTTATTATTACAATTTAGTGCATGGGTACCAAATCTCCAGCTGTATCTGTATATATGAAATGTAATTTCACAGCTGCAATAAAAAAAATATATTTACATCCTTATATAACACGATATACTTTGTAATTACGTTCAAATTAATATAAAATATATGTTAAAGTTTTCTCGAGACAAAAAACGTTTGTTGTAAATGTGTACCATTATTTCATGTAAAAGAACTTTAAAAAACATAAAAAAAATATAACGTGATAAAATTTACTGTTTCAATAGCACTTCAAAGTTATTTTTTTATCTGAAAAAAATTAGGATTACTTAAAAATTGGAAGTTTCAATAGTCGCCATGTATTGACTAAATTCAGAATAAGTGACCACAATTTCGAAGTGGAGTTAGAGCGTTCCTCAAGAACAAAGTCTTTTTAAGATTTGCAATGTTATCGATGATGGAACTCATTTTTTCCTGTATATTGATTAAATAGTAATTTAAGAGTAAATCTCATGCACAAGTTTTTATAATAAATATCCAGATTTTAAACAGCTACGAGTAAGCTTAAAATTATTGGAAAGTTTTGTCAAGTGTTGATTTTATAAAGCAATCTTTGCAAATGATGTCCATTAATTCATGTCACTGGGAATAACTGTATTGTATATTATTACATGTGTTGCCTAACCCGACAGGGTTTATTAATTATTATGCAATAAAGTAATTACAAACATATAACTTATGAAGTTTTTAAAACTTTTTTATGTTATTGCTATACTTATTGGTACAATTTATAAGTCGTAAAAATCCCATAAGTACATCTATATGCTTATTCCGTCTAAGATATGCAGAGCTGGGGGTGCCTATGGAACTCTTTCCAAGTTATTGAACATATACCAATTTTTTTGCAAACCTCTTATCAGATAGGTTTACGTGTAAAGAATTATGCTCTCAGTCTCATAGCAATTATGTATCTGACAAACATCTTTATCATATCATTTGTTTGAAACAAAATATTACCAAGCCTTGGTGTAAAAACAGATTCAATATTTTTTCTCAATCATTCATTGCAAATTTTATATGCTTAATGCGTGTTCCAGCTTTATGTTGTGTGTCATTGGCGAAAACGCAGAGGCACTGTACTGATTTGGCGCGATATACTTAGAGATGATCGAAGGATAATGAATCCCGAATGGTACATCGAATGATTGTGGTAAAGGTCACATTTCAGATAGTTTATTTTCAGAAATACAAAGTTCAGATTTGATGTTACATTTAACCTGAGTATAATATGGGCCTCTGTGGTATGTCAATGTTTTGGGATGACCCTGGGCTGTTATAATTATCATCTGAGTCAAGGTTGCCGTTGTATATTGTTTTTGAGAGATATAATAATTATCACCCTGGGCTGCCTTAGACTGAATTTCTTCATCTTTTGAGATTGATTTATACCAGTCCATTATTCAGTCTGACAATTTCATCCTCAGAGATTTCGTCAGTCTCCAAGATCCATTTAGGGAACTAGGATGAAATGTTTGATCCTGCCTATTTCTTTCGCCGAATTGTTGGTCCAAGATTTGTTTTAAGTCGCGATTTCGGCCTAAATAATTTAAACCAAAAAACAAACAAAAATCCTGGTTGACACGTGTCCTGCATCTTTTTTTTCACACCTCAAGTGATCCTGGCTTTTTATTTTGCTAAAATCCTGGTTGCTCCCTTAAACTTACATTTTAAAATAATTTCTGGTAATTAAAAAGGCCCGGATCACCACTACTCCGAGCTATGATATGACCAATCGTACCGTTATAGCGAGCGCTAGTGGGATCATATGGCCGGGTCCAGCCATTATGCAATCCGAAGTGATTTTTTGTTAAAGCGAATATGGCCATGTCGCGCTACATGATGTGGTGCTACATACTAAGACTAGAAAAGGTTTCGTTCGCCGGAAACGGAAGTAAGTAAAGTAAGGGAAACAATTTGCTTCAACTTATAATTTTAGATTCATAATCGTAATATCCGAAATGAGTTTCTGGAAAGGGCTATTGCTCGCATCATTGGCCACGCCAACAGCATATTAGTTTATTTGAGTTTTCATTTTTGGTACTGCTTCCAAGGAGAGATACTAACCTTAATCACTTTTACATCGCCTAGAAATATTTTATTGTTCGAAGGGCAAAAGGTTTGGAACTTTTTTCAAAAGGGTTTTTTTCAACTTTGTAACCCCCGTGTACTCCCGTGCAACGGATATTGCCGATAGTGTAATGTAAATTGTGGCTTGTGTACCGGAAATTGGGATAGCCGATGCGATAATCAAACTGACAGCAAGGTAAGTTTTTCATTTTTTCTATTGATTTTGACATATACTATCACTTATACCTTCATCGACATTTTACCAAGTATTTGTAAATCGTCCGCAGCTTTGTAAAACGTGAATATTAATTATGTATTCTGTACTAAACATGAAATTTCGAAAAGGTTGTCAACAAAAGCGTGACACATCTCACACGAAACCAATGTAAAATTATAAACTATGTATTTCACTTTATCAAAATCAGCGTTGTGATATTCTGATAGTTAAGGGAGACGTGAAAATTTTAGTCGGTAGTTTTTAATTGTCTTTATAGTTGCAAATTTTAGCGAAAATGTTTAAAATTGTTGTACCGTTGATTGTGATTGTATCGTGTTGATGTGTACTGTATAATGATGTACGGTGTTTCGATTAGATAAAATTCGAATATATGCAGAAAAAAAATGTTTGCCTATACATAAGGGAAACAAATTAGTTGAATTTTACAGTTTGTCTCTACTGTGATATATATAGTCGCGACGCGAGACCTATCGGATCTCGATTACCGTCTAAGTTGATCTAAGTTGAGTACATGTACAGCGATGACAGTGTGTATTTTATGACACAGCCCATCCTTAGTTAGTTCATGATTTTTTAATGATATGGACTTTTGAATTAGATTATTCAATTACCCGCTGACCTTATAAAGTCTAAATCTAGAACGTTTACATTTTCATAACCTCAAAATCTTTGGTACGTAAATGCACCATTAAATGTTCATGTAAGAATGTCATTTGTCATTTGATATTGGCTTCCGTTTCATTGCTTAGTGATTTCGTCAAAAATACCAATTAAAAAAAAATTCTTTTTGACCTTGACACCATTTCATGGTTGACTGACTGTCTAAATCAACCAAAATCTGAGACCAAAAGTCGTGATAAAGTCCGTATCAATATTTGGTATGCAGATGCCTCATTAGGAGTACATGTCATTCTTGGAAGTAACTTTTTGACCTTGACACCATTTCACGGTTGATTGACTGTCTAAATCAATCAAAAGCAGACCAAAAGTCGTGATAAAGTCCATATCTCAAACAGTATAACATCTTTCATTTGATCTTGACCTCATTTTCATGGTTGACCAGCTTCATCAAAAGCGGCTGCTGCCTTTATGGTGTAGTCTATATCTGGTGATTTGAAAGACCTAGTACTGTTTCACAAAAGGTCGTAAGAGTTACGATCAATCGTAACTTGTATATATTCAAAGGATTTACGATCAGTCGAAACTTTTACGACCTTTAGTGAAACAGTAACCCTAGACTTTCAATATACATGTATGCATGTCTATCTTGTATATTCTTATATATTATACCTTTACCTCGTTTTTTGGGGACTTTTTCATGGTTACATCTATTTACCGGCTGACGAGACGTCGATGAATTCTTTTTTTTTTCTTTTATTGCCCCCCACCTCCCCACCCCGCCTTTTACGAAAGCGGGGGGCTATAGAGTTTGGATTTCCGTCTGTACGTCAGTCCTTTTTTGTCCAGAATTTTGTTTCCGAGGCATAACTTATGTTAGCCCTTATGGATTTAACAGAAACTTATACAGGTGAAGGCTTTAGGGGAAAGGAAGACACCTATTGATATTGGTGTTAGAAGGTCAAAGGTCAAGGTCTAGGATTTTTTACCGACGAAGCTTTTTTTTTTATCAAATAATCAATGTCGAAATTCCAATAATGGACATAAAAATTATTAAAATGTTCTTTGGCTTAACTTTGTTTTCTATGTCTTTATTTCCATATGAATACTACAGATTCCTCTATGAATCTTTCAGCAATTAGTGAAAAAGATATTGTGACATTTTGTTTTGTTCTTGTTTTTTGTGTACTTTTGAGGGATATAGGGTGTGTTCAGATAGTTTTTGGTTTTGTACAATGTGTCCCCGAATTTAAATTTAGGCGTTATTAAGAGCTTGTCGTTCAGTGTTAGTTCTGTTCCTTGTTCAAGGCTGAACGATGCCCTCTCATCACTTTTCACGTCAGTTGGTTTGCCGATTTTTGTCTCGTGCGCATTTACCCCACTTCCTTCACTCTCGACCGTAGTGTATTCAAATATCACATAAACAGAGATACAATGGTCGTATTTAAAAAGATTCGTATACATAAAATGGACGTAACCTTTTATAGAAATCAGAGCGATTTACGGAAAAGGGTACGTCTATGAATCTTAACGAATAAACCACCAACTTTCGAGTGAATCCATATATGATATAATTATAAACAATCAAATTATAAACGATTTTTTTTTTAAAAAAGATGTCTGTGATTTACAAATATCTTATTTTTGTTGATGATCAGTGTGCAGTAGATAACTTTAGTATATTTCTGCAACAACCCGTACACCGAACGTCAATATACAGTACATAAGGTTATTTCAAAGAAAACACTTTTTGGTTCATTTACGCATTTGATGAAAGAATAATTCCACACGAGAGGTATTTATGAAAAAATGAAAAGATTTTTTGAATTTTTAGCCTTTTAACGCATCACTTTTAGCACTATATCAAAATTTTAGGAACGATACGTGTTGGTCATGACTTCTATGTTGAAATTCATTCGATACGCAAGTCATAATCAGACGAAAATTAATTTATATATAGAAAGTGCCTATATACTGGAAAATACCAGCATGTTAAAATATATGAAAGAAAACAATATATAAAAGTGAAATTTTGCCAAACATCTTGCATCTCTTGTTTACTCTGCTATCCCAATTTGTGGTACATAAACCGCAATTTACAGTACACTATCGGCAATATCCGTTGTACGGGGATACAATGTGGTAACCGGCCTTCTCCACAAAGTTAATATATGTTTAAACCATTTCCATGCAGTGACAATGAAATAACTACACCCCTTCCCTAAAATAGCCTTTTTCCAGGCACCTCAAAATACCAATGAAAAAAACTTAACTGCCGAAAAACCTAAGAAAACTTTCATTAATCTGGCCTGGCTGGCTGATGGGTGTCATGTCGTTTGAGATTCCTCTGACCTAACACAGCCGTTTTATCTATCATTTTATAATATTCACTCTTATCTCCGGCGGTATTTGGCTAAGCCTGTCGGTCGTTAGAGAGCACTTAAATTCATATACAAAACTGAAAAAAAATCGTATGAAATTTGCCTTTGTTTTTCTAATTAGAGATTAATTTTTTGTCGGAAATAAAATCATATACATCTTGCTACTGTGACCATTTGAGTAATTACTTCCAAAACTATTGTTCCTCAACTAATTAATATTATACAATTACTGACTTTGTAATAGGTCGCTATCAGGATTTTTCAACCCGAGAAAAGGTAATATTTTCCGAGCCTCTAGGCGAGGTGAATATACATTTTCAAGGGTTGATCTATTGATAGCGACCTATTACATAATCAGTAATTGATTTATTACATGAATCGGAAAACTGTTAATTCACTTTCTACATTAAGAATAAATCGGACACTATTAAATTCCGCTTGACCTGTTACTTAGCCAGTAATTGTTTTATTACCTGAATCGGCAAAATGGACTTTCACTTTCTATTTTAAGAACAAATCGGTCACTACTAAATTCCGTTTGACCGGTCAGGCTCTATTTTAATCCCATAACTGTGCAAGCGGCATTCTCGCACTACGCTTTTCAGTTACTATCACGAGTACTCAAAATCTTTCAGACATTTCTCATCAATCAGAAAATAGAAAAAAAAAAAATTCATGTAATAATATCATATATGGTCGGGCAAAATGAAAATATATCACACAAATACGATTCATACCAAGCAGTTATTATTAACTTTTTAATTGATGATGGGCAATTTCATAAATCCATACACTTTGTTTTAAGCTTGAATTATATAATATTTAATTTGCAGAATATACCTTTTAGTCTTAAACCACGATAATTGCCGATTCTGTTCCAGTTTTATACAATATGTAACGAATTCCATAAAAGTTTGATGTCAGAGGGACCTTGGACTAGGTGCATTGCCCACAAACAACGAATCATTTGTGTAAATATTGTCTAAAAATCACATTTTTGTTTTCCATAAAAGTTGCATATTTATTGACCCCAAAATAATATATATGAAATTTTATACCCCTCCCCTCAAAAAAAAACATTTAAAACTTTTGAAAAACCAAAAATTAATATAGTTTCGAAAATATACCTCAAAGTATTGGGAAACGGGGCCGTATTAACGTAAGGACCACTCGAATCGTTTTACATGACATTTCAGATAGAATATCTAAATAACAATCCAAAGATACTAATATTAGATATAGTAAATTTATACTATGCTGTATGCGACGCATTTCAAGGAGTTACCTCTCATCAGCAGCATTAAAGCCGAAACATTTGGAAGACCAAAAACCAAACCTATTTCAATCAAGAAGTACTCATAACCAAAAATACCGAAATAGGAAGCCAAATTTCAGCTAAGGTGATCTACCATGTGCAATACAAGGAATGCACCCTTAGTATTTCTATTATTTTTGAATTTTGCTAAATACTGGTAATTTGCTGAGGTAATTTGTGTAACAAATCAATGAATAATCATGCCAGACAAGTCTGACGACTGGGTTGGCGAATACCCTCGGGGACCTAGGGTCCACCATGCAGAGGCATCATCCCGGGAGTTTCAAAATAACAATCCAAAGATACTAATATTAGATATAGTAAATTTATACTATGCTAAACCACCCGTGATCCATAATAGGACCACTTGGATCGTTTTTATTAAAATATTTTTTCTTGTTCTGCATTAAAATACAGCGAGATTCATTGGTGAAAATATAATTTCGTATTAAAACAATCATATATTGTAAGTTTAGTTCTGTATGTTGTGCTTATGTTACTGTTTGTTTATATTTTCTTGTATAGTATAAAGGGGGTAAAATCCAAATAAAAGATCTTTTATTTAATTTCTGGTGTAATTCAACATTTTTAATCTGCTGAGTTATTTATATAACATATGCAAAAGATAAAATAAATTTTGTAGAAATCTGAGCTTGAAAGATTATCACAGTTACATATCAAACCTCTTAAATAACATTTTCAACGATTTTTCATACAATATATATACAACAGTTTCAGGAACCGTTCAAATAGTCCGGAATTCCGGATAAATCCGCTTGAACAGAAATTAGTATATCCATTTTTAAACCCAATGAAAATTGAGCTTTCATTTGGTTGTACAAATGAAGACACATTTGAGATTCGCGATGAAATAAATTGTTCATAGATGGCATAGAAGTTCTTTTTATTTACATACTTTAAGTGTTTAATACCAAATGAAAATGGCTACGATGCCGCCGGAGGTAAGAGTGACTATGAAATATGTATGATAGATAAAAAAACTGCCGAAACGCCGACGAGTGCTATTGTCGCGTGGAAAGGCCTTGGTTCGTAGAGTCTGTTCTGAAATTCTGCTGTTGTCATAGTGTTTTATATTATATCTTAGTATTTAAATCTTATCAGCCATTTCATTTTCTCCTAGAGTAAATTATCTGTTTGAGAAAGGTAAAATATTGCTTGGTTGGAAGTCTGTTTTTGCAGGAAAAGGAAGTTATTTCCCTTTGCCCAGATATATGTATGTATGTAGCTACATGTATACGATCTATATATTATTTCAAAAACCTGTTTGACCCTTTCCTACAGTGTTTGACCTCTCATTGCTCTAAATTGTACCCCGTGCAGCCTTTGCCATAAAAACTATTTCTAGGGATGTAATAAGTGTCTTTCCCATACCCGAGATGACAGTAGAGTCCACGTCTGCCATTGCTAAAATTCATACAAATTCCGGTAATTTCTGACATCACAATTAAAAAAGTAATTGTTCTATGGTGTCATCGAGGTCGAAGTTAATTAAGAAAACCGATAAAGTATGTCCTAACAGACAAGGTCCAAATTTCTTGAAACTGAAACCTGCACAATACTCATTTTTGATGAAATGAACAATGGAAATTATGCATTATTTTTGGACAAATTCTGATGTTTTTAGTCAGTAGTATATATTCAATATAACATTTACTATCAATCATATTTATTTCAAGAAAACATTTCCTTTAAATCTCTTTTCCTCTGGACAAAATGGGACCAAATATTGATGGAATGGCCTTTTGGTGGTCTCCTTTTAAAATAATGAGCAAGGATCTGAACCTTAATTCAATATTTCAATGATTACTGAAGATAGATAACATCAGCAGAAAACTGTTTAATATGAAATATTAGATTATTTTGAATGATCTAGACCTTGGACCAGTGAGGTGGCCAAAAAAATCAAGAAAACTTTGCTCTCTTAAAACACTAGGTTAGTCCAAACTTTAGATGAATGATCTTGGATCTTAGACCAATATGGCAGGTATTGCTGAAAATCGACCAGTTCAAACCAAAATTTTGTTGAACAGTCCTCAGGAGGTCCCCTTTCAAAATTGTTTTACAGGAGTATGAGTGTGGACCTTGGACCAATAATAGCCACTGTCATCAAAAGTGGTGAAATCAACGAAAGTAATTGAAAATGATCTTTGCGGAAACTATTTGGCCAAAATCAATATCAGTACATTTGTTATGTTTCTAAATTGATGGAAATGAAAAAAGATAGAAATTTCTTTTTTTATTTTTATGTAGTAGCCCTTGAATGAATAAGGGCACTATTTGAATTTGCTCGATTTACAAGTTTCTATTGGAAAGTAGACTACCAAATTCAACAAACAAAATCCAACTTATTCATAAAGTCGCCTTCAGAGCACTCTTCGTCCGGAACATACTAAATGAGTCTTGACAAAGTACATGTAGGTTATTGTGCCCTTACTACAAAATGAAAGTTACTTGATTTGGATTAAAAAAAGAGTTAATTTTTGCAGGGACTCAGCTGATGTAACCATAAGAAATTCAAATACACTTAATAGCGCTTTCCCCAGACATTTGTGAAGGCTAGTGAATTTCATATGTTGATGGCACTCAGCATTTAAAAAACATAATTTTGGGGCACCCCATCTTGACATGAGGGCAGTATTTTTATCAAAACCTGCAATAAACAGCCTTCACCTTAGTGTGATTGTGTAAAAGTGTGCCAACACAACCATGACAACAGGGGTACATGAATAAATGCAAATAAGTTTCAAAAAGATAAGATTAAACTTAAAATTGAGAGTTAGAGTTGGCTACTTGGGTGCACATTGTAAAATTGATGATGAGGGCAGCATGGTGCTTGAAGATGGAGGCATGGTGCAGCACCATGCTAAATTGGTTTAGGGAAATCTCTACCTAACTTTAATTATTATATATACTTTTAAAATATATTTCAGCAAATTGGATATGTTCCTGATAAACTGAAGAAAGCAGAGAAAAGAATCCGTGCACAGTCTTATGATACAGAAGCATGGAGTGTGTTGATACGAGATTCTCAGGTACTGTGTACATTATTTGTGCTAAGGCCACACCAAATTGATGATTGGAAAAAACAAAAGGTTATAACTCATCGGAATGACTTTAATGTTGGGAGAATCAATAACACTATAGCAACAAATAAACACGTTGAGCAAGTGTATGATGTAACAATCAGGACCAGAGGCACCCGAAGGGCATTTTGGTTTAAGTAATCATTATAGAAACAGATTCTCGGATTTATCAACATTTTAAAAAAATTTAAATTATATATTCATGTAGTTCCCATCAATTGTAGTATTATGCATTAATTAATGAGTCAATTAATCATAGTATTCAATATTGCTTTTCTGTTTTATTTAGATGAAACCAATCGAGTCTGCAAGACCAATATATGAACAGCTAGTTACACAGTTTCCAACATCTGGAAAATATTGGAGGATATACATAGAACAAGAGGTTACCCTGTTTTCTTTTTTTTTGAGAAATGTTTATTTTTACAGATGAACATTGTAAATTATTATCCAGTGAGCCAAAATATAAAATTTTGGTCAAATGAGCTTAGTTTTACATTGTGTGAATACTTTGACGATATCTCATGTATTTATCATCATTATTATTGAGCTTTTTGTGTAAACACTGTTCAGTCTTATATTAATGGGTTTTTTTCTGGCATATACATACATGTCATTATGTCAAGTACATGTACAGTATTTACATGTTGTAGTCAAATTCAAAGATCAAAGGATAAATAATTATTAAATTATCTGCATATGGATATTAATATCTAAATTATTGCTTATTGCATTCAAAAATTGAATACTTACTCACTGTAAGTATATGATAATGTCTGTTATCAAAATGGGAATTTATATCTTTATGCATTAATTTCAGAATTTACAGGGTTGGAATTTAATGGTACATTGCTGAAAGTTTTCCATAAAATGCATAATTTCTGGGTTTTGGTATATTATGCATTTACACATTCCTAAAGAAATAGAGAAAAATATACATAATATCCAGGATTTCTGGTTTGTGATAATTTCATTATTTTCACCCAAGTTTATGCAGTATGCAACTTTATTTTGCTATTTGAATCTTATATTTTCAGTTGAAGGCCAAAAATTTTGAAAGAGTTGAGAAGGTAGGTAAATGGAGTGATTAAACATATATTTATATATGTAAGATTGTATAGTGATAAAATTGTATACTGCACCATTTTGCAGAATCTTGAACCAGCTGGTTTTAATATTTATAGTAATATTACTGGTTAATGATAGTTATATTACTGGCCACACAGTAATATTATGGTGATTTTTAACTAGTTTTGACAGCTTTGTCCTGACCAATGAAATTCAAGAATATTTAAACATCACCTCTGGGTCATCGTGTGCTATAAAGCATTCAGTTCAATCACAATGTGGACTCTACTTGTGGTAGCTCAGTCTGGTAGAACTAAAGCCTTTAAAATTGATGTTTGTTGCTTCCTGACTACCCATTTTGGAGTAGGAGCAATGGTTGGTTGGCTTGGAGTTGGAACAGTGTGTCAAGGTGGGGTTTTACTCTTGGGCCAGCACATTAGATATCTGGCTCATCATGATAGTACAGAGAGGGTTCATATTCATATTACATCAGCATGATTTTGTTCTGAATACAAGTCACTTTAAAAAAGCAATGCGAGTAATGCATTTTTAATAGGTCCTCTTTATTATGAATGACTTGGATACAGGTCCATTCGACTCTGACAAAAGTTACAGATCCATTTAACTCTGATGAAATTTGAATGGGTGGGGGGAGTATCTGTTATTCACATCTGCTCAATTTAATTTTTTTTTGGTATTGAATAAATTTCAAAAATTTCCACTGAAACTGCCCGGCAAAATGAATTGAGACTTTACAAGAGGCATCAATTAAATGGTCTACATAAAACTGGCATTTTTTGTCAAGATCGACCAAGCAACATGACCATTGGAGGCAACAATAGTTTAATTGAAACTTGATACACAGCATCTCTAAGACAGTCTGTTATGAATCTGCATATTTTTTCCAGTCACCAAAATAATGAACATGATTAATTTATTTTTCATTGATCAAATATCAAAAGTTCTCTCTTCATAAAACCTCTGGACCAAATTAACAAACTTTATTTGGGATATTCTGAGATTGTTGCATAATGTTCATATTTTGTGCATCAGTGATCACATTTAGAAAGTGAGGCCGTTGTCATGTTTAAAATGACAAATTCTTTATTTTCTGTCTTTCAAACTTCTTATAAAATCTACCAGTACTTACTGGCTTATTATTTTGCAGTTATTTCAAAGATGTCTAGTAAAGGTGTTAGCAATAGATTTGTGGAAATTGTATCTGAATTACATCAAAGATACCAAGGGATCGCTCCCTTCTTACAGGTAAGTTACATAAGATTATGGCATGGATTATATTTTTCACATTAATATGTTTATAGCATTTTGTTTTGTCTTTCAGTTAATTATCACCTTGCCAATGTTTTATTTTGGTCCATTCCTATGTTGTTTTGCTTTAATGTTCTAATCCTCCCAAGGAATGAGATACATGTAAATGCAGTTGGTAATAAAGGTGCATGCGTAAATTTTGGCATCTTGACCTACATTTTAAGCTTGAATGACTATATAAGGGGTCTAAGTTAATGCATAATACAGCAACAAGTCTCAGAAGAATGATATTTTGTCACTAACACATCTTGGATAGAAAGAAAAGTTTATTCATAAATTTAGTAAACATTGCATGACTTAAAATATTTGGTAAATATTTGTGTTAAGGTATCTGAAAGGGGAGATAATTTTACAGAAAGCAAATATTTGATTAATCATATGGTATTGCAATTACACCTCCTTTGGCTTATAAAAAAATTTTGTGTTTCTGGGGTCCTACCCTACCCTAATTTTAAGCTGTGACCCAGAAAAATTTTATTGACAAAAGTAAATTTTTTGATTTCTGCATTTTTTAATATCCATTATGATTTTATTAGCTCATCTGGCCCAAAGATGTGCTATTCCCATCATTTGGCATCCATTGCCTTCAGTTGTAAATTTTTCTTTAAATATCTTCTCTTCTGAGACCATTTAGAAAATTTAAACCTAACTTTGCAGCAATGGCCATTAGGTGGTGGTGGTTCTCTTATGCGATGACCCCAACCAATATGTCTGCCAGAGCGTACATAGATTTTTAGATTACATAGCCTGTAGGCCATATGAGCTTATGTCATCACTTTGCACCCATCATTGCTAAACTTTTCACACTCTTCTCTGAAACTACTAGGTAGGAATGATGAATGGAAGGACCTCTGCAAACGATCAACCTTTGGTTCCAGTTGGATGAACAGCATGGTAACAAGGGGCCATTTTTGATTATGATTGGCCAATTTTCAAAAATCCTGCTGAAAGTACTTTATAAAACGTTTTGAAATTTTTCAGGATTGATGGCAGAGATGTCCTTTACAAAAGATTAACTGTTTGTTACATTTTCAAATGGGCTTATAGAAGCCAGGTGATTGATACAGCCTCTAGTTTTAGTTTCAAATACATAATGTAGGATCCTATGGGAAATTCACTTATAAATCTTCTTGTCAGAAAACATTGAGCCAATTAAAACTCAGTGGTCCTTAGGTGGTGTTCTATTAGTATTAGAATTATATAAATATAAAAAAAAATTCTATGAAACTACAAAGGCAGATGGAACTAAACTTGGGAGTAATGTTCCTTGGGTGGTCGTTTCAGAATTATGTCTGATGACCCGGAATATCAATCTATATGGCCGCAATAGCAGTACTTAATTTAACATATACCCAATGGGAAAATTCATTTCATAATCTTCTTGCTATAAATCACTCCATGATCTGGACTGTCCTTAGATGGCCCTTTTTCAGAATTGTGTCTGATAACATGAAATGCTTACTCTGAAACTACTGAGAGCTGAAGTTGGCAATGATATTTGACCTATGAAGAATGTCGGCTAAGATGGCCACCAATGGCTAACATGGGATCAGATGGTTAATGATTTTATGATTAACAAATTGAAGCCAGGTGAGCAATACAGGCTCCTAGTAACCTCTTGTTAATTTGATAAAACCAGAAACACTCTATTAATTTATTTTGGCCATAACTTTTTGATGAAAGGTTTGAAGATTAAATTATTGTTCAACATCTTGAAGGGGAGATATTGGATAATTTTAAGCATTGATTTATTTCATCAAATTGTATAAACCTTGGAAGTGTAACTCCTCTAAAGCTGTATGATAGTTTTCAGTAAACTTTAGAGAAAGGTCGCGCACCGTATAAAGATATGTGCAAACAAAATGTTATTCCAGTCCGATACTTTAGAGCATGGGTATCATTTTGTTAGCTTGCTCGCAGTATTTTAGTGCATTTATTTTGTTAAATTTTTTGGTATGTTTAAAACTTATTGTTAAAATTTTATCAGCTTTATCATTTATGCCTGGAAAATTAGGGAAGAAATTAATAACCTTGGTCATATACAGGTATATGAAATGAGTTTCTGTTTGCATTGTAAGGATTGCATTTGTTAGAAGTCACAGTATAATTTTTTATTGTTTATTACAATTTGTGCATAAATCACATTTGCTGATTTTTGCAGGTTTGTGATAGTAATCTTTGAATTTACAGTACATGAATTTCTATTAAACTGTGTAACATTCTCCATCCTGTATATGTTTCAGGGAGAAGATGGCACAAGCAT
Source organism: Mytilisepta virgata (assembly GCA_028015205.1). NCBI lineage: Eukaryota > Metazoa > Mollusca > Bivalvia > Mytilida > Mytilidae > Mytilisepta > Mytilisepta virgata. The sequence continues at coordinate 1,545,217 of CM051516.1, forward strand.
ATGACTTTGCTTTAGATAAAATGGGAATGGATATTATGTCATATCAAATATGGGCTGATTATGTAAACTTCCTTAAGTCTGTGTAAGTCTGATTTATGTGAGCTTCCTTAAGTCTGTGTAAGTCTGATTTATGTGAACTTCCTTAAGTCTGTGTAAGTCTGATTTATGTGAATTTCCTTAAGTCTGTGTAAGTCTGATTTATGTGAACTTCCTTAAGTCTGTGTAAGTCTGATTTATGTGAACTTCCTTAAGTCTGTGTAAGTCTAATTTATGTGAACTTCCTTAAGTCTGTGTAAGTCTAATTTATGTGAACTTCCTTAAGTCTGTGTAAGTCTGATTTATGTGAACTTCCTTAAGTCTGTGTAAGTCTAATTTATGTGAACTTCCTTAAGTCTGTGTAAGTCTAATTTAAGTGAACTTCCTTAAGTCTGTGTAAGTCTAATTTATGTGAACTTCCTTAAGTCTGTGTAAGTCTGATTTATGTGAACTTCCTTAAGTCTGATTTATGTGAACTTCCTTAAGTCTGTGTAAGTCTGATTTATGTGAACTTCCTTAAGTCTTATGTGAACTTCCTTAAGTCTGTGTAAGTCTAATTTATGTGAACTTCCTTAAGTCTGTGTAAGTCTAATTTATGTGAACTTCCTTAAGTCTGTGTAAGTCTAATTTATGTGAACTTCCTTAAGTCTGTGTAAGTCTGATTTATGTGAACTTCCTTAAGTCTGTGTAAGTCTGATTTATGTGAACTTCCTTAAGTCTGTGTAAGTCTGATTTATGTGAACTTCCTTAAGTCTGATTTATGTGAACTTCCTTAAGTCTGTGTAAGTCTGATTTATGTGAACTTCCTTAAGTCTTATGTGAACTTCCTTAAGTCTGTGTAAGTCTAATTTATGTGAACTTCCTTAAGTCTGTGTAAGTCTGATTTATGTGAACTTCCTTAAGTCTGTGTAAGTCTAATTTATGTGAACTTCCTTAAGTCTGTGTAAGTCTAATTTAAGTGAACTTCCTTAAGTCTGTGTAAGTCTAATTTATGTGAACTTCCTTAAGTCTGTGTAAGTCTGATTTATGTGAACTTCCTTAAGTCTGATTTATGTGAACTTCCTTAAGTCTGTGTAAGTCTGATTTATGTGAACTTCCTTAAGTCTGATTTATGTGAACTTCCTTAAGTCTGTGTAAGTCTGATTTATGTGAACTTCCTTAAGTCTTATGTGAACTTCCTTAAGTCTGTGTAAGTCTAATTTATGTGAACTTCCTTAAGTCTGTGTAAGTCTAATTTATGTGAACTTCCTTAAGTCTGTGTAAGTCTGATTTATGTGAGCTTCCTTAAGTCTGTGTAAGTCTGATTTATGTGAATTTCCTTAAGTCTGTGTAAGTCTGATTTATGTGAACTTCCTTAAGTCTGTGTAAGTCTAATTTATGTGAACTTCCTTAAGTCTGTGTAAGTCTAATTTATGTGAACTTCCTTAAGTCTGTGTAAGTCTGATTTATGTGAACTTCCTTAAGTCTGTGTAAGTCTAATTTATGTGAACTTCCTTAAGTCTGTGTAAGTCTAATTTAAGTGAACTTCCTTAAGTCTGTGTAAGTCTAATTTATGTGAACTTCCTTAAGTCTGTGTAAGTCTGATTTATGTGAACTTCCTTAAGTCTGATTTATGTGAACTTCCTTAAGTCTGTGTAAGTCTGATTTATGTGAACTTCCTTAAGTCTTATGTGAACTTCCTTAAGTCTGTGTAAGTCTAATTTATGTGAACTTCCTTAAGTCTGTGTAAGTCTAATTTATGTGAACTTCCTTAAGTCTGTGTAAGTCTAATTTATGTGAACTTCCTTAAGTCTGTGTAAGTCTGATTTATGTGAACTTCCTTAAGTCTGTGTAAGTCTGATTTATGTGAACTTCCTTAAGTCTGTGTAAGTCTGATTTATGTGAACTTCCTTAAGTCTGATTTATGTGAACTTCCTTAAGTCTGTGTAAGTCTGATTTATGTGAACTTCCTTAAGTCTTATGTGAACTTCCTTAAGTCTGTGTAAGTCTAATTTATGTGAACTTCCTTAAGTCTGTGTAAGTCTGATTTATGTGAACTTCCTTAAGTCTGTGTAAGTCTAATTTATGTGAACTTCCTTAAGTCTGTGTAAGTCTAATTTAAGTGAACTTCCTTAAGTCTGTGTAAGTCTAATTTATGTGAACTTCCTTAAGTCTGTGTAAGTCTGATTTATGTGAACTTCCTTAAGTCTGATTTATGTGAACTTCCTTAAGTCTGTGTAAGTCTGATTTATGTGAACTTCCTTAAGTCTTATGTGAACTTCCTTAAGTCTGTGTAAGTCTAATTTGTAAGTCTGATTTATGTGAACTTCCTTAAGTCTTATGTGAACTTCCTTAAGTCTGTGTAAGTCTAATTTATGTGAACTTCCTTAAGTCTGTGTAAGTCTAATTTATGTGAACTTCCTTAAGTCTGTGTAAGTCTGATTTATGTGAACTTCCTTAAGTCTGTGTAAGTCTGATTTATGTGAACTTCCTTAAGTCTGTGTAAGTCTGATTTATGTGAACTTCCTTAAGTCTGTGTAAGTCTAATTTATGTGAACTTCCTTAAGTCTGTGTAAGTCTGATTTATGTGAACTTCCTTAAGTCTGTGTAAGTCTGATTTATGTGAACTTCCTTAAGTCTGTGTAAGTCTAATTTATGTAAATCATATGGTATGTGTAGTTATAATTAATTCTATGTTTTCTAAAACTGGCTTTTTATAGAACTGTTACAGATTTATAAATCACCCTTCGTTAGCTGTGTCCTTGAGTCATCTTTTGGGGATAAAGTCATACTATTGTTTCTAAGTTTTAAATTTCAGACAAACATGGATTAATGTTACGTGTATGATATAATCAGAATCAGATGTAATCATTGATGAAATTGAATCTAATTTGTAATTGTTCGGTTAAACCTTCAATTAGTTTACAGTTATAATTTCTTTTGCATTTAACTGAACTGAATTAGATTTATTCCATTAAAAAGAATGTGGGAGGGTAGGAAGGAACTTTCAAAACACTACCACAACCAACAAAGATAACTTTTTGTACATCTTATAAGCACACACTAAAAATGATTCCAGGAACCATTTCCTATAATAAAACTTCTCTTCCTACCCTCCCACATACCCATCTCCTATAATAAAACTTCTCTTCCTACCCTCCCACATACCCATCTCCTATAATAAAACTTCCCTTCCTACCCTCCCACATATCCATGTCCTATAATAAAACTTCCCTTCCTACCCTCCCACATTCCCATGTCCTATAATAAAACTTCCCTTCCTACCCTCCCACATACCCATCTCCTATAATAAAACTTCCCTTCCTACCCTCCCACATATCCATGTCCTATAATAAAACTTCCCTTCCTACCCTCCCACATTCCCATGTCCTATAATAAAACTTCCCATCCTACCCTCCCACATACCCATCTCCTATAATAAAACTTCCCTTCCTACCCTCCCACATATCCATGTCCTATAATAAAACTTCCCTTCCTACCCTCCCACATACCCATCTCCTATAATAAAACTTCCCTTCCTACCCTCCCACATACCCATCTCCTATAATAAAACTTCCCTTCCTACCCTCCCACATACCCATGTCCTATAATAAAACTTCCCTTCCTACCCTCCCACATATCCATGTCCTATAATAAAACTTCCCTTCCTACCCTCCCACATACCCATCTCCTATAATAAAACTTCCCTTCCTACCCTCCCACATACCCATGTCCTATAATAAAACTTCCCTTCCTACCCTCCCACATACCCATGTCCTATAATAAAACTTCCCATCCTACCCTCCCACATACCCATCTCCTATAATAAAACTTCCCTTCCTACCCTCCCACATACCCATGTCCTATAATAAAACTTCCCATCCTACCCTCCCACATACCCATCTCCTATAATAAAACTTCCCTTCCTACCCTCCCACATTCCCATCTCCTATAATAAAACTTCCCTTCATACCCTCCCACATACCCATGTCCTATAATAAAACTTCCCTTCCTACCCTCCCACATACCCATCTCCTATAATAAAACTTCCCTTCCTACCCTCCCACATACCCATCTCCTATAATAAAACTTCCCTTCCTACCCTCCCACATTCCCATGTCCTATAATAAAACTTCCCATCCTACCCTCCCACATACCCATCTCCTATAATAAAACTTCCCTTCCTACCCTCCCACATACCCATCTCCTATAATAAAACTTCCCTTCCTACCCTCCCACATACCCATGTCCTATAATAAAACTTCCCTGCCTACCCTCCCACATACCCATTTCCTATAATAAAACTTCTCTTCCTACCCTCCCACATACCCATCTCCTATAATAAAACTTCTCTTCCTACCCTCCCACATACCCATCTCCTATAATAAAACTTCCCTTCCTACCCTCCCACATACCCATGTCCTATAATAAAACTTCCCTTCCTACCCTCTAACATACCCATCTCCTATAATAAAACTTCCCTTCCTACCCTCCCACATACCCATCTCCTATAATAAAACTTCCCTTCCTACCCTTCCACATACCCATGTCCTATAATAAAACTTCCCTTCCTACCCTCCCACATACCCATGTCCTATAATAAAACTTCCCTTCCTACCCTCCCACATACCCATGTCCTATAATAAAACTTCCCTTCCTACCCTCCCACATACCCATGTCCTATAATAAAACTTCCCTTCCTACCCTCCCACATACCCATCTCCTATAATAAAACTTCCCTTCCTACCCTCCCACATACCCATCTCCTATAATAAAACTTCCCTTCCTACCCTCCCACATACCCATCTCCTATAATAAAACTTCCCTTCCTACCCTCCCACATACCCATCTCCTATAATAAAACTTCCCTTCCTACCCTCCCACATACCCATCTCCTATAATAAAACTTCCCTTCCTACCCTCCCACATACCCATCTCCTATAATAAAACTTCCCTTCCTACCCTCTCACATTCCCATCTCCTATAATAAAACTTCCCTTCCTACCCTCCCACATACCCATCTCCTATAATAAAACTTCCCTTCCTACCCTCCCACATACCCATGTCCTATAATAAAACTTCCCTTCCTACCCTCCCACATACCCATCTCCTATAATAAAACTTCCCTTCCTACCCTCCCACATACCCATCTCCTATAATAAAACTTCCCTTCCTATCCTCCCACATACCCATGTCCTATAATAAAACTTCCCTTCCTACCCTTCCACATACCCATGTCCTATGATAAAACTTCCCTTCCTACCCTTCCACATACCCATGTCCTATAATAAAACTTCCCTTCCTACCCTTCCACATACCCATGTCCTATAATAAAACTTCCCTTCCTACCCTTCCACATACCCATGTCCTATAATAAAACTTCCCTTCCTACCCTCCCACATTCCCATCTCCTATAATAAAACTTCCCTTCCTACCCTCCCACATACCCATCTCCTATAATAAAACTTCCCTTCCTACCCTCCCACATACCCATGTCCTATAATAAAACTTCCCTTCCTACCCTCCCACATACCCATCTCCTATAATAAAACTTCCCTTCCTACCCTCCCACATACCCATCTCCTATAATAAAACTTCCCTTCCTACCCTCCCACATACCCATCTCCTATAATAAAACTTCCCTTCCTACCCTCCCACATACCCATCTCCTATAATAAAACTTCCCTTCCTACCCTCCCACATACCCATCTCCTATAATAAAACTTCCCTTCCTACCCTCCCACATTCCCATCTCCTATAATAAAACTTCTCTTCCTACCCTCCCACATCCAATGGAATAGCCCTTACAAATAAATTTCAAAAAGAAATAATTCTACAACAAACATTTTACATAGGAATGAAGGAAAGGCATGTATTGGGTAAATGATACCAAAAACCCTGAAATTAAAAGGAAGTACACTAGATTGAATTGTGTTTGTTTATCACATCATTCTACTTAATCACAGTAAACATACTGAAGTTAACAATAAAACATGTGCAAGGCATGTCACTACATATTCCTGTGAGCTCCTTTCTTTGTGATCATAATCAAAGAATTTTCGTTTCATTTACAGAGAAGCTGTTGGGTCTTATGCTGAAAATCAAAGAATTACAGCTGTGCGAAAAGTTTATCAAAGAGGAGTGGTTAATCCTATGATAAATATTGAAATATTTTGGAAAGAATATTGTGCATATGAAAATGTAAGCCATTATCAAGTCAGTGGAATAAGGAAAAATGGTGTAAATGGAAAGGGGAATGTAGGAGTGTTAACTTTAACACTGAGGCCTGTAGGATCAAATACATAGTAGACACCCTAAAATGTCTCTTCTTAATAACTGATTGTGACTGAAACTCAATCAGAGGTCTGTGAGGGGTTGGTCAAACTATCCAAACCAAACCAATTGACACATTGTTATCCTAACAGATAATCTAACATTTTATAAACAAAAGGAAAAGAGTAAGCACTTGCAGCAGGGCATTATCAGTGTTTCAATCAATATGTATTTTTTCATGGAAAACTGACACTTAAGGTATTCATCTAACAAATCACAGGTGTAATAAAAATAAATGAGTCTGACAGATAAATATTTACTGTCCGATGTTATAAAGATGTCATGATAACTGTTAATTAGTGATTAACATGTTAAATTTCAATTAAGAAATATTTCATGGTAGTAATCAGCTATACCAACTTTGGTAACTATATATTTTCTTGGAAATCGAGCAGTCAAAGTTTTACTGTATAGAATATTTATTATACCCCCCGCAAACAAAGTTTGGGGGGTGTATAGGAATCACCTTGTCCGTCCGTCTGTCCATATATCTTGTAAGCACAACTCCTCCTAGACTGCTCAATGGATTTCAACGAAACTTTACAGAAAGGAAGTACATCATCCAAAGATGTGCATGAAGAAGAATCTTTGCTTTCCGATATCACACAAGGGCGATAATTGGACTTCTATTTTTTTTTGGCTTATACATTTTATATGAACCTCATAAGCACAACTCCTCCTAGACCGCTCAATGGATTTCAACAAAACTTTACAGAAAGGAAGTACATCATCCAAAGATGTGCATGACGAAAAATCTTTGCTTTCCGATATCACACAAGGGAGATAATTGGACTTCAAAGCGGGGGGGTATCCTTTGTGAGCTTTGCTCACAGTACATCTAGTGTATTGGGTGTTTCATATCACATTTCGTATCCAATATTAACCAGAGACAACCATATCACGTTGAGTTCAAAGGGTTGATATGGGATGGTATTTGAAAACCATGTATGATACTCTTGTCATATTTTTAAATCAAAGCAAAGCAAATTGTCAAGACAATATGTGTAATAGATAAGTTTTCTGTATACATGTCCTAAGACAAAAAGGTGTAGTGGTGTGATTCAAGTCGTGATGACATAGATATTGTCACTGTTACCAATAATATTGGCATAGCCTTCCAATCTGTATCTGATGTACAGAAAAGCAATATTTATTACTAAATAGAGAATAATACATGGCAAAATCTGTATCACATGCTATCACCCCAAGGGATGATATTGATCGAAGGGTGATACAGCATGTGATACGGATTTTGACATGTTTTATACGCTTTATCATATATTTCTATAGTGGTGAATTTTTTCTGGTCACAAGACCAGTATCATTTAAAGGGGTGATGATATCGATATCATCATGATAGAAAATACAGCTGACAATGTTCTTTCAGTATCATATATGCAATTTTCCTTTATTTAGTACTAAGTAGATGATAATTATCTTTACGAGTAACTATTATGTGAATAATTAAACATGTATGTTTAATGGTGATTTTTTAATTTCATTTTATTTATTTATGTTTAGAGTATCAATCCACTAATAGCCAAGAAAATGACAGAAGACAGAGGTAGAGAGTATATGAACGCTAGAAGGGTAGCTAAAGAATATGAAGCAGTAACCAGAGGATTAAATAAGAACATGCCATCAATTCCACCACAGAACTCTCCAGAGGAGGCAACACAGGTATCATACACTTAAATATATATCAAAATCAGTTTCATATGTTCAACCATATCTTTGCTTGAATTTTTGATTTGTTAGGCCACTTGAGATCCCTTGTCAATGTCAAATCCTAAAAGTATATATGCAGATTCAAATCAAATTCGATAATAATGCTTTTTATTGATAACTTGTCTAAGTCATACTTTTTATGGATAACTTGTCTAAGTCATGCTTTTTATGGATAACTTGTCTAAGTCATGCTTTTTATGGATAACTTGTCTAAGTCATGCTTTTGACAATCTGCAACTCTTGTGACTCACTACCACATGACTTTCATAAACTCATATTTGGTTTGATTTTTTATTTTTATTAAATCATGACAGGTAGAATTGTTTTTTTTTTTATTAAATCATGACAGGTAGAATTTTTTTTTTAATTAAATCATGACAGGTAGAATTGTTTTTTTTTTGCTCACCTGACCCGAAGGGTCAAGTGAGCTTTTCTCATCACTTGGCGTCCGTCGTCCGTCGTCCGTCGTCGTCCGTTAACTTTTACAAAAATCTTCTCCTCTGAAACTACTGGGCCAAATTGAACCAAACTTGACCACAAGCATCATTAAGGTATCTAGTTTAAAAAATTTGTCCGATTACCCCGCCTGCCAACCAACATGGCCGACATGGCTAAAAATAGCACATAGGGGTAAACTGCAGTTTTTGTCTTATATCTCAAAAACTAAAGCAATTAGAGCAAAACTGACATGGGATAAAAATGTTCATCAGGACAAGATCTACCTGTCATAAAATTTTCAGACGAATCGGTCAACCCTTTGTTGGGTTATTGCCCCTGAATTGTTAATTTTAAGGAAATTTTGCAGTTTTAGGTTATTATCTTGAATATTATTATAGATAAAGACAAATTGTACACAGCAAAAATGTTCCACCAAGTAAGATCTACAAATAAGTCAACATGACCAAAATCATTGATTGACCCCTTATAGGAGTTTTTTACAGCATCCAGCGTAAACTTTCCTTTAAATATCTTTTCCTCTCAAACCACTGGCCCAATTGAGATCAAAGTTTGGTGGAATAGTCCTTGGGTGGTCCCCTTCCAAAACTCTATCCGGCATTCCCGACTTCCAACCGACATGGCTGCTGTTACTAAAAATAGAAAAAAAAGGGGGGTGACTTTTAAAAATCTTCTTATATGAAACTACAAGTCCAGTTGGAACCAAAGTTTGCAGTAATAGTTCTTAAGAGGTTCTGTTTCAGAAATATGTCCAATGACCCGGACTGTTAACCAAGATGGCCGCCACAGCCGAACTTAGTTTAACATAGGGCCCTATGGGAAAATTCATTGAAAAATCTTCTTGTCTGAAACCACTTGACATATTGGAGCAGGACTTGGCGGCATTGGTCCTTAGGAGGTCCTTTTTCAGAAATGTGTCTGATTTCGTGGACTGTGAACCAAGATGGCCGCCACAGCCGAACTTAGTTTAACATAGGACCCTATGGGAAATTCACTTAAAAATCTTCTCGTCTGAAACAACTAAGCCAATTAGAATTAGACTTAGAAGCAATGGTCCTTAGATGGTCCTCTTTCAGAATTTTGTGCGATGACCCAGACTGTCAACCAAGATGGCCGCCACACCCGAACTTAGTTTAACATAGGGCCCTATGGGAAAATTCATTGAAAAATCTTCTTGTCTGAAACCACTTGACATATTGGAGCCAGACTTGGCGGCATTGGTCCTTAGGAGGTCCTTTCTCAGAAATGTGTCTGATTTCGTGGACTGTGAACCAAGATGGCCACCACAGCAGAACTTAGTTTAACATAGGACCCTATGGGAAAATCACTCAAAAATCTTCTTGTCTGAAACCACTTGACCAATTGGAACCAGACTTGGCAGCAATGGTCCTTAGATGGTCCTCTTACAGAGGTGTGTCCGATGACCCGGACTGTCAACCAAGATGGCCGCCACAACCAAACTTAGTTTAACATAGGGCCCTGTAGGAAAATTCATTGAAAAATCTTCTTGTCTGAAACCACTTGACATATTGGAGCCAAACTTGGCAGCATTGGTCCTTAGGAGGTCCTTTCTCAGAAATGTGTCTGATTTCGTGGACTGTTAACCAAGATGGCCGCCACAGCCGAACTTAGTTTAACATAGGGCCCTATGGGAAAATTCATTGAAAAATCTTCTCGTCTGAAACCGCTTAGCCAGTTGGAACAAGACTTAGCAGAAATGGTCCTTAGATGGTTCTCCTTTAGAAATGTATCCGTTGACCTGGACTTAACCAAGATGACTGCCACAGCTGAAATTAGTTCAACATAGAATCCTATAGAAAATAGCCAAATTGACTGCAACACTTAAATTTTTAGGTCTGCTCAAGGTGAAAAGTTAAATCCAGGTGAGCGATACAGGCTCTTGAGAGCCTCTAGTTTTATTAAATCATGACAGGTAGAATTGTGGAAGAAGTATATATCATGGGAGAAAAGTAACCCACTAAAGACAGAAGATCATGCTCTCATTACAAGAAGAGGTACAGCTTGTTAAGATTTTTTAAGTTAGCATAAATTAACATGCAAAAATATGTAGTTCTGTTGTTTTATATCAGTAGAGTATGGATTTAACCTCAGATAAAACAACTTCTGTCGTCCTGTAAGGTTTACATGCTAACAGATCATATCACATCCTACACTATAAAACAAGTGCTAAATGGCTACCAAAATGTGCCTGCATAAAATTTTTAAAAAAATAACACCGTAATAATATTAAGGGGACATTATGTAGAACTGAAGAGTTAAATAGTTATAGAAGACTAACATATAAGTCACTTTGTAGAAAAGAAAATACTGATAAATGCTATAACTATGAACAGAATTGACAAATTCCCAAGCCAATAAGTCAAGGTCAATTGAGGTCAGAGGAAATCTCAAATTTTGAGTGGTGGGGTGTGTTCGACTCAGATCTTAATTTTAACGATCTGCCAAATTTCCTACCAAGGGTCAGTTGTTCTCTCTGGGTACACCGGCTTCCTCCACCAATTAAAACTAGCCACCACGAAATAGCCAAATGTGATGAAATCGGCGTAAAAATTCAACTAAACAAACAATTTTTTTTTCCTTCCTCATTTCCCTCAACACCAACATTGTTGAATTTTTCCTACCTGGAAGTTTACTTTTGAAAAGAAATCCGAAACAAGTTCGGAACGGAATTGCGTATTTGCATTTCTCAGATAAATAAATTTAAAATTTTTCAAATGAAATGAATATTGTTTTTACAAAACAAATCCTCTAATCATTGTTTATTAGACATTTAAATGTAATAGTTATAGTATGTTCTAAAAATATGAGACTACAAACGTAACATAAAAATCATTTGTGAGATGCTCCAGATCCAGATCGTAAAAATCATTTGTGAGATGTTCACATATTTGTCAACAACATGGCGGGTCGTTTGAAGTTTGCTACTGTTTTCGTCTTCAACATTAAATTAAGTATTAATTTGAAGGTACAAAAAGATAAATCATGAAAGCAAAATCAAATAACAATACCGCAAGTATGAACCATTATTTTGATTGTGTTTTCTTAAAGTACTTTGACCAGGTCGATCATACGGAGTCAAAAAATGACAACGATGTGGACTGAAATACGAAAACTCTGTTTTTTCGACGATTTTCCAATTTTCCTAAAAAATAGATGTATTTTAGTGTCAAATAAATAGAGTAAGTACGGTACAACATTTTGTGTATTTTGTCCAGAACTTCAGTGATCATTCAATCACCCTCACTTAAACTATGTAATTTGGTAACTAACATAAAAATAACAGATGCACATTTAGATAAAATGAGATTAACTTAATATTTTCAGTAATGTTTGCATATGAACAGTGTTTACTTTGCCTTGGCCATCATCCAGATATCTGGTACGAAGCTGCGTCATACTTAGAGCATTCCAGCAGAATTCTTACAGAAAAGGGGGTAAAATTCAAAGATATCAGTAGAAAACATTATCTTAATGCCTTTGTGTTTCAATTTCCTGCTTGTTTACAAAATTATGAACAATTTCATGAATGAAAAATTTTCTGCATCTTTTACTGTTTTAAAAATATTAAAAGATTCATAATTAGTGGCAAATACGGATATTATTTGGCAAAAATGGCAATATATTCTATATTGCACAATCGCCGTGATATTGGCTGTAATATCTCCAACTCGGCATTAAACAATATTTAATCAATCAACTATATTGCACAAAAGTTTAGATATGGTTTAAGGTGAGATTTATGGTATATGCAGTTGGACATAATGGTATGAGGAAATTAAGATATGAATTACAAGCATTGATGTGAAACAATTCAGTCTTGTTTATTACAGGATCAGAATGCCGGGAAGATGTTTGCCGATGAAGCTGCTGCCATCTATGAGAGATCCATCACAACACTTATGAAAAGCAATATGTTATTATTTTTTGCGTATGCAGATTTTGAAGAGGTTTGTTGTTTGTTTATTTTTCTCCCATTATATGTTAATTTCCATGTTACTTGATAAACATGTGAAATGAAATGTCATGTGAAAAAAAAAATTTCCCTCATTTTCTTCTCAACTGTTAAAATATTGTCTTTATGTTTATTCATTTGATATTGTAATTCTAGGGTGACTTCCCTTTAACTTGAGAAAAGTTTGTTTAGAATGAAGTTTTATGAATATTTCAATGGTTTTACAGGGAAGAATGAAATATGAAAAGGTGCATACAATATACAAGAGATTTCTGGCTATGCAGGATACTGACCCAACATTAGTAAGTATGACTTATGTAATCTTCAGTTAGAAGTTGTGCTTCATTATACCCCCACTCACCTTCATTCGTCCATCGGTCCATTCGTCCAACAAATATATCCATCACACTTTTCTCAGAAACTACTGAATGGAATGACTTTATATTTAGTCAGCAGCTTGATAGTAATGGGTGGTAACGTGTGAGCACTTTTCAGACCTATCAAGACACCTACTTCCTGTTTGCAGATACTTTAAAAGTTATCAACCGCTTAAAGCTCGAATTAAAAAAAAAACATTGTATCACTTCAAACTAAGCGCCATTTTTTTTATGTCTGGCAGAATATCAATCATTCTGTGCCGAAATGAATTCCGTATTTGCCACTAATTATGAATCTGAATTAAATCTTCAGGGATATATACAGTATATGAAATTTGCCAGGAGAGCAGAAGGAATCAAGTCTGCACGTCAGGTATTTAAAATGGCGAGGGAAAATCTTAAAACCAAGTACCAAGTTTATGTTGCAGCAGCTTTAATGGAATATTATTGTAGTAAAGTGAGTATATATTTGTAGTTGTAGGGCATGTTCAAGTCGTTACAAGAAAGTAATGAAAGAAATATTCTTGACGCCTGTAGTTATGTCTAAACTCCCTCCCCCCCTCCTCTGTCCTCTCCAATCAACCTCTCTCCCCAATGGGTAAAATTGTGTTTTACCACTATTGTCATTTCAGAGTTTTTACCTTGAATAATGGGTCATTGAGAGGTTTCTTTGCAATAATATGAGAAAATTATAGTGGATCTTTTTCAAATTTTATATTTTTTTTTCTAGTAACGAAGTGAAGGTCAAGTTTGATTTTCAAAAAATATGACTGGTTTCTGGTTGTTAATTTGAAAATGGCCTGTGGTGACCCTTTTTGATGTAATGGTAAATGGGGGATCCATTATCACAAGTATAAATTTTTCATTTTTTTATTTCTGAGTCAGTATTTTTTTCCAGGAATTTAGAATAAAAAAAGCAATGGCCCTTCTCTTCTATTCTTATAAGAGGAGGTGAAGGTAATATTAAGAAATCTGAGCTAACATATCAGGTTCTTGCTGGCCTGTTGAGATGTTGTTGTGACTTATTTTATGAAACAGAAGTTTGAATATCAATGTTTGTTTTATAGGAAAAAAATGTAGCCCTAAAGATTTTTGAACTTGGATTGAAGAAATATGGAGGAATACCAGAGTATGCTCTGTGTTACATGGATTTTATGTCTCATTTGAATGGTGAGTTCTGTAAATTATTACATTGCATGAAAAGTTAACACTGAAGTTTTACACTTAAATGTGTTTATCTCCATATTACATATCCAGCTGTTTGTGGCATGCCATTGTTTCTCCATTCATCCTACGGGTCTTCCACATTTCAACATTTTCATACAATACTCGACTTTTGATTTTAATAGTTTTTTACTTTGTCATTTTACTGTAAAAGAATTTGGTTTATGTTAAAATGTTTAATTTTTCACATCTCATATGTTAAATCAACTTTGTTTACACCAAATTACATAAACTCCCCAGATAATCTTTATATTATTTGTATCAGTAAGCTCTCAATTGAATTTTGATAATTTCACTTTTTATACAAGAGTTTCAGAAGTTCCTTCATGAAAAAATCATGTACATGTAATAACCCACATTTCATTCAGCTTTGCTCATCCTAAATCACATGTAATCTTAGGATTACTAGGATTTGAATAATTTTTTTACTTTTTCCATCCAGAGTTATAGAACTTTGTTCATGAAGTTATTTCCCACATTTGTATAATAACCAAAGTTTGTCTACAGGGAATATTAAGAATCATCAGTAACATTAACTCTTTTTAATTTTGATGATTTTTCACTTTTGTCGTCCTAGAGATGGAATTTTGTTCATGAAAAAATAGGTACGTAAACTCTCATATAATTTTGACAATCTGATTTATACATTACCCATCTTAAAGATAAATTAGCTGTATTTAATTTTATATTTTCAGAGGACAATAACACAAGAGTACTGTATGAAAGAGTGTTATCTTCAGGACAGATTCCTCCTGAGAAGTCCATGTAAGTATGGCATCAAATTCTAAGTAAACATTATAAAAAATTTCTCAGTAAATATTCAGAATTTTTTTTTTTAGAAATGGTTAATAAATGTGAAATTAAACCTGTGAATTAAACTTCCTTTTCAAGGATGTGTACAAACAAATGTGGCAAGTTTGAAGTAGTTAAGAACCTCCTAGTCAATGATGTATTAAGGCATTGTGACCATATGGCCCATTTCTAAAGCCCACACAGCCCCTTTCCTATGTTGTTATGCAGTTTCCATGGTTTCCTTTGGAAGTAAAACATGATAGGAATAAAATTACACATTACTCCAACTAATACCAAAATATTTATGTTTGTGTTTTTAGATTTGCAAAAAAAAAACAAAAGGTTGTAAAAGCTTAAAGGATTGGTGGGCTTCTATGGGAAATTTTTCAATGGCAAGAACTGACTGCATAATGCATTAGATTGAAATAATTTAAAATTTTTATTCAATTTCCTATTAAAATACATGAACCTTTATCAGAGAACATCATAGATAGTAGATTCAAATAGGCATGAAAAGGGTAGAGGTCACCTTAGCCTGCAACTTGCTTCTGGTGAAAAAAATTTGTATTGGCCTGATTTGCAAAATATATTGGTGTATTGTATTATCAAGTATGTAGTGTCAAGTTCCTATGAATCGACACTTTAATATATATAAAAAAATTTTCAATGAAAAATTAAAAAAATGGATTCATAGATGAGACCCATTGCACCATAGAGCCCTTTAACAGTTTTTTAGGGGGGATATATCAGAAGAAAAAATTGTCTAGAGCAATGAATTGAATTCAAATTACATTTATAAACATATTTTCAATTATTATATAAAAATTAGATGAAATAGTAAATTTCCATGTTTTATTTCTTTTTATTATGCATGATTGTTTTATTTTTTGTGATGACATTTTAATTTGACTGTTGACTTAAATCAATGACACATGATCATTACCTCATACTCTCAAACTAATCACTCAAATAGCAAAGACTGCAGTGTTATCAACACTCTCCAGATTCTCAGTCACAGCAGACTAGGAGATAAGTGGTCATTACCTCATACCCTCAAACTAATCACTCAAATAGCAAAGACTGCAGTGTTATCAACACTCTCCAGATTCTCAGTCACAGCAGACTAGGAGATAAGTGGTCATTACCTCATACCCTCAAACAAATCACTCAAATGGCAAAGACTGCAGTGTTATCAACACTCTCCAGATTCTCAGTCACAGCAGACTAGGAGATAAGTGGTCATTACCTCATACCCTCAAACTAATCACTCAAATAGCAAAGACTGCAGTGTTATCAACACTCTCCAGATTCTCAGTCACAGCAGACTAGGAGATAAGTGGTCATTACCTCATACCCTCAAACTAATCACTCAAATAGCAAAGACTGCAGTGTTATCAACACTCTCAAGATTCTCAGTCACAGCAGACTAGGAGATAAGTGAAATACTGACTTGGAGTACAAACATAGCAAAATGTGGAACAGCATATTTCAGTTTGGGTTAAATAATTTAAGCATACATTTTTGTGGTTTAATATTTATTAGCATTTCCATTTAATGTGATTGAATTAAAAACAGTTACAAACTATTTTTGTGATAATTTTTTTAATAACCAGACCATACAAATTGGTGATGATTTTATGGGATTTGCATTTGTAAGAATTGGTGTATAAAATCTCCTTTGAAAATGGTACTCAATCTTTTCCTGTGTTGTGAAGTGGGATGTTATCTTGTTGATGCTTACAGTAAAAGTTCCTTTAAAATTGGTGTACCATAAATAACTACCCGGTATATGCTCATTTTGTAATGATTAGTATCCTTTGTGCTAGAAAATCGACCTGGGGCTCCTTCGTGGTCAATGGTTTTTGCCCCCAGCATTTTAGACAATAGATTTCACCTCTGACCTTGCTTGTAGGTAATATGATGTATATTCATTCCGTCATTGACATAATATATTGTGCAAATGAAAGGCATTGAATTTTCATGATCATTGTACAGATTATTAGAACATGTACAAAATCAGATGTATTTATGTCATTTATACATTACCCTGTCTTTAGATCTCTAATTCCTTCTTTTTTTGTTTGATTTTTGTGGCTATACAAAGTTTATTTTACTTTCACTATATTTTCAACCTGTAGCTTTGGTTACTAGTCAATCACTAGTCAAAAATCTTAAATGTATGACCAAGTAAAAATTGAAGATTTGCATGAAAAATTTGAATGAAAATACATAATACACTCAGTTTAAACGTTTTATGTTGTTTTTTTATTCCCATCCATCTTTCATATACAGATACAATAGCAGCAGTCATAATTGAGACACAGAGCATAGAAAACCTTGACCAGCCTTTTGGAGTATATCCATAAGCTTGTCTTGCTGTTCATTCTGTTGTGTATTGATGTTGCTGTGATCACCTATTAACCTTGTACCAATATGTTTTCCCTCACCACAAATAGAAAATTGGTCAAAAATATTGGCAGAATATAATTAAAATCATTTGAAAGTTTCTTCCATTGATTGCATATCATTACATCATGAAAACCGGGGCCTCGGTGGCCAAGTGGTCTAGGTAGTTGGTCATGACTACTAATGACCACTAGCCTGTCAGCGCTGAGGTTGTGAGTTCGAATCTCACCTGTGGCGGGGTGTGTTCGACTCCGATCTTAATTTACAAGGATTGCCAATTTTCCTACCGAAGGTCGGTGGTTCTCTTCAGGTACTCGGGCTTCCTCCACCAATAAAAACTGGCCGCCGCGTATAGCCAAATGTGCTGAAAGCGGCATAAAACCTTAACTAAACAAACAATCATCATGAAAACCATTTCACACTTGCAGTATTTAATGAAGTTGAACTAAGTATTTATTTGAAACTCAAAATCAGATTTAAAGTGCCTCAATTTAGTTATTGAGCTGATAGTATAACATTCTATAAATAATAAGTATTATTCTTTAGTAGTACATGTAGTTATGGTATTATTTATCAGGACTGGGCATTCATTTCATAAAAACAACAGTGTAAAGAATTTAATATACAATTTATCGTATGGTTGATGGAGGCTACTTTAAATAAAAAGTAAAACAGTTTGTTTATGGTTTGTCTTTACATGCCAGATTATTGGCAGCCATTTTCTTATTATATGTTCACACAGTCATGTTACCTTCATCATTTATTCATTAGAACATTATGCTTTAGAATGTGTAATAAAGCCATTTCACAAAATAGTCTCAAATAAATGGGTAATTATAAGAAGTAAAATAGGTCTGTGATAATGATCAGATAACATTTATTTGTACTGGAGAGTTTCGACAAATATCACTGCAGAGATTTGTCAAAAATTACTTTTTGAATATTTTCATATTTATTTTCTTGTTAAAGAGAAATATGGAGCAGATTTTTAGCCTTTGAATCCGAGGTTGGAGATTTAGCTTGTATCCAGAAAGTTGAAAAAAGGCGAGCACAGGCTATAGAAAAGGTAAAGCTCCGTACAATACATTGTTCTAATATAAATGCATACTGATTTAAAAGACATTATATTTATATCTATGCTTATAATTTCCCAAATGACTGTAGATGGTAATTCTTAGTTGGGACTGAATCAACCCTATGTATTAGTGAATTTATCATGTACATTAGCACCCTAATCTGTTTTTCATATTGCAAAACATAATGTACACCAATAAAGACCGAGGGACAACCAACAAAATACTGCATGTTCAAAATGTGAAGGAGTTTACATTAAGATCTCAACTTTTCAGTTCTAGGCTAGATAAGTTGTGAAAAAGAAAGAAAATAATAGAATTATACACGAGAATTATTCAATACTAAATTAAAGCTGTTACTGTAAAAAAGAGTTAACAAAATGTAATACATGTAGTTGTATTCTTAGAATGCTCACTTTTACAAATTTACATGACCCTGGCTTACTGTGATTTAGATTTATACATCTTTTATGCCAAAAATGTAATTCAGAAGTCATCTGCATATATTTAATTAGAAACTACTAAAAGTAAACTTAAATTAATTTGCATAGAGAATAATATATTTTTTCTCTCCATTTTAATTTTATGGATATGAAAGTTTTTCTTCTACAGGTAGTTGGTAATGTTTCATCAAACCAATTAATCTTGTCAATACTATCAGCAGTATTACTATTAAAGGGACAAAACCATCACATCATGATGAGCATTTAAGAAATATTAATTGAAAAGTTTATATATTTATTTCATTGTGTGTTGCTCTCTCATCATCTTAATAAATAGGGCATGTCTTTTTAATAACATCTTTTTTTTATTTAAAGGTGCAAGAATTTGAAGACAAAGACACAGCTTTATTAATAGACCGATACAAATATATAGACTTGTATCCTTGTACACAGACTGAACTCAAAGCTATCGGTTATTATGTAAGTTACAAACACTGAATATTCAGGGTTTATAGAATTCACACATGTACATGAATAAAACTTGATTTAATGAGTTATTAATTATCTAAATTATTGGTTATTAGAAAAATAAAGATTGTTGAAAAAGCTGCATATAATATGTGGATGTTGTAACTTATCTGTGATAGTTTTGCCAATGAATAGTACAACAAACGAATCTTTCCACAAAAAATTTATTTACGATGAAAGTTATAAAATGATATTATGTATCATTCTTATGCTAATTTTTTGCCACATCAGAATTTGGTATTGAAAAAAAACTGTTTGGAAGGAATAAAAAGTTTTCCTCGTAGAGTTAAAGGGATCTGGACCATAAATGACCTCATCATTCTAACAAATCTCCTGAATGTTCCATACAATATAAACAACCTCGGTGGTCTCGTGGTAGCGTGCTCGCCCCGAGTGCGGAAGGTCCCGGGTTCAACACCCGGCCGGGTCAAACCAAAGACATTAAAATTGGTATTTGCTGCTTCTCCGCCAAGCACGCGGCATCTAGGAGTAAGAGCAAAGACTGGTCGGCTCGGAGTCAGTATAATGTGTCCGAGTGAGGTGATATGTCTTGCTGCGGACGTTTCCTCGTGAGCTAGCACATTAAAAATCCGACTTAGCATGTCGGTCTAGTACAAAGCAGGGATCATATTCATTATCATATCAACATGTTCTCGTCCTGTTACGCACCTGGTTGCCACTGGACGTTAAACAATAATTCATCCATCCATCCTTACAATATAATGGCAAAGACCTCGGTATTTATCAGCAAATTATGGGAACACAAAATACCTAATCTTATTTTAGTGGACCCTACATACAAACTACAAAGTGTGTTTCAACAAGAGAAAAATTTATCTTAAGAATCCCTGCTTCAAACTTTTTTTTTTTTCTCAGAATTTCAGTAAAAATTCTTAGAAAGGTCGAATAAGGATAAGTTTAGCCTACCCACTTTCTGGGAAAAAAACATTTACTAATAGTGCAAAATTTACGGTATTTCTCATATATAATTTTAGAATATATGTAACGTAAACTGTGAGCTTTGAGGTGAATTTTACTGGTGGCTTAAAATGAATGTAGAAGGTAGCAGGGAATTTTTTATATTAGGCAAAATCCAAATTTGAATCATGTGGCAAAAAATCAGATTTCCAGCTGTATATTTTATGGATTCACAAATATCTGAAAAATTTCATCACAGTAAAATCGTTTGTTGTACTATAAAACCATATTTTAACTAATAACAGAAAAATTGAACAAAGTTTCAGCGGCAATAGTACTTATTTTGTATGGTGCTAGTGATTTCCAAAGAACTTTCCACCTCAGACCATTGCAGAATTTATTCCTATCTTCAGAGAAAAAATGTAACAATGAAAACATTTCTTACTTCATGTAACAAGTAACCATATAGAAAAAGAAGGTCTGATCATTATAGGTCATAATATGGATGGATTAGGTCTTAATTATGTAGACACAAAAGTAATTCATTCAAGAGTGGCACAGGAATTTCTAAGTTAAATCAATTTACCTGCTTGGTGATGATTAATCCTGACCAGCTCTTCTTGTGCTATAAATTCGGCATTTGACTTTTATTGTAGCGGCAACATCATAATGCATTCCTAAAGTTTTGGTAAATTTTCAACATTTAAGTCTGAATGTGAACTGTAAAGTTGTTCACAACACCCATATTATTCCAATTCTGCAAAGCTTAATAATGACAGATTATAGAACTACTGCAAGAATGGTACCATGGTCTTTTATATTTTTTTAAAATAAGTCTGAGGTAAAAGTTTGATGACCATGTGTTTATTATGATTAGAGAGAAGGGAGTACATAATTCATATAATTTCTAATTTCCTAGACATAGATGGAGAGTAGCATTTATTTCAGGGGGCCGCAGGTTGTCGTGTGGTTTGGGTAGTTTGTCTTCTAATGGTCACTAGCTGGTCATCGATGAGTTAATCTCATGGCAAGTTGTATTCGACTCCAATCTTATTTGTCCAGGAAAGCCAGTTTTCCTGTCTTAGATCCGTGGTTCTTTCTGGGTTCTCCTGCTTGTGCTGAAATTGCATAAAACCCAAATCAATCAAAACATTTATTTCTATTAAATATAAATTCTCAGCTTTCAGTAAAGCCTTCATACAATGTATGTTACTATTGGTAGTAAGGTATTGTATTTAATCCAGAGAGAGTCTACCCTTTCTTATGACAAACTCAAATAAAAATCCAATCTAATTAAAATTAGTTCTCCGCACTTGCTCTTTATTTTGGTTCGGTTGTAGGAGCAAATGAGAACTAATTTTAACTACATTGACAAAAATCCAGTGAAAATTTTAACATTTATTTTATTTTTCTTCAAAGTTTTTGTTATTGGAACAAATAAAAGTAGCAAAATTGATGCAAATGACTTTTTTGGCATGTACAAAAAAATGTAGACTGTTCATTGCATACAGTTAAGTATGATGAATGTGACATGCAATGATACTTGTCAGAAAATAAAAAAGTTAGTAGAGTCCAAGCCATGACATTATAAAGGACATGCTAGTTCGCATACTGGAATATTTGGGGTTGATTGATCAACACAGTTTTGTATAAAAAAAAAATGGAAATAATAGATAGAAAATTCCCTGTTTTTATAAGAATTGCATATGTAAGTAAAAAAACAAATAACAGGCTAGGCCAAAATAACACACCCAAATAACAAAATCAGATTTACAGACCCTCAGAAAAAAAAATTGCATAAAAAGAGCACAAAACAAAAGCAGAAACAACAGAGTAAAGATAGTCTGACATGGTACAGACACTGAGTGGTGGTGGGGTTAAACCAGTTTTATGGATACCAAAACCTTCCCCTTATCTATCCTGATCCTCTGGTGTATAAAACCTTGTTTATGTCATCTGTGACACTAAATGTTTTCATTCAGCATTATTCAGACTTTACACAATTATTCCAGTCAGATTGAAGATATCATAGATTTGTCATGTGTGGAAAGCCATTTTTAGTTCACTTAGGCCAAAGTGCCATGTGATCTATTGCCATCACTTGGAGTCCGTCGTCGTTGTCATCATCATCGTAAACTTACTGGAAGATCTTCTTGTCTGAAAGCACTTGACCAATTGGAACAAAAGTTGGCAGCAATGGTCCTTAGGTGGTCCTCTGTCAGAATTATATCCAAAGACCATGTCCACCATCCAAGATGGCCACCAGAGCCAAACATAGTTTAACATAGGACCCTATCGGGAATTTAATTAAAGATATTCTTGTCAGAAATGACTGGGCCAATTGGAAGAAAATTTGGCAGCAATGGTCCTTAGGTGGTTCTCTTTCAGAATTATATCTGATGACCCCAAACGTCATCCAAGATGGCCGTGGGAGCCGATCATAGTTTTACATAGGACACTATGGTAAATTTACTTGAAGATCTTCTTATCTGAAACCACTTGGCCAATTGGAAGAAAACTTGGCAGCAATGGTCCTTAGGTGGTCGTCAATCAGAAATATATCCAATGACCAAGTCCACCATCCAAGATGGCCACCAGAGCCGAACATTTTTTAACATAGGACCCTATTGGGAATTTAATTAAAGATCTTGTCTAAAACCACTGGGCCAATTGGAAAAAAACTTAGCAGCAATGGTCCTTAGGTGGTCCTGTTTCAGAATTGTATCTGTTGACCCCGCCCACCATCGAAAATAGCTGCCAGAGCCGAACATTGTTAAACATAGTACCCCATGAGAAATTTACTTAAAGATCTTCTTGTCTAAAACCACTGGGACATTTGGAAAAAAACTGGCAGCAATGGTCCTTAGTTGCTCATCTTTCAGAATTATATCCTGTGACCCCACCCTTCATCCATTGTTCATTAGTTTAGAAACTTTAAAAAAAAAAAAAAAAAACTGTGAAAAAAAATGGCACACCAGTTTCGGTAGTTTTCATAAATAGATCAATCCATGAAGTTAAAAACCCATCAAAATATGAATTGTTCTTAAAATATTAACCTAGTAAATGGTCAAATCTAATGTTAAGTATGCTTCAGAGTACAGCTATTGGATCAAAAACTGTTTATTTATATACTGATTTTAAATATTGTTGCAAATTAAAATAGCTTTTCATTTCAACATGTTTTTTTACGTCAAAATCCATGAAATTAAGAATCCCAAAAATATGTATGCCTTTTTTCACCAATCCACAAAAAGAAATGACAACAAAAATAAATTCACAGTATGGGCCTAATGTAACTGTTTCTTAGGGGCCTCGGTGGCCGAGTGGTCTAGGTAGTTCGTCATGACTACTAATGATCACAAGCCTGTCAACACTGAGGTTGTGAGTTCCAATCTCACCTGTGGCGTGGTCTCCGATCTAAATTGATATTAATTTATTAATTTCATTGTGAATTGATTGTTTATATTTGCATAAAGGTTCCAGATGAGTGATATAGGCTCTTATCTCATTCAATTTACAGATAACAGTTAATTTAAGATTATAAATATTGGCATTTTACATATAATTTTAATACTTTTGAGAGTTACCGGGTACATTTGTAAAATAATTATAAATAAACAAACAAATAGGTGACAAATAATAAAACGCTTATTCATCATGCTAATCAGAGGTCAACTTAACAAAATTTAAACGTATGGCCAATAGGGCCAGTCAGAGCATAAATTTACTAGCCCTACTCAATTAAAATTTGCCCTAACAATACTGTCTAAGTGAAAATATAGTCAGGCCAGTGCTTAAGTCTACCCCTGCTAATTCTGTTAAACAAATCAGTGTATAATCACTAAGTGATATAGTTCTGTAATTATTACCATTGTATCAGTTTGTACAATGTTTTTCAATCGATCCCTTGTTTATATATTGATTTGTGGGTATCTTTAACGGACTAATTGATCCGTAAATGGCTCTTACAGTACAAACTATTGTGAATTGTAATCAGTGACTTCAATAAGTTAATCACGTGTCTGTCTGCAAAATTTAGATAAGGATCATTAAGCAGTCTATAACAACTCAAAAATGCATCAAAAATCAATGTCAAACAGTTACAGCTATTGGTTCAAGGACTGTACTTTATATGAAATATGTTTTTGACGTATCACTAGTTTTTTAGCTCATCTTTACCAAAAAATTGAAGAATTGGCCAAAAATATTTTTAAAAAATCTGGAGCATTGGAGACCAGACTTTAATGATCATAAGAAATACATGATGGCCTTTCCAAATGTTAGTGAGATCTGTAAAATTAAGCACAGACAAAATGTTATTCTATAACTAACAAAACAATGGGAAAATTCCTTTTTTTTCACTGACTACATTAACTGAATGAGTAATTGTAACAGTACTGTGGGACTGCCTCTGGTGGTCGTGTAATATTGTGCTCGCCTCTTGTGTGGAAGGTTGCTGGTTTGATCACCGGCCGGGTAAAACCAAAGACATTAAAATTGGCATTTGCTGCTTCTCTACCAAGCATGTGGCATCTAGGAGTAAGAGCAAAGGACTTGTCGTATCTGAGTCAGTATAATGTGTCTGGATGGGGTGACATGTCTTCTTGCACACTGTTACCTGAGCTACCACATTATAAATCTGGCTCAGCATTTAAGTCAAGTACAAGTCAGGGTTCATATTCATATCATATCAACATGTTCTCACCCTGATGTGCATTAAATGATTGCTACTGGACATTAAACAATAATTCATCCATCCATCAATACTGTTGTTTGAGTAAACTGTAGATTCCTTCTGCTTGGAGTAAACTTACCTTTAGATTTACCATATTGTCAAATTTCATTCTTTGACAAACTTTAATTTTGAACAGGAAGACATCCCTGTCATTTTTCATCAAAATATCCCATCATCTTAACTTTCATATAAGAAAACTGTCTTTGAACTCAAATCTCCTAAATTCTGGTCTACATATCTGAGTTTTCATTATTTTTATTGATTACCCTTGGTAGTCTTTAAACCCCAACCAGTTTTCAATAAACCCATTCCAACAATTTACAAATACCAAAATCCCTGAATACCAAATTAAAGATAAAAATGAACAGCAAAAGGAAGTTTTTTTTTCAATGGTTTATTAGAAGTACATTCTAGATTTCCTTTTTAATTGGTCTTACATCATGTTGTAGTCAGCACAATGACATCTGTCAGTACTTTTCTAATTTAGGTTTGTTATCCCATCATCCTTATACCTAATTTTCTTTGGGGCCTCGGTAGCCGTGTGGTCTGGGTAGTTCGTCATGACTACTAATGATCAGTAGTCTATCAACGCTGAGGTTGTGAGTTCGAATCTCACCTGTACAACTCTGATCTTAATTGACAAGGATTGCCAATTTTCCTACCGAAGGTCGTGGTTCTCTGCGGGTACTCCGGCTTCCTCCACCAATAAAAACTGGCCCCCGCTAAATAGCCAAATGTGCTGAAAACGGTGTAAAACCCCAACTAAACAAAAAAAACTATTTTTTTTCATTTCTACATAGATTTGATATATCAGATTTCACTACATATATGGGTATTCACCAAATGTTTCTAAACCTTCAAGTTAAAAAATAAAATAAAACATTTAGATCAAAAATGATTTCTTTGCAGGATCTAGTAAAACAGCAGGTGGTTCAGGCTCCATCTAGTTCTGTTACTAAAGCTGTGATGATAGAAGAGGATAATAAGAAGAAGCCAGAATATCCTAAACCTGACACAGATCAGATGATTCCATTTAAACCTAAAGCTATTGTCGGTAATTATTTTCCTGTGATGTTATGTGAAGCTGTGTTACAATATCTGTTACAAAGTAAATCATTTGTCGTTAGAATTTCAAGCATGATTTATGGTACTGATAAATAGCTCTTTCTCTTATGATTAGCCCAATCATAGATTTATCTACATCTAAAATGGTTAGATATTAAAGCCATTTAAGGACGACATCGAAAGTTCAACGTAGAATAAAAAACTTAATTCAAATAGTTTGGGGGGGGGGATAAAAATCACTGCAAGTTTTGTTATCTGACATCGAAAATTTCGGATTCAAGTTCGGCCCTAATATAAGTTTTGACTTTTAAAGCAAATAAAAGCCATCAAATCGTACCGAAAAGCAAATTTTTGGCCGAGAGTATTGGGGCGAAATCAATGATAGTATCTACGTCATTCCAACACTTTATCGATCGTGAATTTTGAATGATATGTATAAAATTATAATTTAAAAGTGCCTTTTTTGATGCATAGATGTACTACAAATACAGATCACTTTTTTCCAATATTTTTTAAAAGTTATGTCAAAGTCAATATACAGAACAAACATACATTGTTGAGGAAAAACAGGACCCATGATACAAAAAGTATTCTCTCAAAGCATATGCCCATATTGGTCAATCAATTTTTCCCAAATTAAGTTAAGAGGGGGGGTGGGGGGAGGGGGGTCAGTGAAAAAACTATGTGAATTAAGTTTTTAATCCTACATTGAACTTTTGATCTCGTCCCTTACTGTAAATTCAGTTATTTTTGTTGACATCAATTTTCTTGGATTGAGAAAAAAGTATTCATGGGTTCACAGTGTGGGAACGGAACTGTACGGTTTTTTAATGTTTTGGTCATTCGGGAGACTGTCAAGCGGGGCTCCGACATTCGAAATAATTTACAGCTACGGAGGAGGTAAGTGTTTTTCATCACTATTATCTCTGGGGCTTACTTGTAATGCATATGAGTAAATGTTTATATCTGTCATTAATATTCTAACATTCAGGGGTGCAGAAAACATTCTTAAGGCAAGAAAACAGGGAAAACATTGAAATGAAACTAAGAGCTCCGACCCAAATTATGCAAATGGTTGTGTTCATTCAGCTGGAATTTTTACTTTAAAAGAATTTTTTTCAAAAAATTTAACCTCTTTTATTAGAATTAATATATAGTTTTTCCTCAAATTTAACTTCAATATGTTTACACTCACTAATAGTTCTAAATCTTTACAAATACATGGCACTAAATATTTTTCACTGTACGGTCGCTTGTCGGTAAACAACTTTCGACTGTATTATCACTTGGAGCAGTCCTGTATTGTTGCTTGGGAGCAGTGTCATGATTTTGGCTAGAGTATGCATGAAAAAACCCGATTTTAGTATTTCTAAATTCAAAATCTCCTTCAGAACTAAAAAAAAGGAGATTAACAAATCAAATTTCTTTAAAACCAACACTGATTTTTTTTCACTATCACATTTATATATTTATACAACTGTCTACACAATTTCTTTTATATAAATATGCTTTCGTGTTTTCAAAAATCACTTTCCACTTCAAAGTACTAGTACTTGAGACGACCTCATCATTTACAGAAGTGTACACTCACACACACGTAAGATTTATATTACTATTAACAAACAAGCTGACAAATACTAATACAAGATAATTGTAAGACTTTGTTTCTTATTTGGAAAACCTAAAATGAACTTATTCATTAAAACTTCGTTTTCAACTACACAATTATAGTGCGGTTTGCTCGACTTGTATAAAATTGTTATTCTTTTGATGAACGATGTTATGATAAATCCGATAATACAAAGCATGTAAAAGCACCTATCAATTTGGAGTTTCACTTTAATATAAGAAGATACAGAGACTTGTTCCCAAATTCATCAGTAAAAAAGAACAGACAACCCATCGTAAAGAAGAAAACTGCAGGCTCCCCCTTTAAACTTTTTAAAAAATATATTTTTCACTTTGCATTTTATTTCGATCCCAATAATTTTGGGATTGTTTTCTGCTGAGCCTTGTTGGTCTCATACAGATAAAGAATTGTGGTTTTTAAATTCCAGCGCTGGAGATATGAAATCCAGCGCTGTAGATCTAAAATCCAGCGCTACAGATCTTAAGTCCACCGCTGAAGATCTAAAGTCTAGCGCTTGAGATCCAAAGTCCAGCGCTACAGATGCTGAAGTCTAGCGCTGGAGATGTTACATCTCCAGCGCTTGAATTTAAATCTGCAGCGCCTGGACTTTAGATCTTCAGCGCTGGACTTTAGATCTATGACACTGGACTTTTAGATCAACAGCGCTGGATTTTACATCTCCAGTGCTGGAATTTCAAAACCACAACTTTTTATTTGTGTGAGACAAACAGGGTTCAGTAGAAAAGCATCCCAAAATTATCGGGATCGAAATAAAATAAAAAGTGAAAAATACAATTTTTAAAAAAGTTTAAAGAGGGAGCTTTTCTTTCTTTTGAGTCCAGCGCTGCAATTCTAAAGTCTAGCGCTGAAGATGGTTGGTGTAAAATCTAGCGCTCGAGATGTTAAGTCGAGCACTGTAGAAGTAACATCTCCAGCGCTCTACTTTATATCTACAGCACTGGACTTTAACATCTCTACTGCTGGACTTTATATCTCCAGCGCTGGACTTTATATCTACAGCGCTTGATTTTACATCTCCAATGCTTGACTTTAAATCTACCGCGCTTGACTTTACATCTCCAGCGCTGGAGTTTTCCTTCTTAAAAAAAGGACTTCAGAATTTCTTGTATACTTGTTGTTATATTGGATAAGGCATCTCCCGTCCACAACCATTAAAGGGACTGAAAATTTCCAGGAGTCTGCATGTACAGGCTATGCATAGTGCACCTACTATCTTTTTTTATCTGTAGTCTCTTTCGAATTACACAATGGACTCAGATTTTTATTTTATACAATTTGTTTTAAAGGGGGTATGAATCACCCGTCCGCAACTCCTTTCAAACAAGATAATAAAATCAATGAAATTTTCAGGGATTCTGTAGAAACAAGTCGCATTGTGAATTTTGATTCGAAAGGTTGTATAATCTTGTATGGGTTTCCAATAGAAAACAGGGCTTTGGCTTTTTAATATATATGATTGATTTAAAGTATGAGCATCATTTTTCCGAAAATCTTCCGAAAATAGTACATGGATTTTTTTTTAGCTTTTCAAGTATGAAGTGGGTGAAGTGAGTGGGGATTGGGGTTTTCATTTCTACTCAGAGGTCGAAGTACCTACCTTTTCTTTAATTGGAGGCAGTTATATCAATCCCTTTCAGAAAAAAATTAATTGTTATCTATAAACTTTGTTTTATCAAAGAAATAAAATTGGGAATTTCAAATTTGAACTTTTATTGGCCGGTTTGCATGAAAGCAAAACCGGCTTATAGTAAAGTGATATCGGACGGGCAAAATCCTTGAAACTTCAAATATATATTGCACGCATATTTAAGTTGTACATCTGGTATTAAGGAACTGTTCACTTAATACTCCCCCACTTGTGAACGTAGTAATTCTTAAGCAAAAATTTACAAAAGACGGTACCTAAGTTGTGTTATCAACTCGTCCTAGTTGTCAATCAAGATTATTGAAACTTTAGAGATAGAATTCATATTATTTTATAATATAGAAATAAGGAGATGTGGTATGATTGCCAATGAGACAACTATCCATCAAAGTTCAGATGAAGTGGATGTAAGCAATTATAGGCAACCGTACGGCCTTCAACAATGAGAAAAACCCATACCATATAGGCGGCTATAAAAGGCCCCGACATGAAAAATATGAAACAATTCAATTGAGAAAACTAACGGCCTAATTTACAACTTAAAAGCTTAATTAAAAACTTTGATATAAAAGAATAATGGAATAGTCGAAATAATGACTTTTTTATGTGCATTTTGTGCGAGCTTTTTTTTTTTTTATCAGTGATTTATTTTCATTTGTGTTGTACTTTTTTGTCTTGTATACTGATTTTCGATTTTTTGTCTTTCTGGTATAGAAAACTACGTGTACGTTAGAATGGTGTACTTGATAGAAGCTTAATCGGCAAAAAATGACTGAATTTATGTTCACTCTTATTTAAATGTTTAATACATCAATATTATAGTGCAGAAATAGAAAACAATGAAATAAATATGCAATGTATTTTATTATTTTGGCCAAGTGATTGTACAGTAAAGCTCCAAGTGATTGTACAGTAAGCGAGCAAGCGATTGTACAGTCAATAAAATTTTCCAACATTAAGAAAATTAATCAATTTTATTTTCTACTGAGACGATGGTTATCAAACTTTCAGAGAGGTAAGACTATATATCAGAAAAGGGTCAATTGTAAAAATTGTTGTAGTGACGATTATTTTTTTGCATTCTTTTAGCATTTTTATTCGCTGTTGATGGAGAATTTTGATCGATTTACTCGGAGCTCAACCATTTTAGGGAAAACTTCTGGGTGCATATGTCGTTTTTAGTATTTCATTGGTCTATATATACATGTAGAATGTTTTCGTTACCAAATCTTGAAGCAGAAACTTAATATAGTAACTTGTGCGTTAATCAAACCTTACATTCAGCGACTTGTTGTTTTTTCGAATGTCGGAGCCCCGCTTGACAGTCTCCCGAATGACCAAAACATTAAAAAACCGTACAGTTCCGTTCCCACACTGTGGGGTTCTTCATTTAATAATTTCAAAATTTGAAAAAATTAAAACTTTTATAATTGAGAAAAACAGTCTAAATATCAATATATAAATGATGAATTGTTGATCCGATCGTTTAATGTCTTATTCATAACCTACTACCTCTATTATGAATAATGCAAAGCCTTTTTCTTTCATTCTTGTTAACAATCGACTTCAACTCTTACCTTTCAATATTTTCTTAAAGTTAAGATATCTGAATTTTGTTCTTAAATTTGTGGGTTGATCTGTCCATGAAATCCACAAAAAGTGCTGTACCATGAATAATAAAGTGTTTCACAGTATTTTTTATTTTGGCTTTGAATGATTTGATTATATGTTGACTCTGATTTTTGTCAAAGCCTGTGACTTTTGTTGCAGAAGTGAGACATAGCGATCCTACATTCCGTCATCGACGTCAGCTGCGTCAACATTTACATTCACCCTGTGGTTAAAGTTTTTTAAATATTAATAACTTTCTTGAAAAATCCTGGATTTTTACCAAACTTGGACAGAAGCTTGTTCGTGATCCAGAGGAAAATTTTGTAATAATGTTTTTCCATTTTTCTGTATTTTACCTAAAAATGGACTTTAGTTTTTCTCCCAGTAAACATTATAGACAGTCTGCAGTTAAAGGTTTTTATTGATTACTTTCTTGAACTATCCTGGATTTTCACCAGACTTTAACAGAAACGTCTTTATGATCAATAAATAACATGTGGAGAAAAATTATGTACTTTCAACTATTACACTGAAAACAGACAACAGTGAAAACATGTGAGATGAATTGTATACACACTTGTTCTATAGAGTTTAATTTTATTAATACTGTAACTACATGTATAACTTTAAATATAAATAAAAAAGTATTTTTAATTTGATTATTAAAAAATATAGAAAATATCTGGGAGAAAAGATTTTAGGGGTGTAAAACTGAATATTCTATGATACCCGTTTTGATGCACAAAATGTACACATTTCTTTGATTTACTACTAATCAGTTGTCCTCAAGACCTAACATGTTTTAAGCAGAAACAATAACACAAAAATTTAATTGTAGATTCAAATGCCACATAACCAAAACATTTACCTGGATACAGTTAGTTGATTAAACATCAGATAACCAAAACATTTACCTGGATACAGGTAGTTGATTACACATCAGACAACCAAAAACATTTACCTGGATATAGGTAGTTGATTACACATCAGACAACCAAAACATTTACCTGGATACAGTTAGTTGATTACACATCAGATAACCAAAACATTTACCTGGATACAGTTAGTTGATTACACATCCGATAAGAATGGGAATTACGTTTTACTACAGTTAGTTGATTACACATCAGATAACCAAAACATTTACCTGGATACAGTTAGTTGATTACACATCAGATAACCAAAACATTTACCTGGATACAGGTAGTTGATTACACATCAGACAACCAAAACATTTACCTGGATACAGGTAGTTGATTACACATCAGACAACCAAAACATTTACCTGGATACAGGTAGTTGATTACACATCAGACAACCAAAACATTTACCTGGATACAGTTAGTTGATTACACATCCGATAAGAATGGGAATTACGTTTTACTACCCATTTTTAATTAAAAAAACATTAAATAACATAAAAATTTAATTGTAGATTCAAATGCCACATAACCAAAACATTTACCTGGATACAGTTAGTTGATTACACATCAGATAACCAAAACATTTACCTGGATACAGTTAGTTGATTACACATCCGATAAGAATGGGAATTACGTTTTACTACCCATTTTTAATTAAAAAAACATTAAATAACATAAAAATTTAATTGTAGATTCAAATGCCACATAACCAAAACATTTACCTGGATACAGTTAGTTGATTACACATCAGATAACCAAAACATTTACCTGGATACAGGTAGTTGATTACACATCAGACAACCAAAACATTTACCTGGATACAGGTAGTTGATTACACATCAGACAACCAAAACATTTACCTGGATACAGGTAGTTGATTACACATCAGACAACCAAAACATTTACGTGGATACAGTTAGTTGATTACACATCAGATAACCAAAACATTTACCTGGATACAGTTAGTTGATTACACATCCGATAAGAATGGGAATTACGTTTTACTACCCATTTTTAATTAAAAAAACATTATTTTTTAGTTCCTGGTTCCCATCCTGTGTCGGGAGGGGAATTCCCACCACCACCTGCTGCAGCCAGTCTGATGACGATGTTACCACCACCTGAGTGTTTTCATGTAAGTTAGTTGTTTTACCACTCAGAATAATACATAATTACAAACACATCAGTTATGACGAAGTTGATATATTATACTTCAATAGACTTGGTTCACAGTGTTATTTAATGGGTTATGATATTTTTACTCTTGAGGCATTACATTTTAGATTTTAAACACGCAGATTTTAACAAATATGTTAAAATTGAAAAATTAACTATTTCTCACTTGACATATCATTAGCTCACCTGGCCATAGGCCATGTGAGCTATTGCCATCACTTGGCGTCCGTCGTCGTCGTCGTCTGTCGTCGTCGTCGTCTGTAAACTTTTTCAAACGTTAACTCGTCCTAAACTACTGGACCGACTTCAACCTAACTTTGCAGAATTGTTCTTTAGGGCATCTGGAAAATTTCTATCGTTTAAAATTTTTGAAATGTCGAAAAACATGGCTGTCGTTACTATAAATAGAACATAGGGGTAAATTGCTGTTTTTTGCTAATAACTCAAAAACCGTTACAGATATCGAAAATCTGACATGGGGTAAAATTGATCAGCATGACAAGATCTACGTACCCTGAAATTTTGAAGGAAATTCCAAAACCCATTTAGGAGTTATTGCCCTTTTTTCACATTTTAGGCTTTTTTTTATGTTATTATTTCAAAAATCTTCTTCTCTGAAACTACTATTCAAAATCATATGAAACTTGGTAAGATTGTTGCTTAGGGTACCCTGCATAGAACTGATGTGGGGATTTTTGATTCGTCGAAAAACATGGCTGTCGTTACTATAAATAGAACATAGGGGTAAATTGCTGTTTTTTGCTAATAACTCAAAAACCGTTACAGATATCGAAAATCTGACATGGGGTAAAATTGATCAGCATGACAAGATCTACCTACCCTGAAATTTTGAAGGAAATTCCAAAACCCATTTAGGAGTTATTGTCCTTTTTTCGTCAAATTTTCATAATTTAACATTTTTCGTCATTTATCTCCAAAACTATTTGAGATAGAAGTGAAATGTAAATTTGAAAAATGTTTGCCATGTTGAGATCTACATACCCTGAAATTTTAAAGGAAATCCCAAAACCCATTTAGGAGTTATTGCCCTTTTTTGTCAAATTTTTAAAATTTTAACATTTTTGCATTTATCTCCAAAACTATTTGAGATAGAAGTGAAATGTAAATTGAAAAATGTTTGCCATGTTGAGATCTACCTACCCTGAAATTTTGAAGGGAATCCCAAATTCTATTTAGGAGTTATTGGTTTGTGTAATTTGAGGTCGGGTTCTGTTACATTTATTTAAGGTTCACCCTTATTCCTGGTCAATTTTGTCAACTTCCTGCCAGGACTACCACCATCAGGGAACATATTTTAACATTAAACCTTATGAAAAATAAATCTTCAACAAATTTTCCCTGAACAATTGAACCAATTGCAACAAACTTGGTCAAATAGTTGATTAATTGTCCAATGAAAACCAGACTCCAGGTGAGCGATACAGGCTCTGGTGAGCCTCTTGTTTTACAATCAGATAATGACAATTTTGAATGAAAGTTTGTGTTCTGTTGCCAAAGATGTTACTCAAAACAATACACTAGAAACCAATATTTGACCAATCACAGCTGAATTTGGATTTTGCAGAAGACATAATCTCATGTGGGAATAAAAATTAACAAAGTGTATCAAATTGTTACAAAGTTAAAGATTTCTTTGTGTGTGTGTGAGGGAGAGATTTTTATGTGACTAAATAAACAGTAGTAGACAATTTTGCAGATAAAAGATGAAATTGACCTTTACATTTCAATACAATACGTTCAAGAATTTTATGCTCATTGCTTATAATTAGTACTTATTAATTGTAGGGACCACATGTTTTAATGGATAAGTTTATAGACCATATGAAGAATCTTTTATTACCAGAAGGTAAGAACCATTGCAGAGTGTTGTCGTTCTACTTGATTGGGATCTTAGAATGTTTATTAACAGCACAATAAACCAATTTTGTGTAATCAACTCTTCCTATGGCTTTTAACCCAAATCATTGAAACTTTGCAGAATGTTATGGACATATTCAAGGTATGCATGAAGGAGTATGATGTCATCTGAAGAATTTTTTGGGGATTTTCCACGTTGTGGAACTTAGCCATTTTTTGTAAGAATTGTGTATGGAGGTTACCAATTTTGTGTGATCCTCGTACAGCATTTAACCTAGATATTGAAACGTAAGAGAATGTTAATTGACATATTGAAGATGTACATGAAGGTGTATGATGTCATTTGATGAATTTTTTCCAGATATAGTATGTTGTGGAATTTGGTCATTTTTTGCAACAATTGTATATGTATAAAGAAGGTACTAATTGTGTGTAATCAACTCTTCCTACAGCTTTTAAACCAGATCTTTGAAACTTTTCAGAATGTTTATAGCCATATTGAAGATGCATGTGAACGATTATGTTATTTGAAGAATTTTTTATGGATTTTCCATGTTGTGGAACTTTTTTTTTCATAAAAAATTATTCATGAAGGGTACCTATTTTCTGTTAATTACCTCTTTTTCACACCTTAATCCAGATCTTTGAAACTTTGCAAAATAGTTATGGAGATATTAAACATGTGCAGTAAGGAGAATTATGCCATTTGAGTAATTTTTTGTAATATTTTGAATTTCTTTTTTTATTTTTATTACTGGTCATCATATAACTACCTTTGGTATGTGGTGGATATTACATGTAATCATTTTCTACACATTATTTGCAGCCTGGCCTTTTGAATCATTGACCCAATTTTATACAATATTAGACACTAATTAGGTTAACATTTTATAGTTCCAGCCACTATGGAAAATGGTGTAGAAGGAATGCTTAAACCAGATGCAGGCACTCAATATTCTATAGACATTGCACTGGGTAGAAAACGTAGAATTACCGAAGGAGAGGATAGTGACGATGAGAACTCGGAAACGGCGCCACCTCTACATGATATTTATAGAAGTCGACAACAGAAACGTATCAAGTGAACCTTTTAAGTTTTTATTTCGGAGAGAATTTTACAAAGAAGAAACATTAAATAGTGGTTTTGTTTCTGCTGGAAAACAGAGTTGTGTGTTCAAATAAGTTGTGTTGTATAAATGACACAAAATATGGAATGATAATCTCTTATTGCACACTTATTTCAAAAGAATAGAATATGACACTTCCGAAAGACTGAGAACAGAGAAATTGGGTAGTTCCAATGTTCTGAGGAAAAGACATTTTTAAGTGGTCTGAAAAGCATTTGAGTTGGAGCAAACATAATTTCACTATTTCATTTTCTTATTGATTTTACGAGACATTCTTTTATTCTATAGTTATTTTATATAACTGTTTATGTTTACTGTCCATATTATAATTACTGTGATGATTAGGACAATTAGAATGGAACTTATGAAAATATTTATTTTGGAAGAAGTATACCAGTGTGAGAGCCCTGAGGGAGAACTGTAATGTTAAACATTGGTACAAAAGAGTTATAAACTGATTTTGCATATAATAACAGGGCCTATATATACAATACATAGTCATTGTTGGAAAACATAAAATTTATTTGGGGAAACTTTAGCCAAGCTTTTTCCCATGTTTCACAGTGAGTCCAAATAAATGTTATATATTCCGACAATCACTTTGTATTTTCTTTATCTTGCAATCATAAAATTGCTCCGTTAGATGCTTAAAATTAAGTTTGAAGATGAAATCAAGCTGTCGTGAAAAGGGGGGAAATGCCATGACGTAATCTAGTACATTTACTACTCTACCCAAGCTCTTCATGTTAACAAGTACCAGTAGACTTTATTAGGTCATTGACCTAATACAACATAAGTTTATTCTACCCCTGTTAGTAGACTGGAAATGGTTTGATTGCAAGATAAAATATTCTATAATATATGACTTACAAATGGGAGAAGCTTTTATAAGTTTTGTTAAGATTGATCTTGTTGTATCAGTAATTCTTTACTGCTTTGTTCATTATAAAAACTTCATCTAGGACGAAAACAGGAGAAGTAAAGCACAGTAAGGAGAAGTTCATTTCTCCACATAGATGAGATAATAAATCATTAGCAGGATTTTTTAATAAAATTTTACAATATTTCAAAAGTCTCATATTCTCTAAATTTATTGAATACCTCGAACATTTTAATATTAAAGAACGGGTTAATTCTGGACATAAAGACTTTGGATATGGTGCTGTGTTTACTGATTTATCAAAAAATTTGGATATGGTGTTGTGTCAAGTGATTTAGTAAAAACTTTCGATATGGTTTATAAAAAACTTTGGATATGGTGGTGTGTCCTCTGATTGATCAAAAACTTTAGATATGGTGGTGTGTCCAATGATTTATCAAAAACTTTGGATATGGTGTTGTGTCCACTGATTTATCAAAAACTTTGGATATGGTGGTGTGTCCTCTGATTGATCAAAAACTTTGGATATGGTGATGTGTCCAATGATTTATCAAAAACTTTGGATAAGGTGTTGTGTCCACTGATTTATCAAAAACTTTGGATATGGTGGTGTGTCCTCTGATTGATCAAAAACTTTGGATATGGTGGCGTGTCCAATTATTTATCAAAAACTTTGGATATTGTGGTGTGTCCGATAATTTATCAAAAACTTACCATAAATATTTTATCATTAAGGGCTCAACACATAATGGGACTTTTCATTTATTGAAGAACAATGCTGAAAATGAAGCAGAATAAAGTTATTTTTCTAGCATCTTATATATTTTACCAACATCAGGCTAATTTAAAATCCTTTTCACAAATGTTCATATTTTTGGGCCAAAATGGGCCTTGACACCCTACACCTTTGATATTTTGATATCAATAATTATCTCCCATAAGCTGAATGATGGTGGATTAACTCCCTTTGACTTAATGCTAATCTGTGAGTGTTTGTTGCCTTCCTCATGATAGAATTTTCTTCTCTTGTCTTATCTCATCTACCGGTAGATCATAATGATCATTTTGTATTATCTTCTAAGGGGGGGGGGGAGGGGGGGGTGCTCGTGCTCCAGCAATGCTCAGACTTCATCCTCAAGATCTCTTCCAGCTAGTACCTGTACCTAGAATCTATGGACCCTCTTTTGGACCACCTACAGATTCCGGTTTTGCGTCATCAGAATTATTCGCCCTGCCACCGCCTCCTCATTTACAGTCACATCCACCATTTAATACGCCATCCTTGCAGTCATCAATTAACTATTCAGATTCCCTGCCATGTTGCAAATGGAAATTGTGCAAGAAGTAATAGAGGAGACTGTGGCCAGTATAACAACAGACATTTGAACTGTATGGTTGATGTCCCTAGTACAGTGCTTTGTCAAATTCTATAGTAAATAAAATATTAGGAATTTCTTACATGCATTACTGGAATAGAACTAGTACGTGTTTTTGTCGAATTTGTTATAAAATCAAATATTAGGAATTTCTACCACGCCTTGCTAGAATAGTCACTAGTACATTGTTTTGGTCAAGTTTAATAACCAAACAATAGATTTGTAGCACCCATACCAATTAATAACTGTACCAAGTTTGGTTGCAGTTGGACTTATGGTGTTGGAGGAGTTAACGTTTGAAAAAGTTAACGGACGACGAACGACGGACGGACGACGGACGCCAAATGATAGCAATAGCTTACATGACCCTTCGGGTCAGGTGAGCTAAAAAGCCAAAAATGTCAAACAAGAGGCTCTCAAGAGCCTGAATCACTCACCTGGCAAACAATGACTATAAACTAAATTAATATATTAATGTTTTTTTGTAAATTAAACTGAGTATTTAAGGTCACATAAAATGCTGAAAATACCTTTAAAAGCCTTTCAAGAACCTCTGGAAAGAAATGGGCATGAGTTCTCCCTATGCTTGATTAAGATACAGTCATGGTCAATCTGATGATTCACAATACAACATACAAGCTTTAATTCATCTTCAAATACAAGTATAAATCTTTTGGTCTATATGTTGTCTTCGTTTTTAAAATGTTTGAAAGAAGTTATGTAAAAATTGTGGGTTAAGGCTTTTTATTGTACTTGAAAAGGAAGTATTGCAGGAACAATCATGCTAAGTTTCATCCAAATCCCCCTAGTAGTTTCAGAGGAGAAGATGTTTGAAAATTTGTTAACAACGATGATGACAGACACCAAGTGATGGCAATTAAAAGCTCACATATTATGAAGTTTAATCATTGTTATACAACATTCTCATCATCACCATTCACTAAGGATACCATGTTTACTTTAAAAACCAAATATTGTTGAAATCCGAGCAAGTGTAAAAAATGGCGGGAAAATGGCAGCCATTTTAAAAATGGCTGTCCAAAACAAACTTTCATCATCACCATTCAACTTGGCATACCATGTTTGCCATCAAAGTAGCTTTCATCTTCATTTTATTTCTATAATTCAGGAAAAAATAGCAAAAAACAGCATTTTGACTCCTATGTTCTATTTTTAGTAAGGGCGGACATGTTTTTCGACCAATCCATAATCCAAGCATTAACTTTTTGCAGGATACCCTAAGGAACAATCTTACCAAGTTTCATTTGATTTTGAATAGTAGTTTCAGAGAAAAAAATTTTTGAAATAATAACATAAAAAAAAGCCAAAAATGTCAAAAAGAGCAATAACTCTAACATCAGTTGACAGATTTTCACGAAAATCAGCACACAGGTAGCTCTCATCATGCTGAACACTTTCAACCTGCCAGAATTTGCCGTAACCTGATGATTTTTGAGATATTTGCGAAAAACTGTTGTTTGACCCCTATGTTCTATTTTTAGTAACAGTGGCCATGTTTTTCGACGGATCAAAAATCGAAGCATAAACTTTGTGCAGGATACCCTAAGGAACAATCATGCTAAGTTTTGTCCAAATCCATTCAGTAGTTTCAGAGAAGATTTTTGAAATAATAACATATAAAAAGTGCAAAATTTGGAAAAAATCAGGAAAAAGGGTGATAACTCTGAAATGAGTGGTTGGATCTTCTTCAAAATTTCAGGGCAGGTAGATCTTGAGGTGCTGATCACTTTTACCCTATGCCAGAATTTTGATATCTGTGACCGTTTCTGACTTAATTGCAAAAAACTGCGATTTACCCCTATGTTCTACTTTTAGCCATGACGGCCAT
Organism: Mytilisepta virgata; assembly: GCA_028015205.1. Lineage (NCBI taxonomy): Eukaryota > Metazoa > Mollusca > Bivalvia > Mytilida > Mytilidae > Mytilisepta > Mytilisepta virgata. The sequence goes on from CM051516.1 coordinate 1,585,399, forward strand.
GTTTTTATACGAATCAAAAATCCAAACAATAGATTTGTAGCACCCATACCAATTAATAACTGTACCAAGTTTGGTTGCAGTTGGACTTATGGTGTTGGAGGAATTAACGTTTGAAAAAGTTAAAGGACGACGGACGGACGGACGACGGACACCAAGTGATAGCAATAGCTCACATGACCCTTCGGGTCAGGTGAGCTAAAAAGGGCAATAACTCTAACATCATTTGACAGATTTTCATGAAAATCAGCACACAGGTAGCTCTCATCATGCTGAACACTTTCAAACTGCCAGAATTTGCCGTAACCTAATGATTTTTGAGATACTTGCGAAAAACTGTTGTTTGACCCCTATGTTCTATTTTTAGTAGCAGTGGCCATGTTTTTGACGGATCAAAAATCGAAGCATAAACTTTGTGCAGGATACCCTAAGGAACAATCATGCTAAGTTTTATCCAAATCCATTCAGTAGTTTCAGAGGAGAAGATTTTTGAAATAATAACATAAAAAAAAGCCAAAAGTCAAAAGAGGGCAATATCTCTAACATCAGTTGACAGATTTTCATGAAAATCAGCACACAGGTAGCGCTCATCATGCTGAACACTTTCAACCTGCCAGAATTTGCCGTAACGTAATGATTTTTGAGATACTTGCGAAAAACTGTTGTTTGACCCTTATGTTCTATTTTTAGGATACCCTAAGGAACAATCATGCTAAGTTTTATCCAAATCCATACAGTAGTTTCAGAGGAGATGTTTGAAAAATTGTTAACGACAACAGACGACGACGGACGCCAAGTGATGAGAAAAGCTCACATGGCCTTTTAGGCCATGTGAGCTAAAAAGAAGAAACTAAAGGGACAAATATACCTAAATTTAATCCATTGGACAGACAAACCCGAGACAAATGAACAACCACAACAAATAAGAACACTGAAAACTAATAAATAATGAACATGAATTCCTATAAAAACCGAGAGTGAACCCAGGTGCTCTGGAAAGGTAAGCAGTTCCAGCTCCGTATACGGCACTCACCGTGAAGTTAAAAAAAGTCAATCCGGTGGTAGTCACAAGTCGGTTGAGGTACATGAAATGTTACGACAGTGGGAACAGGTCCAACATCATCTTGGATATTGGAACACTGTAACGGTCAATTTGTGATGACGACTAAAATTTCCCAAATGATGACATCAACTTATCCCGGATAAAACCCTAGTTGAGCAGCTTTTGTGACAGCAGTAATAATCTCATCGAAAGTTGTCGTAACTCACGCATGCACTTAAAGATCGCGTTCACAATTTGGGCTCACATGGCCTGGTCGGTAGTTATCGTCAAGGAATAAAATCTGTAAGATGACCATGTTTGCAGCATAAGTGGAACAGAAAGAGTCCCCATACAGCCACATCCTTTAATTTTTGACCTAACAGAAACTACTACAGTAGAACTTTGGTGGCTCGAACTCAAAGGGACCATCAATGTTCGAATTATCAGTAAGTCGAATTACTGTAGGGAAAATTCCAGTGCCACACCTTTACGAGTTGGTTAAGCTGATAATAACCATGAACTATTTTAAAATTAAAAATTAAGCAGGTTATAATAACAATCACATATTTAAAGATATTTATTACTGCTTCGAACCAGGGATCATATAATACTATCATATACAGTTCCTGTTCGAACTGTAAACATTTACCTGACAGACATCTAGTTTAATCACATCTGTCATTGTTATAACTATCAGGTAACTTGCTTGTCAATTTAATTTTTTAGTACGGTTCTCCATGATAAAATACACACCATTTTATCATTGTCAAAACTAAAGTTTTGTTCGACTTTTTGAGAAATGGATGTTCGAGTAACAAGGGCTTTTTTAATATGAAAATATAGGGAAAATTGATGGGACTTTCAAATGGTTCGAGCCAATCGGTGTGTTCAACTACTGAAGTTCGACTGTATTAACAATTCCGACTTGTAACAAGATGAGCAAATTTTATAGAAACCCAAAAATGTGTGCTTTACATTGACTTGAAGTTCCTTTGGCTTAGCAGGTACATAGAGATGTTTTTTTGGAGCTGACCAATCAGGAACACAAGAGGATAAATGTAGGCCTAGTCTGTTATCCAATCATGTTGGTTCGATTATCAATAGAATGTTTGAAATAGAAATAGGAACACGAATTTGGCTATTTCTGTCCGGCTTGTTGTTTGATGGCAATTAAATGACAAAACTTCAGACTCTCTCCCAAATATGCTTCCCATCAATTAACCCAGTGGATAACAGACAATGAGAGCAGTAGCTCAATTAAGTAATCTAACAACAAAAGGCTTCATGGTAGCAGTATCACTCCCCTGAATTTTCTATTGTACTCCATCTATGGAACATCCCAAACGACAAGTAAGCTACTAGTATATAATATTTCATTTTACTTGTACATCAGATAGACACAATATGTCACTTAAAGATTCCCTCAGGAAACTCAATTTTATTTTTGAAAAATAAGAACATTCTAAATATAGACAATTTCTTGATTTCATGATTACACTCTTGAATCAGTTGACATTTTTTCAATCATGATCAATCAAACATACATTAAACAAATCAAGGGAATTCACATATTGATTCACATATTACATATTGAAGAACATATCTGGTGGCCTTATAAATGCATGTCTGTTGAAGGAACAATTACATGTACAGGTACGATAAACATATAAAACTAGAGGCTCTCAAGAGCCTGTATGGCTCACCTGGATTTAACTTTTCACCTTGAGCAGACCTAAAAATTTAAGTGCTGCAGTCAATTTGGCTGGTTTTTCTATAGAATTCTATGTTAAACTAATTTCAGCTGTGGCAGCCATCTTGGTTCACAGTCCATGAAATCAGACACATTTCTGAACAAGGACCTCTAAGGACCAATGCTGCCAAGTCCTGCTCCAATATGTCAACTGGTTTCACACAAGAAGATTTTTTTTCAATGAATTTTCCTATAGGGCCCTATGTTAAAACTAAGTGCGGCTGTGGCGGCCATCTTGGTTAACAGTCCAGGTCATTGGACATATTTCTGAAAGAGAACCTCCTAAGAACGATTTTTGCCAACTTTGGTTCCAACTGGCCTTGTAGTTTTTTTTCTATTTTCAGTAACAGCAGCCATGTCGGTTGGAAGTCGGGGATGCCAGACATAATTTTGGAAGGGGGCCACCCAAAGACCATTCCACCACAGTTTGGTCTCAATTGGCCCAGTGGTTTGAGAGGAAAAGATCTTTAAAGAAAAGTTTACACTGGATGCCGTCTTTAAAGGGCAAAAACTCCTATAAGGGGTCAATCAATGATTTTGGTGATGTTGACTTATTTGTAGATCTTACTTTGTTGAACATTTTTGTTGTTTACAATTTGTCTTTATCTATAATAATATTCAAGATAATAACCTAAAACTGCAAAATTTCCTTAAAATTAACAATTCAGGGGCAATAACCCTACAAAGGGGGGACCGATTCGTCTGAAAATTTCATGGCAGGTAGATCTTGACCTGATGAACATTTTTACCCCATCACTTTTGCTCTAATTGCTTTAATTTTTGAGATATAAGACACAAACTGCAGTTTACCCGAATGTTCTATTTTTAGCCATGTCAGCCATGTTGGTTGGCAGGCAGGGTCATTGGACACATTTTTAAAACTAGATAGCCAAGTTTGGTTCAATTTGGCCCAGTAGTTTCAGAGGAGAAGATTTTTGTAAAAGTTTACAGATGACGACGGACGACGGACGCCAAGTGATGAGAAAAGCTCACTTGACCTTTCAGGTCAGGTGAGATAAAAAATTATTATAATTTTTTTTCTTCAGTTGACTTACAGAAAATCAAGAAATAATGCTGTAAGAAAACATTTAGATTTTTAACAAAATACAAATATTTACTCTGAAAGGAGTCCTCTCCAAAAATGTGTCCATTTCTCCAACGACATGAAAAAAAGATTATTTGTACACTAAACAAAAATGTCTTATTTTTCAAATATGTTCATTTTCCTGTCAGAACATATCTATTTAGGTCCAACACCCAAATGTATCCATTTACAACATATCTGGCTGTACATTCACAAAGCTTTTGAAAAAGTCTCAACTGTAATAAGGTTTAATTTATTCTGTTATCTAATAATTTTTAGCCAGGGTCTAAACAAATATATTAAGACTTTGGCATTTTTATATTAAAATCATTTTAAAGTTTACATTAATATTTTAGCACAAAACATCAATTTTTACAACACCCATTTTCTTATCCGGGTCATGTTAACAGGAAGTTAAGTTCATCTTGAACTATTATTAAACCTTGTCTAACATATCATTTATTCGTACACAAATACTCCTTTTGGCAGTTCCAATTGTATAATGTGTCTGCCCTCAGTTTGTATTATTACCTGCTCATTCACCTACTGGCAGATAATACAAACTGTTCCCATCCACATACTCCCCAAAACGTTAAACTAGACATCTTGATTCTGAGTGGAAATAGGTTTCCATTCTAAGAATTAGTAGAATCTTGGACTTCCCTTATTAAAAGTACCGGTAAGAGTAATATTTATGATTTCAAAATATATTTGATTACTTTTAGGCAAACAAGTAAAAACTTGAACACATTGGGCGATGTCAATTGGATAGGTTATGGTATGGACAAATATTCTGAACCCATTTTGGCAAATAAGACAGGTTTGAGTGTAATAGATATTTGAGGAGTTATGATATGCTTGAAAGTCTTGCATTTTTAAACTAGTTTATAAAAAAATAAATACTGTTTTTGATCTCTTCAAATTACCCTCAATTTGCCCACTTTAACAGTGTTGTTTGTGTGCACCATTAATGAGATTATTTCTTTATAAACCAAAAAACAACTACCTGTAATTTCACATAATACATCAATCTAGTAGAATGTCAATTTTTGTCAATTAAAGTTACAAGCTCCAGCATGACAAATATAGCAAAGTTGTTGAAATTTGGGTAAAAAGCCTCCGGTGGTCAAATCTGGAAATCGTCAAAATCAAAAGACAGCATTTTCCCCATCAATCTTAATGTTGTGTAAAAAAAACAGAAAAACTGATGAAGGTGATCTTGAGATTTTATATGAAGTGTGAAAGCTTAATTTTTGACAATTTCTTTCACTCTTGAACAAATCTGACTATCACAGTTTTCTTCGATTTTCCTAATTGTATTAATCAGAAAACGTGACGAGTTATTATACAAAGTGTTGATGTATGGACAAAACTGACGGCAATATAAATAAATATATGCTAGTTAAACAATGGTGTCCTTAAAAAGAATCGTGAGAAGAAATACCATTTATCACTTATTATCACTGATAGTCAATTAAAATTAAATTCTCAATTAACAGTGCAATAATGTTCATTCATTCATACAAAATAGCCAAGGTTAAGACTTTCTATAGTTCATGGTGAAATTTTAAAAATTATGAAAGAATGAAAAAGAATTTTAAAATTGTTGAAACATTTCATTTGACATCAAAGCTGATAATTTTTTTATAATGACAAAGGTCATGTGACTCAATTATTCCCAGTCATACATCAATAACTATTTCACTTATCTTCTGAAACCAATGCAATTAACATGCTTTCCAATATAACACTTATTAATAACCCATTTATGCATTTTTCATCTCTCATACTGTTCTATTTATTGTAAAAATAGTAAACATATATATCCAACACCATGACTAAATTTGACAACAATGTCTATGTTATACAGGTATGTCTTAGTCCTCAAATTTAATGGAATGAACACTAGTGTCTATGGCTCCTCCTCTGTAACTTCCTCTTTTTTTCTTTGTTTTCTCATGCCTGAACGACTTGCCTTTGGTGAATTTAAGGTCTTTGTTAGCTTTTTCTCCCCAAGAACCTCTAGCACCAGACTGTAATTAGATCCACAAATAATTATAAATATAATGCATATAAAATATAGTTCCGACAAAAGAAAATACACTGTACATGTAATCGTTAATGAAAACAGTAAACATTATTGAATTTGGTAATGGTAACAAATGAAATGAATTGTTTCTCGCCTGAAAAAAAAACAGTAATATATTGTTATTCACTAGTCAAATCAGACACAGTGACAACCTGCCTTATGTAAGCTTATTTTTAATTTCCCTTTGCAGTGTATTTCATATTAATTAAACCTGTCTTATGTGACCATATTTAAATGTTTCCTTGGTAGTAGAATTATTGTGTTTTGTTTCTCATTGCCAATACAGAAGAAATTTATTTATTCATTGGGATATTTTGGCAACCAGGTTTTAATGGTAGAGAAAGCTGGAGAACCAGGTGAGAACAACTGACCTTTCGACAGGATAAATGGCAATCTTTGCCACTGATTTTTCATAGTTGTTTATTTTAATGTAAGTTTGCTAGATAATTTTCCAAAAAATTTAAGCTTCGAGAGTCTTCAAGGATATTCATCATAGATGGAATTGCTATTATTCCAAGCAATTGCTATTTTAGACCTAATTTAATATATGACGGCTAGGAGCTTTTTCCAAAAAAAGAAGGCATAAGAGTCTTCTAGGATACAGAGCCCCAGATAACATGAATATCGGTGTCATTTATGCATTGAAAAGAGGTAAATATGCTTCAGAAATATTTTCTGGTGGTCAATATTAAGCTCAGTCTGAAACATCTATGCACAGATTTCAGAAAACCAAAGCGTTATTGCTTACTTATTTACCTGTAAGCTACATTATTGACATAATGTGTTGTAAGGCAGAAAATTCTTGTCATAAAAAGTACTTGCCTCTGCCCATAAACGCTATCCAAATTAAAATATGTATTAAATAGTCGACATTAAAAGGACATGGTATGGATCATAAGGAATGTAATAGTCACTATTGGTGTTGATCAACAGTACCAAAGTGGGTGAAAACAGCAGTCATGTGACTAAATTATGATTCAATTTGGTAAAATGTAAGATGCCTTTCACTCTTTTGTTTGTTATTTTACCGCTTTGATCCTGCTATCTGGAGGTTAAATACTCATCTATCTTAAAAACCTGGAGGTATTTACCCCCTGATTCCAAAAAAAATATCTGGGGCTCTGCAGGATATTTACCAAAGATGGAATTGTTCCAAGCAATTGTTATTTCATAAATGATTACTTTAATATATGAATACAGGGTACTATCATTAAAATCTGTAGAGACATGTTGATGTGAATATTCTTCTGTAAATGGCCGTTTTCGAGTTGAGACGACCGAGTGAAGAAGAGTTCCCATGTGCTCATCTTCACTCAGTATGATGTCCAATGAGAATCCTTAATACATTCGCTTATTATGACTCTTTACCAATCAAATATAACATTAATATACCTTTTCAGTTGTTCATACAGAAAATACATAGGTGTGCGAGGCCTAAAACCCTGTTTTTACTGAAGAAATAGGTACTTCCACTCATTCAAAAATGAAGAACTGGAAAATCTTCAACTCATTTTTAAAATTCAGCGAATTTTAAAAACTTGTTGGATTTCCCAGTCTTCATTTTAAACTTGTGTGAGAACCTATTAGTCTATAGTCTATTTTCCATATTTTTAATGTTTCAAAGGAAATACATCATTCCATTGGTGCAGATTTTTAACTTGTCCAAGGGAATGCTAATATCAACCTCTGACATAAATTTCATTAAAATATTTTGAGAAATGTAGATATGAGAGCTCTTACAAAGTTGGATGGGTTGGACGGACGGACAGATGGACATCAACATTTCCGTACCCCCCACTCCGTGTTGTGGTAGTTGACAAAAATGCCACACAGGCATATTTTTTTGAAATGTAAAACAGTGACAGGCTAACAAGCTGTCATCATAAGCAAATTTTATACAATTTTGATAAAAAGAAATGTTTTTGCTACAGTCGTGGCATGGAAAACAAAATACAGGGTAGAATATAAAGAGAATTGTGCTGACAACCAACATGCACATCTGTTTCAAATTATTGTAATTCCAGTATTTTTAAGTTTGTATTACTGCATTTATGGAATATTGCCTTTTCTACATAAAAGAAATTGAATTTTAATTAGAGAAAATTAATGCAACATTTTTACTTTCATTTTTTGAATACATACATATGCATATTCATTTAATGTATGGTCAATGCTCTTGTCAAAAAAAAACCAATCTACTTAAATTGCACAATATAAATTTTTTTACCTTTGCCTCAAATGAATTGTCTTTAAGCCTGTCATCCACTTCAACTTCTTCTGCCTTTACTCTGCGAAACGGTGTTTTTTTCTGTATAAAAGTAACATAAAATCATTTATTTTCCTGTCATTGAAATATTATACAGATTGGTATTGGTATATAATTGAACTTATTAAGGCTACTCATGAGAACAATTTCAATCTGAAAAACAAAATCATAAATTTTTAATTTGGGCTAATACGTTATACAGAAAGAATGTTTAAAAGTGAAAATTAAAGCACTTTTTCCTAAAAAAGAGGGCTAAAATGTATGAAGAAAGATGGGCTTTTCCAGACAAAAAAGTATTTGAAATATGTTAATGACCAAATCATGAAATTACATTGATCAGTCAATATAAAGTATTACACACAGATTTCACTGATCAGCTGACGTTTATATAAATGACAAGCGTCATCATATGATCCCTTATATCATACAAAAACTCCAGAGGACTGACGAAATTTAAAATCAACAGTAATTTTTAGATTTTCATCAAAACTAACAATTAGGTATGCTGGAAGATTTCATACTAATAAATGCTTGCTTACTTTACTGTCACTTCCATTTAAATAACCATTAACTGTACCATTTACTGCTGGGGTAGATGTTAATTGTTTTTTCCCTGAGTCAAAGCTGTCTGATGGGTTGCCATTCGCTTCAGCCTTTATAGGCGTATATTTTGGTGTTTTCACAACAGAACTGTTTTTGTCGGTTTTTTTTTGCTTTTGTTCACTATCCAAACTGGAGCTAGAGTCCGAAGAACTGTCATCTTCAGATTCTGATGAACTATTTTTAGAACTCTTGCCATTTAATATGACTTTACTGCCCTTTTTCTCTGCTGATGAGAGTGACTTGCTTGAAGTGTCTTTATTTTGCTCTGTATTATTGATTTTTGTATTTGTTTTTTTCACGTCCTCATCTGAACTATCAGAATCACTACTGCTACTTTCTTTATTGTTTTGTACTGATGTATTTGACAGAACCTTTGTATAAGGGTTTTTTTTAACTGGTTTTTTATCTTCCTCAGAACTACTAGTATCTGAATCACTGCTGCTACTTTCAGTCTTCTTTTTTTGTATTGGTGTTTTAGACACAGAATTTGAACCTGGACTTTTTGTAGCTGATGTTTTTCCTTCATCTGAACTACTGGAATCGCTACTGCTACTTTCTTTATTTTTTTGCACTGATGGTTTTGAAACGGATTTTACGCTAGGACTTTTGGTAACTGGTTTTGTATCTTCTTCGTCTGAACTACTCGAGTCACTGCTGCTACTTTCAGTCTTTTTTTTTACCGATGTTTTACATACAGAATTGACACCAGGACTTTTCCCAACTGATGTTGTTTTGTCTTCATCTGAACTATCTGAATCGCTACTACTACTTTCCTTCTTTTTTTGTACAGGTATTGATGTTTTTGAAACAGACTTTGCACCAGGACTCTTTGCAACTGGTTTCTTTTTTTCTTCCTCTGAACTACTTGACTCACTACAGCTACTTTCCTTCTTTTTTTGAACTGGTATTGATGTTTTTGAAACAGATTTTGCACCAGGACTCTTTGCAACTGGTTTCTTTTTTTCTTCCTCTGAACTACTTGACTCACTACTACTACTTTCCTTCTTTTTTTGTACAGGTATTGATGTTTTTGAAACAGATTTTGCACCAGGACTCTTTGCAACTGGTTTCTTTTTTTCTTCCTCTGAACTACTTGACTCACTACTACTACTTTCCTTCTTTTTTTGTACAGGTATTGATGTTTTTGAAACAGATTTTGCACCAGGACTCTTTGCAACTGGTTTCTTTTTTTCTTCCTCTGAACTACTTGACTCACTACTACTACTTTCCTTCTTTTTTTGTACAGGTACTGATGTTTTTGAAACAGATTTTGCACCAGGACTCTTTGCAACTGGTTTCTTTTTTTCTTCCTCTGAACTACTTGACTCACTACTGCTACTTTCCTTCTTTTTTTGTACAGGTACTGATGTTTTTGACATGGATTTAGCACCAGGACTCTTTGTAACTGGTTTCTTTTTTCCTTCCTCTGAACTGTCGGAATCACTACTGCTACTACTTTCTTTCTTTTTTTGTACCAATGTCTTTGACATAGATTTAGCACTAGGACTTTTTGAGGCTGTTTTTGTTTTCTCTTCCTCTGAACTATCAGAATCATTACTGCTACTTTTATTACTCTTTTTTTGTGATGTTTTTGTCAAAGTCTTTGCAACTGGACTTTTCACAGCTGGTTTTGTTTTTTCTTCTTCTGAACTGTCAGAATCAGAATCACTACTACTGCTGCCCTTTTTCTTTTGTAGTAATTTTTTCGATGCAGAATTTACACTAGGACTTTTTGTAGTTGGTTTTTTATCTTCTTCATCTGAACTATCAGAATCACTGCTACTACTTTCTTTCTTTTTTTGTGCCGATGTTTTTGACACAGATTTAGCACCAGGACTTTTTAAGGTTGTTTTTGGTTGCTCTTCTTCTGAACTACTTGACTCACTACTGCTACTTTCGTTCTTTTTCTGTACAGTTGTTTTTGACACTGGCTTTGTGACAGGACTTTTCGAAGCTGGTTTTGTATCTTTAGTTGCTGCTTTGCTCCTGTCATCGTCTGAGCTGTCTGAGCTGTCTGAGCTGCTACTTGACGGAGATTTTTTATTTGGACTTTGAGTTTTACCTTTCATCACAGGATTCTTTTTAGTCTTAGAGTCCTCCTGATCTGAATCTGAATCACTGCTACTGGATTCCGTTGATTTCTTCCGTTTGGATTTTTTCACTAATACTTTCTTTTTAACATTTTCTTCCTCTGAAGATGAGGAGTCATCACTGCTACTAGAACTTGCACTTTTCTTTTTATTCATCACTGACTTTGATACTGATGATATTTCTTTGGTAGAACTTGCCAGTTTCTTTTCAACCATTTTTTTCCCCTCATTTTTCCCTGTTCCTTTGAATAAATTTGGAGGTGGTACATTATTGTAGGATGGTGGCCCTTTCTTTGTAACTTTTTTGTTACTTTCATCATCAGAACTGTCAGAGTCTGAATCAGAATCTGATGTTCCACTACTGTTCCTCTTATCGACCAAATCTGTTTTTACTTTCTTTGCATCTGTTGGTACTTTTTTAGCTACTGGTTTCTTTGCTGACCCATCTTCAGATGAATCTGATGAGGAAGAGCTTGATGACTCCCTGTTCCTTTTCTTGACTGGTGTTTTGATCGCACTCTTTGAATTCTCCTCCTCCGATTCACTGAAAACATTAATAAAGAGTCATGTTTAATCAATAAAAAAAACTTCATTGACTGATTGATTTATTAGGGTTTTATGTCACTTTCTGAGCATTTGGTTATAATGTGATGGAGAAATTGTATAAAGGAGCTGAATTTGAACTCGTGAACTCAGTTTTGACAGAGTAGTGATCATCAGTACCAAGACTAAATACCTAAACTATTCGGTCATTGAGTCTTCAGCAGGGATTTAGCATTACATAATATCTTATAAAGCTACAAAATCAAATTATTTTATCTACTTTCTGAGCCATTTACTGACCTTTTAACAAGTTTCAAGTTAACTGTCTGATAAATTATCCAGCGACAACACTAAACAGTTGATGACACTTGAATTTGCAGTGGAGATATTGAACAGTAATCAAAGACTTAATTGATTTTAATTGCTTCAGACATTTGTTTTAGGGAATAATTATGTAATCTGTGATTAATTCCAGATGTGTGCCTGGTAATAAAATAACATTTACTAAGATCATTTGTTTGGAACCGCCATTTTACATTTTGTACATTTGTCACATGACTATTTACAGGTGTAACCAATGACCACAAACCATTTTAAAACGGCAAAACACAACTAGGTTTTTTCCTTTAAGGCAGTATAAATATTAATTATTTATTGTATTTCTACTTTAAGAATACTGCTAATACATTATAACTACAATGGACCAATTTACTGACCCACTTTCATGGCAAAATATACCATTATTAATCAACTATAATTAACTCTGACAGTAAATTAGTTTGTACAATGCATATTTACCGTAGTAGAGCAACAGTGTCAGACCTGCAGTTATGAGAGCCTTCGCTAGTTTTACAGTTAACCAGTCATTCAATAAATTATCTACCATCCCGTCTAATTTTGCAGTTCTAGCAAGCGGTCACCTGTTGGTGATCATACTGTATTGGTTTTTATTGTTTATACACCAGTGTCAGGATAGATAAGGGGGAGGTTTTTGTAAAACTGGTGTAACAAACCACTGTTCAGTGTCTGTACCAAGTCAAGACTATCCTGTCTCTCTGTTGTGTTTATGTTTGTGTTTTGTGCTCGGTTGTTTTCTGTCCGGCGTTCTGTCAGTTGGGTTGCTTTGATTGATTTGTATGTCATTGTTGACATTTCCTTTTATCCATTTTCTTGTTTATTTATATTTCTAGACTACTTTCTATCAGGTATGCTCTTGACCAAAAATTTGTAAAGCCATAGAACAAACTGAGGGATTATATAATCTGGGGAGGAGTGTAATATATATGATACCTGCTATCTGGGGAGGAGTGTAATATATATGATACCTGCTATCTGGGGAGGAGTGTGATATATATGATACCTGCTATCTGGGGAGGAGTGTAATATATATGATACCTGCTATCTGGGGAGGAGTGTAATATATATATGATACCTGCTATCAGATGAATCAGAAGAATCTTTCTTTTGTCTTTTGATTACAGGGGTAGCTGTTTCTTCTAGTTTCCTCTTTCCAGTTTTGCTACAATAACAATAAGGTAACAAAATGTGAGACTCGTACTACAATAAACTGGTACTACTATAAAAATCAATGAAGTGTTAAACATGAAATGAGAATGGACATAAGACATGGCTTGAAAAAGTGATTACTATCATGTATGTGTTTTTTATTTTGATTACTTGTTTTGTCATTGGTCATAATCATAGAATTTAGATTTCATACCAATAGATATTTTAATACAAATTAGAATTTTACCTTTAATTTTAATTTTTTTTTTTGTGTGTATGTACTAGTTTTACGTTTTTAATTTGAATGAAAAAATTATTTTCTAATGACAAATATACTTATAGTTTGTGAATACATTTTGTAGTATTTTGTTAGTGTTTATCTGACCATCAACTTACCACTTTCTAAACTCTGTCATTTGATTCCTACATTAATATACTGACTTCCATATTTCATGCCTTGAATTTTCATTTTATTGCCAAACTTGTATTAATGCTAAAGATTTCCCTCAACAAATGGTGCTAGTTTGACAAGGTTCCCTCAACAAATGGTGCTAGTCTGACAAGGTTCCCTCAACAAATGGTGCTAGTTTGACAAGGTTCCCTCAACAAATGGTGCTAGTTTGACGAGGTTCCCTCAACAAATGGTGCTAGTTTGACGAGGTTCCTCAACAAATGGTGCTAGTTTGACGAGGTTCCCTCAACAAATGGTGCTAGTTTGACGAGGTTCCTCAACAAATGGTGCTAGTTTGACGAGGTTCCCTCAACAAATGGTGCTAGTTTGACGAGGTTCCCTCAACAAATGGTGCTAGTTTGACGAGGTTCCCTCAACAAATGGTGCTAGTTTGACAAGGTTCCCTCAACAAATGGTGCTAGTTTAACGAGGTTCCTTCAACAAATGGTGTTAGTTTGACGAGGTTCCTCAACAAATGGTGCTAGTTTGACGAGGTTCCCTCAACAAATGGTGCTAGTTTGACGAGGTTCCCTCAACAAATGGTGCTAGTTTGACAAGGTTCCCTCAACAAATGGTGCTAGTTTAACGAGGTTCCCTCAACAAATGGTGCTAGTTTGACAAGGTTCCCTCAACAAATGGTGCTAGTTTAACGAGGTTCCCTCAACAAATGGTGCTAGTTTGACAAGGTTTCACTGGTACTTTGTTTTTCTTAGTTACATAACTTCCGCCATGTCAGAAATGCAGTGTTCAAAACTCTACTTTTACAGATGTTGTCATTTAGACCATACAGAAAAATTTTTAGGTGGTCAAAAATTTTGTACCAACTTTAATAAAGGCCAACATAAGAAACATGAGAAAGGTATGAATATATCAAAAATTTTACTAATATTTCAATAAGTTAACAATCAAAATGAGAAATGACAGCTAGCCCCGCACTCCCCAGATGTTGTATTCTTGTGCACCACTTTCACAATCACATGTTTGATTATGGGTCAAAATGTCTGAATATAAAAATTCTAAAACATTAAATCTACATACAGTGTACGACAATACTGCATAAAACAAAATGCATTAGGATAAAGATGAAAGAGGGCTTTAGGTCATAAGCTCAAGTCATTATTTCAAAATTTTAAAATTTATCTTGCTTTACCTTCTTTTTAGGCAGCTTACATGTAATTGCTCCAGTCACAAGCTTCCACATGTTATAAACATGTAACCGGAAATTATAAATTCGAACTCATACCAACATAATTGCTACGAAGTCAAGGTATGCCAGAGATCATAGCGGGCCGATTCCTTTACATTACAGTAAATTATACTCACATTTTTGGATTTTAACATCTTTTTTAACAATTTTGACATAATTTTCAATATAGGACAAAGGTCTTTTATAAAAATCGGCAGTTGTCAATCAGAAGAGTGAGATCTAATTTTTGGTCGGTCTGTGTCAACTTAGGTGTCGTCAGAGAACCGGGAATTTCAAACACTGAAAATGTCAAACTATATGCTTGGGATCTCTTTTACTCTTTAAATGTACTACAGCCAAACTTGCTTAAAAGGGCACCTCTATTTTACCAAATCTCGGTCTCCAAAGGACACTGTGAAAATGTCCATTATGAACAAAATTTGTAAATTAACCTCTGGATAAAGAGCACCTGCTTATAAAGGCCACATTTCTTTGGTCCCATGTGTTCCCTTTATATACAAGTACATTAATAGTAAAACAAGAGAGAACCACCAGGTTGGCAGGATGTTTGTTTGTCTGCACACTGAAGTTAGTGGGAGTAAAGCAAAACAGTTGAAACAATCTTTGCTTAATCCACTATATAATTTCTATGTTGATTATTTCATGCAGTTCATTTCTACACTGAAGAATAATTACCTCTGCCATCCTGTATACACTTCCTCAAGCTTTGGTGATCCCTTTGGAGGTACACCCTGCAAAGAAATAATGCAAAGTATCATATATGAACAAAAACTGAAAACCCCCATGTAATTTTTGTTTTGTTTAGTTGGGGTTTTATGCCGTTTTCAGCACATTTGGCTATTTTGCGGTGCCCAGTTTTTATTGGTGGAGGAAGCCGGAGTACCCAGAGAGAACCACCGACTTTCAGGAGGAAAATTGGCAATCCTGGTCAATTTAGATTGGAGTCGAACACACCCTGCCACAGGTGAGATTCCAACTCCAACCTTAGTGTTGACAAGCTAGTGATCATTAGTAGTCATGACGAACTATCTACACCACTCAGCCACCCAGGCCCAACCCCCATGTTTAAATTTCACAAGTAACACTTATGCAAAAAATTCTTTAACAACTCTGTTTTCCAAAAATTTGCGAGTTTTACTGAAAAAAGGGCTATGGTCAGCACAACTGTTTCTAAAATTTTAGCTCAGTAGGGTAACTAGAATCATACGCTACAAATTTGTTGGTTTGGCCTTAGACTGAAACAGTGCAAGGTCAAAAGTATTTTACATTTTTAACAAAGCATAACATGCATTTCATAGATCAATCTTATTTTCTTCATCAACAGTCCAATTTTTAAACCAAGTTACTTGTTTTTGTGATTTTCTAATGAAATTGTAAGAGTTCTAGACACAACCATTCTGTTGCCTGTTGTACCAAACTTCTCAGCGTTCATTTGTCTGCGGAATTGATTGACTGAATAAATTCATAAAATGACAAAGACATCTTGTACGGTCTTGTTTAACATCTTCATCTGTGGTTAAAGTTCCTCCTTACTATTTTGTTTTATTCCTAATGTTGGGACACTCCTTACATTTTTGACGGTGGAGTTGCATTTTTTAAATAAAAATCGTTTTTAAAAAAAGTTTTTCAATTTAAGGAATATTTTATTGTCCTTGTCTTGGCCTACCATGCCCTCAATATGAAGAATAAAATTGTTCGAACTTGATTGTATAACTACTTTTTATATATGATTGTTCATTTGCAATGCCTTGACATTTTGCATTATTATGCAAGTAATAAATATGAATGAAATTACACGATATTGTATAATTAGCTGGATTTGAATGGAATCTGCCAATTAGACGGTAGAATATAATGAAATGATATTTACTTTGAATTCCGTTTAAAATCCGGATCATTATATCAAGCCCTTCCAGATTTATACCAGTTTTTACACATAGGTCGAAAACACAAGACCTTTGCTGCACGCCCGAAATCCATATCAACATATTTAAAAGGCAATAAAATAAAGATTTTTAAAAAGAATTATTTTTGAAAGCTGCAATGAAATAGATTAAGGTTCCAAATATTTACAGAAAAAAAGGAAATAATTATTCCCAATAGTACCTTGGAGAAATAATAAGAAAATTGCTAATAAGTCGAAAACACAATACACGAGGATATATCCCAATTATAATTTATTATCCCCATGATCCCAACATGACAACTGTAAAACTACTACTGTCCTGGAATGGATTTTTTTTAATTTGAGTACCTCAATTTATTTTAGTATTGCCAGTATTTCAAAATCATTTGTCAAGTATACCTGGGACTATTACTATAACTTAGTTTTAATATGTAATAGTCCCTGGGCCGGGTATACAAATATAACCTTTAAATAACTTTAAAAAAATCTGTTTTCCTGGACGACTCAATAAGGTTAATTAACCAACAAAAGATTGTCTGATAATTCTAAAGTTTAGACTTTCAAAATGCGAAAAATCCATTCCACAGACTGAGGTGTCCAGACAGCAAATTTGAGTAAGCCACGTGCACTGAACAAACACTTGTTTTTTTTGTGTCAAAGTCTATCAATGAAGCCCGTAGAAGAATAAAAAACAATTATAGCTTACGATCTTAAATTTTTTCTTCAACTGTTCTGCTCCATCAAAACATACATCTTTCAAAAATTGATAAACAAACGGTAAGATCTCGTTTTTTAAATCAGCCATTTTCTGGGGAGGTCAAAAGAAAGGGGAAAGAAATCGGTAAAATCTGTTAAGAAATGCAGCTCAGGGTGTAACTTGATATAATGGTCCAGTCAATCTAGCAGAAATTTTACCCTAACCTTAAAGTAATTGCAACAGAAGATTTTTAAGTTTTAATCTTTAGCATTATACCCCAAATATACACTGAAAAAAGTCCAACAAAATCTAATTTGAGGAAGACTAAAAAATCACGATTTTAAAATTCCTATGGAGATTTGCATTGAAAATGGGAGATAACTCAGCAAAAAAGGCAGAATATCAATAAAAATTGATACAAAATTATAACTTTACGGCTTCTATTCAGCAGAATGTATTGATTCTTGATATTCCAGCCGTCTTTAGAGTATAACAAACAACTCTAAAGGTGTTTTCATATGTTTTATCAAGCTACAACTTAGATTTCGTAATTCACTAGTTGACCATTTATTAAATTTTTCAACATGTCAAGGTAAAGAATCTCAAATTTAATAAAAATGATTAAGCATATATTCTTCTCTTTGTGGTTTAAAGTTTCTTTAAACATCGTAGATGCCGAACAAATATAATTTACAGATATAAACAATACCAAATTTTCACATTATTTTTTCAAAATGGTCACAAAGCCACAAATTTGCAATTTCTTTAATGAAAAATGTGCAAAAAAATTAAAAATACCCATAACAATTCGGTTTTATACATTTCATGAGCAGAAGATTATGTAATATAGTCAAATACGAATTTATAACCCCATCAAAGTATCATACTTTACATGAATTTTAAGAAAATCAACCAAAAACTGACAAAAAAGGCTAATTTTTGCGGAGTTATCTCCCCTTTCTAATGTTAATTTCCATAGGAAATTAAAAATGCTGATTTTGAGTTTTCCTCATGCTAGATTTTATGGGACTTTTTTCTGTGTATATTTGGGGCTTAATGCTATAGATTAGAACTAAAACATTTTCTGTTGCAATTAGTTTGAGGTTAAAACTTAGTTTGACTGGACTATAATTAGAGATTAGTGCTTTCAAAATTGATCTGTACATGATAAACTAGGATATTATTCACATTTTGAAGCGATCTTTTTTTCAGGAAATGTTTATAGTACACTACATTTGCTTTAGATTCTGTTATATAATTATACAAATACAAATATTTTATAAGCACAAACTCATCAACAATAAATGGTTAAGGTTCATGGCGTATTAATTACATAATAGATCATACATAATAAGTGTTGTAAAAAATGACTATATTAATATGTAATATTATAAATACTGACTATGAATTAAAGACATACTGACAGTTCTTTACGCAGTTTCAAACTGTCTGAAATGAAAGAGGAAGTCAATCTTAGAATTGTATATGAATTGTTATTTAATAAAAAGTTTATATTATTTTCATTTTTTTTTCAAATTTTGTAGGATCATCGATTATATTTGAAACTTTTTGGTAAAATGTGGCCCTTTTAGTTGAGTATTTTTCACAATGTAAAAGAAAATGTTTTTCATTTTCAATTTGACCAGAATTACATACATAGCAGTATCTCTCATTTCTGGGAATATTTAGATGTCTCCCTCTTTCAATCATCAGTATATGATCACTTATACGGATCTTACATATTGCAGCTCTGTCACTTCTGTTTCTTAAAATATCAACATAGGGGGGTCTTCGACCCATTATTTAGACGCTCTTGAAAAAGTCTAACTTCTTAGATTCAAGTATATTTGCATTTTGAACTTGCAAACAATTGGTCATTAATTCTTTGTTTAATGGAATTTAAATTACCTTTAACATAATTAAAGTTATTAATGATATACGACATTCCAAGTCCATTTAAAAGACTCTTTATCTTTATGACCAAAGGGTTTGAATTTACAGATTTATATAGTGAATATATCATATGCCAAAGAATTTTCCGTAGAAACTATATGGTTCAGGAAATTGAATATTGAATATAATATTTTATTTTTCAAGGGAATTCTATTAAGTTCGGCTCGACATCCATCATTAGATGCCTTACAATGAACCCCTAATATATCTTTGATAAATTTAACATGAAGTTTTTCAAAGGGGTCAGAATCTTTAAAATGTGAGTCCACCCCCAAATTTCACTACCATATGTAAGAATGGGAGTAACTAAACAATCAAACAATTTTTCAAGAAGTCTACATGGGTTGTTGAGACCTATAGTTTTCTTTATCTTATAGTATGCCTTCCTGGCTTTTTCCATTAGAGTATTAACAGCAAGACAAAAATTGCCATTATACTTTAAAACAATACCTAAATAGCAATAATTTGTAACCGTTTCAAGATTTGCATTATCATAGGTAAAATGATTTAAAAATGTCTTGCTAGTAGTAGAATTAAATATCATAATTTTTGATTTGTCAGTACATGTATTAAGTAAGAAGTTTCCATGATGAACAATATTCATGTAAAATATCAAGAGAATTTTGCGGACCCTCTTTGCTTTCAGATAGCAAAACAATATCGTCTGCATATAAAAGAATGTTCAAAGAGGTATCCCCAATGGCAACTGGATCCCTATGTTTGTTATCAAGATTACCTGCTAGTTCATTTATAAAATAGTTAAAAAGAAGGGACTCAATACGTCTCCTTGTTTAACACCCCTTTCTGATAAGAATGGAGGGCTAAGCCCATTAGAGAATTTTATTCTACATACTGTATCAGTATACATTGAATGAATAACATTAAAAATTTTATGGGGGATATTGTGTTTTATGAGTTTAGAAAATAAACCAAGTCGCCATACGGTATCAAATGCCTTTTTTAAGTCTATGAATGCAGCAAAAACTTTTTTCTTTTTTTATCTATATTGATCAGTTATGGTCTTAAGAGTGAATATGTGGTCAGCTGTACGATTTTTCTCTTTAAAACCAATTTGATTTTTACTTATTAAATTTTTGTTATCCATGAATTTTACTAAATGTTTATATAAAACTTTATTGAAAAGTTTACCCAAGTTGGAACTAATAGATATACCTCTATAGTTCCCTGGATCAAATTTGTCCCCTTTCTTATGCAAGAGAACAAGTAAGGTTTCATTCCATATTCTCGGAAATTGACCAGATTCAAATATGCTATTAAAGAGTTTATGAAGTGGTTTTATTAAAATGGGAATTGCATTTTTCAACATTTCATTTGAAATCATGTCGGCTGATGTACTTTTGCCATTTTTAATATAGCGAATAGCTGGTATACTATCTCTTCAATTGTTATCTCTGAACTCAAGTCATCTGTAACATGTGATAGATTATACTTCTCTTCCAGAGAGTCAAAATTTTTAATAATTTTAGAGTGAAAGCTATTGTGGTTTTTGTCACAGCTATTCAATTTTTTTTATAAAACTTGATGAACTCTTCTTGTGGTAAAGATTCATTTTGTTGGTTATTACTTTTTGTCTACTTAGTTTATTCAAAATGTTCCAAAACATCTTTGGGTTATAGCACAACAAAACATCATGAACATTAATTTGTATTGAACCTATCAAGGAGCCGCCTGGGGGAGCCTAAAAACAGTTTGCATTTGTTATGTAAAAGAAAGGATACGGCGTATGCGTTACTCAGAATAAAATAGAACATGGCAAAAATGCTGTTATCTAGGAGTCGCCGACGTGTGGCCTTCAATCATGAGCAACAGACAATTCCACATAACAAGTACGAAGACGAAAAACAGTCCCACTCACAGAAATTACACAAACCATCCTTCGGCGTCAAGATAAGAAGTTAACTACACTATAACGGATACCAATTTGCACGTTTCAAAAATAATGTATGCTCAGGATCGGAATCATGAAAATCCCAAACAATAAGCTAAAATTCAAGTTTCAAAATAACCGAAAAATATAAAGTCAAAAACCAAAAACAAAATGACAAAAAAATACATTGCATCAGTGACTAGAATGAAAATGTGAGAAAATGATGCTGGATTCCGTGATCGATAGTCTGTTTTATGTCCAATTGTCTTTGAAGTCAGTTATGTCTTTCATCGCGCAATGCCTTCGGTAGACTCCAAACGGTGACCACCTTTACCATAGACATCAAATAAGCGATATATTTAGCGGAAATCATATTTATATTTTTATTTTTTTTAAACAAAATTTATTTTTTGTTTATTTTTATTTTTTTCGTGTCAAATTCGGGCTGAGGCATTTGCCTCAGTTGCCATGTAGTTACGGAACTGGACAATCATTACAATTCCTTCTATATGGTGTGTTAAATGCACACTGATTTAAAACAGTGTTCGACTCTCATTTTTGGATTTGTATTTTGTTAGCATATACCTGACCATGTTGCAACAACTTATTTCCAATTTTTAATCGACTTCGTAGATAAATCCTGGATAACGAGTTCTATGGATTTCATCATGAAAAGTTATTATTCACCCTTTGTATAATGAATCAATTGCCCTTTTAATTAAGAAGAGTTTAACCCTTCAGGGTTAAACAATTATTAATTAGTTCCTATCATTTGTTTTCACTTCAATTATCAAAATATATATACGCATTTCCCCTACATGTTCTTTACAATATATTGCCATATATATATATATATATATATATATATATATATATATATATATATATATTGATAAAAAAATCAACTGAGTATATCTATAGCGTACACGAAACGAAACAAAGTTTAATTAAGCAAAAAATTGGATAAATCTATTATTTTCATTATTTAACCTAACACTACCATAAAGAGGAGGAATTAAAGTACACGTGGTCCAACTGAAGACAAACATGGCTGAAATATGTAAATTAAAAGAAAATTACTGGTAACCAAAAATATCAATATTTAGTTTTAAAATAAATGATTCAGCCAGATGAGCTATTAATATAGTTTCAATTAGCTTCTCACGTATAAAGGGGGCCTCGGTGGCCGAGTGGTCTAGGTAGTTCGTTATGAATACTAATGATCACTAGCCTGTCAACGCTGAGGTTCGAATCTCACCAGTGGCGGGGTGTGTTCGACTCCGATCTTAATTGACAAGGATTGCCAATTTTCCTACCGAAGGTTGGTGGTTCTCTCCGGGTACTCCGGCTTCCTCCGCCATTAAAAACTGGCCGCCGCGAAATAGCCAAATGTGCTGAAAACGGCGTAAAACCCCAACTAAACAAACACACAAATCTCACGTATAGAGCACTGATAACAAAACCTGTACTACTAGTTGGACAATGGTGTAGGGATGACAAAAATAAATTCATGTTGGCAGTACCTTTACCTATTTACACAAACAGCCTATTGTTAATTTGGCTACTCGAAAGCTGAATTTTTGAAAAGCGTGATATCTTAAATCTATAACATCAGAGTATTTCATCTCGGAGGTACCGATACAAACTACTTTTAGCCACAGGAATCTGATACGAAATAGTTTAGCTAAATAAACATGAAACTTCTGTCAGCTGAAATAAACGATGAAGAACATAGTGTAGATATCGACCCATACCTAATTTATCATGAAATATTAGATATTAGGATAAACGAGGAGGTGGCGATGGAGGCTTTTTACATTTTGAAAAATGGTTAAAAGACCAGGAATATATAGATAATATCTTAAATGATTTAAACGAAAATAAAACAAAAGTACAATTAAATTAAAAAAAAATCTTAAAAAAAACAATAATAAAATAAAATAAAATAAAATAAAATAAAATAAAATAAAATAAAAACAAAAGCAAAAACAAAAAGAAAAAGAAAGGAATAAACAGATAACATTTGAGGTGATTTAAAAAACAAAAGTGGACACACTACATGTCTCGCCTGAGTATGCACATGGACACATAATAACGATTATCTGATACCCTACATTGCAAGTCAAAGGAAAATGCATTAAAAGAAATAGTAATGGTCATGCAATAATTTGTCTGAAAAATCTCATGCATGTCATGCAAGCCTAAAACTATGTCCAAAGAGAGCTGACAGGTTTGAGACTGATATGTACCCACCAAAAACTATCTATAGACCAAAAATGGAGGGTCTATATAATACATTTATAACATTTGTTGAGAAATGGACTTATTTGTAAGAATGGGACAACAGTCACTCAAGCCTAAAATTGAGGTCAATTTGGATATAGGTATTACAGCTACAGAAAAATGGCCTTAACTATGAAAATGTGACTGAGTCTGAAATTCAAGTCAAGGTCTGAGACAGCCATGTACTCACCAAGCACTATCTATAGACCAAATATTGTTGGTCTTTGTATTGCAGTTGCTGAGAAATGGATATTACTAGTATCCCAAAACGTGAAACAAGTCAGTCAAGCATGAAATAGAGGTCAAAGGTAAGGTGTCAGATGTTAAAGTGGTATATACTAAGAACTTCTATCAACCAAATACTTTCGGGCTAGTTACAAATGTAGTACAGTTGCTGAGAAATAGACTAAATCATGAAAATGTATATTAAATCATTCAAGCATGAAATTGAGATCAAGGTCCAGAGACATGTGTCAGACTGGCGTGTACCTACTAAGAACTATCTATTGACCAGATATGGTTTGCTTAGGTATTACAGTTGCTAAGAAAAGGACTTAATTGCGAAAATGTGACAGAGGTCACTCACCCATGAAATTGAGGTCAAGGCCAAACGGCAGGTGTCATACCGATATGTACCCACTAAGAACTATCTATTGACAAAATATGGTGGGTGTAGCTATCAAAGTTGCTGAGAAATGGACCTAATCTTCAAAATGTGACAAAGTAACTCAAGCATGAAAATGAGGTCAAAACCAGAGACAGATGTCACACTTGCATGTACCCACTATGAACTATCTATAGACCAAACACGGTGGGTAAAGGTATTACAGTTGCTGAAAAATGGACTTAATAAAGAAACTTGGATGAAAGTCACTCAACCATAAAATTGAGGTCAAGGTCCAAAAACAAGTGTCAGACTAGCATCTACCCACCAAGAACTACCATTAGACCAAATACGGTGGGTCTAGGTATTATAAATGCTGAAAATGGACTTAATCAAGAAACTTGGATGAAAGTCACTCAACCATGCAATTGAGGTCAAGGTCCAAGAACAAGTGTCAGACTGGCATGTACCCACCAAGAACTATCAATAGACCAAATACGGTGGGTCTAGGTCTTACAATTTCTGAGAAATGGACTTAATCACGAAAATGTGACGCTGGTCACTCAAGCATGAAATTGAGGTCAAGGTCAAAAGGCAGGTGTCAGACTAACATATACCCACCAAGAACTTTCTATTGACAAAATAGGCATTCTAGTTGCTGAGAAATGGACTTAACCACGAAAATGTGACAAAGTCATTCAAGCATGAAATTGAGGTCAAGGTCCAAAACCAAGGGTCAGATGTACCCACTAAGAACTATCTATAGACTAAATATGGTTGGCCTAGGTATTACAGATTTAACCACGAAAGTTGGACGCAAATTTTACATTTATGTTTATGAAGTCAGTGAACACTGAAAATAAGGCAAGTATACTGCGGGAAACCTTATACGATATAAAGCTATCTGTGGACCATAAATCTTAATTGTAGGTATTATATGTGCAAAAGTAATTAAAGTTTTAAACAAGTTTACGCCGCCGTCGCAGGCGAGACAAAAACTTCGATTATCTCATTATATGTTTACATCTTTTAAATTTTCAGTAATTCCGAGTATAAGTTTTACGTATACTGTTTAATTTTGGAAACTGGTCTGTATAGTCACTGATTTTAGAAATTCATATTATGATAGGGCAAAAAATATGTCGTGCAAACCCCCGCCTGGGTGGTTGCAGTCACCGCAAAAGGTGATTTTTCTGTATTGTTAATAAGTGATTACGCACCCGTGAAGGAAGCGTAACGTCGCCATGAAGAAATCTCAAGTCGACTGAGATAAACAGAAACAAATAAAATGTCTGTATTCAACAGCTGTTCAAGTAAAACAGAATGTAGTATATATATTGACAAGAAAGTAAAAAAAACTTCAGTTAAATTAAAAATATCCATCGATTTACTATCACATATTAAAAGGGTAAATCTTACAGTTCGTTACAAAATATGAAGTAATCTAAGACCGGAGCACTCTAGGCGTCGTCTTCCCCATTTCTGTATATAAGGCCACACCAAATTGATTTTTAGTTCTTTGTATTTTTAATGGCATTTTAATA
The DNA here is from genome assembly GCA_028015205.1 of Mytilisepta virgata. Lineage (NCBI taxonomy): Eukaryota > Metazoa > Mollusca > Bivalvia > Mytilida > Mytilidae > Mytilisepta > Mytilisepta virgata. The sequence goes on from CM051516.1 coordinate 1,610,902, forward strand.
GGTGCGAAAGAGCGAAATTTTAATTTTTTTTTTTCTGGATGTCTATAGTTTTTTAGGCGAAGATCAAATTTATGTTCGGCAATGTTTTTTTTTAACTGAAAATTGTTTTAAAGAATGGGGGGGGGTTAATTGTTTACCAAATTTTTGGAGCGGGCGAACTTTTAGCAATTTTGCAAAATGAAACGGTAACAATTTTTTTCTTGAAATTTACAAAGACAGAAAATCGGAGCGGAGATATCCAAAGGACTAAAAATAAACTTGGTTTGTCCGAATTGTTTGATATTTTTTTCCGTGGAGTTAAGTCTAATACCTCTACTATGAATAATTTTTTTTGTGTTTTTTTTCCATAAAGTCGAACTGTAGTAGCGTAATTGAAATTATATGCGAGGCATTCGGCCACTGGACCGGGCCTAGTTATTTTTTCCTTCTCGGCATGATAAAAAATTATTCAGGGCGAGATATGACAATGCAGTATGTTATCACGATATATGTTCAACCCTACATCTATGAATAAAAAAAGTCCTGGACGTAGGTTTGGACCTACATCATATATCGCCCTGAAATACAAAAAAAAATAGCCAATTTCTTCAATGAATATGTAGGGCCACAGCAGTGTACGTGATCAAGAGAAATATTTGACAGAACTTTTAAAAACTTTCTATATTTCACATTCAGTTTCTTTGCTAGTATTCCAGAGTCTATCATAATTTGTGCAAAAGCGTTTAAATTGAGCATGCGTATCAATGTTTAAAACTTTTGGTCAAACTTTAAAGTTTTGGTCGTAGCTCAAATGATTGTAAGGTTCTTATAGCACGTTATGTTTACTATTTTCTACTCCAAGTAAAATATTTCACTGACCATAACCAAATCTTGATTAATTGTGCGTGGATACAGTAGTAAAAATGCAATTAGTTCATACATATAACAATATTAAATCTGGAAATCTGATTTTCCCTTGCCTAAAAACAGCCTGCATAGTAAGGAGAAAACATACACTTTCGTTTTTTCTTGCATTTTAAAACGATTTGGAATAATCTTTTCAGAGAGATACCAAATTTTGTTTCAATAGGTCCAAGATCTCTGAAGAAAAGTTTACGACATCGACAGACACCAAGCGATGGCAAATTTTCACTTCCTTCCACAGTCACCCCCTCCTTTGGATGCAAGTTCACTATAAGGCACGTGTTGTCAATGACAACGGAAAGGTATAACAAATACAATAAAAAAATCGATCTTTTTGATGGATTACAAATCTGGAGGTGAACACTGTGAGTAAAAATGTGGGCTCACTAGTTTTACACAATAAACTGTTGGACACATTATGGGTATGGACCTACAATGAAAATCACCGCACTGCACTTTAATCTCGGAAATTGCAATAACATGATAAGGCGCACAGAAAAAAAATTAAAATCATTCTTCAAGACGAATAGAAATATCCCAGCAATACTAGAAGAATAATAAAAATTATAATATGGCATGCCGCATTGGCTTTAAAACAAAGCCATGCTGTATTTCCAACAATTATGACCGTAACTCGAAATGACGTCATCTGGAGTCGAAAGTGCCAGTTATTCAAGGTCTAATGTGATGCTAGATCAATTAAGAATCACCTAATAAAAATAAAATAAAATAAAATAAAATCATATATTCTGATATTTTGCCACCAGACTCTTCCAGACTGAACCGAACTCTGCTTAGTTGTTTCCATATATATATATATTGTCCATGATAATATTTTCAATCTATTTATAGGGGGGTCAGATTCTGTATGTATTTAATTTTTTGTCCTGTTTCTCTGTATTCAGTTAATGCATGTTTTTTGGAAATACTGTTTTAATTATTTTAATGCAATATCTATGAAATAATAGATTTATTTTTATAGGACTTTTCTATATTCTATCTGTATGTCATTGATTTTTATTTTATGTAATCAGTATTCTTTGTCAAAAAATTATTCTTTCTATTTTAGACCCGGGATTTTAGAACATCATTATACTTTTTTAAGGTTATTATTCTCTATTCTATAAACCCCATATGCACCCTCTTATTAAATATACACAGGCTTGACTTATTTTGGCTACTCAGTTTGGCCCATAAATTTAATACACAGAGTAACGTCCCTCAATTTGATCTCTACCCAGGGACTTAGGTTTATCCCCTTGGTCCTTTTTTAAATATCGAGCCGTGCGTAATGGTACAATGATTTTACTGAAATGCGCTATATATTCGTAATCGGCCGATCATTTGATTTGTTAGTGCAGATGAGGCACGTATGGGAGAAAGTGATGATGAATCCTGAACCCTTTTTTAGCTGTATGCAAATGATTTTTTTCGCCAATTGTAGATCTTTTCCTCATACAATGATTAACACCTCTTAATTTTCCCTAGTCATAAGAAAAAAAAACTGATGCACAAAAACAGGTTCACGCCAACACTGGAGTCGGTTATTTAGGTTTTCATTTGAAAAAATGTCAATGTAGATGGGCATCTAATGTCCGTATGTAAACATATTTTTAATTTTTAATAATAATGATTATTATTATAATAATTAGATGGATTTAAAGAGTAACAGCATATAACTGTTATATAGTGTACATTACTTAATTTCTGGCGCATTTCTTTCTTTCTTTTTTTGTTTTTTTTTGTTCCATCAACGTCCTTATTTAATTCAAAATTCCTTTTCTTTTCATTTCGAAGATATGTTTTTGTTGCTTTTCTTTCATTTCGTAGTAAATTATAGGTGCCCCAATGTGTAACACAAGTTATTTCCCTTTGACAAGCTTCACTTTGGATGAATTAGGAGGGAGGGCGTTTTATAACGGGAACAGCGTTCAAAATTTTTCACAAAAAATTATGTGAAATAAATGACGCTTCAAACTCGTCCCATAGGCATGCAACACGACTTTAACTGTAAAAATATGTTCTTGCATTTCTAAACGATAAACTGCCTTTCGCGGTCTTTGCATCGCTGATGTCAAGGAATATATGAAAAAAGATACATTTGCATGCTCAATAATATCAAATTTTTCCCGACTGATTGACGTCAATGAGAAAGCCTTCGGGCTTATTATTAGGCTATTATGTTAACCTCCATGATGATACAGTAAAATAGAAATTTCAGTGGTATTTAGAGATAATATAAATGACCTTATTAAAGAAATATGCGATTTCCGTCTTTATCAATAACTTTAAATTATAAGAATAAAGGGTACACGTTGATAACAAGCAAATGTTGGTATTCGCGATAAAGTATTAGTCGGGGGTTGAAAGCAACAGCTAATTGAACAAGTCGCGTTGAAAAGAAATGACTCGGACGCTTCACAACCTAATATTTGTAAATATGCGCTCAGTGGACAATTTACGCAAAAGAATTCCCGAATTTGATATAAGTCATGCTCCGTATAGAAAATGTACAATGTGACCTAGAAATGATTTCATTAAGTTTCAAAGTAAATTTATTGCCCAAAAGACACAACCAAACTAGCCCCTAAAAGGCGTATGAATCGCATTTTCTGTCCGATATTCCCGCTTATTGAATAGAAACAACAAAATAAACTGTTTGATAAAGGGCCATGCTGCCTTCCGAGTAAGATTTACCCTATATACACGCCTTACGTGATATTTATGCGTATTTAGGACATAAACTAGTGTTAAAATATTTTGGAAAAATGCGAATTGATAATTCATAGATGTCATGGTCAATTTCTCGCAGCAGAAGGACTAGAAGGGTGGGTAAACACTGAATTATGCTGAAGATATGTGCGTTAGTGTATGACAAAGACTGGAAATTGAAACAACGGGAGCCAACCGGAGGGTCCCGGACTATTCGGTAAGTCGAGTATGGAAAATGTTGGCCCTAGTAAAGGGCATAAGCAGGTAAAAAGTAAGAAGCTCAAGTCACCAAAGAGTTTACGAGGAAACACAATGGACTCGTTTCAAGATGGAGGCCAACAAAACATGAGCAATGAACAAGGCGACTATTTCAATCAAATGGAAGCCTCTCACATGAATGTCGACATGAGTAGCTACCCCCCGGTCTCTCGGGAGCAGATGATGAATGAACAGTTTGGCAGGATGAATCAAATGATGCATCCAGGTCAAATGCAAGGGTATTCTTACAATCGTGAAAACTTTAACCCAGGGGATCAACATGGCGGAATGACAGGAAGTTCCGAAATGGTCAATCAAAATGCTTTTCAGACTCAATACATGCAGCCAGGAATGAAAAGTGGACACACAGTCAGTATGAAATCAAACATAATGCCTTCAAGGCCTCAGGTTGTTCCAGGACAACAGGGAATGCCTCAGTCATTTCCTCATGGACAAAGTCAAAGATCAGTTATGTCAGGACAAAGTATTTCTCAACAGTCAGGACCTACTCCAACCTTAAATCAATTACTTCAGACCCCAAATACACCTGGCAGGGCCCAGGGGTCTAATTATCCTGATTATCATCAGAAAAGCATGTCTGATATGGGCGGTCAGGGTGCACCTTATGGTATGCAGCAAAATTGGGCCGTGAATCGTCAACAAACCAGTGGTTTTCCACAAGCACCTGGAACTCCATACAGGGGTCAGGTATGTAAACATAATCTGTAAAAGTTATGTGTTGTGAATGTATAAAGTAGTCTATTGATTAATATGTATATATTTATATAATTGATTATATTTTTAATTTTATATTTTGTTATCACTATAATTGTTATTTGTTGATTTGCCCTTTTGAAGGCCCATGATTGGTTGAATAAAGTATTCAAATTGGTACAGGGATGAAATTTAACAAATTTAGGCGACTAGATTTTCGGCTGGGTGAATATATCTTATTTTCCTGTTTGTCCAGCTGTCCACTACAATATTTTGCAGTGAATTCAATTCCTGGTGCTATATCATCCTGTGATATAATACAAACTTTCCCCAAACAAAAACCTGATTGTTAAATCAACACGGAGAAATGAGGCCAAAAAAAAAATACGTGTTTTCTATTACATGGAATTTCAAAATAGGGTAGGTAGGTGTTTTTTTTTTTTTTTTTTTCTTCAAAAAAAGGGGGATGGCAATGTATATTGAACGGTATAATCAGTTGTATTACCATGTTTGGCTGCCCCCTTTGCAGTGTCCATAGACGTATTGCATGTCACTGTCAACTAAAAACCTTTACTAGGCAATTCTCCATGGTTGTCCGTAAAAATATCTAATAGTGTCCTCCGATTTTCAATGCATAGGATTGCATTTTTATCCACTACAAGGTGCTGGCATTTATTTATCCGTACGGCCAACAAACTAGTTGCTGTAAACAAGTGCGCAGCCATTACGATTTTATAATAAAAGAGATGGTTACGGAAAAAGGAAAAAGCAAGTAGTTTTTCCTGATTTTTTCTGAAATTGTCAAAAAAGTTTAGGGTCAGAATTTTGGCGCAGAAAAAATAGGGTGGGTTGGGTAACCGGAAACACACATATTTTTTTTTTTTTTGCCTGGGAGAGGTACATTGTAATTTTGGAAACCAGTAAGTTGATTTTAATAACAAAAAACCATTTCCGTCACCTTCTAGTTTTTAAAGAGGAATTCCGATGAATTTCAATACGTCAAACATTAATTATCGTAATTCTTTATTGGTATTGATCTAAATAGGTGTTAGGATTTGTTTTATTGTTATGTAAGATATATCTTACGTTTTTCTGTTATTTATGTATACTTCTGGTCGATATCAAACTAAATCACAGAGTCATTCCGTTTACAATTCCAGTGTTTTCTGTGTTATCAATGACTTTGACAATATGTGGATGTATTTAGAAGATATTTAGCCGCCACAGAAATGTTTGATTTAGCAAATAAAGGCATTTTTATGCCGGTTTTGGAGTTTAGTGTGCCATCTATTTTGCTGAACTAGTATACATTATTGTTTAGGGGCCAGCTGAAGTCTGGCTCCGGGCGGGGGATGTTATCGCTGGTTGAAGACCCATTGGTAGGCTTGGGCTGTTTTGTGCTCTTTGGCCGGGTTGTTGTTCTTTAACACATTCCCCATTTCCATTCTCTATTCTATTAGGAATACTTGATCATATTAAACTATTAACATTAAGTGTGGGAATAACACATGCATGTAACATCACAGTAGAGTTAATCGTTTTTGGGATAATTTATGTGACCGGAGTGATAATTTCTTACTTCGTACAGAATCACAAAAGGGATTTCAGTAGAACAAGACTGAGGCATATGTTAGAGTATTACAAATTTGAAAAGAATAAAATATCAACATTGTTACATGTACATATTACAATAACCTTTATTAGCATAAAAAATTGTTGGGCCCATAAATTTTCAGCCGGTGACCCTGAAAACTTTTTTTAGGGGCCCAGCTGGCCTCTGGAGAAAAAAATGTTAAGTTTTATCCTTGTTCTACATGTATATCTCTTTTCCACTACTGTTGTAAAATATCTTGAAAGTCTTTCTAATGAGAGCCATAAAAAATTTGACTGAACCTCTTCATTGTGTTACTTAAAAGTTTATATTTAAAGGATTCTTGATTGGAAGTCACATTTCATTTCTTAAAAAGTAACATTAAATATCATTATAATAATTTGAAAACAACATTAATTGAAAAGAGGTCAGATTTTTCCGAAATTTTGTGTGAACTACAGCATTTGAAAGTGCATTTTAATGTAAAAAACTATATCACTTCTAAGAAGGTTTATAACTTACCAACCAAAATTACTGATATGTTTTAATTAATACATGACACATGGGGGTCCTTTTACACCACTCCACTAAAAGTAAAAGCCACAAGCCTACAGTGTAGGATGAAAGACAAAAAATTATTGCTTAGACAAGGAAATGCATTTAATAAGGCAGTAAGTTCACCTTAAGGTCAAAGGTCAAGGTCACTGACTCACATGCAGGGTTCTCTCAAAGGCAGTGTATATATGTAGTGTTTTTGTTACTTTTTTTAAAAGCTGCCTCCTTCTTTTAAATTGGGGAAAATTTATCAGGTATTTTTCAAAATTGGGGAAAATATATCTAAAAAAAATATACTTATAGGGGAGTGAAACAAACTAGGGTATAGAATTTTTCACCAGAAAATAGTATCCAATTTGGAGTGTTCCTATCCAGATCCAAAACAAAGTCTAAATCTCTTGTGAGCTTTAGGAAACAAAATATATAAACTGTAATGATCTATGATGTTTGGAATAGACGAAAAGACTAAATTTAAACAAAACGTCATATTGGCCACTGTAGGAGATGGATTTAAATATTCACCATATTGAGAAATTTTCTAACTTCGGGAAATAAATACGCAGATTTGGAAAGTTATCTTTAGGGGAAACAGCCGAAATTTGGAGGCAATTTAAATCAAACAAAATCGCTGATCTGTAAAAATCTGACTGGATGTGCCATCTTTCAAACTCCTGCATCCCTCAGCTCCATCAGCTGCGTCAAAAGACTGTAATTGAAAAAATTATGGTTACCATTATTCTCTGGAGAATCAAAATGAAAGGGGGGAGAAAACGCAAAAATAGCAAGCTAGAAAATAGTGGTGATAAAAAGTCTTGCACTTTTCATTGGCCACACAGTTTTTACCTACTGGTAACAACAATATGCTGACTTTCAATTTTCACTGATCTTGGTCACTTGCACCTATGGAAATCTTGTCAAAAATTAATTATAAAAATAAAAAAAGGTCAATGGGAAGAAAATATTGTGACAATATTTAAGAAAAAATGATTATAATATTTAGTACATGTACAAATAAATAATATAAAAAAATGATACAATAATATTTTTTGTTACACCGCATGTTTCCCCCATGTTTTGGTCATATCTGTAACAGATGTTTGGAGCGCTACAGCGTTCAAATTGGATTGATAATTAGCTCACCTGACCCGATGTCCGTCCATCAACATTTCACATATCTTACTTCTTCTAGAGAACCACTAAATGGATTGAAACAAAACATGGCACAAATGTTCCTTACAAGGTGCTGACCAAGTGTTCTTACTTTGGTGCCGATCTGTCATCCAACATGGCTGCTGGCAGTGGATGACCGCTAAATGGATAGAAACCAAGCTTTGCATGAATGTTCCTTATGAGGTGCTGACCAAATGGCCACAGCGGGAGACTTAGTTTAACATACGGGAAATACATACAAATATCTTCATCTAGAGAAGGATTGAAACCAAACATGGCAAGTGTTGTTACTTTGTTGCCAATCCGTCATCCATGATGGCTGCCAGCAGGGGACTCAGTTTTACATACATGTAGGACCCTTTGGGAAATACATACAAAAATCTTCTTTTAGATAATTGCTGAATTGATTGAAACGAAACATGGCATGAATGTTTCTGATGAGGTGTTGACCAAGTGTTGTTACTTTGTTCCCAGTGTATCATCCAAGGTGGATGCCAGTGGTGGACTAGTTCAACATATATTTTAGACCCCTATGGAAATACATACAAAAATCTAAAGAACCGCTGAATGGATTGAAACCAAACATGATATGATGAATGTTCCTTGTGAGCTACTGACCAAGTGTTGTTACTTTGATGCCGATCTTTCATCCAAGATGGCCACCAGTGGGGGGCTTAGTTAAACATGGAACCCCATTGGGAATACATGTACATACAAAGATCTTCTAGAGAACCACTGAATGGATTGAAACCCAATTTTTAAACATGGCATGAATGTTCCTTATGACGTTATGATTATGTGTTGTTACTTTGGTGCCAATCTGTAATCCATGATGGCTGTCAGTGGAAGACTTCGTTTAACAAAGGACCCTATGGGACTTACATACAAATGGCTTCTGAAAAGTACTGAATGGATTGAAACCAAACATGGCATTGATGTTAATCTCAAGGTTCTATTGCAATGAACAAATGGAAATACAGGCTCCTGGGAGCCTTTGGTTATTCATTTCTATTTTCAATAATCTTATCTGAGAAGTATTTTGATAAAATAAAGTTTTCTTGACAATTATCTTTCATCTGAATTGACTTCTTCAGTTTAATAGCAAGCCTAATAAGACAATTTCTATGTGTGTTTATTTACATGGTAACCGGAAGTGACATCACAATCCTTGCAGAATGGAAACTATGATTTCCCACTTTTGGGATAAAAGGCGTGGATATTTATTTTCATGACTAATGATTGTTGTTTGCTTAATGTCCAATGGCAAATATTTCATGCTTCTTGAGAACGATAACCAGTTCAACAATTTATCAAACACAATTCAAATAGGGGTGTGATGGGACACAAAGGAGGACCAATTTTGACTACCACTGTAAAATTGTAGATGGATATGTAGGGTTGGGTAATTTAGCTGTCGGTAGTGGGCATTAGCCTGTTCTTTTTCAAAAAGGGGTCTTTAACTTGCAGGGAGCTTGGCATTCTCCAAACACTTTACCTACTGTGGTCCGCGGTCAGTCTTTCCATATTATGACCTGACAATCCCTCAACAAGAGGATCTTCCCTACATGTATCATCAACCTGGGGATGTGCTAGGCAGTTTTGTTGGTTGAGCTCCCATGATCCATCACAGGTGCCAAGTCATGACCAGTGAATTACGTTATCAAAATTTTATAATATAAATATTATAACTGTAAGAGTATAACTGCAATTGTCCCTGGAGGGTGGTCAGTCAACAGAGTTATCGAAAAAAAAAAATTTCTTGTCAGACATTGGGTCTGACAGTCAGCAAGGTCTTGTCAGACCCACTTTTTTTTTAAAATTTTTTCTAGTTGTGTTGACTTGTACTATTCATGCCATGAAATGCTTGGAAAATAAAGCATGTTTAACAAACATACAAAATATTTTTGGGAGTAAAGAATGATATTCAGTATAAAAGTATGTTTTTAAGCAAGAAGATATGCTTATTGAAGTCCAGGAATACTACAAAATAATTGTCCAAAGGAAACAGATGATAAAAATGATGTTTCTGTTTTCTTGCGTTTAACACCCGGCTTTGCATCAGCGGAGAATTTTATTTTCCAACCTCCGGTATCCAATCTATCATAACTGGTAATTAAGCTCCAAAAAATTATATGGGGAACCAGTTGCGCAATTGGAAGGGAGACAACTGAAATGTAAACAAATGACGGGATCAGCTTGTTTTGCCGGATCCAAGCCCCATTTTTTTTGTTGGACACCAGGACTGGCAGAATTGACATCCTAGTTGGACCTCCTGGAATCTTGTCGGTTGGGACCGACAGGTCCGATGATTTTCGACAACTCTGAGTCAAGTGTGAAAGACCTCAGTAGTGGCACTTGCAAGTTATTGATCTGTTGATTATCATGTGTTTGTATACTTTGAAACACCTGAAGTTAACTTTTCCATTATCATAGATGATATAAAACTTAACAATGATTTTCCTTAGTCGTCATTGCAAAAAGATTTTCACTTAAACAATCTTCGAAATTAACCACAAGCATGACGCTCCAGACCAGTAAATTCCGCCGAGGATTTGTAAAATCCTGTAATCAAGAAGTGCGACGGGTTTGTAAAATATTTTCTGCTGATCTTAGCTTTTGGATATTAAGTAGAAACAATAAAATCTGCACTGGTCGCAAAATAGGATTGGTACTACTACATGTAAGTTCACCCGATTGTTCATTCTTTGTCAACTGTGCACGTCTTTACTAGGTAAAATTAAGGTTGCGATTTGTCATATGATTTGATGTGTATATTAACTTTTTTCAGGCCAGTAGATTTTAGTCCGGACTCCTAAAACCTTGGCTTTTTGTAAGTCTGGTTGACTTATGGCTTCAAAAGTTTTTCGTGAAGACTGCTTAAATCTATGTGGCAGATTTTTTATTCAAAATAGATGAAAATTTTTTTCGCAAGAAATATTATAGCAAAGCATAAAATTTTGTCCCCAGATGCCAGATTGAATAAAAAATCACATTGTGTGACATTGTCGCGGCCCATGGCACATACTTTCCATGGATAATCACATATCATCTTTTCTGAAAATGCTTGGTTAAGTATGATCAAAGGTTTGAGGAATGATGTATGGAAGGTGCTCTTCAAAAATTCATTTCTTCTTCTAGTCAGATTTAACACTGGAGTCTGAGGCATTCTTAATTGAATGGTCAATTTTGAAAGATCTGATTCTTTGAAACTGCAAGGCTAAATGTTTTTAAACTTTACAAGGGTCTCTTCACAGATGACCTTATTTTCATATTCTAATTAGTTTTAAATGTATGAGGTCAAAATATTTGGTGGGTGGTGCCCTTGGATCCCCTATACATGTATGTGAGATACCGGAAGCTTGAACTTATTTTCTTGCTCCAGTGGTCAGGTTGTTTGAAGAATCTGAGTACCGTTTCACTAAAGGTTGTAAGAGTTATGACTGATTGTAAATCCATTGAATATATAGAAGTTATAACTGATCGTAGCTCTTACGACCTTTAGTGAAACAGTACATTGTACCCTGGCGTGTTTTGTTTAACTGTAATAATCACTTGTTCAAACTTTCAACACAAAAGAAGTGTAACAAGAATTATATCCTCTTTTTCAGCAATTAAAAATGGAATTGTTTTCTCAATTTGTTGTCAGAGTTGTCTGCAGTTTATTGGTTTTATCATAATTTAGGTTTTTCAAACTTTTTGTTGTTATGGAAATGTTGTTGGCTACAAGGAGAAATGAAACCTCAAACTTTTTGTTTCTTTTGTCTTTACATGTATATGACATCAGTGTCTATTGAATTTATAGGTTAAAGAAAAGGAAAGATGAAAAAAAAATTTGTTTAATTTTGTTATATTGATTTAAATTTATTCCTTGTTAGAAAACATGAAATCAGAAGCTGAATTATACCGAACTTGATTTTGTTGTTATGATATCTTAACCAAACTACCAAGTACAAAAAATGGATTAAAAATTTGATGATGGCAAGAACTACATGCAATTTATTCAGTTCTGGAATAATGTTGAGAATTCCAACTTCATGACAAATGAATTTGTAAATTTTGTAAGTGACAAAAAATAAGAGGTTTTAAAAAGTTCATTTTTGCATGAATTTGATTAATTTTCAAAAGTGACTAAAAATTAGGCCTAGAAAAATGAGGGATTTTATGGTATTGCAAAATATATTCGGATATCTAACATGCATTCTGAAACTCATTATTGTATGAGGTGTTAATAACAAAATCTGTATTTACATACCACAGGGTGATGGTCAACAAAGATCCAGTTTCTCTCCAAACTACTCTATGATCTCAAACCAGTATGGACCTGGGCAGTTTTCTCCTAATTCAAGATATGGTATGACAACTCCCGTAAGACAGAACACTAATTTCAATAATCAGGTACATATAAAATTTAATATTGGTAACTTTTCCAGATATATATAACTGCATAGTGGCCAAGATACGTATATAATTGTAAGCAGGTTTTTTGTTTGGAGATGTAAATTCTGAGTAAAGATTATTCAGTAGGGCAAGTGCCTGCCTTAAAATACTCGGCAAATCGTCTGAAATCTTGTTTAAAAATGGGGTCAAATTGATGTAAATGCATCCACCAGAAAAGTTTACCGTAATTTTCAGTATATAGGTCAGTACTTTTTGTCTTACCCATGAATGTGGATGGGGTATATAGAGTTACCATTTTTGTTCGTACGTCCGAACTATGTGATTAAGTTTTGCATTTAGGTTCATTTCTTTGAAACTCAGCATACTATATCAATGAAACTTTATCAGTGGATGTGTCTTGGATAGTACTGAGCAGTCATACAATATTTGAGTAATTATGACCTACATTTTATGCTTGAGTGACTCGGGTTAAGTTTTGCATTTGGGTTCATAGTTTGGAACTAAGCATAGTGTATCAATGAAACTGCATCAGTGGATGTGCCTTGGGTAGTGATGAGCAGTCATACAATAATTGGGTCATTATGACCTACATTTTATGCTTGAATGACTCTGGTTAAGTTCATTTCTTTGGAACTAAGAATAGCATATCAACGAAACTTCATCAGTGGATGTGCTTTGGATAGTACTGAGCATTCATACATGATGACCTACATTTTAGGTGGGGCATCCGTGTCTTGTAGACACAATTTCTAGTTTTCCTCTGAAGTGCTGGGTTTGACCTATGCACCACATCAACCTTAGATTTTTGAAAAAAAATGTTTAGTAAACCCCAACCCACACCCTATTGATGCTATTAATAAAACAATATAATAACTTTGCTTCGACCTATGCCCAGCATCAACCTATTGTCTGAAAATTACCGTAATTCGACCTATAGTCGGAAAATTACAGTAATTTACACCATATACTGTGGATTAATTTGCACTCATTGATATCAGCTACATAGTGGAGTGGAAATTGGTTCTGTTTGGTGGATAGTATACATAAATGTTTTGGTATGACAAAGTCAAAGGCAGTATGAAATGTGCATTTTGTATGATATATTCAATGTACATGTAGAGCAGAGCTCCAGATAAGATTTCATTAACTGGGTTATTTACTCCTGTCTTTTTTAATGAAATGGGTGAAAGCTTTTTCCATTTGCTTTTTGATTTCAGTTTCACTCCTCTGATAAATATTTAATCGGTTTGTTCACTCCCTCAAGCAGATATCTATTGGATGACTTAGACCATTTCAATTTCAATGGTAATCATGGGAGAGTTGATGTGATAAATGTTTCTAATACACAACAAAATCATTGAAAATACAGATATTTGATAATGACATGAATAATGTCACCAACATCATGGGCTTGGTAAACAGAGGATAGCAAACATAAGGGGATACATAAAGCTACAGTTGGCATAGTTAATACATGTACATATGCTAGTGCTGTTGCAGGCACAAACTACCAACCAACTAAGAGAATACAAATTGCTAGCTATTCCAGATAATCCTGAGGCCATTCATCATTTGGACTTTTTTTTAGACCATCAGAGATGTTGCATAAAGATTATAAATAACTTTGGACTATCTGCTGGCAGAAACTGAATTTTAAAGTGTATGCTAAAACTTTTTGTAAATTTATTTGTAATAATAAAATCTTGTATTTGAGAGAAAATCTATTACTAGTAAGGGAAATTCACAGGGGCATATCCAGGAATTGTGTGGGGGACGTGTATGTAAAAGGGGTCTGCGGACCAGAGGATAGAAACCCGTGGAAAGTACTGGCATTTGATTTTTTACAATTGTTAAATTTTTATTCTACTTTCCCCTTACATGCCTTTTAAAATTAGAAAGAAATAGAGGGACAAATCGGCATCAGTAAAAATACTTGTAGGTAATGTATCTATTACAGAGCCCAACTTTTTTCTGCAACAAAGTTCATGTGGGGCTTTTTAGTAATTGAAAATAATGAGAGATAACAGGGCCGTTTTAAGGACGTCGGGATTGGGTGGTTGTAGGCTTGGAAATTCGGGATTTAATACATTATTAGTCCATGATCCAGGATGCTTTTAGGGAATTGGGAATTTAGTATTTATTTCCCACCACCTATTGAAGTGGAAAACAATTCACAGCCAATATCTGAGGCATTATGCCATTTTGGTATGAAACTTAAACTGATACATGTATATCATGTGACATTTATAATGAGACGAAAAATTGGGTAGTGGGGAACCAGATCCAATCATATTTAAAATTAAATTTCTCCGTTTAACGGAGCACATGGTTTGAACATTGGTAGACAAGGTCAGCCCCAGGAGATACCGAAAGTCTTAATTGTTTACTTCCGATGATTTTTGAAAATGCGTTTTTTAATGCCAATTAAAGTAAAAGAAATGGGTTAAAACATATGAACCTTCTGTTTATTTACGTAATTGGTCAAATATAGTGGGTCATCGAACGCTTGAATATAATTTTTATTGAGTTTTATAAATTTTTAATTGCATAATTACGCAAATACAAAGCTTATCTGGAGCTCTGATATAGGGTAATGCATCCCCATAAATATCTTGAAAATTGGTATATAACAAACTACATGTACAGTCAAACCTGTTTTTTAACGGTCACCTTTTGGTCGAAAAATGGCAACCTAATGTGGACAAATGTTCAAGGTAGGATACCATTTGTATGGCTGCAGACTTAGTTAAGAATCTCATGGGGGAATACAACATGACTACAAAAGCAGTCTTCATAAAGTTTCCAGATATTGCTGGACATTCGATCCGGCAAGGACATTGTTTTGCTGGACCCCAAAAAATTAGCTGACATTTATAAACATTTGAATAACCCGGATGTTTCGGTTGTGATTTAATTTTAATTTTCGGTCTGGGAAATGATGAATTGAAAATAACAGCAGACTGTTCTGGATTTTATCGCTATTGTCTGACGGTCGGGGACTTTGTGAAAACTGGAGTAGTCTGGTTGGCACTTAATGAAGGTGGCCTTGAGGGCAGGTTTGACTGAATGAGTATATAATAACGGTACTACATTTAAACTCAGACTGGGCTCGAGACATAGTCAATGTAATTGATAAAAATTACCATAGATATAGAAAATTATAAGATGGAAGTCATTGAGCAAATTTCTGTGAAATAATCTCAAGTTTAGAGACTATTTTAATGCTTAAATGTAAAAGGTAGAGCAGAAAAAAATACATGTGCACGTTTGTTAATAAAATTATCGTAAGAGAGCAATGACAAGCAGTTTTATTGTGCATAGATGGGACCACAATATGGTCATCAGCAACCATCTGACCATTACGGATTTGGTCCTATGCCATCACAACAGTATCTTCCTCCATCTTCTCAATCATATCATACTCGACAGCATACCTCATCAGGACCAACACCTCCTCCATCATCGAGGATTTCACCAGCACCCTCAGATTCATCACAACCACCAGCTCTGTCACCAACACCATCAAGACAGCAGACCTCACAGACACCACCAATGTCAGGATTACAGCCCAATAGTCAGCAGCCCAGTCCAGTAGTATGTAATCATATTCTATCAATTATTTTATCTTTATTGTTGTAATCTGGTGCTGCTAAAGATGGAAATGATAGATCAAATAAAAAAAATGTGTGGTTCTGTTTACCCAACCAACCCTTTTTTTATAGGAGGGGGCAAAATGGGGGGGGGGATGGCTTAGGGCCGATATTGTGGAATGAATGAACTTAGTTATAAAATATTAGATTCGGCTGACACTGAGTGGGTTATATTATAAGTTATTATGTTCGTAGATGTTCATAGATGATAATTTTATCCACGGTTTCAGCCCTAATCTGGCGATTTTTTGAACAATTCATACACAACATAGATCGCAATGCTTTTATGATTATAGGATAAAGCTAAGCAAAGTGTAATATGTCCATTTGGCATACCTTTTTATCAGGTGTAGGGTGATACCTTTGGTAGAACCCAACAGGTATCTGAATATAAGATGTTTTCATTGTCATATCAAAGGAAATCTTCAAAATCGTATTTGCTGCTCAATGTCTTGAGTGCCACGTCATAATAATAAGTTTCAAGCAACGTCTGGGGATATGGGTTTTGATTAGACGTGTCATTGACGAATCACAATCCAAAATTTGTACAAAGGGGGGGGGATAATTATCTTTGCTTGACATCTGATTTTGATGTGCATCTGTATTTGTATATATCTGATATTGTGGCATCATGCCATTAATATGTCAATTTGACATACAAGTATGGTTTCCATTCCATTCACAGAATGTGTGGTGGTCTGATAGCAACATGATCCCCAACAAAAACCAAGGGTGATCTCAGATACCCTGGAATGGTTTAATCTTCATGTGACAACCTTCATGTAACTCCTATTAAATATGTATAGACATGGCAACAAACACATTGTGGTGAAGCAGTCATTGCAACAAGCTTAAAGTTTATAATTCAGAAACCCTCAATTGAAATAGCCATAATTTTGATCTATGTTAATTTGCTGGGGGGATCTTGGATATAGAAATCTGACCTAGCAGGTGGGATTCCATAATTGTTTTGATAAATATAAAACGCCAGGGCCACCATTAAAATATTATTTGTTTGCCGTTTCCGACGGTGGGTTGTAGGTAAGACTTTTGTCATGATAATTTATGATGCTATGATGATGACAACAAACAGGAAATTTGGGTATATGTCTTAATATCTATGAACATGATGAATAAAACAAATTGCTCTAGTATTGTTATTGATTTTAACCTGCCGTCAAAGGCGGAAGCAGATGTAAGAGTGGGGTCACTCCATCCATCCAAGAAAAGTGTGTAATCTTAATTCCAAAATCAAAAACCCGGCAGTTCTGAAATTTTGCAGAACTTTATTCTGAACACATTAAAGATGTGCACCTCAGCTTTTGGAGTGATTTGAGAAAAAATTGTCAATTTTTCATGTTTATTCAGGTACCTACTTTGTGTAATCTGAAACTCCAACACCATAAATCTGGCCTTTCTGAAATGTTGCACACATAATTTGAACACATTGAAAATGTGCACCTCCCATTTTGTAGTGATTTGAAATACTTATTGTCAAATTTATCATTTGTTGAACTTAGTCATGTTTATGCATATCAGTTTTTTAGAGTACCTTTTTTGTGTAATCTGAAATTCCAACACCTTCCCCATAATTGCATTTCTGACATTTTGTACAATTATTCTAACCACAATGTACATGTACACAATCCCTTTTTTGGTTATTTAAAAGAGAAATAAAATGATTTTTTTGCAAAATGGATCAATATAGAGTAAACCTACTACATTCAAAGATGCATCTTACAATGGTACAGAACTTTTAAGTTTAATTGAAATTGCTAAAAATTCTTTATTTGCATGCGACATAGGTCCAGACATCTAAAATGGTTTAGTTTTGATATTCAAGGTAGAGGTGTTGAAAAAAAATCTTAAGTAATCTGTATTTAGAAATTAGGTAAAAAATGATTTTTAAATCTATTTCTCTTTTGACTTTTCAAGTTACTAATTAACTACATATTAGTATTTTATTACTTAATTTTGAGTTGCAAAATTTTCTCCTGTATTAGGGTAAAACAACATCAAATCTACAACACTTTAAAATCTCAATACAAATGGGAAGGTACAAATTCGAGAAAATATATATAGTTGTAAATGAACTCAACAGAAATGTGTCAGATTTCGTGGACTGTGAACCAAGATGGCCACCACAGCCGAACTTAGTTTAACATTGGAACTTAGTTTGATATAGGACCCTATGGGAAAATTCATTTAAAAATCTTCTTATCTGAAACCACTTAGCCAGTAGGAACAAAACTTAGCAGTAATGGTCCTCAGATGGTTCTCTTAGAAATGTGTCCATTGACCTGAACTGTCAACCAAGATGGCTGCCACAGCCGAACTTAGTTTAACATAGAACCCTACAGAAAAACCAGTCAAATTGACTGCAACTCATAAATTTTTAGTCCTGGTCAAGGTGAAAAGTTAATCCAGGTGAGCGAGACATGCTCTTGAGAGCCTCTAGTTTATTCTGTCATCATCGGTTAAGTTGTCGAAAATGTCCTGCCCCGTGGTCTGGTATTTCAAATCTATGTTTATAACTTTATTTCATGTGTTTATAGACCTTCGCGATAACACAAGTTCAAAGTGGAGACTTCACGTCTTTAATAAATGTGAGGTGAAAGACGCTGAATTTTAAAAACAAGTTCATGTCCAAAGTTCTTACTTTTGAATGATATACTCGGTTTTAAAGTTTCCTGTACCTAGGTAAATTAATGGGGCACAGTCGATGAAGTTAACTAACATTAAGCCTGATTGGTCAATGTATAACAAAATAATTCTGATTGGACTTGACAACAGTTGGAGATTGATGCATGTGCAACCATCTTTTGTGGGTCATCTCCCAATGAAAACAATCATTTACCACTGTTTACGGAAGGAAAAATGTGTAATTGACTAAATAAGATTATTGTCGATACTACTAAATACCGAGAAAACAAACAACACACTGCAATGGACTCAGCACTATCGCAAATTTTCATTTAAAAAAAATATATAAATCAACAATAATATATTTTGGGCGGCAATGAATTTGGTCATTAGGACAGAAATGGCAAACAAACCTAATTTTATTTTAGGCCTAAACAATGCTGGAACAGACCCGATTTTTTTCAGGAAATTGAAAATTTCCGCAGTCGTGAAAAAATGAAAGGGTCGGCAAAACAGCTGCAAAAAAATTGGGTCGGTCGGGTAACTAGAAACACACAAATATTTTTATTTGGCCTCATCACATTCATAAAAAAATATCAACAACATGCAGGATATTGGGATTGACATTTGAAATGGACATTGCCATATGTCATCTTCACAGGAAATAGCAACAGATTTAGACATAATTTCTGGAAAATGAGAGATGCCATAAAAATGTTGTAAGGTCATGGGTAAAACTTAAGGTTGACCAGGACGAAGGGAACTTAATTGTACATGTTTTTTTTCGCCTTAAAGATGTAAATATCTCGCAATTTCTTTAGACATCATAATTGTTGATAGCCTCAATGACTGGCAGAAGGAGAGTGTAAGTGTTTCGTTTTTGTGGTTAATCTTAACACATTGTCTTTTCTTCTTAAGGGAAGCAATTCTTCATGGAGTGGAACAAACAACAGTGGTGTTAATAAAAGAAATGGAGAAGATAGCGAACTAGGAGGAGTAAGTATAGTTACACAAGAATATTACATATATATGTATTTATACAGCTGTATATTTGATCTGTGAGTATATTTCCATAGGTCTAATACAGTCAATCTGCTTTTAACGGCAACAATTGGGACAAAAGTAAAGGGGCCGCATAAGACAGGTGACCGTTTAATCAAGTTTTACAACTGAGTTGCAAATCCATATTTTCCTTTCTGGTCTGGAATGATCAAGACATTATCGTTGTCTAACGTACAAATTTAGGTAAAATTCAAGCTTGGGTACCATTTTTAGCTCACCTGGCTATGCCAGGGTGAGCTTTTGTCATCATTTTGCATCCGTTGTCCGTCTGTCCGTCGTAAACTTTTCTTTAAAAAATCTCCTCTGAAACCGCTGGGCCGATTGGTTTGAAACTTAATAGGAATGATCTATGACATGTCCTCTACAAACGATCCTCAATTTATTTTGATCTGACATAAAACATGGCTGTGAAATGTAAATTGAAAAATGTTTGCCATGTTGAGATCTACCTACCCTGAAATTTTGAAGGGAATCCCAAATTCTATTTAGGAGTTATTGGTTTGTGTAATTTGAGATTGGGTTCTGTTACATTTATTTAAGCTTCACCCTTATTCCTGGTCAATTTTACCAACTTCCTGTTGGTAGGTGCAGTTACACAAGGACAAATATCCTTTCAGTTTTTTATTTTGTTAATACTTCAAACATATAAAGCAGCATACCATTATATCTTTTACCCTTTTTAAATATATGAACTTATTTATGAGACAAGACAACAGATCTTCCCTGAACAATTGAACCAATTGCAACAAACTTGTTCGCGTAAGGCAGGTGACCACTTATTCAAGTTAAATTAACACGAAAACTCCAGGATGACCGCTGAAGGCAGGTGGCTGCTTAATTAAGGCGACCGTTAGGGCAGGTTTGACTGTATATGGAATCGAGAAAACAATATAACCAACAATGAGTAAGTCCAACTATAATTATACAATAATATTGTTTTATCCATGTAATATGCCAAAATATGTCGAAGGCATAATGCACGACCAAAGGGGAGTGTATTGCAGGCCATATTTTGGCATATTACATGGATAAAACAATATTATTGTATAATTATAGTTGAGAGCCTATTGTTAAAGTTTGAATATTTT
This sequence comes from Mytilisepta virgata, assembly GCA_028015205.1. NCBI lineage: Eukaryota > Metazoa > Mollusca > Bivalvia > Mytilida > Mytilidae > Mytilisepta > Mytilisepta virgata. The sequence continues at coordinate 1,631,646 of CM051516.1, forward strand.
TTCTGGATCAGACAACTTACATGGTTTGCCATGAGCAAATCCTATTTCTCATTGGACAACAAAATCTGGTGCTTTGAAACCGTATTGCCAAATGAACTGAAACTTGATGAAGGACCTTTATATATTGTGGATATTTCAACAAAAATCTATGTAAGAATCTTTATAAAATTTGGATATCTCCTCTGTCAGACATCTAATTCCTTATTTTTACTCGCACAAATTAAAAAATCTGAAACTGATTGAAAACCAGCGAAAGAATTAAACCAAACATGGTAGAATGGTACCTTGTAAGGTTTTTCGACTTGGAAGTGTTGATACTTGTTTCAGAGCCTGTTCTAATTTCTGATCAGCTGAAAAAACTTCTGAAGAACAATTTACCCCATTGAACCTAAACTTTACAAATATGTTTCCATAAAGGTCCTTAATGGTTGTTTTTCTTTTGTGCTGATTTGATATCCAATGTTGTACTTTGCAACAGCATGGCAGTCACTTCCATTTTGTGTCTTAGTCTCAGAAGTCACTTCCAGGCAATCATTCTCGGGTAGCTTGAACCATGAACTTTGGTGTCTAGATTGTAAAGATTCATCATTTTATACACTCACTTCTGTGTCACAAGCAATAAAAATGTGAGATGACCCATAGAAATGGACTGCTACTAGAAATGTGGAACAGAATGGAGTACGGTAGTGAATCAAAATAAAAGAAAAAAATTAATTTTCTGAATAGATTTACATATCTTAGATAGTTTGCTGATTTTTATTTTGGGGAGGGGGGATGTGAACACTCCAAGTGCCAAATAAAAGAAATCTTTTCTTGTAATCTGACTGACAAAGTATGGTTGAAATGTTAGCTACAAAAAATGACCTATTTGAACTTTTGCATCACATATCTTCCAAACTGGTCCCCCCAAAAACTGAAATGTGAGGATAACTACACTGTATGTGCTACTTTTAGGATACGGATTGTTGTATCGATTTAATTAGAAAGTCAGAGAAAAAAAAATTTCAAAAATGTCTGTCCATGTCATGTATTTGAAATAAGATTCAATTTTTGTCATGGCTCATCCTGGAGTGCAATTTGCATAAAGAATTTGCCTTGTAGAGTTTGATGTCGTCTTTACTCTCATCAAAAGCTAAGTTGGAGTTGTCCTGCTAATTGGCCAGTCGCCTGAACTCGTGTCAAACACGAAATTGGTTTTACTTAATTGCCTAATACATTTCAACGTTCAAAATCACAAATATGACAGCCATTTTTTAAAAAGAAAATTTTGCAACTGGTGTTTTGAAAGAAAAAAGCAAGCCACCATTTTTTTATCAATAACAAAGGTAAATAATCCAATGAGAAAACATACAGGTAAATCGGCACGCAGAGACTCGGACCACGTAAAGTTAATATATTAATAAAAGTTGTTTTGAAGCAATTTATCGGTGTATAAATGAGTCCAGTTCGCTCACAAACTGAATAAAGTCCAAAGGACTTTCTGATCAGTTTGTGAGTGACCTGATTGAGTTAATACACCGATAAATTGCTTAAAAAATTGTGGAAAAACAATTCTTATTATAATTCCATAATAATTACACGTTTCGGCAAAATGATAAAGAAATGAGCAGTTTAAAATGGCTCTTTTACTGGGTCACAAATTCATAAGCTGAACGTCATTTATCGGAAAATCAAAGATCCCAGATGTCACTTTGTCGACCAATCAAAATTACCAATACACATTGGAATTATACCGTAATAAGAATAATTTAGACTGTTACACGCACTACTCGAACCGTAGTGAGAATGAGAAAAACAAGAATAATAATGCCAAAAAGTTTAATTTGCCTTTACCAAGTTGAATTGTAGTTTAGAAATGAATCTGAATTCTTCTTAAAACATAACAAGCATGAGAATTAGACTTAAATTTAAAAAACATGATCATTGTGCTGTGAAATGACATGTTAGGACTCTCTCTGTGCTCTCTCCACGTCTCCTTGTCAGCTTCAGAGAGAGAAGTCACTTCTCCCTGTCATCCTCAAGTAGGGTGAGCCCTGTTTTGTCCCTGAAAAGGTTTATGTATAAAGTCAGGGCTTTGGAATTTTTTTGAAAATTAACTTGCCCACGGTGAAAGTTGTATTAAAATTTTACTTTCCCGCACCATAATTCACTTTCCAGTTGTTAATTTCTTTTTAAAGTCTGCAAAACATCATTACTGTTAACATCAACTACTTTCTGTTTCTTTGATTCGGAAACAAAATATTTCTGCAAGCTCATGCCTGGGGCCTTATTTATTAAACATTTATCGTTATCAAAGTTCGAAACTTTCCATTTTGGTTTACTGGTAATACTTTATTACTGCTAAACACAAGGAAAAAACAAGCTAACTTTCAGGGAACCAGTTTCTAAAGTTTAGATTCGTCCAATCACTGCCTTGGTCAAACAATAAAACAAGGCACCGGAATGTACCATTTACCAGCAATTTTAATTGCCCGAGGGGAAACTGGTACTTGTGTTTTTACTTTCCAGACAATTTGTTTACTTGCCCCTGGAAACGGGAAATGGGAATTCTGAAACCCTGAAAGTGATATAATTCCTTGTAGTTATCAGGGAGGTAAAACTAATATTGTTTCACTAATATACATAATACAGGCCACCCTTACATGCTGAAAGTAATTTACACAAATATCTATGTTTAGTTGACATTAGTTAAGTATATGAATTTTTCTTGTTTTCTTTCCCTTTGGTAGAAGAAAGACCAGTTTGAATTTTAGGATTTACTGAAATTCTTGTGGAGCACTAAGTGCTATGGATTAAAATAATATAGATTTTGTTACATTCTTATTTTTTGAGATGAAAATCATTTTATAAAACTTTGAAAAAAATTTTTTTTATTTTTATCAATTTCATTAACAATCAAAAATATGAAATGTTGATAGAAATCGCCCAAGTAAATTTTTAAAAAAGACAGATAGTAAAGATTGATTAGATACAATCATTTACAGGACTCGAAATTAGTGGTGACGCCGGTCTTCATAGACATAAAGTTGTGTTGGGCAACTTAAAACTGTGCAATTTAAGTGTTAGGCCGTCTGGTTGTTTTATGGCCGGGCAACAAGTAAAATCGTGAAATATTTCACATGAGAATGAAGCTTTCCAGTATCTTTATCTATCGTAAATTTTGTTTATTTAACATTTCTGATGTGTTATCAACCAATCATGTCAGATTGGCGTACTTTCATTTTCACAGACTATTTGGGCAACACATCTGTAATGTTCAATGTGTGTATGCTCAGTATGTTCCTCCTTTCGCTAGGAGCAACGTCGTTGTTGTGATCAATGTTTTTAAATCGTGTCCGGTATTTTTTTATTCTGCAAAACAGGAAGTGTATAAAATTCATAGAATTCAAGGAAAATGTCAGCGAAACCTGGATTGTTTAGCTAGTTGCCCTGACTTTACACAAAAAAAACTTGGCAGAGCAACCAGCGATTTTTTTAATTTCACCCCTGCATTAACTTAGGCTTCAATAAATTCCTAGATTCTCATCTTCACCAGTCTTGGCTTTTTACCTCCCATCCATATCTTTTTTTGTTTTTATTTGCCTAACCAATATAACTGATTTACATCTAATGTCTGCGCTGCAAATCAAGGAATGACTCAGATTTTATTTTGTGTATGATTTTGGGCATTCTATTCTTTCTTAGTGGAATATCAACCATAATTCATTAGTACGGGTGACAAAACCCACCCTAATACAACTTTTTCAAGATATGATCTGAAGTTAACTAGACCATTAATTGCCAAAAATCAAGTACAAATATCAAGAGCTTTTTTGGTGTTATCTAGAAAAAAACAAAAAAAATGGAATAAAAAATCTGATTCACTCCTTTATTTTTATATAAAAGTTTGATTAGAATCTTGTATTTATTATGGCTTTGTTCATACTAGTGTATACATTTTATACATATGTTATATATTGCTCAGAGTGAGTCTTGCCCTTTTTTGCCAAAATTGCTTGAATTTTCATTAAAATTAGAAAATGTATGCATTGATTTTTTTTTTTTTTATTCCTAAGCATGGTCAGTTTTCAAAATCACTCTTTTAAACAGAGAAAAATTGTCACCCATTGGGGTTGATCACCTGTACAGAATTTATCAAGTCTTTAATTGAATTTTGTGCAGTTAGATAAACTTTAAGGGAACATTAGTGGATAGACGTTTCAGCTTTTCCCCACAGCTATAGCGAATCTACTGTTGATAAAAAGTAGCCTGGTATTCATACACAACACATATTCCCCAAGCTGACTGGATTGTTATTGATTTTCTCCCTTGCTATTTATCAGAGATGCCCAGGTTTTTCAATCTTCTTTATTATTGGCCTTATTCCCTGTGAAAATTTAGAAAATAAACAAGTAATAGTTTTGGAAAGAATTTTTAAAAAGTGAATTAAACAGTGGTTATTTCAAATATATATAATTTAATAATGTAGAATATTTATTGATTATTTCTCTTGAGTGACTACACTACTTCATGATTCAGTCTTAACTGTTGTAAGCATATTCTTGTGAGTGTTTTTCTCAGAATGTTTAAAAGTTACAGGGCTAAGTTTCATTTCAAAAAAGAAATGTTATGTGTTTATCATTAATTTCCATACGAATGATAAAGATTTACTTTAACATACTGGAATAGACTATAATCTGTTACTGATCCAACACACACCAACCCTACAGGGCCAAGAACATAATTGACCTGATAAATAGTGGTAGAATGCATTGTGTCCCTTGTTAACTGTCTTCGATTTTAAGTTTGAATCTAATAGCTAGAGAATAATGCCAAGGATAAATGATGTAAAATTATTTTAATCAAAGTTTTAAAATTGGAAATTGTTGTTAAGCCCTTACGAATATTGATAGTTTTAGGCAGTGTTACTAATAATGAATACACTCTAGTATTTATATTGAAAAATGTAAAAGTGCTTGAAGATAGGTGGTGAAGTCCGTAAATGGACTTGTGTGGTGTAAAAAAAAACCTAATGACCTTTAAATGTAATCAATAAATCCAATGTTCAATGGGAGATCATCTTAGATCCTTTCATTTTTCAAACTCAGTTAAACGAGTAAAAAAGAATATCACTCATTTCTTAAATTGTCAAGGAATCAATCTTTAAAAAAATATAAAAAAAAAATAATGTAGAGAATAGCAGCTGCTTAGCCACATGTTTTCTTAACAGCTGTTACAGGTTATACTTGTTGACATCTGAGTTCAGTAATTTATAATCAGATTTCACATTGAAGTATTGTCTGTAGTAATTAAAAGAATGGTATTTTTGGACTTTCAAAATAGTCATTTTATTCAATAATATCTGTAAATTTTGAGAAAGAAATTATCATCAGTATTCATAAAATTTCCGTACTGCATGGTAAAGATTCCAAATCAACCATTTAACATGTTTAAATTGACTGCACCCAGTTTGTGTACTATTATAAACAGGTAAAACGTCCAATTAGCAGATTTAAAGTTTTCAAAGTAACTAATTGTTAAATTAGCTTGCCTTTATAATTTTTATCTGACAGGGAATTAAAAGTTAATTAAGCACTAGAAAATAGATTTTTTTTTTCATTTTAAAAAAATCTTTACAGATAAATTTATTGAACATGTAAAGAATCTTTAAATGCAAAAAGGCAAACCCAGAATTTAGTAAATTTGTACATGCTTGATAGATTTAAATCCTAGACATGTGCATTGTGATTTTTCTGCCATTTGTATAGAATCAACTTGATGTTTAAAACAAAAGTTGGAAATAAATTTGATGTATTTTTTGTTTTTGTCTTTTTGCAACAAAAAAAATCTGATTTCAATTAGTTAGAGATGATATTTAAGAAGTTAATCAAAATATTATCAGACAAAAAAGTCTGCCAATGTTATGTATATGATATAAATAAGATTCAATTTTTGTCCCTAAAAGGGTTTAGGTATACAGTGATAATCCCTTATATTGTTTCAGTAAAATACATTATAAAGGCCACCCTTACATGCTGAAAGTAATTTACATAAATATAATATCTTTTATCTATAGTTGACATTAGTTAAGTATGTGACACAGAAATCAATTTCTCTTGTGTTTTCTTTCCCTTTGGCAGAAGAAAGACCAGCTTGAGTTTTAGGATTTAATGAAATTCTTGTGGAGCAATATAAGGACCAAGGATTAAACTAATACATATTTTGTAAATTCTTATTTATTGCGATATATAAATCATTTTATAAAGCTTGGAAAGAATTTTTTTTTATTAATTTCATTAAAAATGAAATGTTAAAAAAAATTGCCCAAGTACATTTTGGTGTTATTTTTAAAGTAGCATTTAAACCTTTATAAATGGTCTGGCCTGTATGAAATAGCAGACTTGTTATACCTGAATGCTCAGTGTACAGGTAAACATCACAACCTATAATACAAGTATTGTGTGTTCTATATCAATTCTCTGATAAGGCTATACTATAGTCTGTTTCATATTTTATTATTAGTCAGAAAACATGATTATAATTTCTTTTTTCCAATAAGATAGATATTTTAATAACAAATTTTTTGGTTGAAAATTTGCAGAAATAAAATGTAAAAAATGGTCATCGGTAAATGAGGGAAAAAAGGAGTATTTCTCTATTGATTTTTAGCCTGCCTTTGTCTGAACCTGTTATACATAATTCATTGTTGACACATAGGGAAAAACACAGGTAGAACATAGCTAAAGTTTAGATACACTGGAGTGGTGAATTGCTGGCTTTAGGTAAAGTTTTGTCTTTACGTATATTATTTGAAACTGTATTTAATTTAGTACTGTGAATTTTTAACCTCTTAACTAAGGTTTATTGATTGAAAGAGGTTTTTAAAAGATTTACATAAGGGAAGTGTTTTTATAATTTTCAATAGGCATATAGTGAAGGGAAATAATTATGAAAGGAATTTAGGACTTCAAAAAAAAAGGGTTTTCACATTGATTTTTTTTCATTAGGAAATTTAAATTCTGTGCAGTATTTTTTAAAATTGTATTTGATATGTTCATTATGAGGCTGTCAAAGGGAGTAAAAGTTGTTAATAAAAGTTCAGACACCCTTGAAATGGATATATCAAATGACATTCTGAAATAGACTTTTCACCAAAAAAAATACAAAAGAATGTTATTACCTCATAAGATTTTAGATTCAGAATTGATTTATTTGACGATAATGTTTAATTGTTTAAAAAAATAAAAAACAGACAAATGAAACAATTGTATAAATATGATATTGATTTAAAGTTTATATTTAGTATCATTAAAAAAAAATTTTGCTGAAAGTAATGAAAATATGTGATATTTGTAGAAAATAGTTTTATGTAAATTTAAATTTAGCAAGTAATTTTAGCCATTTTTTTAAGAGGCATAAATAATTGTGGCCTTTATGGTAAAAAAATTCTGTAGTACAATTATGTCTGCTGATAGTCTGAATAATTATACAATGACTTTTCGAGATTGACAGTTAATCAGCAAGACAAGTGAACTAATATAACCTGCAAACATGAACTGAGGATCATGAACCATTAGGCACGTTATTGTGCTTACCAATGTCTCAGAAGTACTAAGAGTTTAGATTTTATTTACTGATGATGGAATTACTGTTATTTCTATTTTCTAGACAAAGAACTCATAAACAGACCTTAAATACTCAGTAGATTTAATCTTTAAGACAAATCAGAAACAAGGTTTTTTTTAGAGCTCTACAAAGAGATGGGAGGGGGGATACATAAAATATGAAAATTAAAAAAATAAAATAATCAGAAGAGACTTTCCATTCCATACAGAACACCCAGTGTTGTTGAAGTGAAATTTTGACTGGGTAATTAAAAACTAGTTTTTTCGAGTTGTTAAAGTTGAATGCTACCATCATATGTCAGGTTTTGTAGAAAACTTACCAATGGACTATTTTGTTTATATTACTTTCAGAACTAATTGGACTTGAACTAAATTAAAATTTTAGATTTTTTTTCTTTTTTTTTTTATATTCACAGTGTTTATTTTTTATTTTCCTTTTCCATCCTCCCAAGTCAGGGTTTTGTATCCACGTTCGTTTCTACAAACCCATGACAACACACATTCATATTTTGTGAGTCGAACATATGGCCACCTGGTGTGTGACCTAGAAAATTCTACCTACGACGCAAATGGATTCTCTTTTGACCTAGAAAAGTAACCAATGAAAATCGTTCACTTCCGATCCGTAAAATATGAATATGTGATGTCAGGGGTTTGTAGGAATGAACGTGGATGCAAAACCCCGACTTGGGAGGATGTCCTTTCCTCATTGTGACAGTTTTGTTATTGTGATTATTCAGTCCACTACGGAGGATCGGATGGGATTTTTTTTACTCTAGATAGTTAGAGATATCACATATATGACCTTGAAGATGTTGAAAGTAAAGTTGTGTGGAAATATTGAATTCTGCAAATAGAATTGGAATATTACAATATTGTTTTGGAAATCATAGTGTATCTTAATCAGAGATATATATATATATTTCATTTGTAAGAAGTTTTAAAGTGTTATACCTCAGTTGGACTTTTTGTTCAGTTTTTCGATGTATGTTTTAGGAGTTACAAACAGAAGAATCAAGTGGAGATGGAGTACAACATCCTGCTTTGACATCTTTGAGACCAACCCCCTCACCTGTTGGGTCAACAGGGTCAAGGTCAAACACACCAGCATCATTACCTGGTAAGTATTTTCTAAAGATTTTTTAACCTGTTGTAGCCAGGTTTATGATGTACTTGAATTTCTTTGCTAAATTTTAAGCCAGTATTGACATTTAAAGAAAAATTAATTTTTGAAATGGACAGCTCTTTCTTCCCCTTTGTACAGGGTTCCCACAACCAGGAAAGCAGGAAAAACCCAGGAATTAATTTCAGGCGTGTCTTTGTAAAAAACAGGAAACTTGTTGACTAGAAGTCATTAGATAAAATAGATCACTCCCCTTTGATCATTCCCCTTTTATCCCTACACAGCTTTGGACCGGCAGGTTTTCGCAGTGAGTTGATATAAAATGGGATGCATATTGCTTTGTGATGTATGCTGATGGGGGAAAACTATTTACAACTTCTGCGTCATGAAAACATTTGTTTTGAATGCAAGTGGACAGTAGAACAACAATGGTTAGACCTAAAATAAACTTGATAAAACAAGGCAGTGTAGCTGTAACATGGAGTAAAAATGTTCATCAGGTCAAGGTGTACCTGCCATGAAATTTTCAGGCAAATTGGTCAATCCTTTCTTGGGTTATTGCTCTTGAATTGTTAATTTTAAGGAAATTTTGCAGATTTAGGTTATTATCTTGAATATTATTATAAATAAAGAGAAACTGTAAACATAAGAATGTTCAAGAAAGTAAGATCTACAAATAAGTCAACATAACCAAAATAATTGACCCCTTTTAGGAGTTTTTGTTAGACGGGGTTTGGCATAAACTTTCCTTTAAAGATCTTCTCTGAAACCACTGGACCAAACTTTGGTGGAATGGTCCTTGGGTGGCCCCGTTCCAAAAGTATGTCTGGCATCTCCAACTTCCAACCGACATGGCTGCTGTTACTAAAAATAGAAAACGGGGGATAAATTTAAAAAATCTTTTTCTATGAAACTACAGAGCCAATCGGAATCTAACTTGGCAGTAATAGACCTTAGGAGGTTCTCTTTCAGAAATTTGTCCAATTACCCAGACTGTCAACCAAGATGGCCACCACAACCGAACTTAGTCTTGCATAGGGCCCTATGGGAAAATTCATTGAAAAATCTTGTCTGAAACCACTTGACCAATTGGAACCAGAGTTGTCAGCAATGGTCCTTAGGAGGTCCTCTTTCAGAAATATGTCCGATTTCATGGACTGTGAACCAAGATGGCCACCACAGCCGAACTTAGTTTAACAAAGGACCCTATGGGAAATTCACACAAAAATCTTCTTGTCTGAAACTACTGAGCCAACAGGAACTAAAATTGGCAGCATTGATCCTTAGATGGTTCTCTTTCAGAATTGTGTCTGATTGTCAATCAAGCTGACCGCCACAACCGAACTTAGTTTAATATAGGACCCTATGGGAAAATTCATTTAAAATCTTCTTGTCTGAAACAACTTAGCCAGTCAGAACAAAACTTAGTAGTAATGGTCCTAGGTGGTTCTCTCTTAGAAATGTGTCCATTGACCTGGACTGTCTACCAAGATGGCTGCCACAGCCAAACTTAGTTTAACATAGAACCCTATAGAAAAACCAGCCAAATTGATTGCAACACTTAAATTTTTAGTCCTGCTCAAGGTAAAAAGTAAATCCAGGTGAGCCTCTAGTTGCAGTATGCAGTAATGTTTTTGTTAACAATGAATATGAAAATAAGATATTATTTATCACATTAAGACATCTCCAGAAAAATATTTATATATTTGAACATTTTTCATGTTCTGCATATGTCTTTTAACACTACATCGTAACACCATTATCTGAGAAGGAAACAATATATAGATGTAACCTGACACTAATAAAAGTTGTTTATTGTTGGGGGAGTATCTCAGGTCATTAGGTTAACAGTACAAATCTTTTATTACCTGTTCCTTTTTATAATGCTCTAAAATAGATCACACATAAATCAACAGATTAGTCCAGAACTGGAACAATAGAAAATATTTTCTACTTGACTTTTGTGAATGAAATAACAAGATTACTTATCTATGATAAGTGTTGATCAGGTGTATTTGTATTATCACAGCAGGATAATCACATCTGGTTTTTATTGTTTACTTAAGGTGGCAATTACTTTAAGATTATTTTAAAAGCAGGGGATTTCCAGCTATTGAAATTATTGTGTAAATGGGTTTTCACCGTTATCTAATTATAGAGAAGTAAATGAAGGTCATGATCTGTAGACATGCATGATGAATTGTTTGATTTATAGAGATTTATTGTTGGCAAGCAAGAGAAATTCATTTAACCAACAAACATTTTATAACTACTTATCTCTAATAAATATTGCAGAGAAATCAATAAAAATTTGAAGACATTTATGTATTATAGTGTAATAACTTTTAGGTTGAATAAACATTATTGAATTAATTAGTTGCAGTTCCATTTAGTGCAAATAAGTCAGCTGATAGAAAAGCTATTATAAAAGTTTCTTGATATGATATTGACATACTGTATGTTAGGATTCAGTTACAATGTAATTGGGTTATACAATAAGATGTAGTTTGAGGTCGTTCAAGTATGACTGCATTACCTTATGTCATAATTAGATTAGAAATAATTTATAGTAGCTTGTGGCTGGTTTTAGAACACTACATGCACATAATGCTGAATTGTTTTCCCTCAAATAAGGATTTATCTTGAGAATGTTTGAACTTTGGACTGCAGTATGAAATGTCTGTGATATCACAATGCTCAAAATGAGGTTATACAGTAGAATTTAGGTTTCCACACCAATCAGTTTGTTCATTACATCTGAATTTAATTAAATATTCCATTCCAAAGTAGAAATTATACAGTGTAAAACAAAAATAAACTTAAAGAAACAAAATATTAAAATGTTTAACAAGATATTAAATATGAAAGCTTGTACTAACATCAGTTAAAGAGATAGAAAATTTCAAAGGCGATATTTTAAGTTAACAAGTTTTGTAGTGGAGATCTTGTAAAGTACGATCTTCATCCACCCATGTCATTATACCCCACGCAACGGGTTGCGGGGGGTATAATGTTTTTGACCCGTCTGTCCGTCCATCAGTCCGTCAGTCCTGTTTCTTGTCATCGCAACTCCTCTCAAACCACACAACAGAATTTCACGAAACCTTTTTAGATAATAAGGGCATACTATGTAGTTGTGCATATCAACAGGAAATTGCTATTCAATTTTTTTTCTAGGAGTTACGCCCCTTTGAACTTATTTACTTTAATGTACTACTGCAACAGTTTGTCATCGCAACTCCTCTCAAACCACACAACAGAATTTCACGAAACCTTTTTAGATAATAAGGACATACTATATGTAGTTGTGCATATCGACAGGAAATTGCAATTCAATTATTTTTCTAGGAGTTATGCCCCTTTGAACTTATTTACTTTAATGTACTACTGCAACAGTTTGTCATCGCAACTCCTCTCAAACCACACAACAGAATTTCATGAAACCTTTTCAAATAACTTATTAATAAAAGCATTGGCTACAAAAGATTTCTGTCAAGTTGTGCATTCACCTACTCATATTTCTGGCTCCTGTATTGACAATATGTATATACTAAAAGACAAAGTATAAGATGCTAGAGTAATCCCTGTTCCATATTCCCAACATGCTGCCATTCAAATTAGGATAAATATGTGAAGGTAAGCATTTGATTGTGTTCATTTTACTTGTGAAGTGAGATTTTGTTTCTCAAGTGACAATATGAAGACGTGGGGTATGTGAGCATGCTCACAAAGGTTCTTTAATTTCCATTCTAATTTAAGCTTTTTTATGAACAGGAAATGCTGTTGGTAGTCCAATGCAACCACGACCTCCTTCACAGCAGCTAGATGGTCAGAATCCTCATATGAATCAGTCACAAATGGCTACACCAGGTTTGTTCAAAGACCTCCCAAAATGGGTGGCATGGAAATAAAACGGGCACCATAGTAAAATATTTTGTTTTTTGATAGGTTTAATTTAAAAAGGAAAAAAATAGGGATATTAATAGGATTGGTCGAACTCGCAAAATCGAGTATACTCTCAAAAGAGAGTTTTCTTTGCCAGCATTCACTGTTTTTTATGAAATCTCCAATTCTGAGCATGTAGTATCTCAGAAGAGTTTGGTATATTTTGTAAGTATATAAAAATCAATAGAAATACAAAATGCTTTGTAAATATATCATAAATAATTGTTATAAAAAAAAAATCAATAAAAAAAACACTAAAGAACTAGTGTAACATTTTGAACATTTTTTTAGTTTCGTATGCAAAAAGTTTCTTCCGGTTACATATTTTCTAAAATAAAGGTTGAAAAGTAAAAATTCAATTTAAAAAAATATATTATCCAAAAAAAAAAAGATAAATGTGCCTGTTATTTACGACAAAAAAAAAAACATCTAAAGATCACTCCAACCTTGAATTTCTCCGTAATTGCACAGTAGATTTTTAATTTGCTCGGTAGAAATGTTAAAAAAAATTTATAAAGAATATATACGCAAATTTACAGTTATGACCGGTTACGTGTTTGTATTACAGAAGTAAGAATATACAACCAAGTGAAGATACTCTCATTTGCAAGTAATTTGATGACATCATACTTGCAAAAGCGAGTATCAGTTCACTGTTTAGATATACTCATTTGCAAGTAATTTAATGACATCATACTTGCAAAAGCGAGTATCAGTTCGACGTTTAGATATACTCAAAAATATGAGTTCCACAAGACCTGATTAAGCAACAGTCAGTTAAAGTTAATGGATAAAGTGAACTGAAGTACTAATAAAAAAAGGAGCATTGTAAAAATTTGTAACATTCAGGAAAAACTACAGCTAAATCCGGAATTTGTTGGTTTGACACTTAACAAAAGCAATGGTGCATTTAAAAAATTTCAGTTTCCTAAAAATTGTCAAGAGAAAATGTTCAAATGTAATATGGTAATAATGAGTTTATTTTATGTCATGTCACAATAAATATTTTCTGATAGGTTATAGTCAACAAATGATGCCACCACCAATGGGACCAAATGTCAGTTATGGTTCAGGTGGTAAGATGCCACCTAACAATGTTTCTGGATCGATGGCAAACTATCCACCATACGGCAATCAGTATCAGCTTCAAGGTAATATCCGTGGTTGGTCAGAATAGTTCAGTGATTGTTTTCATTGTTTGTTATGGCATTAAACCATACATTTGTAACACTTAAAGCTCATTGAAAAGGTCAATCATTTGGAAGTTAACAAGATCTCTTGAACAACAAAAACCTTATTTTAAAGACATTTATAATATAACTATAGGATATTGATGCATCAGATATAGAAAAAAATCTGTAAATTCACTTAATGAAATACACAATGACACTGTTTTAAATTGTTTTTATCAATAAAGGAATAAAGAAAAGCTACTCACAATAATAAAAGTAATGTTATTATTTAGGATATGCTAACAGACCTTCAATGGGAATGGCACCTACTGGAATGTCAAATTATACTCAGAACATGTACAATGGACCTTCTCAATCCCAGATAGGTCCCAGTTCAAGTATGTATGGTGGAAATATTCCAGCGGCTAGAAATATGAGTGGTTCAAATTACATGTATGGACAAGGCAATGCTATGAACAGTCAGTATGGAAACTACATGAACTCACCTGGCTCTCAGCCATCCACGGGAGGATCCCCATCAAATGCAGTGGGACAGATGTCGGGAGGGCAGTCCCCTCAAATGCAGAATGCTGCAGCTGGAAAGGGTGCCCATGCTGCAGCACAGGCTGCCTTAGCTGCTGCGGCTGCTGCCTCTGGTCGCCCACAACCAATCAGAGCCAATATGACATCACCACAGCGTATGGTGTCACCTCAAAATATGAACAGCAGTGTATATGGATCACAAACAAACAATAGTATTCCAAATTCTACAAGTCCGCTTCCCCCAACACACTCTCCAGTGCCTAGTTCAATTAATGGACCTCCAAACAGTACTAATGATATGCCAAATAATAGTGATATGAATAGTCATATGAGTGACTCAAGTAGAGTTTCACAGACCAATTCATCGCACATAGCACCGTCATCAGAAAACATGCCTTCACAATCATCAGAAAAGTCAAGTATGCAACACGATTCAAATTCATGTAGCTCAACATTGTCTAACTCGTCAATTCCCATTGGTGAAAATAATATTGACAGTTTAAATAGTGTTATTAACTCTGGTGTGTCAATACAGGATTCAAATTCTGATACAAACATGAGTGAACCAACATTAGAAAATGGTCACAGAAGTAATTCTCCAGATCAGGCTGTATCATCCACAAAAATTGAAAATAAGAAACCCGTTTCTGAGTTAGCAGGTCTTATAGCCGACGATAGTGATAGGAATAGAATGGTGTCACGACCATCCGAACAGGGTGGATTCCCTACATCACCAAAGACTCATCAACCTATCACCACAACTGCATCTGTTACCAGTACAGGTATATATTTGTTTTCATCAATAATACATGTATAGACCTATTGAATAAATTTTTAAGAACAAATGATGGCATTAGAAAGGAAAATATCTTAATGAACAATTCTTTAATAAAAACAAAATTTCACAAATTATGGCAAAAGGTCTATGCCTTGTCTCTCTGCCCATGAGTTATAAAGACATGTCATTCGTCACAAAGTAGAAATTGTATAATGTAACACTTAATAAAGTGGACATGAAAATAATGGTTTAAAGATTGAACACAAAAAAATATATAATATATAATAATGCTTGTTTGACCTGAACAGGCAAATAAGATTTTTGAAAGACACTTCTAGAATTTCCAGAATCTTGTGTTATACTACCCGTTTTTTCTAGCATTTGTGCAGTACTTGCTTGACCGAGTATACCTTGGTCCGATATAGGAGTCTCGTGATGATACCTGATCAGATATTGATTAGGTCATGCATTAATCTATAATTTTGTTTTCTTGTACTGAGCTGGTTTTCGGCCAAAATTTATTGGAGATTTAATGGCATTGTTGCAATATATTCTCTCATAGATATGAATAAGGTCATGTATTAATCTATCATATACAGCCTAAACACACCCGGTGTGATATGGCCATTCCAGCCTAACCACATGACGAACAGTCTGATACGGCCATATTAGTCCGGGGACGGCCAAATAGCACTTGAATGATGTGTTATTAGCCTGAGGTGGTCATTTCCAGTTGTTACACAATTGCAAAAACCATTATATTAAGTACTAAGTATATGATAATAATCCATAAAATGATTTCATGTAACATTTTGAAAAACACGGGTCACATCTATTTTCACTTTGGTACATTTTAACAGAAAAAGAACTCATGGTAACACAGAGTATTACTAGTCCAGTAACAAGTATTTCCCAGTCAGGTCAACAGATGGAAGGTCAACATAACCACATTCCTCCCCAAAACTGTATACAACAACCCATGCCAAGCATAACTCAAATAGAAAGTCAACCACCATCAGAAAAGAAGAAAAAGGTTTGTATAAGAAACTCGAGTGTAGAGAAATTTATTCAGTTCTCATAAATGGTGCTATATTATATAGCTTTTCTGATATTTGTAACATATGAGAGATGTTAATTTTTATATGTAACAGATATGTACGTATTAAAGAAATTTGTTGATAATATCAAAATATTATTTTATGTACACTGATCAGTTCATTTTTCATTTTTATATTTTAAGTTTGTTAAAATATAACCTTTTTTTGTACGTTCATACGGGATTGGTGTCCTATTTTCATTTCACCTGAACCAAAGGTCCATGAAAAAAAGTTGCCACGAATATTTATAGTCCGCATCATCCTCTTCCACTGACGGTAGTCTTTTAAAGTATTAACCTGAAACCACTGGACCAAACTTAAGTGGAATTGTCCTTTGGTTGTCCCCTTTCAAAATTCCGGGGGTGGGTGTATCCAACTTTGGAACAATGTGACCACATTAGTAAAAGAAAAAAAGCAGTGATTAATCTTTTGAATGGATATTTAGGTGGTCCCCTTTCAAAATTGTTTCTGGATGGTAGAACCTTTAATCATTGTGGCTAGGGATACAGAAAGTAGAAAAATCAGCTAAGAAGTAATTAAAATGTTTTCCTAAAACTGTATGAGCAATTGTGATCAACTTTAGATAGAATGGTTTTGATTATTCCTCTCTCAAAATTGTCACTGGTGGTCCATACTTTGGACCAATGTGGTTGCTATTACTATAACTAGAAAATTTAGCAAAGATATTACAAAATCTGCTCTTTATGCTACTGAGCAATATGGTAGCCAAACTTTGGTGGAAAAGTCCTTTCTCAAAAATGAGACCACGATTAACATAATAAGGAATCGGTAAAAATTACTTAAAATTATCTCAGACTATGTAATTTGTGACCATTATTCTTAGCTGGATAATTGCCTTAAAGCATGTCCAGGGCTTATAACTTTGAATAATATATACACTGTTAATAGAAATAGAAAATTAGCAAGATTTGCATAGAAGTTCCAGGTGAGGGAATCAGGCTCTTGGGAACATGGATGATTCTGGGGTTGTAATCTTAGTTAAATGTGGGAAAATGGCACCCACATCTTGTTTATACCATTGATTCGCTCAATTTCAGCAAGAAATTATCAGTTATTGAAATGCAATAGTTTAACATCATGAAATTAATTTATTGTAAAACAAATTTATGTATTTTTAGTTAAGTATAAAATGTTAATTAAGATTTGGGAATTGCCAAATAAATAAGTGGTTTGTGTTCATTTTGAATAGGAGGGTTTTACGTCACATTCTACCGTGCCATCTCCAGGTGGAGCCAGTACCTCGTCATACCTGGAGGAATTCGAAAATATCAACAGTCCTGTTGGGTCAGCATGGACATCTTCCGTAAGTGGGTCGTTGGGCGTGGTGTAAAAATGTTGGGTTGTATTTTATGTGTTATACCTGGTGTAATGGCGCTCCTTGTCAACCCTGCACCTAATGTAGACAGGTGATACCGGCACTCGTTTCTTGTCATATAGCATTGTTCTGCACTTTGATTCGCTTGTGACTTAGCTTGTTATGGTTGCAAAATAAAATTGGTATAGGGAATATTGTTCATATATATATATCTGTCCAGCTTGTCATTGGGTGCAAAGAGGTCATAGGAAATTAATATTTATGTATCTTTCTTTTTTGTTTCTTTATCCTATGTTAATATATTTTTCTTTTCAGTAGCTGTTGGCTTTATGATGTAGTATCCTGTCTTTGCATTGGTTTCATTATTGTTATTATTTTATTATGAATGATATTAATATTATATACTTTATATGCAACCACCAATATTTTGTGGTTGTAGTTTGTGAATGAGCCTGTCGCTAACTTTATCATTGTAGTGTTAGAGAGTTAAGCTTCCGTTCTTAAATTGTTTATTTTAAACATAACCTATATTACAATTTACCACAATTTCAGGGAATTCCAGTGTCTTTATTTTTTTTTAATAAATTTTTATCTTTTTATTTTCACGGTGCCTACTGTTTTTAATCTTCAGTTCTTTTTCATCGGATTTTGATGCAATTTTTAAAAATGAATGATAACTTAAGGTTATGACAGAATATTTTTTTACTGTTTTTTTTCCAATGGAAATAACCTGGTTATTAATTCGGGTGGGCAGGTAGAATGGGTCTGTTATAAGCTATGTCACAGGATATACAAAGTAGTGTGCCAACTGACTTACAATGTGTGACATGCTGTGATCATATCATGCTACACTTCAATTTATGTTGTAATTTTATTATTTATTTTCCGTCAGAGAAAATCTGTTGATTAGTTGGGCAATGTGGGGTGGGGGTTGGAGTGGATGACTGAAATTTCACAGGAAATCACAAACTGATTATTGTGGTTAGTTGCATTGGTCAGCTGTGTATAGCTGATTATTGTGTATGTTCCAGTGGTTGGTTTCTGATGTTCTTTTACCCCATATCTGTGTTGCATCTTATTTTATAAAAATTCCACTGATTTGTCATACACAATTTGAGCATTTTGGCAATTTTTGGCCATTCAGTTTAATAGGAAAGGGTTTTTGGAATTTTACCTTTCAGAAAAGAATAACATTCATGGACACCGTGTTAGTTGTTGGACTAAATATGTAAACTTTATAATAGAGGTCTGTATTGATGGTCCATAAGTAAGTTCATTTTGCTAAAAATGTTAAATTGCAATGGATGGCAAGTGATAGCAATAGATTAAATGGTTCAAGTGTCGAGAGCTAGAAAGGACCAGGGTTCTCACACAACCCAGAAAAACAGGAAAAACCTGGGAATTTAATTTAATGCGTTTGCACCCAGGAAATGTCCTTGAAATTTAAAAAAGCACGATAAACCCTTCAAATTTGTTGACCGGATGTTATTAGATGGTATACATGTAGATTACTCATTTTTTCATCCCTACACAGCTTTAGACCAGCAAGTTCTGCAGTGAGTTTATACTAAGTTGTATTAAATGGGACACATATTGTTTTGTGACAAATGTTGATGGGGCAAAACTATTCATGACTTCTTTGTCATAAAAACGTTTGTTAGTGTATAGATAAACAGACACTGCTTTGCAGAGAATCTGAGATGCATAGTCCCTTTGATAAGTAAAAAATTGGTAAAATGATTTAAATTATCAATGGGAAAAAACCCTTAAATAAAAAATTTCAGAATAGTGTGGGAACATTGAAGGACCCATACTTTTATCTTTGATAATTTTTCAACATTTCCCACTTTCTTTTAACCAAGTTTTTCTTCTGTTTTTATTTGTCGGTTGGTATTTCAAAATGATATAAATTTTACGATATTTTGGAAATTTTTTTCATATCTGATTACGCCAACATGTAGGTAATTTGCATTTTAAACAGTTGTTTGAGAAAAAAAATTATCTCATATGGTTTTGGATTTCATAGTCTTCACATAAAAAGACAGAAACAGCCAGGCCATATAGATGTCTCTTGTTTGACATGCACTTATGTTAGATATCTTGCATTAGATAGTAAAATGCATGTGAACTAAAACGCATTACTAATGATGCATTTGCACACATATTCCACATTATGTTGATATAAAACTTGTCAGGTACATGTGTAATGTAAATTGTGAACTGTCTATTTATATGATTGCTTAAATTTGGGATCTTATGGTATTGTACTCTTTTGTTATTTTTTTCCCATGCGAGACGCTGAAGTCAATTCATTGGCAGAGCCTCAGTTAAGACAAAAAATATTTAAGCCCTGGGATGCGAGATAAATTTTTCCTAAATTTGAGACAGGATAACGATGATGTCAATCAGTCACCCCTTTTTCTGGCAGACTTTGCCATCTCACATATTTCTCATTCTCAACCTTTGCAGATATAGGATTTAGACAAGAAATATTTGAGCTCTTTGATTTGAGATAGCCCAATCTGTCCCTCATAGGGGTGTAAGATAGTATTTGTTTTGCCCTCATAGGGGTTAAAGATACTATTTCTCAACATTGACAGAAGCTTGGTTGAGAAATTAAATATTTGACCCCTAGGGTGTCAGATAGTTTTTTATAGCCCTCATAGGAGTAAAAAGGTACAATATATGTTTTTTTTTATTTTCCTAATATATTTTGGTATTGGGCAACTAGCTTGATATTAAATATCCAGGATAACAATACATGCTTAGAGCTTCTAGCTTGTATGCATATTGAATACAACACTCTGATAGTGTGCATTGTCCATTTATCCCTGGCGATTTTCACTATAAAAATTGGTCAGGTGATTTAACTTTAAAAAAATATCAGTTCATATACACTTTTGATTTGGCATTTTGAAAAGTTTTAGTTTTGATAGTCAGGAGTTATGCTGCTCTAACAATTCACAGAAAACTATGATATGACTAGATTCTGCAAATATTATCAGTGTGAATATTGAGACACTGACAGTTTAATAGGCAAGGAAATATAGGAGACTTTGGTAAAATGATACTAAGATCTCCATGAAAAAAAATTATTTTGGATCATGGGACAAGGTTAAAGTTCTCTCAATGGTGGAATAATTTTAGCATTTTGACTATCTTGATTTTTCTGTATAAAATTATCAGAAGGTACCTGGGTGGTTGTTTTTAGAAAGGTTGTTTTCTGCTCAGTAATGTTCCTGAGGGATCAAAATGTTATTAAGCTGCATGATGGTTTAATATAGATATGCCTCTTTACAATTTTGGTTATATTACCTAAGGAAGTATTGAGATCCTTCCTCATAAAATATAAATTATCTTATCCTTGTTTACAAGACAATATAAATTTGAAGAATTAAAGTAAAACAACCAACTCAAAAGAAATTAATGCACTTCAGATATATACTCTATTATGTCAGCAGCAGGAATTGTAAGTAAAGGTCATCTGCGACCAACATTGGTGATGCAATGAAGATATTTAATCAGATTGAATTATAGAATTTTACCAAGATAAAAGGGTGAAGCAGGGGTGTGGAAGACTATAATCAATGGATTATAAACTTTAAATTTATTTTACCTTTTAGAAATCTGGATATGGAGACATCCAGAAAATGTATGAGATGGGCACAGAACCAGATAGACGGTTTTTCCTTGACCAACTCTTCATGTTTTTAGAGGAAAAGAGTACTCCATTGACATCAACACCATCAATAAGCAAACAGCCTCTAGATCTCTACAAGTTATATCATAATGTCAGGGAGAGAGGAGGCATGCAAGAGGTAACTTTTCTTTACTTATAAAAACATAATGTTTGTTAGATTGTTAATTTGAAATGCATTAAACAATTTTAAATTAGAACAGTTATTTGAACTTAGATGACCAAATGGGTAAGTGATTTGCAGTGACATTTTGAGTCTTTAAGTTGTCCTCTTTTGCATTTCAACATTTGATTAAGAAATGATTTTCATCTAAATTGTAGACACTGCTCTGATATCTTCCCTATTTTGTAGAATTGTTAGTCATGACATTGATCATATAACCTCACCATTTTGATATGACATTCTCCCCCCCCCCCCCCCCCCCCACCCTCCCCCTTCCCTGTCTCTTCTTTTAAAAAGAATTAGGCATTAGCCTAAACTATAATATTTGAGTATTCGGTCATAGATAAGTTCAGAATTTGTATAGCCTCTAGAATGACTAGTTTTATTTATTCCTTCATTTTGCTTGCAGGTTACAAAAACTAAAAAGTGGAAGGAAATTTGTGGAATAATAAACATTGGCTCATCAGCAAGTGCTGCCTTTACTTTAAAGAAGAATTACATTAAATATCTCTTTGCCTATGAATGTCAGTTTGATCGAAATGGGTTGGATCCACAACCCATACTTGCTCAAATCGAAGCTCAGCTTCAACAGAAACGAGAACAGAAGAGTAGGGGCAGAGCCCCATCACCAGGTAAATAATGTTTGTTACTTGTAAGATTTTTTATTTTCTGAAAAAGGGTATACACTGCGCCAGATAATAGGCTGGAACTTGGGAAAAAAAAATTTGTCAGTTGTTAGTCACCTTCAGAAATAATCTCTTGAAACGGCATCCAGCAATAAGAACTATTGGGCACAATATATTGTATATTGGTTTTATCTGTATGTACTAATGAATTTTGTGTCAGTCTAGCAACTGAATTTATTAAATGGATAATTCTTGAATTTGACTGGTCATTTTGTATAAATCTTTCTTTCCTTGTCGCATGGTGATGTCAGTATTAAATGACACACCGATAGAAACTTGGTCTTGACAACATCTTTGTTTTTTGTTAGCTAATCACCAGACAATGATTGTTTCTGATTTCATCCGTAGAAATTTTTTCCCACTGAGACCAAAACAAACAAGTCGGTAGTCTAATATGATAAGTATAGGCTTTTACTGAAAGTTTATCTCTGTGTATTTTTAATTGTATAAATACATATTCATCATTATTTCAGCTAACTCCCAGGGTTCTCAAGATGCATTCCGACCTCCTAGTACTAACAGTAACCAAGGCATGGATGGCTTTGGTCATAATATGAATCCCAATTACATGGCTGACCCCCAGATGGGACCAATGGGAGGAATGATGCCACCAAATAGTATGATGAATAATATGATGCCAAATGCAATGGGAATGAATTCTGGAATGCAACATGGTCATGGACCAATGCATGGCATGCAGGGCAATATGATGGGTGGAAATATGCCGCCACAAGGAGGAATGATGGGAAGCAAGCCATATTCCATGATGCAGAATTCTCATGGCATGATGGGAAATAATATGATGCCTCAGCAAAATATGGGAATGCAGGGCAATCCAAATATGATGCAGCCCATGCATAATAATATGATGTCTGGTGGCATGCAAAATAATCCAATGGCATCTGGTGGTATACCGAATAATCCAATGGCAACAAGTAATATGTCTAATAATCCAATAGCTACTGGACCTATGACAAACAATCCTATGGCAACAGGACCTATGACAAACAATCCTATGGCAACAGGACCTATGCCAAGTAATTCAAACATGATGTCATCTGGGCCTGTTTCAAATCCAAATATGATGTCTGGTGGTGCCATTGCAAATAATCCAAGTATGATGCCACAGCCTTCATTGTCAAATAACCAAAACATGGCAGGACCTGTACCTAGCAATCCAATGATGTCTGGATCAAACCAATCATCAGTGGTTTCAAAATCTGTTAAAAATGATAGCGTAAGTTGTCAAGATCCATTTGCAGACGAACCAAGCTTTTCAAGACAACAGAGAGCTTCTAATTCGCCAATGCCGAATTTCTCAGGAATGGCTCAGCAACAGACCGGTAACTTGCAGGCAACCCAATCTCATCAGACACCAACACCACCACACAGTAGTTCATTTAATAGTTACAACCGTCCGAATATTCCACCTCAGCAGAACATGCCAAATGTCAGTCAACCAAACTCATCGTTTTCAGAATCTTCTGCATCCATACCAGCTGAATCAGAACCTATAAAATCAACATCAGAGGTGTCTGAGAGAAGTACTACCCCAGTAGATCAAAGTGTCTTGTCATCATCGTCATCTACATACAGTTCTGCAGATGCCATGCCTCAGCTGTCCACAGCAGGTCGACAATTTCCTTTTTGTGGTCAATTTTCTCAGCCTGACAGGTTGGTAGACAAATAATCAATTGTAAACAAAAATAAAGAAACCAAAATATTATAGTAGCAGTGGTCAGGTTAGAAAGATAGACTCTCGCATCATTACCAGTGGATTATCAGATTTATCTAGTCAGCATACTTCAATTATTGAATTGAAATTCGGTGATTTAACTATCAAGATTTGATAAATCTGATAATCCTGGACTAACAATGTGAGAATCGGTTTTGTAATGATTATCATTATAATAGAATTTCATACTTGATAAACCAAAATCCCTTTGAGGGTCTTCACATTCATGATATTTACGTCGTACACTTCTGCAAAATGTTTATATGTTGCTATTGTATTGTTAATCAGTTCTTAGAAATCCAAACTTAAACGTTATTCCAGAGTTATGACCATTTGTCCTAACCAATCTTCAACTGAAATCATCGGTTACCACACGTTGATGATGTTTTTGATAAACAACAGGTTTAGAAAGTGTTAAATTGACAAAGAATTGGGGAAATAGTGAATCCAAAAGAAAGTTTGGTTCTTCCATCAATCGGGAAATTTGGGAATATTTTCTACATAAAGAAAAGAATTTATGTTTTGAGACACTTGACAAAAAGTGATGACATAGTGCAATAGACAATTCTGTGTGTACAAAATTTTCAAATTATAACTGAATAGGAAACTTGTAAATACTTAATTATCGGCAACATGTAAATACTTAATTATAAGCAACTTGTAAATACTTAATTATCGGCAAATTGTAAATACTTAATTATCGGCAAAAGAATACTGAAGCAGTATGATAGCGGGGAGAGTTTGTATGTGAGAATCCAATGACAAGATGAAAAACAAATACTATAAAGATGAACTATAATATTCATTCTTATATTGCTAACCTGCTATTTAAATAGTCTTTTAAAAAATTTAAAGTAATGTAGAGGAAATTATTATTGAAGAAAATAGATACAATTAAACATAGCTTCAGTTGGTTATCCTCAAAACAGTATATTACAGATTAGAAATGCAACATGGATGTTTATTGGTTCTTTGTCATACATAAATTGGAATATTAACACTTTTGGTGACAGCAAAATTAGGAATGTGACAGGGTCAATACTTTTTTTCAAAATTAATTGAATTACTGTAAATTCAAAATTTATTGCATGCATTTATTATTGCGATTTCGTCATTTTAGACCAAAATACGATTTTAATTTTTCCGATATTGATAAAAATCCTGCTTCATTCATATAAAAAATTCCAAAATGCAAGTTTAAATTATTGCGATTACAACCCTGTCGCATTTTGTACATTAATAAAAACATCCCAATAATTTCCAAATTTACAGTACCATATGCATTCATTTACTATTGTAGACTTAATCAAATGTTACATTACAGGTTTGAATCAACAAGCTCACCTTTACCATTATCTAGTGCTCATCAAGATCCATCTATACAACAACACATGCAGTCACAAGTATCTAGTTCACAGCCAATGGACCCAATGTATTCTTCAAATTACAATGCCTTGCAATCCAAAGCTTCCACATCACAACCAACAGAGTCCTCCATGTCACAGAGATATGTGAGCCAGCAGCCTCCTTCGTCTCAAACCCTGGATCCTATGTATTCTCAAAGATTTAGTGGCAACCAACAGACACCGACACAATCTCGAACTATGGAGCCCATGTATTCAGGTCGATATGGTTCACAGCCATATCAGCAAGGGGGATCTTACAGTGAACAGTCAACGGGCCCACAGCAAATGGGTTTTCCTGCTGGATATGGTGGAAAACCAATGATGGGGCAAGAATATCAGAACTTTCCTAATCAGCCAGCACCTTATTCTGGCCCAAGACCACAGATGTCCCAAGATATCAGTGGTCCACAAATGTACAGCACGCCAAACAAGAGATTTCCAAATACTTTTGACCAAGGTAGCTATTTAAATAAGACTTGTCTTTGTTTTGGATTTGTGTACACAAGTTTTTTTTTCTCGCATGTTTTTTGTGTATTAGGGAATGAAATTACAAAACAGTTGACCTGTTGTTTCAACCTAAATAATTTTTACTGGATTTCTGGATGAAAATAGTTATATTTGATGTTGATTGTTTTTAATGGGATTTGGTTATATGTTTTACCAATATTAGTAAAGAAAGCATCACAATCAAAGTGCAACCAAAAGAAATTTTTATTGTAGTTCTTCATCAAAAGGTTGTTGAATTATTTGCTAAACTTTATACTTCACTTATAATGAATACATAATGTGTGTCCCTAGTACTTGGTTTGAAGGTTTCTAAATTTATCAGCCATGATAGGTGCTATATAGGTGAATAATTTTAACGTAACATAGTTTACTGTAGTGTAAAGTTTAGATTTAAGCAACTGCAATCTTTATAGGAATAATATTTTGTCAGTGCACACATTTTGGATTGTCAAGAAGTCTTTGCATGAACTTTTATCTATTGGAACCAGCTGGGTCCATGAGCTTTGAGTTAGAGCCCAACACACAAGTTATGGGCCAAACCCTTTTTTTTTTTGCATGCAGACTTAAAAGAAGGTTTGAATTTAGTTATTAGATCTTGATAACATTGTTTGTCATAAAAAAATATGTTGTCGTCTTAAAGTTCCACATCTCTCAGCCGTAATAAAAATAAGATAAACTTATATACTTGGTACAAAGTAAAAAAAATTTAATAATGTACAGTCAGATTATTGATAATAAATAAATAGATAGTTCATATATTGATTTAACACATGTCAACTAGAACCTGATTAGTCTGCTTAAGATATGGGGCAATAGAATAAAAGCATTTGAAATATTATTAAAAGAGATTGAAATATAAAAAATGAGTACTAATAGTCTCTGAAACAGGTCAGACCATTCTGAAAAGGATGAAAGATGAATGGGTTTCAGAATATTGTTAATTTAAAAGTTCCAGCAAAGACTTTTAGAAATAAAATCAGAAAACAAAAAAAGGTCAGGAATATTCAGAGAACAAAATAATTATGCTGATTGTTTAATAAATATTAGCTTCATACAGGAGTTGATATTTTTTTCTGTCAGGTGGTTATTATCCTGAACGACAGGTGTACTATCAAGGCGAGTGTTCCGACAGCCACAACTTTGGTAGGTCATCTTGATTGTCAGTAGATAGACTTCTGTTGTAGTATCCTCTTATGTTTATGTTTGGAGCTATCTTCTTATTTGTATATTATCACAACTATCTACACAAGAATGTATGCATATCACCGTGCAATGATTGAAAAGTCTTTGATGATAACTTCACTGAACAGTAGTACATGTGTATTTGTATAACCTATTTCTGTTGATATCCTTTAAATTTAGAAATTAATGCAGTGTAATTATTTTTCTTAAATTAATTATAAACCAGGTTTTTTATGTACTTATATGTATTTAATTTCAGTATAGTGTTTGTAATTTTTTTTTCTATGAGTAGGTACAATGAAAAAACTTAAACAACTGATAAGTCTTAGGAAATTTTATGTACATGTAAAATTACAAACATTATCTCCCTTTGATGGTCTTCTGTCATCCAAGTGCTTGATACTGAAGTTTTGTTGTAATATGAAAAGCATTTTAGCAATCATTTAAAAGAAAAAAAGCTTTAAAAACATCAGTTGTTGTTTTAACATCCATTTGGAAAAAATTATAAAATGTTTTGACAAAATAGAATGTTTTGGTACCTACATGTACACACCATATTTTTGTTTTTTTTTTATTAGTGAAATAGGAAAATCGCAATTTATTTTGGCCTAAAGTTGGAAATCTGACATCAATATGGGGACCCCTAAATGGCCCAGGCAAAATACCCAAGTAGATAAATCAGTAGACGCAACTCTATATCAAATCATTAAATAAAGTTGAGAATTCTCCAGTTATGGACACAGGTGACAAATTCATCAAGCTGTCCAACACAGTAATTATTTCCTCATGGATTTCATTATGTGACATCGTATTCTATGTTTGTCAAAGACATTATCATAAAGAAAGTTGATGTGTAGATTATTTTTAGATTTCTATTGTTTGTCTTCAAGGAAGAAGTAAATTTTTGTATCAAATTGTTCTGGTACATAGAACTTCTAAATTTATGTTTTATGTATTTATTTTTCAGATGGGCGAAATGCTTCACAATGGTCACCAATGGGTCCTCGATACCCATCACAGCACATGAACCCAAACTATAGTAGTCAATCTAGTGGAATGGGAATGTCTAGCCCATACCAGCGAGGTCATATGAGGATGTCTCCTACAAGGGACAAAACTATGTCACCACATAGAATGCAGGTTAGTACGATATCATGTAGTGCTAATTCCATTGATAGGGTTAAACTATTTTTGGAACATCTGTGATAAATATTAGTAATTAATTGTGCCCAATTTTTTAAAAATGACCTTTAATCAGTGTTCTTTTGAAAACTTTTTGAAAATTCAAACTTCGATTTGGTAGCATGAAAAACTGAGTTGATGTTATGGTTTGTTAGTGGTTTTAAATGGAAAAAATCTTATTTGTTTGACAATGATTGGCAGGCAACTATCAAGTGTCTCTATGGTTTACTAATTTTGTCAGACCTGGATAAATTGACTTTGACAAGCATAATTTCAAAAGATTTTGTCTGAATTTGCATGGCAAAATGAATCAAATATTTTTTCTTGGTATATATACATGTATATATTTGATGTTTATTTTAGAAGTCGGTCAGCATGCCATCAAACTCTCATTTTCCTCAAAAGAGGGAGATGATGTTTCCACCAGACTCTGTGGAAGGTGTAGGACCTGTACTTTCCAAAAGGAAGAGACTTACAAAGACAGATGTTGGTACGTTTAATGCACTGTAAGATATTAATGAGGGAACTGGATTTGCTGTATACATGTAAATGGGAATTTGGTGAAATGTATCTTGTACAATGCATCAAGTTGAAGCAACAGTACTGAAAAATAGTGCCTTTGAAATTTTGTTTCAATTTTCATATTTTAATAGTGTAAGCTGTTAGTTTTACAAAACAATTGCAGAAATTTCAAAGGCTGAACTCTGACTTAAAGATGAAGAACGACAATAAAAGACTCTACCTTTACTTTGACTTTGTGTCATGTGTATGTGTTCTTTCATATTTAAATTAAACTTGATGGATTGTGTTTCAATTTTGAAATGATATCACTATTAATTTGATATTGTACCATGAGAATCTCACTAAAATATTAATATCAGTAGAGCATGTCAATGTTAAATTTTGCAGAATTATAACCCCATCTATCAAATTATTGTGTTAGATATTTTTTGTCTGTTTACCCTGGTTGTCTGTCTATCCACAATAATTACATCCACTGCATTTTTATTGTCGTTCTTCATCTTGAAGGTTTAGTGTGGTTTGGTATCAACATAAAAAACTTGAAAGGTAGTGAAGAATTAAAATACTTATCAAAAAGGCATTTGTATAGTCAGATTCATGGTTCATTAAATGGATAATGCCCTCAAATGTTTGGTCATTAGATATTATTTTTGGTCAGTATGAGATTGCCAGAACTTGACATCTACCATCCATAATTTTATTGATTAAAACTGGACCCAAATCATCTGGAATAGCTTGGCCTTTTTTGAAAACATTTGCATAAAATTCTGTTTAAAAGGGGCATCTTGAAGAATTTATGAAGCAAATTCTTTTAAGATTAATATATGTAAATGAATTAATAAATGATTATAAAAAATAAAATCAGCATTGGTTTTTTACTTGTGTTGAGTTGTCTAGGTGAGTGATATAGGCTCCTAGTAGCTTTTAATTAAAAAGTTGTATGTCATTGAATATGATCCATATTTATATTGTAGTTGATATCATTTTCATTGAACTGAATGTGTATACACTGTGCTATATCTGGGTTTACATCTATAAGCCCCCTTGTTCACAGAACTTTCACCTTCATCTTTTGTTGGCAAGTGTACTTGCTTGACGACCGACAATTTAAAAAAAAAATTCTTGATATTTATTAACATTTTTAATTAATCAAATACAGTATCAAAAATATTGTCAAAATACAAAAAAGTTCCAAAAAGAAAAAAAAAAAATATGGATTAAATTGTAATGTTATTGGTGCCTTGGAAAACCCTAGAGACAAAAGGGGGCTTTTAGGATGCATTTGTTAACTATAAATTTCTATTTTCTTCAAGCATTCCAAGATCTATAATTTGATCCTGGGAAACAAGCAAGTACACTTTAGAGGTATCACAAAATAATCGTGGTAGATAGTGGCTTTTCAGGGCTTAAATTTTGATGACTAAAACTATAGTTGATTTTGTTTTATCGGCAATGAGTATAAATTGTATATGAACATCTATGATGTATCATCTATACTACTAAATATTTTATTTGTTACTAATTCTACATAAAAGTTTTATGAACACCATCATTTTAAGCCCTTGCATTTAATTCTTTCCTCTTTTTGCTTTGCCATGTTGTGAACTTTATGTTGTGAATTAATATTTAAATTCTCTTATAGTTATAATAAATATACATATATACACTAACACATTATATCCAAACATATCCAGACAGAAAAGATATTATTTTACAAGGTATTAAACATTTTCCTATTAAGTCCATTTTGCAGTCAAACACTTGAAAGATTTTGGTGCATACATACCAAATTTCCAAACTGAGTAAATGTGGAAAATTTTAAAAATCAGATCATAAAATTTTGAGCAAAATGTTCAATTTATCTCAAATGTATTTAAAACATTTCATTTTCAAAGGTTATGTTGATAAAAACTTTACAAATCTAAAGTGTTTTGGTGTTTTTTCACTGAAACCTCTGTCTGTGAGAATGTATGTAAAAAAGGGAAAAGGGGGAGGGGGACACTTTGGCATTGTAGTGTCTTTATCCAGGCAAATGTACACAGAAAAGTTAGTAATCAGTGACGTTCATCGGTCATGTTCATTGTTTATAGATTTTTATAAATAATTTGGGCTCAGTTTCATAGGATACTGATAATTTTGTTTTTATGGATGATGCAGATGTACACATTTCAGTTCTGAACAAGATGCCTTGTCTTTGTAGAATTATAAAACCATAATATTTGCCACCATCATAACAGTTAATTTACTAAAATTAATGAATCCACAGTCAAAAAACATACAAAACATAGCCAAACAACAAAAATACAAAACTGGCACAGATGTGTCTTGTAAATTAGATATGTTTTGTCCCTGTAAATTAGATATGTTTTGACCCTCTAAAGATGGTTAAGTTGTTGGTTAGTGTATGGTGCAATCACTTGAGCTGTGTTTATAAAATTTCTTGATCAAAGAAATGCAAATTTGTTTCATTTTGTTAATAGTTGTTTTGATAAAGCATATTCATACAAAATTTCACATTCAGCTTAATATAAAGGGATTAACATTTTATTTTATCATTGATGAACATTTCATTTCAAACTAAGTTGAATTGTTCAAATGAATGAAAATTGTTAAGTGGAACACTGGTAAGTTGATATGTTTATGTGAACAAAGCAATTTTATCAAGAGTGGTCTTCCCTTGCAATAAATGACCTGCATAAACACCGGAAAGAAAGCCGAGAAATGTCAGTGTTCTTTCAGCAATGATAATCTCATTTTCCCTAAAGATCAATTGCTTCTTTGAAACATGGAAAGACTTCAAAATGTACATGACAATTTTAATTCAGATTGAGTTAAGCCAAAATTATAATGGTAGAGTGAACACAAGTTAATTATCTTCTGTAGTTGTTATAGGTCCTTAATCTTCTGTACAACCATTGAACTTGAAATCAAAACACTTACTGCAAAAATACACCAGTAACTCTCTCGTTGATATGAATTTATAATACTAATATTTTACAATGTTTTTTATAACCACAAATTTTTTGTGGTCCGATTCTGGTACGAACCTATTGTCGGCATATAAATTTATTCCATTGAATATATATATACCAATGTTGTTCCCAATGAGTAATAAGGGTCAAGATTGATTTTGGAAAAGTTCTAGTCGTTGTACTTAAATAGCTAGTGATGTTATTTTAGGTTTTCTTTGTTATTGTTGTAGGTTTCCTTTGCAGTATGTTGCCAAGGATATAAATTCCATAGGTTAATGTAGAAAGTAACAAATTCATGTAGAGAATAATCTTATATAATGGAATTGTTTTCTAATTGCAGGTCAGGTGGAAGCATGGAGAATTATGATGGCTTTAAAATCGGGTCTTTTGGCAGAAAGTACTTGGGCAATTGATACACTTAATGTTCTTTTATATGACGATTCAACTATAAACTACTTTAACTTGAACCATTTACCCGGACTACTAGAAGTTTTGCTTGAGCACTTCAGACGATGCTTAATAGAAATGTTTGGAGAGGTATTTGAGGAAGGGGAACGGGGGATGTGTGATCAGTACAATGAATCGTTTGATTCTATTAATTCTAACAAGGATGCGGACTTGTTAAATCAGAATGGTGCTAAAGTTAAAGTTGATGGTGTTTTTACGGACTTCACACATGTAACCAGAAAAGGTAAACCTGTGAAAATAGAGGAAACAGAGGATTTAGGACCAACTGATCCCAAAAAATGGGATGTATTTTCTGGATATAGTTGCAAGTTCGGGCATTGGCAATTAGGTGGTGGGGACACAAGCATTCATATACTTCCAGTATTTGGCAGTAAAAATGAAAATGAAATTAGTAGAAAACTGTTTTTTCCTCAACCAATGGAATTAAAAGAGGATTTTCTTGATAAGGAAACTTGTGATGAAAATGAAAACAGTCTGATTGATTCAAAAGATGACATTAAAACAGAGAAATTGGCTGAATTAAATAACTGTCAGTGTGAAAAGAATGATCTCAAACTAGAACAGAATTTTGATAGCCAGTGTGATAAAGTGCTAATTAAAAAGGAACCCATTGTAGAAGAGTGTACAGAAAGTTCTAATATTAAAGATGAAATAACTAGTGATGAAGGAAGAAGTAATGGTTGTGAAGGAAACATTGAGGAATCTCAAAATGAACAGAAAATCAAAGAGGAAAAATCAGAGGTAGATGATAGTGCTGTATCAAATTTAAGTGAGAGTTTATCAACGTGTACATCTACTCGTACTAAGAGAAAAAATATTGAATTAGAAGAGGAACCCTATCAAAAGGACGAACATCCTTTAAATACTTCAACCTTTAGTAATGATGAACTAGGCCGCAAATGTGTTTGTCTTTCCAACATCTTCAGAAGTTTAGCATGTGTTGCGGGAAATACAACAGAAATATCACGACATGCTGGACTGATGTTTACTCTGGGAAAACTTTTGACATTGCATCACTACCATCTACCTCGCAATTCGACACGCCGTAAATTTGATAGGGAGGATAATGAACCGGAAGAGTTAATCGATGGTCATTTAGCACACAATGAAGAAGAATGGTGGTGGCAATATTTGACTTTGATACGAGAAAACATTCTTGTTGTCTTTGCCAATATTGCAAGTCATTTAGAACTGGCTATTTATCCAGAAGAAATTTGCTTACCAATTTTAGATGGATTATTACATTGGGCTGTTTGTCCATCAGCGTGTGCAACAGATCCATTTCCTTCATCAACCTCTTCCGTCCTCTCTCCTCAACGCTTAGTATTTGAAGCCATGTCAAAATTATGTATACATGAAGCTAATGTAGACTTACTGCTTGCTACTCCACCATACTGTAGAATTGTTTCCTTATTGGCCAATTTAGTCAAAGCATTAGCAAATAAAAGTGAACCTGTGATTATGGAGTTTGCTATTGTTTTGTTAGCCGAGCTCGTGCAAGGTGACAGTAGTGCTGCCCGTGCAATTGCAATGCAACATCCATCGGTTTCATTGTTGTTAGATTTCTTAGAAATGGCTGAACACAAAGCCATGCAGGTAGCAAACATGCATGGCATAAATATGTTAAAAGACAATCCAGAAATGATGGGAACCAGCCTTGATATGTTACGGCGGGCTGCTACAATTTTGTTGCATATGGCCATGGTGCCAGAAAATCGACCAGTGTTCTCTCATCATCAGCAAAGACTCCTATCACTTGTTATGTCTCAAATTTTAGATCAGTATGTTGCACAGATTTTGTCTGACGTTTTATTTCATTGCTTTAGAGACGATGAATTGATTTTCTCATAGCATATGTCATTAAAATAAAACAAAGTGTTCAGATAATGGTAGATAATTGTTAATTTATATGTTATAGTAAAGAATTTTGTTGTCATTCCTGATAAGAAAATTTGATGTTTATAAAATTCAGTGATAATGCATTGAAATAATTTTAATATTTCCCCAAAGCTCCCATTTTCTTTTATGAAAAGGAAAAAACTGCCATTTAATGAAATAAATGTACAAACAGAAACATTGTGATATTTGGCAGCCTGTTAATTAGAGATCACATTTCTATTTTTGTACATTTCTTTTATCATGTTTCATGTTTAAGTGAATTTCATCATTGTACAGTCTAGTTTTCATTTAAGAAATTTCCATTTTTGACATTTCATTGCATACATGTGATCAGTTCAAAAAGGTCAAGGGTGAGATTTTTTTCTCTATTATGGATGAAATTTTAAAATTAACAAAGAATTTTAAAGAATTTAAGTAAATTTAGGGGTGAGATTTCATTATATTCCCCAAATTTTAAGCTTTTTTGGAGAAAAGGCAAGTCTGGTTGCCTAAAATGTCACTTGTATGTCATTGAAACATTTGTGCTATTTTGATGGACGACAAAGATTAGTTTAAATTGTGCATGTATGTAGTGTTTTTTTGAAAGGTGTGTGTTGTTGTAATGGAATTGTTAGTATCTTTATCTCACTATTAATTTAACACTCATATATCTTATTTTCTCTCTCTATATATATATATATGTCACAATTGTTAATAAAAAGCACAGATCTGTGCAATGAGTCTACTTCAATGATTTAACATATGTACATAATACATATAAACACACATATGTCAAACATGTGTATATTTCATTTGTCATTGTGCAGAAGCTTTATACATTTATGTCAATAAGATCCAAAATAAATGTAAATAATTTGTCAGTTGCTCTCTCTAAATTCTTTGAAGTGTTCATTTGGAGACTTCCTTCTCAAAGATATTGTTTTCTTAGATGTGTAGACAAATCAAAAGGATGAGTTTTTGTCTACAAGTCCAAATACTCAGTTTTTGTCATTTTGACTGCCTAAATGCTGAAGTAAGTCGATTGTTTAGAATAGTTAACCAAGAATAATGCAAGAATACATTTTAAATTATCCATTGTTTTTAAAGTTCAGATTTTTAAACCTAAATATGATTTTGAATGTGAATTTCCTACAGAAATATGCACTTGAAAAACTGGAAATATTAAAAATGTGAAATGATCAGTGTAAATATATTTTATCACTTGTAAAACCATTATTGTAAATTTCATCATTCAAAATCACTTCATGCATTGGAAAAAAATAGTTATCTCCCTTCTACATCCGATATCCAAAAATATTTGGAAAAGAACATTTGTCGGAATGTTGCCTGAAGTAATTGGTGGTATTCAGCAGTTAAACAAACATTCTGTCAAAATACTTGTTAACTTGGTGAAAATGACAAAATAGTGTAGTACTTGGGCTGAAATTAGCTGGGGGGTCTAGGTGGTTTGTCAACTACTAATGATCGATTGATGAAATATGCACTAATGAGGTTATGAGGTCGAATCCAGCTCATGGTTGAGGTTTGTTGGACTTCCATCTTAAATGACTAGGATTGCTAGTTTTCCTACTGTAGTCTCCAATAAAAACTGGTCGCCATAATACAAAAAATTGTAAAATTGCACAAACAACAATAAAACAAACTTTTTGGTACTTGAGTAATATTGCTGTTAACAGGGATGATTTTATTGGTATCCAGTGGAATAATTACAGTTCAATAATTAGTCTTCTGGTACAGCTTTTAATTCTTGTTGGCAAATTCTTTCCTGTATTAACAATACAAGTGGAGAAATACACTTGGCAAAGCAAAAACTACAAGTGACATTTGTTAATTCCTTGACCCCAATATATCCATTTCAAAAGAAACCCGATAAACAAATTTCTTATGATACAGAATTTTTCATTCTGCATTGTGGATTTCCGTTTTACTCAAGGTTATATTCCTGCAGCTGAAGCACATGGGGTTTTCATATCCCAATTTTTTTGCTTTACTCCGTAACAATGTCCTGTATCACAAATTTCTTCAACAAAGACATACCATAATGCGGCAATGGGTTATCTTGAATTTCCAGTTTGCAAACCAGTATCATTAGTTTATTGGTAATGTCAGATGTGTACCAGCAGATGAAGTTCTCTGTAAACTCGGTTTGATATAAAATTATGGATGAATGGGGTGTAATAAATAAACTATTCCATTCCTAGAAATAAATGGAAACAATGTTAAAGGTATTGTCACGTTTTCTGGGGAATTTCTGGTAAAAACTATAAAATATAAGGGTAATGATACAGAACTGCAAATATATTATGAAAAAAAAAACAGGTGCTTGAAGGATGGAGATCTCATTCATATTCAATTTATAAGGGCCTCAAATCTGCGATGTTGTTGCACTGCCGTGATCAGTTCACAATCTTGGTTTAACTTTGAAGATCATAGGTCCATGTTTACAAATCGTGTCCGATCTACAGCTAGAGAACCATTTGTAAGTTAAGTGATCATTATATGTATCTAATAGGTGTGTCATGAACTCTCAACTTGAAGGTCAAGGTAACAATCTTTTTAACTTGGCAGATCATAATCCGGTTTATAACCAGCTGATAACTGGAAGACCGCCTGAAGTTCAACTGAAATCTGTATGAATGTTCACCAGTACTATAAAATGTATCATGAATTCAATTGAAATAATAGCCTTGAAGGTCAAGGTCAAAACTTTATTTTGCAAATCAGAGGTTCATATTCACAAATCGTTTCTGGTATATTACTTTAGAACCGCTTGGAGGTCAGATGATAATTCACCACTACTAATTGTGTTGAAATCTATATTTTGAAAGTCGTAAGACAAGGTCAAAAACTTACTTGGCGGACCATAGGTACGTTTTCACAAACCATGTCTGCTCTCGATCTTCAATACTGCTCGAGTTAAATAATGATAATTTGTATGATTGTTCTTCACCACTAGAAGGTTCGTTGCAGGGGGATTGAAAACCCCAAGGACACAAACCAGGTTTAATTTTTCAGACTATAGATCAATGTTCACAGATCATGTCGACTCTGTCTTCAGTAATGATAAAAGTGAAATAATAATCTTTAGTTTGATTTTGAAGACAACAGAACTGTGTCCTCTCTTTCATAAATACTGCGCAGAGTTATAATAAAACAATACCAATTGTGATGCACAAGATGTGCACATTTCATCAATCGATTTACCATTCGTCAGTTGTTCATGTTCTCAACGCCTAAAATATTGATGGATGAATTGTTGTTTATGTCCGATGGCAACTATTAAGTGCATACTAGTATCAGGACGAGAACATTTTGAGTTAAAGTTACACAGTAGGATGCTTGCAAATGGGACCCTCAAGAGATGGACCCGTCTCATAGGCGCAAAAGTATCTGGTATAAACTAGAGGGGACAGAAAATAACGTTATTTGATTATTATTTTAGATACTACCACAGGATTGACTTCGTTGAACTTCGTGACGGGTGCCGTAAACGGAGCAGGAACTGTTTACCCTTACGGAGCACCTGAGTTCACTCCTGGTTTTTATAGGAGTTCGTGTTGTTCATTGTTTTTAAGTTTTCAGTGTTTATTTGTTGTGCTTGTGGTTGTTCATTTGTCTTCTCGGGTTTGTCTGTCTAATGAATTGCGGGGTTTTCTTTGTCCTCTTTAGACCCCTTTTAAGTTGGAAATAAGCGCAAATTAACTTGTGAGGGAAGCCGTCCATCGTTGTGCAAATAATTCCTACAAAACGTCACCCGAGTGAAGTACTAAATTTAATTGTCGCGGAGTAATCTTCAAATCCCTGTTGAATATAGCAAATGCTGTTCACTATTCACGCATTGGACAATAATTGGTTGCACGCCTATTAAATATTTTACAAAAGAAGGCATTACGTTGTACGAGGACGGAACCTACAGCGGAACGACAATAGTAAACAGCACGTGTAAATACAAACCTTTTATGGAAAATGCCGATATCTCCCCCAACAAAATTTAACTTCGGCACGGGTTGACATTTTTCAGCTATTTTTGGTGGTGAATCTAGCTCGCGGCAAGGTGCGCTTGACTAAAACCTAATTAAGGAGAATGATTGCCAGTTTCCTGCTATAGGTTGTTGGTTCTCTCCGAGAACTCCGGCTTCCATCACCACAAGTTGGTTGTTACGATAGATCCAATCCAAACCATCTTAGCCAATGACAGAAATGCTTATTAAGCTACTTCCTACGGTATGCAGTGTTTCGTGGTATTGTGATGAAAGTCCAAATAGGTGACGCAAATTTAAGAATGGCAACCCGGATCATGTTGTCTGGTTTAATGAAAAGTACAATAATTGATATATAGTACAATATGGTGACAATTGCTCACACAAATCTTTAACATATGTTTGGTTTATTGAGGTGTGACGCCACTTTTGTCCACCGCTGCCCTCGATCTATCGCAGAATTTTGAAGAATACAAAATCTCAGTCAATTAGAAGCCACAACAGCAAAGCCTTCTGAAAATATTTCCTATTTTTGTAAAGCAGAATTCTGTAACAACCGTAAATTATAATATGAAGGAATTCAAATCGTAGTATTTAGCATATGTTGGTCCAAAATTGGCCAATCAGTTTTGAAAGATTTAAAAAAAAAAGTTCACTTATATTTTCAACATCAAGTTAGAAAAGAACAGGGCAATTCATAATGATTGATAACTAATGATTGAGTTTGAACCAACAAAAAAATTCAATTAAAGCTGTTGTAATGGTTCTTAAATGTAATTTTCAATTCCAAACTTCGTGCTCACTGTTTCTTTTTTTTCACTGAAAGTTATTTTTTAACAGAGTTACAGTTAATAGGTTTAATAATCAATTCCAATGAATTTGTGTACTCTCCGAAAACTGAACCAATTTTACATGGTAAAATAGGTTATAAATTTCATGAAATTTGCCCAAAAAGTGGGTTCCAGGATCCAACGGACAAAACAGTGCATTGACTCGACATAAAATAGATATACGGTTGAGGCTTAGAACTGGGTGGAAATGCGAGGGTTCCCCCCTCCCCCGATTCGTATATCGAATTTTATGTCAAGTCAATGCACTGTTATTGTCTTCAATGTCTTTGGTCCAGGTGATCTATT
Organism: Mytilisepta virgata; assembly: GCA_028015205.1. Lineage (NCBI taxonomy): Eukaryota > Metazoa > Mollusca > Bivalvia > Mytilida > Mytilidae > Mytilisepta > Mytilisepta virgata. The sequence continues at coordinate 1,670,779 of CM051516.1, forward strand.
GTCATCACTTTGAAACCACTGGGTCAATTGGGACCACTTTGGTGGAATTGTACTTGGGTAGCCCCTTCCAAAATCCGGTATCCGGACTGCCAACCAACATGGCTGCTGTTACTAAAAATAGAACTAGAGGATTCGAGGAGCTTGTATCGCTCACCTGGAAATCATTTGCCGTATATATTAATTGACTATATCCATCCTGACTGGCAGTCTGGAAATTGCTGTTCAATTGGCTCACTGGTTTTGCCAAATTGTTTGCTGGTTTCAAACAAGAACATCTTTCAGTGAATTTTCCCATAAGGTCCTATGTTACTATACGTTTGGTTCTGGTGGCCATCTTGGATGACAGGCGGGGTCATCGGATACCATTCTGAAATAGGACCATTGCTGTCAAGCTTTGTTCCAATTGCACCAGTGCTTTCAGACAAGAAGATATTCCAAGTAAATTTCCCATATGATCCTATGTTAAACTATGTTCATCTCTGGCGGCCATCTTGGCAGCGTCATCGGATATAATTCTGAAAGAGAACACCTAAAGACCATTGCTGCCTACTTTGTTCCAAATTGGCCCAGTGGTTTCAGAGGCGAAGATCTTTAAAGGAAAGATTACGACGACGACGGACGGACAGACGGACGGCAGATGCAAAGTGATGGCAATAGCTCACATGGCCCTTTGGTAAGCTAAAAAGAGGGGATGAATTTTAAAAATCTTCTGAATGACATCCAAATGGAACCAAACTTCACAGAAATGGTCCTTAGGTGGTCCTCTTTCAGAATTTTGTCTGATGACGCGGACTGTCAACAAAAATGGCCGCCACAGTCGAACTTAGTTTAATATAGGACCCTGTGGGAAAATTCATTAAAATTTTTTTGTATGAAATCATCGGACAGTTTGAACAAGATATGGCAAAATGTCAACCAAGATGGCCACCACAGCCGAACTTAGTTTTAACATAGGATCCTATGTAAAAATTAATTAAAAAATCTTCTTGTCTTAACCAACTTGGCCAGTTTGAACAAGAACTGGCAGCAATGGTCCTTAAAGTGTACTCTTTCAGAATTGTGTCTGATGACATGGACTGTCAACAAAGATGGCTGCCACAGACAAACTTAGTTTATAATGCCCCATGGGAAAATTCCTTCAAAGATTTTCTTGTCTGAAACCACTCAGCCAGTTGGAACCAAACTTTCTTGTCTGAATTTTCCCATAAGTTCCACAACTTTTTTTCAGAATTTTGTCTGATGACCTGGACTGTCAACAGGGATGGCTACCACAGCCAAACTTAGTTAAACATAGAAACTTATGGGAAAATTCATTAAAAAATCTTCTCCGAAAGCGCTTGGCCAATTGAAACCAGACTTGGCAGCCATACTTATTAGATTGCCCCAATCTAATTAAAATTAGATTTACTAATTGTTCCTTTCAGTCACTGCATTTTACTTTCTGTTCTGATGACCTATTCAGAATCCTTGGATTTTATCCATAGGCTACTGCCTTCAAAATCATGAAGGTGGAAATCTGATTGGCTGATGGAAAGGTCATTCAAAAGAAGTAAAATGGGGTGTTGTTAGATCTACATGCAGTGACTGAAAGGAGCAATTAGTAGATCTTATTTCAATTAGATTGAGATTGCCTCTTTAAGAATTATGTCTAATAATCCAGACTTTTGTTTCTTAGGTGCTTTTATGGCTATTGATTGGCAAATTGAATCCAGGTGAGCGATACAGGCTCCAGGGAGCCTCTGGTTTCAGAAAGTACCTCAGAACAACTGCATTTCAAACATTACAATTCCATCTTTGGTAAATATCCATCTCAAGCCTTTGATTTTCCTGGAAAGTACCTAGCAACCTTATATTAAGACTAAACACCTGTGCAATATCAATTCTTTTTATCAGCTGAATTTCAAAGATTTCAATTCTATCATTGGACAATATCCTATAAGAATCTCAGAGCATTAAATTTTAGGAAACTTACCTAGCAAGTAGCAACCATATATTACCAAAGAAAAGCAATTGTTTGGAACAATTTTTTTAAACAATGTAATTCTATCTTTCGTATATTTCTTGAATAGCTCTTACATCTTTGGTTTAAGGAAGAAGTTAATGGCCATTACATTTTTAAATATTTTTTTTGTGCTTATTTTTCTAATTTTATTATTGGTGGCTATATTTGTTAGAGGTCCAGATCCCCATACACTATTTTGAAAGGGGAACACCCAGTGACCCAATTTCCTCAGTGATTTCAGGAGAGAAGATTAATATGTAAAAGTCTTTGCCAAGGACGAAGTTGGTAGACGGTGGACACCAAGTGATGGCAACTGGTCCAGGTGAGCTAAAACAAATAGAAAACAAACATTTGTATTATATATATATGTTTTTTATATTATATTGACAAATCATGTTATCACATAATACATATCTCAGTCGTTTTGATTAGCAAAATTTGGTAATTTGTAGAACTCTTGTTATCAAGTTTTCTTCAAATTGAAACCAATTATACAATCTTTCAATTGATGAGTATTTTTTTCCTTGCATTTGTCTCTGAAACCCCTCCAGAATAACTGTATATAACAGGCAAGCATTTACCAGGCTTTTTAACCAGCTGTACAAACTATTTTCAATGATACCAAATATTCTATTTCAAAGATAAAAATTTTTCTACACAAGTACATTTGTTCCAAATGGATTTTGGTTGAGGGTTGACTGTAATTTCTGTTGCCTACTTTTAGTAAGACTAAGTAAAAATAATTAATGTGGTAATTCTACTATACCCCGATGCTCTATCAATCAGTCAAAATGCAAAAAAAAAACAAAACAAAAAAATGCCCAACCACCATAACAAATATGGACAAAATCCATTAACAGATGAATGACTAGAAACTTTCTCAAGGTAATCAAACAAAAATATGTAAAATGCAATAACTCTTGCAAAAATCAATATACTGGTCCATGTATTTTCAAAGAGAAAGTTTAATACATTGAGGTCGTACAAGCTACAAAAACCTGACTGACATAACACTTGAACCAATGACAATTTGGGCACCTTGTTTTGATCTTTGAACCAAAATCAAAATTCTGAACAAATCTATAAACAAATCTAATAACTACACAACCATTCTGTAACATAATTAGAACACCAAGGCCAACAATGTTGGAGTTCAAAGAAGATATCATAGATAAAACTTAGACCAATTTTGGCAACTTCAGTATACCTTACAAATAATATTAAAATTAGGAAGCCTTGTCATAAAAGTGACCAGGCTTAGGGTAATTGTAATTGTAATCATTAATCAGCTGTAATTGACTACATATTTTCAAGTAATCATTGTAATCATTAATCAGCCAAAAAAATTATTACATGTAATTTAATTTAATCAATTACTTTTCACAATACCTTGTAATCCTGATTACTTTTTGATTACATTCTGATTACAACGAAAAAAATTCTCAAAGTGTGTTTATGGTCAATATATCATGTCTTAAATGAACATTTTTATTATTCATATTTAAAAAATATATAACTTGTTAAAACAGTTTGTTTACTTGAAGCATGTTAAGATATTATAAAATATGGATATAGATGTAATTTGATACCAACAATATGTTATTTTAATGATTTTTTTTTAACTTGTTTTCTTAGGACATCGTTATTATAAATGTTGAAAGGTAGAAATGACTGGTATAGAAATTTTGTTTCTCTCATTCCAAAATCCACTGGCAAAAATCTTTTAGATTTATTTGAGGTTAATGAGGATGATTGAGACCCTGAGTTTGATTTTTATTGAAAAATCAAATAGAAATATGAATGATGATGAATGGATGAATTATTGTTTAACGTCCAGTGGCAACCAGGTGCATATCAGGACGAGAACATGTTGATATGATAATGAATACGATCCCTGCTTTGTACTAGACCGACACGCTAAGTCGGATTTTTAATGTGCTAGCTCACAAGGTAACTGTCTGCAGGAAGACATATCACCTCACTCGGACACATTATACTGACTCCGAGACGACCAGTCTTTGCTCTTACTCTTAGATGCCGCGTGCTTGGCGGAGAAGCAGCAAATACCAATTTTAATGTCTTTTGTTTGACCCGGCCGGGGATCGAACCCGCAACCTTCCGCACTCAGGGCGAGCACGCTAACACAAGACCACCAAGGCAGTTGGAAATATTGCATTCTGTTTTATTTTTATTAAATTTTTTTCAAGGAATAACAATTTTATTGAACATAGGTCTTTCGTAGTATTAGTTTAGATTTCATTGATTTGTTTACTTCTGTAAGAATAAAATGTCACAGTATTGAAAGTCCTCATTAGCCTAAGTAAAAGGTATTGTATATGTATTCACAAAAGTTATCTTTTTCATATACAATGACCAGGGATTTAATAACTAATACTTAATCCTGAATTATAATTATTTGTTAATATTGTGATTATTGTCACCATTGAATTGACAGATAGGAGGCCAATGAGGAACCTGAGTGAGTTATCTTTTCCTAACCAATGTAGGTAAGGGAGATAATTAAATGCTCTCCCTTTTGTCCTGAGGCTAAAAGGGAGACAAATTTATTATCTCCCTTACCTACATTGGTTAGGAAAAGATAACTCACTCAGGTTCCTCATTAAGGTCTGTTTTTAGTTCAATTACCAATTGTGTGTAGTTGTCCCTCAGGGCAATATGATAAAAGATAAATCAGACATGTGAAAATTTATCTAATTAGCACAAACAAAAATTGTGACAAATATGTTGTTTAAAAATAAACAAATGTTGGTATATATAAGGACATGTGAAATGCAATGATTTTTAATAATTATATTTTGTTTAGGATTTTTAAAAAAATACTATTACAATTTTAAATGTTTTTCACTGGTAACTTTATTTCATCTTTATTTTATCTTCCTGAGAGTGCTAATGTACCAGTAATAACCTTTATTCCTTTATTCATTAAAATAATTCAAATGGGTTATTTTGAAATTCTTTGTAATCAGATGTAATCATGATTACTTTGCCAATGTAATCATTAATTTAATTAATTACTTTGAGAAATGGTGTAATCATTAATTTAATTAATTACTTTGAGAAATGGTGTAATCATTAATTTAATTTAATCATACAATTGACAAAGAAATTGTAATTTAATCAATTACATTGAAAGTAATCAGACCCATCTCTACAGGTGATAAGTAATGGTATGCAAAAGTTTGCGTTTTTACTCAATAAATGGAGAAGCTCCAACGGCAAAATATGACGGATGTACCGGTAGGTAACCACACTATAACGAAGTGTGCGTGTAATAATCTATTTAAAATCAAGCTGTGAAAACTGTCTTCTGGCAGGTGACACCAAAACCTCCAAGCCTGTTTTCTTGTATTTCTTAGGGGTAGTTTGTAATGTTTCGGCCATCGGTCTTTTTGTTGGAGAACCTGGTGATGAAGAACTGTCAAATTCTCCAATGTTTATTGAATCTGAAGAAGAATTACTTCCATGGTTGGTCTTTCTGTTCATTTGCCAATTTGAATCTTGCTGTTTATTTTTCAAACGATCATATGGAAGTTTTGATGAGAAAGAGTCGTCACCTTTAGCCATTGATGCTTCCAGAAGTTCACATGCAGCTGTTAAATCTCCTAAAATCTCAGAATTTTCTGTCATCTCGAAGGACTCCATTAAATCAAAGCTATTTTGATTAACTGTTTTGGTAACTTGTGTGGCCTCAATGTATGTATCATCACCATAATCCGACCACGGACTATCTGGAGAGTGTTCAGGAGATATTTCCTTCTGAACTGGCACCTTAGGATATTTACCCAGAAATCCATTTCTATTACACATGGGAGTAGAAGTAGATGGTTTGGCAGTATTGCAAGATGTCGTAGGTTCTTCACCAGGCTTGACCTTTGATACCAGTTCTTCAAGAATTTTCTCAATCTACAAATAAACATTCAAAGTCTTTAAATGTAAAGCATATATATAAAACAGATGATACTGTATTCAGATTGTCTTAATCTTTTAATCACAATAACTCAGGGTATTCCTTATCATACTAACAACAAAATTCTGTTAAGGGCTTTTTCAGTGGGGGAGGGGGGTGGGGGGGGGGGGGGGTGGTAGGTTACACTGATTCTATTTTTTTCTGCTGGCAGTGTTGGCTCAGGATAATTTCGTTACCATTGGTGGCTGACCTACTGCAAATTCCATTGGGATTGTGTAAATAATTCAGTTCTAAGTGGCTAAACTTCAAAATCACATTTTTTGCAATTCTCTTGGTGGGGGGCAGTTAAATGATTGTTTTCCATAGGCTGAAGTGGGAGGTCTAAAATTAGTGGCATTCCTTCCTAGGATGTAGATATAAATGTAAGAACCCTAAGTTGCAGAGGCTAGGAAAGGAGATGTCTTCCTAACTGCAATGATCAACTGTGGTGAAATTCTTCACTTTTGGTAAAGAGAGATGCCAGACATATCTCGATAAATATCTGACCTTATTAATTTTTTGGTTACATACATTACTTAAAATCAAAAGTTATTTAAACTTTAATATCCAAATTTTTTAAATGATAGTAGTTTTGTTTGTTTGTTTGTTTAGTTGGGGTTTTACGCCGTTTTCAGCACATTTGGCTATTTCGCGGCGGCCAGTTTTTATTAGTGGAGGAAGTCGGAGTACCCGGAGAGAACCACCGACCTTCAGTAGGAAAATTGGCAATCCTTGTCAATTAAGATCGGAGTCAAACTCACCCCGCCACGGGTGAGATTCGAACTCACAACCTCAGCGTTGACAGGCTAGTGATCATTAGTAGTCATGACGAACTACCTAGACCACTCGGCCACCAAGGCCCCGATAGTAGTTTTGAATATAACAGCTATAAAGATTTCAGGTATACATATAAATTCATGGCAAGAAATTCCTGAGTACAACAGTTCAACTTAAGGAACACTATTTGTTTTTGACTTCTTCATCTCTACATGTAAATCAAGACTTTTTCATAAACCAAAGGCTCCTAGGAGCCTGTATTGCTCACCTGGTTTACAAATAGCCCAAAAAAAATCCCATTTAAAGCCTAGCCTGTCTATTTTGCCTTTGAAGATGAAATGATAAATCTTTGTAGAAGACCTCAAACACATCATTTGTACCAATTAACAAAGCTTTGGATTGTTCAATTTGGAAACAAAAATTGCCAATGGCAATTTTTTAGCCATATCAAGACGATTTGAGGATACTTTGTGGAGGACGTCACAACAATCATTTGTAGCAAGTTACAAATCATTTGCCCTTGTAGTTTCGGAGGAGATGATTTTTAAAATTTCAGCCAATCAGAAAAAAGAATTGCACATGGCAGCAATGTTTTTTGCCTGATCAAGTTAAAATGAGGAGTCTTTGTAGAAGACCTCACAAACATCCATTGTATCTAGTTACACAGGACCTCACAAACATCATTTGTGTTAACTTACAAATCATTTGTACTTGTAGTTTCAGAGGAGATGATTTTTTAAGTTTCAGCCAATCAGAAACAAGAATTGCCTATTACGTCCAATCAAAATGAAATGAGGAAATTTCATAGAGGACCTTTAGTACATCATTCCTGCAAAGTTTGGTTCCAATTGGCCCAGTAGTTTCAGAGGAGATGTAGTGCTTTCCCCAGAAATTTGTGAAGGCATGGTAAATTTCGTATTTTGAAGGCACTCAATGGTTAAAAATATTAGGGGCACCCAACCTTGACACGAAGGCAGTATATTTATCAAAATCAGCAATAAACAGTCTTCACCCTAGTGTGATGGTGTAAAAGTGTCATAAAAGTGAGCCAACACAACAGGGGTACATGATAAAATGAAAATCAGTTTCAAAAAGATAAGATTAAACTAAAAATTGAAAGTTAGATTTGGCTACCTGGGGCATATTGTAAAATTCATGATGAGGGCAGCATCGTGCAGCACCATGCTAAATTGGTCTAGGGAAACCTCTAAGATGATAAAAATCTGAAATGGTAACGGACAACGGATGCAAAGTGATGGCAATAGCTCACATGGCTTTGCCAGGTGAGCTAAAAACAACTTTTTTACAATTCTATGAAGAGAAAATGACCTACCGGAAGCGTTATTTGGTGACAAAGTGTGGTATTTCTTTTATCAGCATCCTTCTGTATTGCTTTACGTAGATGTTGCTTGGTTCCTACAATATGAACAGCTTTTTTCCCTCGCGTAACAGCTGTATAGACATGCTGCCAGTTCTGTATGGGACTATATCCCAATACATATACCAAATTCTCACATTCTGATCCCTGTAATATATATAATCAGAATAGTGTAAAAGTGACTCATGGATAAAATACGAGTTTTTATTTTATGGACTTCTTGGTCTTTGATTTTATAGTTGTCAGTGTGCAATGACTTTTGTGACTTTATACTTGCCTGTGTGCAATGACTTTTGTGATTTTATACTTGCCCATGTGCAATCACTTTTGTTATTTTATTCAGCCATGAAATCATGAACATGAAAATGAATTGAACAACTTTTACAGTAATTTAATATTTTTTTAAAATAAAATTACACTTTTTAAAAAAGTCAGGAAGTAACTAAATGATTTTTCAGAATTTTTTAGTGGATATTTTCTGTATTTTATCGGTATTATAACTTTAATTCTCACTTTGTGATACCCTTATGGATATGAGTACCGGAGCAAAATCAAGTGCTAAAAATGGGGGTCCGTTCGATAGTCCGAAAGTTCATTAGTCTGAAGGTTCAAGAGTCCGAGGGTCCATTGGTCCGAGAGCTTGACTGTCCGAACCTTGACAAAACGCATAATGCACGCATTTATAACATCAACGGAAGTTCAATAGTCAAAACTGTCAATGATCAAAAAGTTTGATGGTCCGATGCTTGATATAATGCAAAAAGAAACCATTCAGTAGTCTGAAGGTTCAGTAGTCTAAAAGTTCGATGTTCCGAAAAACAATGCAGAAGACTTGGTTTAGTCTGGGACTATTATAACTAAGTTATAACTTAGTTATAATAGTCCAGGTTTAGTTGAGTGGAATTTTTCGACTCTAAATGATGAAAAAAATAAATTATTTGACAAAGAAGGTTATCGTGTATTGCAGTGAAAAGGTGTGATGCGACACACTAAATCCATTGCCCAGGTGTACTCAAAATAGTCATGAAGGTGCTGCAAGACAGAATTTCAGCCAACAGAAATCCTGTCTTCTTAAGGAGGAAAATTGATTCTTCATCCATCAAACATCTGTCATGTCATTGACATTGGTAACTGTTTGAAATTTTTTCACTGTGAAAATATAAGTCTTACCAAAATAATGTTTAAAGGTAGATCATATCTAATATCTAATACACTGAGCATCTTTTTCGGGCATCTTGCAAATTTGTATGTAAATATATATTTTCGGTGAGCAAATAGTATTTGATATATGGTAAAAACTAAAAATTACATCTTAAGTTTATTTAAATAAAAAAATTAACAAAAATGCTTATATAGCAAAATTACAAAATTTTATTCTAAAGAGAACCCTTTTCAGGGAGACAATTGGCATAAATTTTTTCTAATGAAATGTAAAGGAAATTTTATTTTTTTTGGAAATAGCAAGAAAAAATGAGCAGTGACCCCAATTTTTCTGTTAATAATATGAAAGCACGTCAGATAAGTGTTCTTTTCACAATTTTATAAAAAAATTCTATCTGCCGGTTTGTTTATTGTATGAGAAATTTGGATTTTCCCTATATAATCTATATAAAATTTACCAACATTAACTCAATTTAAAATCAAGAACGGTGACCTACATGTATATTTTTTAATTTAAATTTCAAAGTATATCCATCCAACATCCTGTCTGGAAACAATTAGGAAAATCTATCCGCCAAAAATATAAGTATTGATCTACCTTAACAGGAATAATAAACTGAATGTCATTTCAATTAATCAAATAGTCACTTTACACTGACCTGGATTTTTAATGTGCTAGCTCACGAGGTAACTGTCTGCAGAAAGATATATCACCCCACCCGGACACATTATACTGACTCCAAGCCGACCAGTGCTTTGTTCTTACTCCTAGATTCCGCGTGCTTGACAGAGAAGCAGTAAATACCAATTTTAATATCTTTGGTTTGCCAAGCGACATCAAATGACCCATTTTAGTATAATTTATGGTCCCCGGTTGGAAGAATTATACCTTGCAGCATCCATGGGACCATCAGACTATCAGACCTTCGGACTAATGAACCTTCGGACCTTCCGACTACAGGCTACGAAACCCTAAAAATGTAGTTTACCTGAAATGTGTGAATGGTTCTTGCCCATGAATGTTTCATCTTACATTTCCGCATAACTTCTTTGTAATTTACCCAGAATTCTCTTGGACAATCAGGATCTTCATCTGAAAATTTTAAATATCTCTTGCCTTTGCCACTATTGTCTATACTGTTCACCTCCTACAGTGGAAACATAAAGAAACAATTATAAAGTTTACTGAAGATATTCATTTCAGTTATGATAATATTGAAATTTCTAAATACAACTGATGGAGCTTTGAAAAAGTTACTTTTCATTGCCTTGATGCATTAAGGTAAAAGACATATACGTTCAGTACTGGAATATAAGTTTTAAAAAATAGGTAAAATGATCTGTAAGTCACTGTATTAAAGGTCTTCAACAATGTATGCATATATTTAACTCAATCTGATCATTTTCTCTGGAATTAAAAATAAATTTGTCCTAAATATGAGGAGATATAGTTCAAGCACAGTAGTGTTTTCCCCAGAAATTGGTGAAGGCATGGTAATTTTTCAGAGGGCAATTTATTGCACAGCATGTAGTAAAGTCTTAATAGATAAAAATTTGCTATAATTATCAATTACCATGTACACCCTGCAATCAATTAATTAACAAGGACAATTAAATATTGTCAAAACACAGTAAGATATCTTAATTTCAATGAAATGAGGCCTCAGAAAGGGTTTAATTTATGAAATTTTATAGGGCATACAAAGCATTGTCAGTGCACATTAAAAAAAAGTATCCAGAGGGTAGTATGGTGCCTAGAGAAGAAGGCATGTTGGAGCACCATGCTAAAAATACCTAGGGAAACCAATAACAAGTAAAAAGTTGGCATTGCAAACAGATGATCCATGAACTGCACATTTATTGATAGAAGCAAAAAATGACTAACAGGTATTGTCTGTTTTTTTTATTTTTAGTATTTCCCAATATCCTGGTAATATATATCACTTAAATCAATAAAAAAATTATTGATTGCACATAGTAATGATGATAGCCCAATTATAAAAATTACTAGGACTGCAGTCAGGTTATTTTTAAACCCAGGAGTTTGAAGGAAACTTGACTACAATAAAGAAACTATACATACATCTTTTATGAAGTATATTTCCCCATTACATAGTCTAATCGTAGCTGGTGTTTTCTTTTCTTTCTGTTTAGTCACATCTCCACTCTCTGTACTAACTGTTGTGTTGGCCGGATTCAGTGTTTTTGACAAATCAGTACTGAAAAATTAGTATGATTTACATATTCAGTAAACAGACAAAAAATTAGCAACCATCTTCACTAATACATAACTACAGTAATAATAACCACTAGCCTGTCAACACTCAGGTTATGAGTTCAAATCCATCTAATGGCGAGCTGTTCAACTGATGTTAATTGACAAGGATTGCCAGTTTTCCTGGGGTAGTTCAGTGGTTCCTCCAGCAGGGTCGGATACAAGAGGGGGGGAGGGGGGGTCAAGGGGCCCGTACCCCCATTACGAAACCACAAAAAACAATGTCTGCTATTTAGCTTAAAATGTGTCAGAATGCAGGATTTTACAGCAAAACTAGCAAATTAGCCCCCCTTAGCAAAAGTTCTGGATCCGCCACTGACCCGGTACTGGCTGCCACAATATAGCCAACAGTTTTGAAAGTATTGTAAAACCCCAACAAACCATAACAACTAAATCATTAAGTTAGTCCTTTTACTTTTCAGTAACCTTTTAACTTTGAAATGAGGAACCTGAGTGAGTTATCTTTTCCTAACCAATATAGGTAAGGGAGATAATAAATTTGTCTCCCTTTTGGCCTCAGGACAAAGGGAGAGAATTTAATTATCTCCCTTTCCTACATTGGTTAGGAAAAGATAACTCACTCTGATTCCTCATTAAGAACCTGTTCACTGTATGTGACATTAATGTAAACATGCAATTTTACTCAGTATTATTAGGTGAATGATACCTGTTTACTTTCTGTACAATCAATGTAGTGTTGAAATTAAGTAAATATTTAACTATCTATCCCAATAATATAAATTCCTATGACTCTAATAATACACAGTATTTTTATGAATTTGATATAACCCCTTATAACATTATACACCTATTCTGTGTCTGTGACATTAATGTAACTCTGCCATTACACAGTATTTTTCCATATTTTATATAACACCCATAACTTTGACATTACACACCTGTTTAATGTCTGTGACATTAATGTAACCTCCATGACATCAGCAGCTTCCTCAGGTTCTAATTCTCCCTCTAAATACTTCACCTTTATTCTTCCTCTGTCATCCTGTTCATACACAACAACCATGCCATTTTTCTTCAAACAAACTTTATCATTGATATGGAAATCCAGTTTGTTCTTGTGATTTCTTGTACGATGTTTATTGTAAAATTTACAGGCATGTTCATTGATCCAGTCGCAGTATTTACTGAAAAAAACAGATAATAACTGCTATGTAAAGGTGTGAATCAGACAATGTACCTTTGCTTTAATTATTAACATATACATGAAACCTGTAAGGATTTTGTGCAAGTTCATATAAATTTAAGCCAGATCTCTTAGATTTAGTAATGGCCAAAATAAATAATGTGTTTCTGGTTTCGTCAGAATAAAAAGTATGGTATTAGGTACAGAAAAATTTTATTTTGAATACCTGACAACAATGACTCTGCAGGCCTGATAAGATGCCATCCTTTTTTATGTTGAAAACTAAACATATTTTTTTATTAGCTAGGGCTATAGGAGCATATGCATTTTCTACGTATGGATCATTTAGGAAAGTCTTTGTTTAATGGGGGCAGCTATATTGTGCTATATACTAAGGCGAGAAAAAGTTTCGTTGGGCGGAAGTAAGTAAACCAAGGGAAATAACTTGCTTCAAATTATAATTTTAGAGTCAGAATCGTGATACCGGAAATGAGTTTCTGGAAAGGTCTAACATAGCTGTGCTCGCTTCATTGGCCATACCAACAGCATATTACATTAAATATCTTAATATCAAACACTTGGATGATAATGTGTTTGTTTTGTTTGTTTATTTGGGGTTGTTACGCCGTTTTCAGCACATTTGGCTATTTCGCGGCGGCCAGTTTTTATTGGTGGAGGACGCCAGAATACCCTGAGAAAACTACCGACCTTCGGTAGGCAATCCTTGTCAATTATGATTGGTGTCGAACACACCCAACCACAGCTGAGATTCGAACTCACAACCTCAGCGCTGACAGGCTAGTGACCATTAGTAGTCATGACGAACTACCTAGACCACTCAGCCACCGAGGCCCCTGGATGATAATGTGGAGTTTAGAGATAAAATTGTACAGTAAACTAAAAAAAAATCTACAAAAAAAAACAAAAAAACAGAAAAAAACCCCCAAAAAAATTATGTAACTTTAGAGTGTCTTCATATTTAAATAACTTGTTTGTTCCACTTACTTTGTAAATGTAATGAACTGTGATCTTTTATCATCTTGTATACTAGCTTCATGTTGCAACATTCTCTGTACAACTGAAACAAGTAATCGATAACATTTAATTTTAGCAGTTGATTAATTCATTTTCTCCTATTCCTGATGTGTTTAATCGGTGGGATAAAAATACATATCTTTAACCACTTCCCGGTGATTAAATTTCTACGTGGGAATTACTGCCCTTTTTTCTACAGTTATTAGAACGATAAACTAGAGAAGTCCCGAAATGACGTCTATGTAAACAAACTACATAGCAACAAAATTTTCTTGAGGTTTTTGTCGAAAATCATAGGAGAAACAGATTCTACTTCAATGTACTCGTGAGTTATGGAATTTCTCCACCCTCAATAGTGAAATTTTAGATTTTAACACGCTCCTAAAGGCTCGCGTGTTGAAAATCGAAAATTTAATCTCGGGTAGAAAAATTCCATAACTCACTCGTACCTGAAGGAGAATCTACATGTATATTTACATTATCTCAACTAAATTGTTTAATAATTTACTTTTGTGACATTATATGTGTTGCTGAAAAAAAACTTTTTATAAGTTCGAAGTTATTATTTAAAACACGTTATGACATTACAACTTCCCCTACTCTCCTTTCTTTGGACCTATGATCTGTTACTGACAATTCTCTTGTTTCTTATGAACAGTAATCATAAGTGAGAGTACAACTGATAATCTAACAACTTATAACCAATAACCCATAATTAGATCAGCGTAGCAAAATCCACCGTGGATTAAATCTACCAGTATTAAAGAATATATAGAACAAAGTATACATTAAGTCAATTTAACATTGCAAATTGCATCCTTTTGCAAATGGTTTCTATTGACTGTGAAAAGTATGCATTACAAGCCTATGTTATACAAGTCCAAAACGGAGATTTTTATCAATTAGGCGTGATGTTTTGAAAATTTACATAAAATGTTGAATTTGATATATTCAGGTTTGATTCAATACTTTTTCACAAAATTAAAGCATTTTGTGGAGAAAAAAGTCTAACCCTTAAAGTTTGAGGTACCACCTTTTTCCCATGGGGAGTTTTTAAACTGTAATTTTACATCATAAATGTCAATCAAAGTTAACTAACCTTGATCATGCATGTCAGTATCTCTATCAAATGACTGAGGAACTTCATGGAGAGAGAATTTATTTTCTGCTGAGAACAAAGGGTATCTCTGAAGTGATATGTCCGTAGAATTACGTATAATTAGATTTGATTCTGCTCGATGATTTGTCATTAATTCAATTGCTGCCTTGACATGGAACATTGATCTATAGATATCGGCTAAAAAATTTCCTGGTTCAATTGATGGTAATTGTCTAATGTCTCCCAAAAGGACAACTTTTCTTAACTTAGCATTTTCCATCAGAGTCATAAGAATGGTTGAAAAAGTTGACACAGCCACCATACTGCACTCATCAACTACCAAAATCTTCACATCTTTAAATTTCCATTCTGCATCTGGGTTTTCTTTTAAAGTTTTTGTAATGTAGAATCGGTAACTCCATATGATCTGATGTAACGTATATCCTGTACTATTAGCTCGTCTACCTAGTAAATTGGCTGCTTTACCAGTCGGTGCTGTGTAAATTATTTTTATTGAAGAACTATTTTCTTCATTATTGGGTTGAGTGTCTGTAGGTTGTTCACAGTCGTTCTGAAATACTTGTGTATCAGGAAAATCAGAATCATTTAAATTTTCTGTGTTTTTTTGTGACGGTTTACAATTATTCCAATCCAAATCAACATCACTGACTGAATCTTCACAATCCTCTGTTTTACATTGATT
Source organism: Mytilisepta virgata (assembly GCA_028015205.1). Classification (NCBI taxonomy): domain Eukaryota; kingdom Metazoa; phylum Mollusca; class Bivalvia; order Mytilida; family Mytilidae; genus Mytilisepta; species Mytilisepta virgata. The sequence continues at coordinate 1,686,320 of CM051516.1, forward strand.
TTCTGTACATTTTTCCTCACTGAAAACAAAATTTTCTAAAAGACTTTAAACTGGGGAACAAGCTAGCATGCTTTTACAATAAATTAATCTAGAGTAAACATTTTTTAGTTTTTAGAATTAATAGTTACACCCCGGTAGGTGTTATCACTGACAAGAAAAACAATTTATGAAATTGAAGATTTTAATAAAATACACATTTTAGCAAAATGTTTTATTTTTTGACAACTGGAATGGGTTTCAAAATTCCGGAATGGTCCTATTTTCATTGGTAAAACTTAACATTTACTGCTATTCTGATTTTCCTGTTTTTGTCTCTGTAGCAGTTTTTCTGGATTTGAATGTACATTCTGTATATCTATATTGGATCAATTTTTATACCATGCACTTTCAAATCAACTTTCAAAATTTACACATCTCTTATTGTTATATGTAAAAAATACACTTTTTTGAAATGATGGTGGCGATTTAATGATTTTCTCCTTTCTTAAGGGGGTACACAACACTTGGACTAAAATAGATTTGGCTCGTTTAATTTTCATAAATTTTTTATGAAATATTTACTTTGACCTGTTGACAAAAATATTAAAATTTCAATAAATTTGAACCACACAATTTACAGGAATAATTTCATTGGATATATAGTAGTTTGACAAACACTAATTTTGATCATTGAGAAGCTTTATTTCTCTTGACTAATAGTATGTGATTAAAACATTCAGCTGATTTTTAAAGAGTTAAGGCCCTTAGGTGTTCTGTACCCCCTTAAGTCATTTGCTTGTAACTTAACTTTTTCCAGAGTTAAGCATGCATAAAAAGTATGACATTATCGGACATAGTAATTCATTAAAGCCGTAATGAATAACTATATAGACATTATTGTCTCCCATTACTGCCTCAGTGGTCTTGTGATAGCATGCTCCCCTTGAGTGTGCAAAGTCTGGGGTCCGAACCAAAGACTTAACAAGATTGCTACACGTAGCCATATGTCCCCTGCCACAGAGAACAGCTGAAGTTGAAATGGTATGGATGTCAACACATAAAAAAAATTGCAGTACAATACAAATAAAAATTTGCATCGTTCTTGTAGTGTCACATGCACAAAAACATTAAAGTCCCATAACTCCTGTAAAATTAGTCGAATCAAAATTGTGGTGCGATAGGATCAAGTACATATGGTGACTAACAATCCTACAAAATTTGAACAAAATCCTATCAGCGGTCTCAGAGGAGTTGCGTCCACAAAGTGTTCTTTTAGTGTCACATGCACAAAAACGTTAAAGTCCCATAACTCCCATAAAATTTGTCACATCAAAGTCGCAGTATGATAGGATCAAGTACATATGGTGACTAACAGTCATACAGAATTTGAACAAAATCCGATTATAGGTCTCAGAGGAGTTGCACTGACAAAGTGTTCTTACAGTGTCAAATGCAGAAACTAGATGCTCTCAAGAGCCGGTATCGTTCACCTGGATTTAACTTTTCACCTTTAGCAGGACTAAAAATTTAAATTTGCTGGTTTTTCTATAGGGTTCTATGTTAAACTATGTTCGGCTGTGAAAGCCATCTTGGTTGACAGTCAAGGTCAATGGGCACACTTTTAAAAGAGAACCATCTAAGGATCATTACTGCTAAGTCTTGTTCCACCTGGCTAAGTGGTTTCAGATAAGAAAATTTTCCCATAGGATTCTATATTTAACTAAGTTTGGCTGTGGTGGCCATCTTGGTTGACAATCCAGGTGATCTGACATCTTCTGAAAGAGGACCATCTAAGGACCAATGCTGCCAAGTTTAGTTCCAATGGGCTCAGTAGTTTTAGACGAAAAGATTTTTGAGAGAATTTCCCATAGGGTCCTATGTTAAACTAAGTTTGGCTGTGGCTGTTGATATTCTTTAAAGGAAAGTTTACACCGGATGCCGTCTTTAAAGGGCAAAAACTCCTATAAGGGGTCAATCAATGATTTTGGTCATCCTCTTTTATTTGTAGATCTTACTTTGTTGAACATTTTTGCGCTTTACAGTTTGTCTTTATCTATAATAATATTCAAGATAATAACCTAAAACTGCAAAATTTCCTTAAAATTAACAATTCAGGGGCAATAACCCAACTAAGGGTTGTCTGATTGGTCTGGAAATTTCATGGCAAGTAGATCTTGACCTGATGAACAAAATTAATACGAAATCCGATCAGCGTTCTCAGAGGAGTTGTGCTGACAAATAACTGGGACGGACGGACGGACAGACGCAGACCATTACTGGGTCCCTCCGTCACGTTGCAGCAGGGGACAAAAATTGGTATTTGCTGCTTCTCCACCAACCACATGGCATTTAGGGTATGAGATCAAAGACCGGTTGGCTGACGAGAGAGAATAATGTGTCCACGTGGGATGACATGTCTTCCTGTGGACTCTTCCTCATGAGCTAGCATCATAAAAATGTGTTTTTGTGTGTCGGTCTAGTACAAAGCAGGGTCCTAATTCATATTTATATCACATTAATATATTTTTGTGCTGGTATACAGGTAATAATTGCCACTTGATGTTATCCAATAATCCATCCATCTATCCTAAATTCCCCCACATTTTATAGTTCCAAATAATGGATGGATGAATTACTGTTGAACGTCCAGTGGCAACCAGGTGCATATCAGGGCAAGAACATGTTGATATGTTAATGAATATGATCCCTGCTTTGTACTTGACAGATATGCTATGCCGGATTTTTAGTGTGCTAGCTCATGAGGTAACTGTTCGCAGGAAGACATATCACCACATTCGGACACATTATACTGACTCCAAGCCAACCAGTCGATCTCTGCTCTTTAGAAATACTCTAGAAGCTGCGTGCTTGGCGGAGACGCAGAAAATACCAATTTTAATGTCTTTGGTTTGACCTGGCAGGGGATCAAACCAAGCACCTTAGGCGCTCCAGGCGAGCATGCTACCACGAGATAACAGAGGCGGTCTCCAAATAATGATAGAATTACCAGGTATTTGACAATACTTTCGTGACTACTGTTGTTTTCCCACATCCCCCTTTACCAGATATAACCACCACTGGATATTTCAGTAACATCTGTGCAGCCTCCAACTGCTCTTTATCCTGTCTTATCTTCTCAAAGGCTTCACTGAAAAGAACAGCTACAATGGTTTCATCTGATTACACCTTTAGTGTTTTTCCCAGAAAGTTGTGAAGGCATAGTAATTTTTCATAGTGAGGGCAACTTAGTACTAGTATAAAGTCTTAATACATAAAAGTTTTGATATGAGTGTCATTTACCATGTACACCCTGTAATCAACTATTTAACACCTTTGCTGAGACAATGCAATAAACTTGTCAGAACAGTAAGATGACTTAATTTTAAAGAAATTAGACCTCAAAAAGGGTTTAATTCATAAAATTTTTAGGACATTAAAAGTATTTTCAGGGCACATTCAAAGGAGTATCAAGGGAGGAACATGGTGCCCAGTGAGGAAGGTATGGTGAAGCATCATGTTAAAATGCATGGGGAAACCACTCCAAAAAGGAGGAGTAGCTCCAAACACAAGACTCTCTATCTCAAGTGATCATAGATGTTTAAAATGAAAAATGTTTGATATTTTACAAGACTTATAAAGATCAATGACTTTTCTCCAAATATGAGAATGAAAATGCTTACATCACAGGCTAAACTGCTAAAGGCTAAAAAATGTATATGATTATTGAGATATAGAGCTAATGACAAAACTGTCACAATCCTTGATACCAGAAACAGGTATGAGAGATATGTAGTATGAGTGTTATTATACATTGTAAGATCCAAACTTCCAGTTGACTTTGCAGAAACAAAGTACTGTAAATTCGGAAATTACTGCGATGTTTTAATTATTGCCAAAAATGCGACAGGGTTGTAATCGCAATAATTTAAACTCGCATTTTGGAATTTTTCATATGAATGACGCAGGATTTTTCTCAATATCACAAAAACTAAAATCGCATTTTGGTCTAAAATGACAAAATCGCATTAATAAATGCACGCAATAATTTCTGAATTTACAGTATTCTTTACAATTAACATGTGCACAGAGATATTTCAAAATCTAAAATATAATGTAAACTGAAAAATAGCATTATTTACAGGGACACTAATTATGAGGTCAAAGACAGACAGGTGACATGTGTATTATCTGACAAAGTCATTACAGTTTACTTATCAACCTCAATGTATCCTTTAGCAGCATTATCCAACAAACAGCAACTGACAATCCCAACATTCATATTTATTGGTGGTTTAGCTACTTTCAGTACAACTGACAATATTCCACTGGCCTTGTTTTATTAATGGAGGAACCTTGGTACCTGCTGAGAAACACTAACGTTTGACAGGAAAATTATCATCCTTGTCAATTAAGAATGACATCCAACAAATATCACAACATGTATGTTCAAACTCACAACCTCATTGTTTACAAGCAAGCAAACATTAATGGTAAAGATTAACTATCTACACCACCATCAAGGCCCAGACTACAATGCACAACTTTTGCTACTGACCAATTTATCTAATGGAAGTTCATTCAAACTTTCAAACATGCAGACAAAAAAAGCTTTGATGGGTCAATCTACAAAGGGCAAAACTTTTTTCTGGCTTTTCAAAACCCTGATTTAATAAGAAATATTACTCGGTATCCCTCGTGACCAAGTTACCGAAGGCTAAAGACAAATTACATTTCCTTAGCGTAATTTGGTTAAGACAGACAACTCACTATGTTCTCATTGATTTTTTGTTTGTTTAGTTGGGGTTTTACGCCGTTTTCAGCACATTTGGCTATTTTGCGGCGGCCAGTTTTTATTGGTGGAGGAAGCCGGAGTACCCGGAGAGAACCACCGACCTTCGGTAGGAAAATTGGCATTCCTTGGCAATTAAGATAAGAGTCAAGCACACCCCGCCACAGGTGAGATTCGAACTCGCAACCTCAGCGTGGACAGGCTAGTGATCATTAGTAGCCATGACAAACTACTTACACCACTCGGCCACCGCGGCATCTGTTCTTCCTGAATTAAATCTTATATAAAATTACTCTTTTTTACATTATATGAAGAATGTTACAAGTCTGGTTTAACAAACCTGTTTAAATCAACATCTAACTCCCACGGATTTTCCAGCTGTTTTTTGTACAAGTCATGGATACCTTCAGAAATTTTTCTCTCATAATTCCACAGCTGTTGTAAACATATTTTCACATCATTATCAATTTCAACTTCTTTAATTATCTTGTTTCTTTTTAAAAATTTCATGGCTTCTTCAAATTCTGGACAATCTGTTTCAAGCTTTTGTTTCAGTCTGATGAGAGATATCTGTGTGTGACCAAACTGTCGTGAATCGGTCTTCAGAAAGTCGTAAATGACAAGTGCATCTTTGTGAACTTGTTCCAAGCTGTCAAATATGTCTGCTCTTTTTAAGGCCAATAAGGATGCCTCAAAACCAGCCAAATTGTATTCTTTGAACATCAACTAAAAAAAAGACTGATAAATTTTAGTGTCTTTGAACTGAATACATGAAAGATTTATTAATCCATAATAAGGATGAAATCTTTCAAAATTTTTGTGACCAATGTCACCAATTAATTTAATTTTGCACCATAAACAATAGATATTCAAACAAAATACACAAGTATTAAGATTGGCATACAAATTGTACTCTATACCATATTAAAAGAAAAATTAACATAAAAATCAGATGCTAATACTGACGGGAAGAGCCATTACCATTTAAGTGCCATAATAGGCAGTACGAGCAAGGTCATAAAATGATAAACCACACCCACTTATTTACCTATTCTTTGAAACTCTATCAGACAGTTTAGGAGAAGGTGTGCCAATACAATATGATGATTCAAATAAATGCTAGACTAATTATCTCCCCCTCAAGATTCTGCCTTATAATTTGCTTCATACAGACTGAAAAACAGACAACCTGATTACTACTTGGTGCCTGCCTATAGTTGATGGGGCCCTAATAATGTAAAGGATGACAAAAGAAACAAAAAAGATCAAAAGATTTTATTAGGAGACTGAGTCTTATTCAAGTAGTAAGAATCATTCAAAATTCTCTGATTTCTTAATTTTGCTGATATTGTTGGAATTTTCACCAAGCTAAGTGACAGATCTTTTATTAATGAAACATTTTTATCTTTGAAAAAAAACAAACTTTACCTTTTTGAATCCGAACACCCATGGTGTTAGATCTAATGCCCTGCTAAGGTCTCTGACTAAATCTTCATTATTAACATTCTCCATTATAGATTTAAACTGCATTGGTAACAACTGTGATAAATGAGACACCAACTTAGGAAACTTTAATGCTTTGGATATACATTTCCATTCTGAAAATTAAAGTCAATGAGTTTATTCTTAAAAAAAATTGTTTCTGTAAACTTTTTTTTATGTAAATTGAATTTCTAATATATTTGTGTAATAATATCTACTCAAAAATTTTGCTAAATGTGAAGTCTTTTCATCTAGTAAGAGGAGGATACTGAAATGTGACATTTTGAAAAAAATGCTTAAATGAATAAATTGATATTATGTCAGTACAATTATTTAACATTATTAAATATGTATATTTATTTTTTTTCCGTACTTTAAACAGTGATCATCATCCAGGTATGATTTAAGGACAAATTGGTGTATTTTTAAGATATAGGGCACATTCACGGGGTTAAAGCAAGGGTAAATCAGTGAATCACTGAATGGGACATAAAAAAATGTAAAATACCTGAACAGAATATTATTACAACAAAAAATATCAATAGATCTGAGGAATACAGAGACAATTCCATTGTAGAAATGTTAACCTATATATGTTGGACATGTCTCCCTTCTTAGTTCTTAAGCTAAATGATATTTTCTCCATGGCCATTATAGAAAAATGACAAAGACCATGTTTTAAATTAAAACCCCCCAAAAATCATTCTGATAAGAAGATAAAATAGTATATGCATAATACCATTAGTTATTTAAGATTCTCTCAAAGTTTCATGGAAATACACACACAGGTTTATTAGGAGTTTGAGATATAAAAGGCATGATAGTGTTGTGGACAAGTGCATGGACGCCGACACAAGACAACAGATAGTGACCCCTATGTGTCAAAAATTTACCTTTGAAGTCAGAAAATATAATTTTACATATATATAAAAAAAAACTTATAATCTACCTTTTGGGATAAGGCAGGATTTTTTTCTAGTTGGCATTTGACCTGTCCTATAAGATGACCCCCCTATCTCGAAAAATTGAAAGTTTTCAAGCACACGTGCTGTCACTGACACAAAAAAAATACACATGCAACCCAATAAAGTGTACATCTATTTATATTCAATGAGTTAATTACCGTTTGTATTCAATGCAGTTGACAGGTATTCCGCTGGGCATTTTCTGTCTTCTGGTAAAGAATTTTCAAATTCATTCATCAATTTCTCAAGATTTTCAAATTTTAACTCCTTGCTCCTTCCCCTATCACTAAAATCAAAATACAATATTGAATAAATTCATAACATACAAATTTGGCATTATAAAGAAACACATATTTGTCTATTGTCTATTTACATTAAATCAAGTATATGTACTATGTTGTACTATTTAGGTAGAGTATCCTGAATTCAAAGTGGGGGAGAAGGTTTCGGTTGGAATGTCAGAACATAATTTTTTTCATGAATAACACAGCACTTCTTGGTTTTCTTACCTAATAAAACAAATATGATAAAAATTTAAGAGTAAGGAGGTTTTCTCTTATCCCACCTAACCACCCTTGTGGGATGATGATTGGTTAACTTCCATGCTTGCCTCAAGTGTGAAAGATCTAATCTTAATACAAAATATATACAAGTTCAAGTTTTTTATTACCAATTAAGGGTCCCATTTAAGAGGCATATATAATCACAACACAATACAACACACTGATTAGATACATAAATACAGATAATACTTCTTTTTTAAACAATAATACTGATTAATAACAGTATATATATTGTGTGATTTTCCCCACACGGATATGTTTAAAAAGAAAGTAAAGAAAATTTAAGTTATATGGCCACCTCCTCCCTTATTTAGATGAGCAAGCTTTACAGGTTGTTCAGCAGGAGAAGAGACCAAGGGCCGATGCAAAAAGACCTTCTGTACATTAAATATTGGAATAAAATAAATTGGACAGATGAAAAGGAAAGTCTGGACAATACACATGCATGTCAGAAATATAGAATACATTTTTGTAGGAGCATCAGTTTCCTGTATTTTGTGACAGTAAATGTAAATGCATATTTTTTATACTCAACAATCTAAAAATGACACTGATTTATTTTTTTATCATATTTTTTTTACCCTCACAGGGTGTATACTTGTTTTTCATGAAAATCAAATTGCTTGGATGTAGTCCACAAAGCGGGTAACAAAAGGAAGTGAGATGTAAAAATATTATGAATATTTCATAAGCTTGCATGGCAAATAATAAAAGTCATTTTCAACTTTTCAAAATTTAAAACTAAAGATATACCTTAAAAAATCCAAAAATTGCTTAACTGGATCATTGGTAGTTTCTACTGGAGAAAGATGTTTTGTGAGAAACATATTGACCAATTTATCTCTGACCACTTTCTCATCCTGTCTGATTTTATATGTCAAGCTAGTTGTATCTTTTGGACATCTATGATGATCTACAACCCTTGTCCTCAGTATACATATTTTCCACCACTGATCAGTAAAATGAAAAGGAGCTGCTACTCTATTGCTAACATTTAGTCTGTCAAGATCTTTCAGAATTCCTGTGTAAAAATTAAAAACATCACCTGTATGAGAATATTTTCATTCAAAAATTGGTGTGGTAAAGTATACCATCTTGCTTCATCAACATACATGTAGTGTATGGTGTTGTCATATGATATCCACTAGTAACAGATACAATTATTGTGATGAAATGCTGTCATCCATACTCAGTTACGCATACTCAGCATGCTTCTGTGATCATTCGTTGTTTTTTACACTTGTGTTTTCCTTCTCAGACAAATTAAAAAAATAAATGTGGTTCCGATTAAATCAAAATAAAAGATAGGTTGGGAAGGGATTATTTTTTATTTTACAAATTTTTTTAACATAGAGTCTATGGTAGAAACATTCTGACTTTTAACAGTGGTTATTGAAAAATGTCCAAAAAAGGTTTATGGTAAATAGGATAACCGGAACCAATCAATATTTTTTTATTTGAACATTAAAAGTTGTGATATTTTCTGATGGAATCTATACATTTCTAGTTGATTTAACAGTGTATGTATTTGTATTTTTTATTTTTGCCTGTGGCCATAAATAGGAGGAGGGTTTAAATCCATCAACACTAATTTAACCCCATCACATATTATTTTGCACCTGTCCCAAGTCAGAAATATTTCGGTCACTGGCATATTTCGTACGTAAAAATTCTTTAGTTTTTAAACCTTACTTGATCTTACTTGAAGACTGAATGCACCGGTTGTATTTTTTCCATCAATTTATACAACTGGTTATTTTGTTGGGGAAAATTTAGGGCTTGCAGATGGTGTGGGTTTTTCCCGTTCTTTGAAGATCATGAGTTACCACTAGATGTATATTTTTGGTCTGTACAATTCAGAGATGTGATGTTATCGTCTTGACATTTTACTCCGTATCTGTCCTTGCTGATAAATATTCAAAACAAATCTAACTGGTGTGGTATAATATATTATCTTGCATTTTAATGAGATGTTGTCTCAATGAAATATACCCAACATCCTCAACTCATATCTTACTCATATACAGCAATGAACTGCAAGTCCTACATACTCCATAATCAAACACATTTTGTACAAGCTTTTCTAAGAATAGGAACAAGTGCTTTCAAAAGTTTTAAAATAGCTATACCAAGCTGCTAAAGTAGGCAGATATCCTGCCTGTATATTGTATTAACTTTAAGCATGACAATGTAGGCAGCTCAGACATAATATCTACATGTGTGCAGGTGGAAATTTTCCACCAACCAACCACTTTTCAAAGCCCTGTGAAAGCTGCAGGTATATTGTTTTTTTTTCTTAAATTTATTAAATTAATTGAGATGTCTTTACTTGCAGTTTGTCTGTTTTAGAGTGAGTTGAGGTCATATCTAAAAACAACCTTCTATTTTCCAATGGTTACTGAAGAATTGTGTTTACCTCTCCAAATCTTCATGCTTACCTCTACAGCATTTCATTCTTTTACCCTCATAAAAATGTTTTCCTTGACCCACTCCATTCATTTCCTGGTAATTTAGAAACTGGATGTCTTCTTCTTCTTCTTCCAAATCATCCTCATCTTCGTCTGCTATGTTCTCGTCCAGCATAAAGTAACCAGACACCATGTGACAAAAATGTTCAAAGTTTCTTTCATTTCTTCGATTATACATAATCTGAAAGCATAATTAATCAAAGAACTGTAATTCATCATACAATAAGCTGATTTTCAGGACCAATAAAGGGGTCCAGGGTCAAATAAATGTATGCTGTTTTAGTAGGTACAATGTAGCCCATTAAACATGTTAAAGTCTTCTTATACCCTTAACCTCACATTCATTAAGGATTGACTGTAATTTTTTTTTCAGTATAAGAAGAAATCACCTCAATCACGTGGTGCACTTAATAACCAACGTTTTGGGTTATTTGAAAGTATGCACCATGTGCATTGAGGTTATTTCGAATAGATTGAAAACGAAATTACCCACAATCCTTATACTTGTAATTTAATTCCAACTGTTGTTTTGACGTCTAAAACGTCAGATTCCCTTTAATGATGCCATAGCAGAAAAGAAAATTTTGTCTATGATATGATAGACGGAAAACATTTGACCAGTCAAATGAAGCATTACATCCAATATTAAATTATTAATGAATGTAAATGATCAAATCACAGGCATTTGTTTTATACAAAAACAGCCCCATACACTAATAGTGTATGTAGCAATTCTAGTTAACACTGGGTGCAGCACTGGGCAGAAACACCAATTATAAACATTAGATCTGGTACCCAAATCATCTATTGATAGGTTATAAATATTTTTCAACTCAATTTTAAATAACTTCCGGAAAAACAGCTCTGCCTGGCGTTAAGTGGAATGGCTAGTGTATGGAGCTTTTTTGTATAAAACAAATGCCTGTGGATAAAATCCAAGGATCCTGCATTGCTTTCATTTCAATTTGTTTACCCCCTGTGATGCCAAAATATCTTCTATAGGTAATAAGGAAAAGACCTATGTCTATTAATCTCCAGTAAGATCATCGGTAGAGTGGTGAGTGACAGTGGTGATGCTTCTTGAGCTGATGCTTAAGTTTCGTTTCAGAGAAAATTAATTTATCAAAAATCTTTCATGAGTCTGATACAGTTGAAAATTCGGGTTAAACAGAACTGAAAATACTTTAGATCTATATCAGCATTGGACATTTGCTAAACAACTTTTCGTATTTTAAAGGAGATAACACAGGGTGGGGAGGGAAAGATCTTTTATTTGTAATCTGTACTGTATCTGTTCTGTCAGGATTGGCAGTACATCTTGGTATTATAAGATCATCAAAAAATGAAAATATAATAAATGTGAAAGACCGCATTAGTTTAGCCCGAAGAACAACCTATTCACTGATGTCAACAGGCGTACATGGCACAAATGGCTTGAATCCAAGGATTTCCTATAATATTTATAGAATCTACATATTACCGCGCCTCCTCTACAGTCTCGAAGTTTTACCTCTTACCACCGGCCAAATAAATGCCTTGGGTGACTTCCACTTATCCTTCCTAAAAAATATTCAGGCTCTACCAACAAGAACAGCTTCAGTTGCAGTATTCTCACTACTAGGTGCCCTCCCTATAGAGGCCGAGCTTCACAAAAGACAATTAAGCCTTCTGCACTCCATCCTTGCGTCAGAAAACCAAAATCTAAGGGATATTTTGTTGCGCCAATATCAACTAGAAATCTGCAACGGAACTTTTCTACACAGAACAGAAAATGTCTTGCTTCAATATAGCCTACCAAGCATTGATGAGCTTTTAGCATTCCTTCCAACAAAAATAAAATGGAAACAAACCGTCAGATATGCTATCAATACATTTTGGAGCAATAAATTTAGATTTTTAAGCAGAGAAAAATCAACTCTGATTCGACTCTCTACTGACACTATCAATATAGAGGAAGTACATCCAGTCAGGAAAACAGCAATAGAAATTCCAGGAGATACAAAGAAAGCCATAACAAAAGCTAGAATACTAACTGGGACCTACCTCTTACAAGCAACTAAAGCTAAATTTAATATAGGAAGTACAGACCCAATTTGCCCTATGTGCAAACTCGAGGAAGAAAACCTTCAACATTTCCTAACTAGATGTCCGTCTCTGGAAGGGGTCCGAAGGACTTTTTATGCCCCATTAAAACAGGCGGTAACCAATAAAATTGGGGTTGATCAATGGAAAACTAATTTTCAAAATAGGGAAACACTAAGCCAATTAATTGTTGACTGCAGAAAACTAGTGGGTTCTACACTTCCAAACGATAATAATTTCTTAAATAATGTTGAATCAATTTCTAGGAATCTGTGCGATAAATTACATCACCAGAGGTTAACTCAGATCAGTGCTCTATCATTATAAAATTTCATCATTCATCACTTGGAATTGTACTTTCTTTTCAATAATTTTCAGAGTATAAAATAGTGTTGAGTATAAAGATCAGTTAGAAGTGAGAAGTACATAGATGACAGCTGAGATACAGATGTACTTAGGAATACGTTGATATAGGGAAATTAATAGATATAGACAATTGCTATTTCAAAGTGGTAGCTGAAGTTTTGAATACAGTCATGCAGATATTCAATAGTGTCAGACCACGGTTTTACTATCGTTATATAGGGAATCAGTGACATTTTAGATTTTAGACTATTATTACCGAAGTGACAAATTGAATTACTTTTAATATCTTCCGCATAATTTTAGCCCATCGTCTTTTAAATATGCAACTGCGTTTTATACTGTAAAATAACAAAGCGATTTTAGCTATCTCCGACCTTGTAATATAAGCCCATGTTAATAATAATCAAGCAATTGATGTGCTCCTAACCACAGGAGGAAGTTACAGAAAGAAGAAGAAGGCACACCTCCCATTCTGAAGGGGTGCAGGACAACTCGGCCCGCGGACCACTCGTCCTGTTCATTTGTACTAAAAAGACCAGTCGGCCCATCAAAAGGACCACTCGGTCCGTGAAATAAAGACCACTCGGACCGTCAAATATGACCAGTTGGACCTTCAAAAATGACCACTCAGATAGTGAAAGGACCACTCGGACCGTGAAATAAAGACCACTCGGACCGTCAAAAATGACCAGTTGGACCTTCAAAAATGACCACTCAGATAGTGAAAAGGACCACTCGGACCGTCAAATATACATTACATATAATATAAACAAAAAAGTCATTATTTACTTTCTTTATTACGATAGCAACAATTAATATAACAATATCGGTAATACTACATAGCACCAAGGCAAGCACTAAAAACCAGTGATGGATAATATGAAGATAAAGCACTACAGTTACATGAAGCACATGAAATGAATGAATGTTTTATATGTATGTCACTAAACTGTTGTACTTTGCTACAGCAAAAGCAAGTTACAAACTCTTGTCGTGGTCGTATCGGTAAATCACAGTGTAAACACGTGGCTGGCATTGTGGAAAATGATAGTTCCTTAGTATAGTAATCGGTGCTTATATCATACCATAAGTATCTTGGCCAAGCCATAATACAAGCTATCATCTCCTAGTTGTGTTTATATCATTATCCTTTGATCAGTAATGCTTCTTTGATCAGCCGATAGATTGTCTATAATGAGCTTGTTCTTCAACAAAAACAATATTCTAACTACCGTCTTTCAAGTTGAATTAATTGGTAATTAAACATGATTGACGCTTTTATTTATAATACTTTACAAGTTAACTTTTAAATGGACCTAATACTGTTAGTCTTACGGTCCGAGTTGTCTTTACAAGTTAACTTTTAAATGGACCTAATACTGTTAGTGTTACGGAGTTCTTTTTTTGGCGGCCCGAGTTGTCTTTACATCGGGCCGAGTGGTCCTGGGACGAGTGGTCCGCGGGCCGGGATGTCCTCTATTCTTCTGAAGATGCGATTGTTTATTTTGGTTTACTTACAGCATTTTCCAAACTCCCTTTCTGTAACAGATCGGGTAGGCAGTCTCTTGACACGCCAGTATATTAAAGCTTAAAGGAAGCAAGACAACTCGCCCCACCTAATTCGCACTCCTTTTCAACCAACTCTCTCTACTTTCGAGACATCCCGCGCCCTTTAAAATTTTATATCAAACTCGCCCCATCCCCCACCGGAGATTGGTCAACTCGTCCCATTAGACATTAGTCGAATCTGTATTGAAAACTACCTACTGCCAACTCGACCTCATTAGAAATTAGTTAAATCTGTATTGTGTTATATACGTCTCTGATATAACTGCCTCGGTGGTCTCGTGGTAGTGTGCTCGCTCCGAGTGCGGAAGGTCGCGGGTTCGATCCCCGGTCGGGTCATGGTTCGATCCCCGGCCGGGTCAAACCAAAGACATTAAAATTGGTATTTGCTGTTTCTCCGCCAAGCACGCGGCATCTAGGAGTAAGAGCAACGACTGGTCGGCTCAGAGTCAGTATAATGTGTCCGAGTGAGGTGATATGTCTTCCTGCGGACAGTTACCTCGTGAGCTAGCACATTAAAAATCCGACTTAGCGTGTCGGTCTAGTACAAAGCAGGGATCACATTCATTATCATATCAACATGTTCTCGTCCTGATATGCACCTGGCTGCCACTGGACGTTAAACTATAATTCATCCATCCATCAAATTGCATATAAATTCAACAACCAAAATAGTTCCTCCCCGGTGAAATACAAACTTGAAAAATAATTAGAATAATAAGAAAAAAATAGGTTTGGATTGATTTAGTAAATTCAATTTTTATCAATTTTTGAAGTACTTTATGAAATTCCACAATCAGAAGTATGAAAACATAGCCTTCACAAACAATGGTAATTTTGTTTGTTTTCTTGGACCGTCACGACTCAATAAGGTCAACTAATTGTCTTATAATTCTAACATTTAGTCTTTCAAAATGTTAAAAATCCATCATAAAAACTGAGATTTCCAGTCGAGTAGGGAACAACTACATGAAAAAACTGTATATAAAATGGCAGGATTGAATATTACTTAATTGGAATCAAAATTACTATTTTTCGAAATAATAATTTTAAGAAGACTTGCTACAACCAGAGACATATAAATACATATAAATATAAATATTGTTATATACGTCTCTGCTACAACTAACGTGAAATTCCTAAGGCTTTCTTTTTTATGTTTGACTGTATACGGCACCCGTCGTGAAGTTCAACAAAGTCAATCCGGGGGAAGTCACAAATCTTAGATATTGGAACACTGTAACGGTCGATCAATTCGTGATGACGGTCGTAAAATTTCTTAAGTTATGACATCAAAACCCTAGTTAAGAAGCTATTGTGACATGAGCAGTAATCCTCTTTGTCGAAAGTCATGCCCTTGAAAATCGGATAAGCTGAGAAACGTTTGTCATAAAGTTTTGTCTTAAAAAATGTCCCTCATAGTCTATTTCAAGAAACAAATCCAAATATGAAGCGGACTTTGGTGTATCTGTAGTATCCTTAATTTCAAGCTCACTAGGGTAGATGAGATGTAGAAAGTCTTGGAATTTGTCGTTATTTAACGACAACACGTCATCTATATAACGAAAAGTGAAATTAAAGGATTGGGCTAGTTTCTTTTTGTTTTCACGTAGTAGCCCTTAAATGAAGTCCGCTTCATATGAGTACAGAAACAGATCGGCGAGGAGGGGAGCACAGTTGGTTCCCATTGGAATGCCGATTGTTTGTTGAAAAATTAGACCGCCAAATTCAACGAATAAGTTGTCTATGAGAAAATCACGAAAATAAGCTTTTGACTGTATACGCCTTCTTCACGAAATAAGCATTTTCTATAAAATATCGAAATAAATTTGATGCACTGTGTGGCCATTTCGTTGACTGACTACTCATCAGCAGTGCTCAAGATCAAAATATTG
This sequence comes from Mytilisepta virgata, assembly GCA_028015205.1. NCBI lineage: Eukaryota > Metazoa > Mollusca > Bivalvia > Mytilida > Mytilidae > Mytilisepta > Mytilisepta virgata. The sequence continues at coordinate 1,702,475 of CM051516.1, forward strand.
GAAAACCGGTTAAATATATAATGATGAATTGATAAGCACAACCATCAAAAATCAAAACAATTAGAACAAACAGGTATCCAAACTCAGCTACGGGTTACCTCTGCATCAAAAGGAAGAGCCTTAAAAATGTGTGGTAATTTTTCTCAAATTTTGAACGGAAAATTTATTGACATTTGAGTAATGAATCATGCCAGGACAAAAATTCTGGCTACTGGGCTGATAATCTCCTCGGGAACTACCAGTCCACCAGCAGTGACATAGACCCAGTGGTAGTAATAAAACGTATCACAAAATACAGAAATAAATTTGATGCACTGTATGGCCTTTTGTTGACTGACAGCTCATCAACAGTGCTCGAGATCAAAATATTGGAAAATCGGTTAATATGACAAGTCGTTTTACTATTTATTCTAACTTCAAGATATCTAATAAACCTTAAAAGATATTTCATATAGTTTATAAGATATCTCATATAGTTTATAAGATATCTCATATAATTTATAAGATTTCTTATAAAGTATATAAAATATCTTATATATATTTTTTATAAGATATCTTATGTACTTTATGAGATATCTTATATACTATACAAGATATCTTATAAAAACTACATTATATAAGATATCTTATATATTATATGATATATCTTATAAACTATATAACTTAGCCAGATAGCAGTGGTTCAAGCCTTCTAATACCATAAAGAAAATAATATTTTTTGTATACTCAAGATTTAATATACGCTATAGACAAGTCAGATAACTTGTAGACTCTGGTCGCCATTACGCAACGAAGAAAACTTTGTTGTTGCGACCTGATTCTGATTAATATGTGATCATTTATAAACATCCGACTTCTAAAAATATTCGAAAATAAAATAAATCCCTCACAATTTGGATTTCGCAGGAACAACAGAACTTCTGATAGTATATTTGTTGTCAAAACTTTATTAAATAAATATGTTAATCATGAAAAAAAGAAAGTTTATGGCTGTTTCGTGGATTTACGTAAAGCCTTTGATTCCGTATGGAGAATAGGACTATTATACAAACTTTTAAAAAATAAAGACTTAGGTCAACATTTATACAATGTAATAAAAAATATGTACCACTGTACTACTGCAGCAGTCAAATCACAAAATTTATTATCAGACCATGTACCTATAAATAGAGGTGTGAAACAAGGGGATAACTTGAGTTCCCTACTCTTTAATATTTATATAAATGATATTCCAGATATACATGATCAAGAGTGTAAACCAGTCACTCTTGACAAGATGTCATTAAATTGTTTAATGTTTGCCGATGATTTACTTTTACTCTCTGAAACTCCAGAGGGACTTCAAAACTCCATTAATAAACTAAATGAATATTGTCTTAAATGGCAACTTTCAATAAATGTGAAAAAGACCAAAATTATGATCTTCCAACAAAGAAATGTAATAGATAAAAAGAATAACTTTTTCCTTGATGGAGAAAAAATAGACATAGTATTGAAATATAAATATTTAGGAAATGTAATTGAATCTTCAGGAAAGTTTCATTCTTCCCATTTAGAATTATCTAAAAAGGGAAATAAGGTCATGTTTTCAATGTTTAAATATCTGAATCCTTTAACAAATATACCCTTACACATATATAAAAAACTTTTTGAGTCTTTAGTTAGACCAGTATTGATATATAACTCTGAAATCTGGTATATGGACTTTTATGAAAAAATCATAAAGTAAAAAAACAGGAATAAGGATAATCCAAAATTCGATATAATATCAATTATTGACACCAGTTATATAGAAAAAACAAATCTAAAATTTTGTAAATTTGTTTTGGGGCTGAGCAAACAGTCAATGAATATAGCAGCTAGAGCTGAACTTGGTCAATATCCACTAGATACATTTATTAAGACACAGACTATCAAATATCTAGTGAGACTATTTAGTCACACTAGCAACCCATTATTAGATGATGCATTTTCATTATCCAAAAATCTTCATACAGCCGGAACATATTCATGGTTTTCATATGTAAATGATATTTGCTTATCAAATGATATTGATTTCAATCAATTAGAAAAACTAAATTATCTAAAAGATATTAAAACTTTAAATAATATAAAACAAAAATTAAAAAATAAATATGAAAACACTTTCTTTCATAAATTGAAATCGTCTACTGAAAACAATAAAATCTTTCTATACAGTAAAATTAAAACTAAATATGAAATTGAAGACTTCTTCATAAAAACTAATTTTGAAAATAGAAAAAATGTATGCAAAATGCGCATAAGTGATCATTTTTTAGAACTAGAAAGAGGCAGATTCAAAAATATAAAAAGAGAAAATAGAATCTGCCCAAATTGTCATTTAAATATATTAGAAGATGAAGCTCACTTCTTCTATAAATGTCCAAAATATACTTCCATTAGAGAAGAATTTGAAAAACAAAATGTAAACATTTTTAAAATCGAAAATAATGAAAATGAATTTGAAAATCTTGCTACAATATTGTCTCTATCGGTTCACTTGCAATATGTTGCTCCATTTATTAAAAAGTCACTTATACTGAGAAAAGTGGAAAAATAATTGCATGGTTCACCACAGACAATATATTGTCAGATTCACATATAGGTTTCATATTTTTTTTTCTTATTATGTTGTATTGTACTCTTTATGTTTGTACTTATATATGCTTTCAACCCTTAGGGTATAATTATGCATTTCTAAATAAAGTTATAAAAAAAATAACATTAATAGAAGTTCAAAACAAGACGAAAATCACTTTATGTTTCATGTCCAACCTTTATTTACTTTAATATATCATTTTTTCATTAATAGTCTCTAGTCGACTCTAATCCTCTCTACTCGACTCTGTTTAGTATCACCCATTATACCCCACACATATTACATAAGATAGGCAGCAACATTTATTTGGAGGTACAGAAGTCAGCATTAAATAATATATCTACAAATGTATTAGATGATAAAATATTTATCTATATTAGTTATTTCATTTTATCTCTCAATTTTGTGTTCTTAGAAATTTAAAATGATAAAAGTTCGTAAGGGAACGATTTTGCATATTTTGGTACGAGATGATGTGATACGATTTAACGTTGGTACGAGTTAGCCTGTTTCTATTTACTGCGGACCTTTATTGTTTATATCTGGCAACGGCAGTAACGTGCTTGATGCTTGTTTGGATTTGTCAGATCAAGAACGGACATCAGTAATAGAATTTAGGGTAAGTGGTATTCCAGCTAACTCATATTAGAGGGAGAAACACTTCTCTGTCCATCCAGTTTCTTCTTTTCACAGTGAAGTAAGTTTAACTTAAAATAAATTACCAAAATAATTTATTATCTGACTCGCAATACGGATTTCGGTCTGGTAGATCGTGTGTTCTACAATTGTTGGATGTTATGGAGGACTGGTCTAAATACATAGAAAATGGGAATGACTGGGATACTCTTTATCTTGACTTTGCTAAGGCCTTTGATAAAGTGGCCCATCAAAGGTTGATAAAAAAAGTTCTCATACCCTATAAGAGGATCTGTATTAAAATGGATAACCGATTTTCTGACAGGACGCAGACAACAGGTAGCTGTCAAAGGTTGTAAATCTGAGTGGAAAGATGTTGTTAGCGGTGTCCCACAGGGCAGTGTATTGGGTCCGATTCTTTTCATCATTTTCATAAATGATTTACCGGATATTGTGAACAGTATAACTAAAATCTTTGCAGATGACACCAAAATTTATGCACCAGCTTCTCAATCTGATGTTCTACAACATGACCTTGATGCCCTTTACAATTGGTCACAGCTATGGGATATGAAATTTAATGTCAACAAATGTAAATGCATTCACTATGGGAGAACAAATCCGAATAATATATATACAATGAACAACACAGAAATCGTTGAAGACAATCAAGAAACAGATCTAGGAATCATTTTTCAAAGTGACTTAAAGTTTACTCAGCATATTTCTAGTAAGATCAATAAATCCAATAGTATACTTGGACTGATTAGTAGAAGCTTCAGTCATTTGGATCAAATAACATTTTTAAGACTTTATACTGCACTTGTCCGTCCTCACCTGGAATATGGTAATACAATATGGTATCCTCATCTAAAGAAAGATATTAACTCTGTCGAAAAGGTGCAACAAAGAGCCACAAAATTAGTGCCAAATTTAAGAAATCTATCATATGAAGAAAGACTAAAAGTTCTAAAACTACCATCACTTGTACACAGAAGACGCCGAGGTGATATGATTCAGACTTTTAAAATTATAAAAGGTTTTGAAGACATTCCATCAGAACGATTTTTTACGATTTCAAGGACCAACACCCGTGGACACATCTACAAGTTATTGAAACCCCGCTGTAGTACCTCTTTTCGATTAAGGCAATTTTCACAACGTGTCATAAACGATTGGAACAACCTACCTGAAGATGTAATTTCCTCAAAAACTGTTGATGCATTCAAAGTAAACCTTGACCGTCATTGGGAGACTGTAATGCATGAGTTTAAGGAATAGCAGCTAGATACCAACATTAAATACCATGGACTGAAAGGATACAATGACGACAACTCATTCATTAACTTTTACTGAACAATATATAACTATATCATGCTAGATTGGTGCTTGTCTTAGTAAATTGCAAAATTGCCATAGGAGGGTGGGCTAAAAAGGATTTTTTCCTTCCAGACGAGCCCCACAACCATCATACAGGTATCATACAGGTAACAGTTCTTTGTATTAAAAGTGTGCTGAAAATTATACTGGTAAGTGTTCTCATTCATTGATTTTATATAATATCCCTACCCCCTGACCCTTACAGGATAATGGTCTGTGCTATAAAATATAATGTATTTATATACATGTATATTTGGCATGTGTGTACAATGTCCTGGTGTTATTGACCCTTTTGAACAAACTGTAAACGAAGTCCTGTGGTTTCGCAACTGGGGTTGGGAGCATATTTTTTAAGATTGGTGGAAATCATATAAATCTATCTGTTGGATCACAAAGTAATAATTTGACTTTTGTGTACAGAGACTTGCTGCATTTACAAAGTTTTTAAATTTTGATTTTTTTTGTAACAGTAGAGCATGATTTGTCACTCAAAATTAACTATTGCACCAACTGGGATCGAACCTGGAACCTTTGGTAGAGTAGTCTACATCTCTACCAACTGAGCTAAAGAAGTACTCCACTAGTGCAGTGCAGCTAATGTAGGGTGGTGATAAACCTGTTACAGTTCTATAACTTCTATCGTTCATGAGGGAAGGCCGGTTTCACTTGAATTTAATTTTCTTTTGTGAATAGGTATCAGTATGGTTAAGTTACATATTAAGAAAGGTGATGAGAGTCAGTTTCTATATGAGACAACAGTAGAATTACCAGTTGATGATTTGTTGAAAGACGTTTCAGCAATTTACAATGGAAGACTGAAAGTTCAAAGAATCTGTGCAGGTACATTAAAATTTTGTATGTCTAATATTAATAGAGAAAAAAACATTTAGAAATATTTGTTTCACAGGGGAAATAATTTGAACTCTTTTTTCTTTCTTTTTTTATCTCCCATGGATAAATCGTTAAGGGAAGAGATAACTGACTACTGTTATTTATTATTATTTACAACAGGAATTTTAAAATGTCATTATTTAAATTAAACTTATCAAACTAAATGTCATTTTGCTAAACCGTACAGTAAATAGTTTTGTTATAAGATTTTATCATGTCAAATATTCAGTCTGATAGTTAAATTATAAATAGAAGAACCTACCTAGACAGTTCCAAGTATTCAGGTATAATTTCCCAACATGAAAATCAAGTTTCTCAGTTATCTGGTGCTATAATAAAATTTACCCACTTTGATTGAGAAAAATATGGGATTTCATTGAAAGACTGTAAATGAGGTTGTGTAAAAATGAATAAAATATGTCATCTAAACCTGTTTTTAATATAGAAATGACTAAATGACTCAGTTTAGTAGCATCTTGATATGTTAGGGTCAAAATCAACATTAATGATACAATGAAGGATTGGCTGTGATTTGTGAGAAATCAATGTTTTGAATAATTTTATATTGAGCAAATATTAAACTTTCTTTGAAAGAATTTTCTCATGTGCATGTTACAGAGATGGAAGAATTAGCAAAACATGGTGTGACATTACCCCCAAACATGCAGGGTTTAACAGAGGAACAGATTACAGAACTGAAACTGAAAGATGAATGGGGAGAAAAGTGTATACCTAGTGGTGGTTGTGTGGAAAACAAAGACCCATTGACAATCAGAACTGGCTATGGTAGAAATTTTAATTTTTGAAAAAATGACTTTATAAAACTTATAATTGATAGTATGTTACAGTCTTTTATTATTTTAATTCTTGGCCAAACTTTAAATAACTTTACAAGAATCAATGTTCACCTTTATGAAATAACAATCAAACTAGTCATGGAAGATATGGAACAGTTTTCAGACTAACAATCAAGTTCTTAATGGCTATTTTTGTATGTTTTAGCTCCTCAGAAGAATATGGCAGATTTGATAAACAAGACAATAAAGGAAGCCAAAGATATGATATCAAAGGTAAACGATTTATCTCCCTTGTTCAGGTAGGATATCCTGCAATCAAACCATTTCCGGTCTAATAAAAGGGGTAGAATAAACTTTAGTCGTATTAGGTCAATGACCTAATAAAGTATACTGGTACTTGTTTACATGAAGAGCGCGAGGAGCGTAGCAAATGTACCAGATGACGTCGTGGCATTTCCCGCGTTTTCACTACAGTTGAATTTCAACTTCAAACTTAATTTTAAGGCATTTTACGCGTCTAAAGGGGATTGCAGGATAAAGGCAATACAAAGCCATTGTCGCAAAATATAAAATTTATTTGGGCTCACTGCGAAACATGGGGAAAAGGCTCACTAATGCTCCCCTTTTCTCATGTTTCTAAAGCTCGCCCAAATAAATGTTATATTTTCCGACAATGACTATGTATTGTATATGTCAATTTGCGGTATTAGAAGGTTTGAACCTCCGCTACCTGGCTGAGTTATGATTTAAATTTGTGACATATTACAAATCCTTACATATAGATGATTTTATTTCCAATTAAAGGGTCCATATGAGCATATTTGACAATACAAACAGTCATGATTAGAAAAAACATACATGTACAACACATAAGATATATTATAAGTCACTATTCTTATGATGGCAAACATTAAGTATAATTATTACACAAAACCATATCCTGGTTAAGACTGTACCAAAGCCCAGTTCGTTCCGAGTCTGTCTACAACAAACAACAAAGGAAAGAGAATGTTCTCTACTCCGATAGATAGACCATACCCTCCAGTTTTCTATTTGTTCCGCTAAATATAACAGTTTACTTTAAGCTGAAATTCAATGTCAGTTGTGTTACTATTCTACAAGTGGTACCAAGGGACGATGCAGTGAGGCATGTTCTTGACTGTTTTTAGAGTATATCAAGATATCATGCCACCTCGTACCAATTGTAGAAAAACCAGGCAGTGACATTTAAAAACATTATATTTTACTCTTAATAATCAATTTAGAAATAGAAACTAAAATTTTCTCATTTTCATTATTCAAAAGCCAGAATAATTGTTGTTCCTGGTTTAATCTATTAAAATTTGGACGCCTATTGTGGCAAAATTTTTTAAGCAAAAGGACAGTTTGTCACAGTGAAAACAATTGCTCACCCTATTGCAAGTTCAAGACAGCTATAAGTGCTACTTTACAAAGCAGAATTCTGTATTAAATTTCAGTTACATTACGTCTTTGTTATTGAAATACACTATTGTCAGGTTAATCAACAAAATGCACACAATATAACAGACAAAGAAATTTAACAATTACTATCATTATCGGAATCCGCTGATGATTTTCTTTTTTTTTTCTCCCTGTTAGAAAAAGGTACAGGCTGACACCTGTGTAACCCAAGCAACAGTCAAGGAAGCACTCGATATTTTAAGAGGTGCTGTCATGATAGTTTATCCAATGGGATTACCTCCCCATGATAACATTAAAAAAGAATTTGAAAATGAAGAAGATCTCTCTGGTACACAGGTAGGTTTATACAGTAGAACTTTGATAGCTAATACTGAAATAACTTAAACATCCTGGATTGCTGGAACTATTTTTATGGAATATAATGATCACGAAAGTATTTTAGATTTAAATTTGTATCCTTCCATAATCCGATTTGCTTTTTCTATTCATGCACAAAAATATACATTTTGATGTAATAGAACAGTGAGTTAGAACCTCTAGTGGTGAAACTTATTCATTCTTTTTGGCAGAAAAAAAAAACAATAAATCTGGACAATACATGCCAAATTTTCTTTGTTTGAATGCATTTTTTCAGCTGACAAACAATAAATTTATATATAAATTCCACCATTCTCCAATCTTTTGTCTTTTGAAGGAGTAGAATGAGAATCTAACAATAGATTTTATATGGCTTTACTGAAACTACCCTTTTGTTAATTCATTTGTTGTTTGAGCAACCAAAGTTCTAATAGATATTCCTAGATAAAACTGATTATCTTATACAATAATATATATATTCCAAAAAAACCACTAGATTCAACGGTCCAGTAAAAATATAATTCTAGCTGTAGAAATTCGTTTTGCTTTTTGGCTGTTTTCAGCATTGTAGAGTTACTGAAAAACCACTTCTATGATAACAGCCAGTAAAATGACATAGTTCTCAAAATAATATGGGATAAGAAAAATTAAAATTATGCTGTGTAGATTGTATACCGTACGTGATCTTAATGTTTATATTCAGGCATCTTTAGAAGTAATTGAAGAGGAAAATGCTTCCATTTGGTTCTCAGGAAAAGAAATGCAGAGAGGAAAGAAGTTGAAAGATTTTGTTGGCAAGAATGAAAAGACAAAAATTATAGCAAAACTACAGAAGGTAACTTTTAGTTCTGTTAGAAATTTTTTATTGTACCTCTTTAGAAAACTGATAAATGTCTAACTTCCTTTGAATCTGACCTTAACACAAAATTTACCTAGCCTCACAAAGCAAATAACCATTTCAAATGCTATTTCTCATGTTTGAGACAAGACAGTTTTCCATGGCTTACCCTATGGAGGAACAAAACACTTGCAGTCTACCAGGAAATAATTTTAAACTGTCTTGGGGAATCTAGATCCTTAAACTGAAATACATACCCTTCAGATAAACTCCACACTGCCTACAATCAAAAAGTTTTATCTAATAAAGCATTCATCGTCTTCCATATATCCAAAACTAAAATTACTCACCTTGACCTGGGATGAAATCGTGTTATTTCAATGTTAGAAAGTAATAAATTGTATATTTTGATGAATTAAAGGTTTTTTGTCTCGCCTTGACAGAGTCAAAAGGCGAGACATAGGTATGCTGTTTCCGGCGTCGGCGGCGGCGGAGTCGGCGATGGCGTCAACAATGTATTAGTTTGTGATTAGCTCAGTTTTATGGGGATCCACTAGTGGTAGGTCAATGATAATTGGTATGCAGATGTATTACCATTACCACATCTCATTGCCATGGAGATTATTTGGCTCCGCCCCCTCAGTCATGGTCTATTGACTTTGAATGGTTTGCTTACTTTACATGTATTAGTTTGTGATTAGGTCAGTTTATGGGGATCCACTAGTGGTAGGTCAATGATAATTGGTATGCAGATGTATTACCATTGCTACATCTCATTGCCATGGAGATTATTTGGCTCCACCCCCTCAGTCATGGTCTATTGACTTTGAATGGTTTGCTTACTTTACATGTATTAGTTTGTATAAGGTCAGTTTATGGAGTGGTAGGTCAATGATAATTGGTATGCAGATGTATTATCATTGCCACATCTCATTGCCATGGAGATTATTTGGCTCCACCCCCTCAGTCATGGTCTATTGACTTTGAATGGTTTGATTACTTTACATATATTATGAGTCTGGTGAAGAGGAACCTTGAGGGATCCTGCACTGGAAATCAACTATAAGTAACTATAAGTAACTATTAGTAAACAAAATTATATTTTATTGGACACAAAGCCAAGCAAAAAGATTTTTGTCTCGCCATGATGAGGTTGGGTTGAAAAGCTACACATAGGTATGCTAATTCGTGCATATTCATTGACTGATTGACTGAATATTTGCATAACTTACATGTTAAAGTATTGCTATCAGTGGCAGATCCAGGACTTTTTGTTAGGGGGGGGGGGGGGGGGTGCGCTGACCGACCTAAGGGGGGGCCCACTCCAGTCACGCATCAGTGATTCCCTATATAATCAACCAAATTTTTCCCACAAAATTTTTGTATTTAGGTTTGGGAACGACTTATAATAAGTCAATGGTATTTGGTATCCAGTTGTATTAGCATTCACACATCTCATTTAAATGGAGATTGTTTAACCATGTAACTCAGTCATGCTTCATTGACTTTGAATATTTGCATAACTTGTGTAAGATGTTAAGGTATTGCTATTATGATTTCAACATTTGCATAATCAAAATTACAAAAAGGCGAGACATATCTCTGTGATAACAGTTTATGTTATTGTATTATACCGTTGATTATAATAAACAGGGTTCGCGCTGGAATTCAAAAAGTTTTCGCCAAAAAAATCGCCAAAGCATTTTTGTCGCCAGTTTCAAAATTTGTTTGCCAAGTCACCCTCCCCCTTTTTGAAACATACTTGTTGATTTTTATTCATTCCTATTTGCAAAAAAACAGAAAAGTATTTGTGATTTAATAAAGTTCTAATGACAGTTAACTTTCATCTGAAATTACCTTTATTTTGATGACAAGCCTAATAAAACATCGATTGTTCCCTGTTCCACATGTGTTTGTTGATGTTATACCGGAAGTGACAACACAAACTTTACTGATTGGAAATTTTATGATATTATGATCTAAAACACCTGTTAAAGGTGTTAAAAAGCATGCATATTTATTGTCATGACTGATAAAATTACCTAATAAAAACATTAATAATATAAATATTACCTTAGTGTATCAGAGGGTGGTCAATCAATTGAGCAGTCAAGTGTAAACGATCTCAGCACCCACAATATGATATGCATTGTAACGCCAATTCACAGTGGATTGTACACGGGTTGTAAACAAAAGTGAGAAATAGAATCAAACTCTGGTCTGTAACTCATGCCAGATAGGGAAATCCCAGACACCCTCTTACTCGCGCATGTCTGAGAATTCATTATGTTGTACTCGCACCAGTGTAAGATTCTAACTATCCCTCACAAATCTTTTGGAGGAGAAGGTAAAAAGGGAACAAATAGAAATTTCCCTTTACATGTTAAAATAAGCACTGGTAGGCAAAGAGATGATGTTTAAACAAAATATCAAATACCATATGTATGTCATATATTGTATATGTAACTATCATCTCAGTTATATATCTTATAAATTTATACAGAAAGGACAAGGAGCTCCAGGCAGGGAACCAGTTGTTAGTGAAGATGAACAGAAACAGATGATGGCATACTACTACAAGAAACAAGAAGAAATGAAGGTCAGTAAAATCTGTGAATAGTGATAATAACAATAATAAATTACAAAAGGATAATTGTCCAGAAAGCAGATGTAAGGTGTGTCACCATCTGTCTTTTGGTAAAAATGAAAATTAAATATTGATCTCTGATTGTCTTTCTGGGATTCAGGTGCAATTATTCACATAGGACGCATAAAATTGACCATCATATGTAATAAAGATCTTGATTGGTAAAAAACTATTATTTGACTACAAATTTTTTGCAATTGTATTATGGTATGAGTTTTAAGTTTAAATTATATTGGTTTCAAAACAGATTGACTTCAAACCTTATCAAAAGTCGTGCAGTCTCTTGATAATTTCAGTTCTGTGCTAGAACTACTAAATACAAATTTTGTGGAGCTTCTTTAGTTTCTTAATCATATTAGATTCTGATGCAAAAGATGTGGATGTATCGTTGATTTACGATTCATCATTTATGCTCAAGGCCTAAACAATTGATAACAAAATAATCCAATAAGTTGAAGAGCAAATTCCAAAAGACCAAAATAACGAAAAGGGGAAATACAAAACCATCTAAGGACAGAGTTATTTGATGATTAAATATAGTGTTATGGCTGCTGTTTTGTCTTGGACATTTATTGCTCTGCACATTTTGAAGGGTTTCCCACAATATTCAGGATTATATGGTAACATCTAGAGGTCAATTCTCTTCAGAGGTAGATTCCTTGACATTTACCCCATTTATCCATTCTATTTCATATATTTTCTTTTTTTTCCAGAAATTAGAAGCAGAAAATGAAGATGCTTACATGGATGCCAATTGGGCTGACGGTGGACAACTAAAAAGAAACTTTCATGGACTTAATAATATCAAATGGGGTCCAAGATAATTAAAAACCAATTCTCTATTGCCATATAAAGAAATCAGGAATTTCCAAGTTGATATAAGAGTTGAAGGAAAACAGCTGAGAAGAAATGGAGAAAATCAACTTCCTCAATTTTTTATCATTTTCTTTTACTTCTCAGACAAATTCACAATGTGGTCCTTTAAGATCATGATGACCAAGAATTGATTCAACAGTTATAGCATTGTTATTATTATTATTTAATATGTTGTTGATATTTATTGTTTTATGAGTATGTCTGTATCATTTGTAACAAACATTTTTTTACACAATTTTCTTCCAACCAAAATAACAAAGCAAAATGAAGTTTTGTAAATAAGTTTATAAACCTTTGTGATCAGAAATAAATATATGAAATCTAAAAGATGCTAACAGACAAATTCTATATAACCTCTGTTTAAACTTAGTTTGTAAAAACAAATCATTATTATATCATACATTTGTACATTAGTGTATGTGATGTTACTTCTTGTATATAGTCTGATGTTTTATCCAAGGGTAAAAAAAATATCTGTCATTAATTATACCCCCCGCAAACAAAGTTTGGGGGGGTATATAGGAATCACCTTGTCCGTCCGTCTGTCGTGCCGTCTGTCCATATATCTTGTAAGCGCAACTCCTCCTAGACTGCTCAATGGATTTCAACGAAACTTTACAGAAAGGAAGTACATCATCCAAAGATGTGCATGAAGAAAAATCTTTGCTTTCCGATATCACACAAGGGAGATAATTGGACTTCAAAGCGGGGGGTATCCTTTGTGAGCTTTGCTCACAGTACATTTAGTTTTTTTTTACATTGTTCTGTGTAATGAAATAATATTATGTGTGTGTCTTGAAATCCGTCCAATACTACAAGGTCATGGATCTGATTAATAAACTTTTATATCCTGATAGAAGACAACATCCCTGACTGCACATCCCCATCACTACAACTCATATGAGGCTACAACAGAGAATAGGATTGTTGCAAAACTTGCGTAAACTTTTGTAAAACTTTAATAACTTTGCACATGTAATACGGATTTATGGTCCACAAGGTAGCTTATCGTATAAGGTTTGGCGCAGTATACTTGTCTTGTGACCCTGACCTCATTTTCATGGATCACTGACTTCATAAACATGACACCTGGCTTGGGACCTTGACCTCAATTTCATGCTTGAGTGACGTTTTTACTTTTTTGTGGTGAAGTCCATTTCTCAGAAACTGTAATACCTAGGCCAACCATATTTGGTTTTATAGATAGTTCTTGGTGTGTACATGCCAGTCTGACACCCGGCTTGGGACCTTGACCTCAATTTCATCTTTGAGTGACTTTCATCCAAATTTCTTAAGTCCTTTTTTCAGCAACTCTAATACCTAGACCCATCCATATTTGGTCTATAGATAGTTCTTAGTGGCTACATGTAAGTCTGACACCTGTCTCTGGACTTTGACCTCAATTGCATGCTTGAGTGACTTTGTCACATTTTCGAGATTAGGTCCATTTCTCAGCAACTTTAATACCTAGAACAACCATATTTGGTCAATAGATATTTCTTAGTGAATACATGTTGGTATGACACCTGCCTTTTGATCTTGACCTAAACTTCTTTTGCAAAATGTTGGGTATCAGATAATCATTATTCGGTGTCCATGTGCATACTTATTGAGACATGTAGTGTGTCCACTCTTGTTAGTATTTATGTTCCAATTGTGTTTTGGTTAATGCTTTGACATCTCAATAAAACTACAAAAAAAAAGAATTTAATTCAGTGTTTAATTCTTTATGTAATAAAATGTTTCAAAAACAACAATAAAAGAAAAATAAAATAAATATTACTGCATTTTATTTATGTATTTGTGGCTGGGTTACATGTAGTGCTGGCAGGGAAAATAAGGTATCTATTTTGTATAATCAATTCCTCTTAGGGACAAGATCAAAAGTTCAATGTAGGATAAAAAACTTAATTCACATAGTTTTTTCACTGACCCCCCCCCCCCCCCCAACTTAATTTGGGAAAAATTTACGGGCATATGCTTTGAGAGTATACTTTTTGTATCATGGGTCCTGTTTTTCCTCAACAATGTATGTTTGTTCTGTATATTGACTTGGACATCACTTGAATCTGTATTTTCAATCCAAAAATTGATGTCGGATAACAAAACTCAGCGATTTTTACCCCCTCACCCCCAAACTATTTGAATTAAGTTTTTTATCCTACATTGAACTTTTGATCTCGTCCCTTACAGCTTTTAACCTAGATCTCTGAAACTGCAGAATGAAGATGTACATGAAAGAGTATGATATCATTTGCAGAATTTTTCAGATTTTCCATGTTGTGGAACTTTGTAATTTGTATTTCCCCCATTCCCAATTTTTATTATACATACAGTCTTTTCTTTTTCATGTCACTTTGTTTTGGTGGTGGTCATCATAAACATGCCTGTAGTGGAGTTTGGATATTACATGTAATCCCTTTAAACACATTGTGTCAGGTTGCATGTGAGTGCCAATCCGGCTTATGGTGTCAAATGGGTGGGTGGGTTTGGAAAATAGGGTACTCCACACCTCCTAACTCAGATCTTTGAAACTTTGCAGAATGTGTCTTGTCATGTCATATGAAACTGAAGAAGAAATACCAACAATAATTATACAGATTTTAGTTTAGCTGATACCAAACACTAGTTAAATTCTGTTACTTTTTATTGACCAGGCACCTGATTTACAAAGAATTGTACGATTATGAATAGCCATATGACAGTGTATAAAATTTCATATATAATTTTGTCAGACTTATAATAAATCATAGCTGTACAATGCCCATTTAAATATGAGTCAGGTTTGGGTCATTTGAGTGGTTTTAATATTCTGAAAGTTGTCAGTTTTGTTTTTGTTTTTGTATTGCAAAATTTTCAGCAACTGTTGATTCCTAGAAATCCATTCAATGGTTTCCGAGGAGCTGCAGATATCGCAATGACAACAGATAGTGATCCAGTGTTAACAATGCCCAGCTAAGCAAATTAAAACTGCAAATCCATATAGTTTTTTTATTTTAATAAAATGCATAACAACTTTCATACAACACAAGGATATAAAATGGCCCTACTCTTCATATTTAGACGATTGAAATGCAGATCATTCTAATACGAAACAATATACATATTTATAAAAACAAAATAATATGAGTTATGCATCAATGAGACTACATTCCACCAAATCAAACATGGCAATAGGCAGATATATTAACAAAAGTCAATGTAGAAAAATTGGAGTTGTCTCCCTTTTAAAACTAATTGATATTTTCTGAAAAACCATTACAGAAAAACATGGCAAAGTCCCTGTTTTGATATAGAAACCCCAAAAATCATTCCTATAAAAAATTAATAGGAGATGCAAAATGTTAACCAAGATTCCCTGAATGTTTCATTAAAATCCATTCATATAATTATGTAGAAGTTGCAGGCAGAAGAAAGTGTGAAGACAACAATGCAGGAGATGGACAATACATTAAATACAGTAGATTCTTTATGGCAGTGTACTTTTTCCTTTTGGACAAAATACACTAGGGTAAAAATTCCATGACTGTTTTACACTAGAATTTTATTTCCGACGGAATAAACATAAACAGTTAAAGGAAGAAATATGCTAGGATATTTCATATCCCGGAACTTCTGCACACCGGAAGAAAAGTACGCTTAAACATGTACAATATGACAGATAGTGATACATATTATTCATTACTGCTATGCAGGTGACACAATACAGGAACGTTAACCGAGAGATTTGTCAAAAAAATATTTAAACTAATTGTTGAGAATAATATTTTATATTATATTTTTTTTAAATTGGGAGCTTATACATATAGTAAGATCAATTATAAGTGCACAAAAATTGAAAATGATAATTTTGAATAAAAATCTGTGAAAAACTAGTTAGTTGATGATGTATGTAATTGTGTATAATATTGTTTATACAATATATATATAATAGGTGAGGTAATAGACTATGGGATACCTGCCTCTAATTAGCAACATTTTTTTATTTGCAAAACTTATGCCCAGTATATATATGTAGAAAATTATAAACCTTGTCCTCTAAACTGAGACATCCAAGATCTTCAAAATTGCAAAAATATGTTTAAAAAATACTTAAAATACATTAAAACAAAGTATGTTTGCATCTATAAATCTCGCACACATACTGTATATATCTTATCAACTTTACATAAAGCAGGTGATCATTTCTGTAAAAAATACCCGTGTTTCCTTCATGAACACATTTTAATATCTGCTCATTAGCCTTTAAGAAAAATACACATATTGCAAATGGAAGACAAACATTCCTTTGGTGCTACGTTTTAGGAAAAAAAAGTGTAAATTTAGTATTTTTTTCACTGCAGTATACTTGTACAGCAGAAACATTTTCAAACATTTCTCAAAACAGGAAATTAACTATGTCAACAAAACGAAATTCTGGCTGAGATGATACAAAAACAGTCTTTGTGTCTTTGTGCAGTATATACTCATACTGGCTTTGGCAGTGAGAAGCCAGACCATAAAAAATTTGGAGAATCAGCACTTTGTCTTTCTTCTATGACTCTTAAACCTTTTTCCTTTCGAAAAATATTTAATAAATTTTAATTATTGATAAAGCTTGTCTATAGTTTGTCTACTTCATTTTATGAAGCCATAAGTGAATTATATGTAAAGGCAAAAATTGTTGAATTCATGGTCATACTAAAATGTATCTAAAAACTCAACTGTAACCTAGACAAATAAACAGAGAAAGTACACAACAATTTGTGGAATATAGTAAAATATAAGTTGAAGAATTAATTTATATAAAAGAAAACTTAAAACTGGTAATCTCTAAAATTGTCAACCTTAATAGTAATTAATTATTTTGTCATGTAATTTCACTAACCTTCTACAAAATGATGATTGTTGATATGCATGGAAAAATTTGAGAAATACAGATTCTTACATCATTATCAATAGATTATTGGATTTAATTCAGATAGTTGAAATTCGATAATCTAAATATTGAGATTTGATAAATCTGATAATCATTTAGTAACGATGTAAGAATATGTTTCTATAATGATTATCACATAGAATTTCATATTTTGTGAATCAAAATTCCCTTCAAGTGCCTCCACATTCCTGACTGTGACATCATACAATATGTTTATATGTTGCTTTGGTGTCATTACTTGATTCTGAGAAATCTGAACTTATAAGTCATTCAAGCGAGTTATGAACTTTTATCTTAACAAATCATCGGCAACCAAATGTTTATTAACTTTTTGATAAACAACAGGTCCAGAAAGGGTTAAACTGACAAATGTAGAGAAATATAAAATATTTAATACCTGATAATTTCACTATTTTATATCCCATTTAAACTGGAGACTCGCTTTTAGAAATGATAAAACCTTTGGATAAACAATACCAAGGAAAAAATAATGCCCTTTATACATACACAGCTCTGTTCATTGTCACTGACTTTTATACTGTGCCCATTATAGGCAGTGATTTGCTTTACAGAGGTGTCTTATGTATTAGGTTTCATATTACTATTAAGAGGCTGTGAGTGAGAGCAAATGGGATTTTCTTTCATTTGTTTGGAGCTGAATGCCCGCCCACCTGCTGTACATCACCAAACTAACAACTAGTTTTTTCAATTAAAAATATCATTAAAACTGCTACTTTATCTCATCCCTTAGTCATTAAAATTTAATATTTCCTTTTCCAATGCTTCAATACAGTAAATTTTCCACATGAAACATACGTTAAAACTTTGTGTATTATTCATTAATTTTTGTGTAAAAAATGATATCAATAGAAAAAGTGACATCATCAAGTTTTGTTGTCAAAGTTTGATTAAGGTTGACATTTGGAAATACCTGATAGTTAAAATGTACAGAATATGAGTAAACACATTACTATTCCATAAAGTAACCAGTTTCCTAGTATCTGGGACATACTGTCATAATTTCCATAGCAACCTGATCTACATTGTAATGTATACAAGTAAGTACCATAGCCTATGACAAGGTAGTTCTGATATTAAAATTAATTATAAAACATTTTGTGCTTTATAAATCTACATATGATGAGTTATGACAATAATGATTTTCCATAAAAATATACATATATATTGCATCTGTCTTTGTAACATATATATCAGCTGTTCTGTACAAAATATACATAAAATTCATGACATCAAAAAGGGCAATAACTCTTTATGGACGTGACTAGAAGAAATAGGTCAAATGTGCCCTTATAGAACTAGTACATATATATCTATTTATTTTGTTTATAAAAAATTCATCAGTAAATTGTTAACAGTTGGTTATCTCTTTTTATGACCTTTATGCTTAAAATTAAATTTTTACAAATCACAAAAACTCACACACAACAACATTCATAAATAAACAATATATACTTCAACTTTCTTCAATAAAAAAGAAAATTTAAAATTTCAATGCAAGTCCTATAAAATTGAGGTTTCATATTTTGGAAAGTCAAGGTTTTTTCTCGCACGTAAAATTCCAACTCTCTCATTCATACGGTTTACAAATGCTTTAAATAATCCTTATGTTTAAACTCATTTAATGTATACCAGTTGGTCTTCTGTTCAAATTCAGATCTTTATTTCCATTCAAATAAGTATTTTACAACAAGATAACCACATATAAATAAATCAATTTTTTTAATTTGTTAAATAAATTATTAAACAACTTGATTTTCTTAAAAGTGGCATTAAAATTTGTTAATGAATATTCATCAGAAGATAAAACCCTGTTTATGGCTATTAACAGCTTGTAATTTATTTCAGTTACAGGAATATCTTCGTTGACTGCTGTATGCATTTATATCATTTTGTAAGGTAATCATCTGCAAATGAATATTAATATTTTCTAAAACCAATTAACAGTGGTAACTAGTTTAGGTTGTGTGCTAAAATGAATCATTAACTCTTTCTAAAAACTCTATTTGAATTTTTCCATTATGGGCTCTAAACAATGTTACCCAGGGGAGATAACTAATTGTCTCCCTTTGGGTCTAAGTGCTATTTTTAGTATCTCCCCTGGATAACGAAGATATAGGAAATATCTGACAAATGTCTCTCACAGCAATCTCCTTACATAAAGAAAACACCAAGGGGAGATAACTGTAATTGTATCCCTTTGGTTAATTGCTATTTTATTATCTCCCCTGGGTAAATTAGATATAGGCGATAAGTGACAAATGTTTCTCACAGCAATCTCCTTACATTAAGAAAAAGATTTTACAGTTTGAAGTTATTGGATCAACTTTTATGCATTCTCTCAAATGAACATATATATATATGTGTATTTGCTTAGGTATATCAGATTATCAGATCTTTTTCCACAGAAATATATTTCTTTCTATAGTCTATATACAAAAACATGTCACATGCAAATGTAATATACAAAGTATTACACAGAATAACCAGAGGCTCCCAGGAGCTTGTATCACTCACCTGATATTTTAATTTGTTCATTGCTAAAGGACCTTGAGATTAACATCCATGCCATGTTTGGTTTGAATCCATTCAGTAATTTTCATGAAGAAGCCGTTTGTATTTTTTTCCAATAGGGTCCTATGTTAAACTAAGTCCCCCGCTGGCCACCATTTTGGATGACAGATCAGCACCAAAGTATCAACAGTTGGTAAGCACCCCATAAGGAACATTCATTCTATGCTTGGTTTCAATCCATTCAGTGGTTCTCTAGATAAAATATTTTTGTATGTATTTCCCATAGGGTCCTATGTTAAACTAAATTCCCAGCTGGTGGCCATCTTGGATGACAGATCAGCATCACAAAGTAACAACACTTGGTCAGCACATCAAAAGGAACATTCATGCTATGTTTGGTTTCAATCCAGTCAGTGGTTCTCTAGAATTTCCCATAGGGTCCTATATTAAAATGAGTCTCCTACTGGTGGCCATGTTGGATGACAGATCGGCAGCAAAATTATAAATTTGGTACAGGACCATCTAAGGAACATTCCTGCAAAGTAGAAGTTCATTTGGTCTTGTTGTTTCTGACGAAGATTTTTGAAACATTGGGTCCTGTGTTAACTATGTCCTGCAGTGGTAGCCATCTTGGATTTCCAATCGGCATCAAAATTAAAAATTTGGTACAAAACCATCATACAATCATTCAGGCATATTATCAATTCAATCTGTCAAACGGTTTCAAAGAAGAAGTTGTTTTTCCCATAAGGTCCTATGTTAACTATGTCCCTCGTTGGCGGCCATCTTGGATTTCCAATCGGCATCAAAAGTACAAATTTGGTAGAGGACCATCTAAGGAACATTCCTGCAAAGTAGAAGTTCATTTGGTCTTGTGATTTCTGACAAGAAGATTTTTTAAATTTCAGCCAATCATAACACTATATCAGGCCTGGCAGTCATGTTGAATATTCAGTCGGAACCAAAATTATAAATTCTGTAAAGGACCTTCCCAGGAACATTGCTGACAAGTTTGGTTCCATTTGGTTCAGTGGTTTTTTAGAAGATTGAAATGTGAAAAGTTAACGGACTCATGCTGACAGACAGACGCAAAGTGATGACAAAAGCACACCCTGGTTTTTAACCAGGATAGCTAAAAACACAACCCCAATAAACAATTAGGCCTATGAAAAAATATCTGTGTTTCTACTAAAACCTGAAAAAAGGTAGATAGGTAGGTCTAATAGTATTGTTTCGAATCATGTTCGCGACAGGAACAAATCTATTATTAGCAAATATTATTCCGGATGCCGACATGTTTAGAAACAATCATAAAAAAAAAAAATTTTTGCTGTTTCCTTTGGTTTAGAGCATGTGATATAGAAAATATAAGTGTTAAAAGTTTCTTTTATATTAATGCACATTTATATTTATATATACTTGATCTGGAATTTTTTTTTTAACCTTTGAACTTTCATGTGATACATCAAAGATACCATTTATTGAATAAAACCTTGAGACTGATTCCGATTTTTTGTTTTGAACTTTTTCATCTTAAGGCAGGAGGTACCACATTTGGCTATATATTTCAGATTTTTTTTCTAAATTTTGCATGCAACTAGAGTATGTTGAACTGCATCTGAATATCAACAAAATAATGTATGTCACCTTACTACTTCTGGAAATATGGTGTTCAAAGTTCTGGGAAACAGATATGTAAATACATAAAATGCACATCGATATCTCTCCAAAAAGTTAACTATTTAGACTTTTAATTATGATTTCTCAAAATCCTGTCCCTAGAATATTTTATTAGGGGTCACCAGTTTCGTTTTTTAGAATATTAAATTTAATATTAAATTGATTACTATATGTAGATTGAAAAAAGCGTCAAAAAGCCAAAATAAGGGTGTCATCACGACGCAGTGACAAATGTATATTTTTAGTGTTTTACAGACAGTTCATATAATGGAAAGATTTCCACAACATAAATGAAGCTGGTGACCCTATGATTCTATAGTATCAATGAAATGGAAAAGTTGTCAGCAGTAACATATCATTTTTACGGAAAATTCTAGGGATTATTTTTGAGAAATGATGATTTAAAGTGAAATTATTTTTCTTTTTTGGCAGTTTTTATATGAAATCTACAGTAAAGACCTTTATTTTAAGGATTTTAAATCCACCTTGCTTGTTGAAGAAATATAAAAGCTAAATATATAAATTTTGCAATATTTAGATGCAGCTTCGAATATTCCATCCACATATAAAATTTCATAAAAATCTGTAATTTAGTGGATTTAGGTACCTCCAACCTCAAGTTGTGACAACTGTATGACATATCCTGGTTGGTATGACACTGTTGACCTTTCCTGTTATCCGTTTTAATAATAAAAATATTTTTAATTTACAAAATAACAAAGCCAGATAAAACATTGAGATCAAGAAAAATGGACAAAACTAACAAATAAAAAAGACCCCTTTGATGGTTTCAGATTTCCAAATTGTTTACTACCTTTGGCATAATTTGGATTTCATTTAATGAGAATTTTTTCTTGTAGAGGTTATAAATTTTATACTTCAATAATTTTAATTGTACAAATAATTATAATATAATGAAAACAAATTCAGGGTCAGCATTTAAAATTAGGTCTGTTTGGTTATCATAAACACAGATATTTTTTAGGCCTTTCTGAAAACACTTTATTTAAAACAGATGGTAAAAACTTTCGTCCTTTATAAAAATAAATAATTGAAAATTGAGCCTGCAAAAAAGCAGACAAAAATGCATTTAAAAAATACAGTTTCATCTATAATATAAACAGCAGTATAATTTAAAAGTATAAAGCCATTTGATATGTCACAACAAATGCTGCCATTATAATAAGGTTTGTTCAATCACTCACAACAATCAAAAACATTCTATACTTCATACAAAAATTTAAAAAAAAAATGCTTTAAAAATATCTTGGTACTTCTTCATCAATCTGCAAAAACAAAAACTAAATAAAGCTTAAAACAAAGAATCACTGTTACAAAAACAAAATGTGGACAGACACTTGACAGTGGAACTATATTCCGACCTTGTTAAGCTGAAGGATCCTTACAAATCTATTCAGGGCTATTCCATTAAAATTGGAGGGTAGGAATGGACTTTCAAAATACCCCACAACCAACAAACTTTTTTTATATAACTTTAAATACATCTGATAGGCACACACTAAAAATGACCCAGGACCTATGTCCTATAATAAAACTTCCCTGCCTACCCTCCCACATCCATACTAATGGAATTGCCCTCACTTATATTAGGTTAAATATGGCATCGTTTTCCAATATGAAAGAGTTTCCAATATAGGATTTGTTTCAAAACCTGTTGTATGTTGAATTCATGTTAAATTCTATCAACACAAGTGAATATTTTTTAAAAGCTTCAAGATATTGGTCACATGATTCAAATCATGGTTGATATTTATATTAAAATTGGTGTATATGATTGAATCAGTATATATTGACACTTAATCAGCCATAGATGTAATCATTGTTTTAAATTTAATACTAGTACATAATCAATGAATAAATGTTCCTTCTGAATGAATATTTATGTTGCTACTTGCATCTTCTAAATTCATTCCAATCGTTCTATTAACTTATTTTTCAGCAAACCATCACACTTTGATTGGGCATTTGACAATTATCAAAAGAGCCAGTTACATTTTACAACAAACATGTCAAATGAACTGTTACACAAACATATTCAATAAATGAAGGTAACTAATTTGGAACAATAAAACCCCCCAACATAATTTCTTTAAAACTACATTTTCTCTTTCAAATTTGTTTTTATCTTATTTAAATTCCACATTTCAATGAAATTCTGCCTTTTTTCTATAACTGGACTTAAAAAAATAAATGTTGAATCAACCTTCCCACTGAAGAGAACAAACAGTGTAAGAATTTAAATCTATTACAGATGTGACACTATTGAGTCAAAGTTTGAAAATCATGGTTTCTATAACATATGTGATATTTTTTGTTGAATAACATGTTTTCTATTATAGAAGTGACATTATCTTTGTCAAAGTGTTAACAACATTTTCTACAATAGATTTTTTCAAAGCTTTAATAACAGATGTGACATCATCTTGTCAAAGCTTTTTCTAACATGGTCAAAAACAGATGTGACATTATGGTGTAAACATTCACAATCACTCCAAGTATCTGAATGATTCATACTTCCTTGTACAAAAATAACAAACATCAAAAACAATTGCACAAAACAGGTATCAACACTGTAACAGATAGCTTCCAGTATTTGAAAAATTTGTATACCTGAATAACAAAAAGCACCTTTAAATATTATTTGACTTAGCCATAGAAATTATTTATTGCTCTATCATTCTGATCAAGACTTAACAACGTCCCGCGTCGCTGAAATGGATCTCCATGATCTAAGTTAGGTGAATCAAATGGATCGTCATTGCTAATGTTTCTCATACTGTGAGGTCTGTAACGATCACCATTTCTAAATGTTCCTCGAGGTTCAAACCTGACGACTTCTATTCTATCCACAGAATCAGTCCTTGACATTGTCGGAACCTGCGTGTGATTCTGAGGAGGTGGAGGATTGCTGTGTATTGGATCTGTCACATCCAGTTTTGTATTTCGTTGACGTCTGTTTCTGATAATAAGTTTTATCACAACCACAATTAAGAGACATATTATTCCAAAACAAATGCCGATCACTAAGTATAGAATTGCCTTTTCTTCATTCTCTGTAAATGTAAAAAGAAATATATATATTATCAAGACTACCGAATTAGGTTAAGTGGATAAATATTTACATTTGCAGTTTTCAGAAGATTACTGTACACCATCCTCCCAAGTCAGGGTTTTGTATCCATGTTCGTTCCTACAAACCCCTGACAACATTCAATCATATTTTACGGGTCGGAAATGAACGATTTTCATTGGTTACTTCTCAAGGTCAAAAGAGAATCCACTTGCGTCATAATTAGAATTTTCTAGGTCACACACCAGGCTGTGTTAAACCCACTAAATATGAATGAGTGTTGTCAGGGGTTGGTAGCAACAAACGTGGATACAAAACCCTGACTTGGGAGGATTCTGTACACTTGGTGTTGTGAATATTTGTTTAAGCTGCTATTGGTTTCAGAGGTAAAATTTCAATTTATAGTGACGATCTCGTCATGAATCATATATTTTGTTTGAACATTTTGATTTTTCCAATGTCACCGAAATCCAACATATTATTTCTTCTTTGCACATATCATGATCGCCTCTGTATTTTGAATGTTCTATGGAATTTGTTTCCCATACCAGGAAGTACTTGCATATAAGTGTAACAGAGAAATTAAGAAATTTATATATTTTCTCAGAGCAGAAAATCTTTGAGGGACAGTTTTTTTGTTTAGTTGGAATTTTATGCCGTTTTCAGCACATTTGGCTATTTTGAAGCGGCCAGTTTTTATTGGTGTAGGAAGCCGGAGTACCCGGAGAGAACCAATGACCTTCGGTAGGAAATTGAGGGACAGTTATGAAAAAAGTTAATCATTCAAGTTGCCTAAAAATCATATCCTGGAAATAAAGTATTGGAAAATAAAAGTAGTCACTCTCAGCTGCCTGTATTGCCTACCTGGATTCATTTGTAAATGAATGCTTAAAGCAAGACCTTAACATCTGGCTACAGAAGACAACTGAGTTGCAGGTGGGGTTTTGTGTGATTTAGCTCTGAAAGATGACCATGTAATGACCACTGATGTCAACTTTGGTTCCAACTGGGTGTTAACAGTTTTCATTTCAGACGAGAAGATCTTCATATTAAATTCTATATTAATATAAGTTCAGACAATGTGATAGATATCTTAATGGTTGGTGAGATCAACAGACATAATTCTCTAAGATGACCATCAAAGGACCAATCCGTCCAATTTTTGCACAACCATTTTCAGACAAGAATATATTTAAGCAAATCTTCACCTAGGGTCCTATGTTGATCTAAAACTGGTGTGGATTCAATCTTGTTAAACACACAGGGTCATCATATATAATTCTGTAAGCAGTCAGAATACCTAAGGATATTGCTGATCAACAATTAGGTCAGTGGATTTAGTCAATACAATCTTTAATCAAATTTTCCTTTAGAGTCCTATGTTAAACTATGTCTAACTGCGATGGCATTCTTGGTTGAGAAGGTAGGTCACAGGATACAATTCTGAAAGAGGACCATTTAAAGACCATTTCTTCAAAGATTTATTCACAAAATATTGATCTGTCAAACGACATGAATGGGGAGTGATTTGCTTCCCTTTCCAAGAAGGATTTACAAGATATACTAGACAACAGGGATGCGAAAAAAATTAGATTAGTGGTTTCAGAAGCAAAATTCTATTTCACATAAGTTCAACCTAGTCCACATTACCTTAATACCTAAATTGCCTATCATGACTTTTGACAGAATCATACTGATATGGGAGACAACTCTTACAAAATGATAAAACAGGGAATACTTACTAGAAATAAAGTAGAAAGAATTAAACCAATCTACAACAAGCCCTGAAGCACCATCATGTCCCTGATCAGACGTCACAGCTTTGTTTGTTGTATTTAAACATAGCACTGTTGATATGTTAGACTTCTCATCCTCAGATTCACTGTTTCTCGAGGATTTCTTTGGATTTTCTAGAAGTTCACCCTTTCTAACAACATCACGTTGTTGTGAATCATCTGCAAACATCAATGTGAAGTATTAATTTGTTTTTTTTTGACAGCAAATAAAATAATTCTTTACACTATTTTTTTGTTAAATTTATTTTATTGTCATTCTCTGCCACCATGCTTTAAAGATGTTTATGACAATGATATTCGGTATTCAGCAGTAAAACAAAATCCCATAATTGTGTCATTAGGAAATCAATTTATTTATCTATTTTCTTATTAAGGCATTTTACTGTAATGATTTAATTGTACATAATTATTATTATTATACCTCAGTATATATATTCTATATAAAATATTAGTTTAAATAATTTTACTATTTTCTAAAGAATACATGAGCCTCTTAATAGTTTCATGACCATTTTCCCTAGGTAAATAGTCATCTTAGTCTATAGAACTATTTCCCTAGCGAAAACAGCCTTTTTTAAACATCACACGTTTTCCCGTAACATTTCTTTTGAATAGGTCTATATATTTATCTCATCGTTATAAATCTGATAACATCAAAAATATTGATCTGTCAAACGACATGAATGAGGAGTGATTTGCTTCACTTTCCAAGAAGGATTTACAAGATGTAGTAGACAACAGGGATGCGAAAAAAATAGTGACAGGTGAATAGTTTCAGTAAATTGTCTTTCAGTATAATTAAACACTTATTTACTGTATATTCACGTAAAAGTAAGTTTATTGTCCTCTCAATACCAACTTTTGCCCCTTGGCTATGCCTCAGGGCAACAGTTAGTATCTCAGGGACAATAAACTTACTATTCTCCTCGTACCTGGGCGATAGTATGCATTGTTTTCTGCTTATTCTACCTACTAAATAGCTCATTTACGTGCTTGAAGGGTTAAGGTACATGTATGTAAACAAACTCAGCTTCTGAATTAATATTACTATAACATGCAATGTTTACGTTAGAATAATTAGGTACCAGGTGCTATTTTTTATGTGTATCTGACTGTACAGTTCATTTATTTTCATTGTAATGATGAATTACATAATATAAGGGTCTTGTGGCAGTTATATGCAAATAAGTCACTCAGACCTGGGAAATTGCACCTGGAAAAAACACCATATTTCACTGAATTGTTTTTTCCTCCAAATAACTTAACAATATTTTTGTCAATATAAACTTATAAACAAATATCTAACTAGAATAACCCATGTATTTTGGCTGCCTGTGCTGCATTAATTTATCTCACATCTTCTGATTCTGATCATTTAATTAAGTGCTTCTGATATTAAAGTGCATCACTGACACGAAATCTTGTCCAAAAATGGACAAGTTATCTGAGTACGATGTTGGGGTTTTACCTTGAAGATCATCAGAATTTGTTTTCGAAGTATTGAATGAGACAATGTCACCATAGTTTGAGTGTATAACTGTATGTATTATGTAATGTATACAATAAAGATGCTGGTTATACAAGCTGTAACAAGTCACTCATCCTACTACTTTTTATTATTCTGTTGTCCTACAGAACTAAAGACAATATTTATTTTGAAAATGAGAGGACTAAAGTAGAGAATAAAATAAGACATTGAAAGGATATGGGGTACGCATGAAAAAAACAGCACCCAATCAAAACAAATATATAGATATTTCAAGTCAATCTAATATGTCAATGTAGATGATTTCACAAAGGTACGTACTCAGAGAAAAGTAATGTCTTGAATTGCATAACATTTTCAGGCATTTTCATTCATGCTTTGATTTAGCAATTTGTTGTCACTTTCAATGGGTAGATTTGGCTTTAAATTTCAAATTTAAATTTAAGGGTTTTTTTAACAATTTTTTCATCTACAAAACCATACTTACCAGCAGGATACATATTTATATTATTATTTACAGGTGAGGCAGCATTTAGCACTTTTTCTAAAAAGGTAGAAGTTTCAGGAATGTTAGAACTTGTTTCAATAGTTTCTTTTCTCTTTTTCTTTTTCTTTTTTCTATGGAAGCCATTTTTTCCATGATGTCGTAATCTGTTTTTTAATATCTTTTTTGGCACTGAAAATATATATTGAGACAAAACTGAGACATACCGATACTCTTTACATAAGCTCTTCATCATTAAAGGTAAATTTAGATGCTCAGACCCTGTCTAAAGAGTGTAATAAATAATTTATTTTTTTTTAAAAGTTTATTTAAATTCTTCAAATTCTATGATGGCTTTTGGATTGCCACACCTTACAGGAAATCTTCTATTAACTCTGCATTGTTATCTATCAAGTCTTTTTATAATAAACTTTGATTCAGGTGTTATACATCATTACAAATTATAAGGTATACTGACAGTTCGGTAATGACCTTGATCCTTAAATGTTCAAGTGCAAATTTACAACAACAAAAACCCCAAAATAAAAAAAAAAACATTTCACCTTGTTATCACAGTAGGTGGTCTAATTTTTTTCATTAAAATTTATGATCAAAAGAAAACTTAAAAATTGTTACCACACTTTTCATCACTGAATTAATAACCTTATGGTAAGATACATATTTCAATTAACAATTAATATCTTTAAATTTCATTGAAAGAGTGATAAGATCAAAATTACTATATAAAAAGGATTCTCCATCAATCAACAGAACTAACTTGAGGCAAAACACACACAGAGAGTTCATACCCTATCGGTCATGTAAGTTTTAACCACTTGAAATACAACACCTTCAATAGGATTGTCAAAACATTTGTATTTTGTCTGACGGTATCATGTATATACACTGCAGGGGTCTTGTTAAATGCATTTTAGCCATAAAAATGTCGAATTAAGTATGGAGATATGCTGAGATATGTTGTATCACAATACTTCTATCATCCTTTTGTTCACTGAACATAAGAAGTGATGAATTAGGTTGATCCCTGGTACCTTGATGATGGTCATATTTAGTCTACTGGGGAGTCACAGGATTTCAGATTATAGGGGGTGTAACACCAGCAATTTGGTGACAATATAGGTAATTTATAGCCTTTTTGTATCTTTTAATAAAAAAACTGTTTTTTTACAAATTTTTGGTCAACTTTGGAAAGAAATTAACTACTTTTGGTGTTTTCATGAGAATTTATCTCCTGCAAGAACTAATCTGTTGAATAATATGTTACGTATTGTCAATGTTTTGTTTGTTTAGTTTGTGTTTTACGCCATTTTCAGCAAATTTGGCCATTATTAATGGAGGAAGCCGGAGTACCCGGAGAGAACCACCGACATTCGGTAGGAAAATTGGCAATCCTTGTCAATTTAGATTGGAGTGGAACAAACCCCGCCAGAGGTGAAATTTGAAAATTTGAACTCACAACCCCAGTGTTGACAGGCTAGTGATCATTAGTAGTCATGATGAACTACCTAGACCACTCGGCCACAGAGGCCTCCGTATTGTCAATGTATTAGATCATTAAATTAGGACATTTAAATACATTTAAAAAAAATTTAATCCTTCATTGATTTAACAGATGCCATCCATATTTTTCAATCCGAAAATCGATGTCGGATAACAAAACTTGCAGCGATTTTTACCCACCCCCCCCCCCCCCCCCTCCCTTATATTGGTATTAATTATAAGAGCAGAAATCTTATATACTTTCAACAACAAAAAATGGACAAAGGGATTAGGGACGAGATTAGAAGCTCAATGTAGGATAAAAAACTTAATTCAAATAGTTTGGGGGTGGGTAAAAATCGCTGCAAGTTTTGTTATCCGACATCGATTTTCACATTGAAAAATACGGATTCAAGTGATGTCCAAGTCAAAATACAGAACAAACATACATTGTTGAGGAAAAACAGGACCCATGATACAAAAAGTATACTCAAAGCATATGCCCATATTAGTCAATCAATTTTTCCCAAATTAAATTAAGAGGGGGGGGGGATGGGGGAGGGTCAGGGAAAAAACTATGTGAATTAAGTTTTTTATCCTACATTGAACTTTTGATCTGGTCCCTTAGCTGCTATTTACACATGTATAATGATATAACCAACTGGACTGAAAACAGTAAAAAAAAAATTCTTTAAATTATATTCTAATGTTTTTAACCAATGACAATGGTCTCATAATTAGTCTTATAATTAGTATTAATTTTAGGTTACATAAAAATATTTGTGAAAGTACAAGTTCTTACAATTATCATATTATTCCCATTTATAATCATGTACCACATATTGTAATTTGAAAAACTCCTATCTCTGAATACTAAACTAGAATTTAAATGAGATTTCCTTTAATCGTAAACCAATTCACAACTTGATAAGAAAACTTTTATACAAAATAATTCAAATCACTGTTGTCTTTGATGTGAAAAGAATGCTATAACTGATACACATCAATTATTATATATTTACCTACTTCTGGAACCATAATTATATAAAATCATTAAAATTACTTAAGAAAAGGGTAAGTATATGACAAATTAATGTACTTTCTAGTTTTTAATATTTAAGAGGAAATATTCAGCAAAAAGTGACAACTAAAAATTACTGATGAATGGCAAAATAAGCTAAAACATCTGCATTCTGTATATACAGTGAAGCCTGTCCAAACCCATAACTGTGTAAACAGAAGACCTGTCTAAACTGACTTCTTGTGTCATAATGTACAGTGCATATTCCTTAGTAAAAAGGTTTGTTTTATCCAAACATCTATCTACCTCAAACAGATTCCTCAATCCCAAAGAAGTTTCAGTTTAAATAGGTTTTACAGTAATTATTTAAGGTGGCTATTATCATTGTGATGTCAATTTGTTGAATTTGACAGTTTTAAGTTTTCCAAAAGACAACCATCATTCCAACTGGTACCAATTGTGCCCCTCTCCTTGCCAAGCTGGTACTCAGGAGTTTGTGTGATAACAATAAGAAATTGTCCTAATTCTTCAATTATCTAAGGTGGCTATTATTATTGTGATGTCAATTTGTTGAATTTGACAGTTTTAAGTTTTCCAAAAGACAACCATCATTCCAATTGGTACCAATTGTGCACCTCTTCTTGCCAAGCTGGCACTCAGGAGTTTATGCATGATAACAATAAGAAATTACCTAAATTCTTCAATTTTAACTTCCACAATATAAGTGTTGTTCTGTCTTAAAGAAACCACTGGGCACCCTACAGTACTTACAAGCCTAAACTTTTCATGACAAAAAGATAAACAAGTTACAAAATATGTGAAAAAGAACAAAATCAAATCTGCAGATATTTTCATGAAGAGCCACCTAAAATAAGAAATAAACACCATCATGTTATCGGTCAAGTAACCTAGAGGAGGTTGTGAATACATATATATTTAAATATTAATTCTTTGTTTGAAAACATACCACATGTATATGATAAAGATAAATATTTTTGTACACCAGGAGGGCATGGATTACCAAATACATACTCCTCAGCCTCAACCACACAATATGTACGACCATGACACCTTTTCATTGCTTCCTCCATGGCAGTCGTTGACTTGCAATCTGAAATGAACCGAAGAGTATCAGACCACTGAATTGTGGGATAACAATTTTAGTTGTTTCCAATGAAGAAAAAAAATAACAATCCAAAGATACTAATATTAGATATAGTAATTTATACTATGCTGTATACAACGCATTTCAAGGAGTTACCTCTCATCAGCAGCATTAAAACCGAAACATTTGGAAGACCAAAAACCAGAAATAACCCAGAGAGTTAAAACGAAATTAACTCTTAAATTTAAGAACTTGAGGGCCATTGAACCATTTACAAACCAAGATGAAATAATTTTCCATGAACTTATGTTCACAGATTAATTTTGACATACAGTTGACTCTTATTATCTCGAACACATTTAAATCGTAATTCCGGGTAACTTGAATTATATGTTTGGACCCTCAACAGCAGCAACTATACAGATTTACTCCTGATATCTCAAATGTTTGCTCAAAGTCGAACAAGAATTGTCTGTATTTCTGGTTCCCAGTGAACTAATGGTTTCAGTAGAGTGTAGTTAACAGAAGATACTGGCTTTAATAAAAACATCCTATGTGTTAGATTTTTTAACAACTTGAATACATGTACCTAATAATATTAATTTTACGGTGGAAGAAAAATGTTTAAAATTATACTTTTTGTATGGAAGAAAAGCAATAGTCACAACTGTAATAAATATTAAATTGTAACTAATGAACCTGATGGTCATTACCCAAAGCTTTGATGTTTCACTTTGCCAAAGTACCAAATAAATAAATATCTCTAGCAAACCATACCCTTTAGGTTTCTATAAATATGTCACATGCCTTTAAACATAATGAGGTCATAAAATGTTTTTTAAAAAATAATAAAAATTAAATTATTGAAAAATTGAACATTTCAAAATTTAAATAAAGTTATATGCAGCATTTAGTATGTGAAATAATATTAAGAAAAAGTGCATACCGGTAATCCAAAGACTACATTATCTACCCTATTTTTGCAAAGGCAGTATTGGATACTTCACTATAAATATTGTGTTGGTCATATGCCAATAATTCTTGTTGACTAATGAGATAGTGCAGTGGTTTTCAAGTAAGACGTTTGATAAAAACATCCACATAAATAATTTCAGTTCAGGCTGATAAAATAATTATTGGCCTCAAATGATATATTACCTTAATTCACGGAGATAAGTAACCACAGTATTAATTTAAAATTTCAACCTTGACACTAATTACGATGGTGTCAAAATTTGATAAACGTTATAAAGTCAAAAACTGTAAATACAAATAGTATTTTATGTAGAAAACAATAAAAAATAAACAGGAGATAATAACAGAAAAATAAACAAACATTCTATGTTATC
Source organism: Mytilisepta virgata (assembly GCA_028015205.1). Lineage (NCBI taxonomy): Eukaryota > Metazoa > Mollusca > Bivalvia > Mytilida > Mytilidae > Mytilisepta > Mytilisepta virgata. The sequence continues at coordinate 1,735,922 of CM051516.1, forward strand.
AATTTGATGCTTTATATATGAAATGAAAGAAAAGTATTTTATGAAAATATATCTTTATTTTGTAATAATTTTGGGAACCTGAATAAAACAGCAAAGTTTATTTGGCTATTGACTAATGAAAATATTAATGTCCTAAAAACATTGGGTATATTTATAAATAAGTGTTTAGAAATAAGAAATTTTATATAATAACATGCAAATATTTTAATTGATATATTATGATAATATAGATATTGTGCATATAGTATGGCTCTGACCTGACTGCGGTTATTGTGGGTTTAAATAAATATATACATGTTGTATATATGTAAACTGTATATGTACCTCCAATTATATAAATCACTTGTATTTGATTGCTTGCTCTTAATGGGCCCTTAATTGGAAATAAAATTCTTTATCTTTATCTTTATATCGATAATTCATCAATTTATGACTCCCCAGAAGCATTAAATGCTGAAAATGTTGAAAATTTAAACAATAACCAAAAATATTATAAAAACATATCTTAATTTGTTATAAATTTCTTCGATTTTGTTCTTTGCCCCATTTAATAAAACTGGTGCTATCAGAGAGAGCAAGCTAGCATATTTTTTTTTCATAACTTCAGGAGGAAGAGACTTGAAAACTAATTAAGTGAAGAATTGTGCCATTGATTACAACTGACATTTACTAATTAAATCACAAGATAATAACAATGTATTGTAATATAATAGGTTATTTAATAGGAAATGCATCATTATGGTTCCTGAAGAAGTCGTCAATAAAATATGTACTCTCTGATAGCACAAATCTTATTACATGCAAAGTAAAGTAAAAAGACTAACAGAAGGAAAAATAAAACAAGTCTAGCCAAACCTAAAAACCATCTAAGCACAGCACTTCCTGCATATAAACACCCTACCTATAAATGTTACGAAGAAATAAATCAGAATACATTTACTTTGTTCGTGAGAATATTTTCTTTTGAAGGGATTGGGGGGGGGGGGGGTTGAGGAGGGATAACTTATCCTGAAATCTTTTTTTTGCAACACCCACAAACCTGCATTTTTTTCAAATGATGTTCCTGCCAATCCAATTTTTTCAAATATAATGCTATTGATTCCCGGTAATACACAATCTTTCCACCACAATTTTTGATCCTGTGTTTTAATTTTTTACAAAATATTTGGGGCCTTCCCTTTTTCAATTTCATTCTTCCTTTTATGAATATAACACTTATTTCACTGATTTTGTAACTTGATATAAATTATAAATTTGGGTAAATAAGCATAAATATGTTTACAAAGTATGATTTATGAGAAGTCAGTTTTTGTGAAGCATGATACTTTAATTTTTCACTGTTTTTATCAGCATGAAAAAGAAAACTTTATATATGATAAACTAATTACTTAACCTTTTACTGGTTTACACCTGTCAATTAAAGTGACTCATAGTAGCTAAAAATGTTATATAATTTTAACATAAAAGTGTCAGAAGTTAAAACTTTGGTGTAAACAAAGTTTCATCAAGCAGAAAATTCATACATATGCTTACTGTACAATAAGCCAGTAGTAAACATTGTAAGACTACATATGTAACAGACAGCTAATTATATGTTACAATCAATGTACTTGATTTATATGTACCTTATCACTTCAGGTATTTCTTTTAAACTTGACAAATTAAGCAAGAAAACCTTTATTTTCAATTTAAACATATAATTCTAACTACCGGCATATACATACCTTCTTGTGAAAGTGGCATGTAATTTAATGACAAATTCTGACTTCTAATTCTAAAACATGTTTCACAGACACCTATTTAAAACAATATAGAGCTGATTTAAGGGCAAAAAAAAGTAAGGCTGAAAATGATGATCTTGCCATAATCTTGGGTCTGTGGAAAAATTAAAACTAAGTTCCATAACCAGGTTTGTTGGGCACAAAGAGAGGATCGACAAATATGGTGGTTAGAGAAGAGCTTAAAATACTACCAGTTGAAGCATCCATTGAAAATCAGACAAAATTATATTAATGTAGATTACATAATAAAGAAAATAAATCCTATTTTGAAAGAAGCTTTGGTACACACATGCAACTGCAGTTGACAAGGAGTCAAAAATTGATTTTAAAACCATTTCAAATTGTGAAAATTGAAAAATATCAAATAAAATCACTAATCAACACTTCAGTCACAGAATATTAATGCAATTTAATTTTTTGTAAAATAACAAATGAACTATGAACTGTGTAAAAATGTTGAGGATGAATGTCATTTTTTCTTCGATTGTAAGACAAATTTGGAACTGAGAATACATTTTCTAAAATATTTTGAGAAAAATCCCACTTTTAACTTCATGGAGAAAGAGGAAAGATAAAAATCAGTTTTAAATCCATCAACAGCCACTGACATAGAAACAGTAGTTTCTTTTATCTTTCAGTAATAAGAACTGGGGAACCCGACCTTTACACTAAGGATTTGCCGATATTGTAAGTTTCCATTTAACTCCTGTGTTTAGGAATACTTACCCTATAACTGTGTGGAAACCTAGCTTAGAGTCATTTGCTCTTGGTTGCTGATACTATTTCATTGTAATTTATGCTAATGAATCAATGTTTGTTGTATTTGATGTTATATCTTGCCCCCGTGAGGGCCCATGATTGGAACAATAAATATTCTTATTCTATTTTAGTAGGTATATTTATTTGAGGTTGAATAAATACTTGTTGTGGCAAATTATGCCACTGTGAAAGTTTTAATAATTTGGATCTCAAATCAAGAGCACCAAGTACAGAATTAACATAACAGGAAATGACAATTAAAATATGGAACATGTCATTCTGTGGTAAACAAACAAACAAACAAATAAACTACCTACTATACTATGAAAATATGAACTTTGAACAAAAACAAAAAATGCATGTGCATTTGCCAATAAATGTCACGCCTCCAAGTGAATCTTAATTACATGTTCAGCATGAGCTAATCTGATACTGCGGTTTAATCTGGTCATTAAAATCCACTGACCAAATGTCTGACAAGACCTTGATACATAGTAAATTAAGGACTCAACCCTCTATGCATGTTACAATGACCAGTGGCTATTTCATGGTAGCCAGTTTTTATTGGTGGAGGAAGCTGGAGTACCAGGAAAGAACCACCGACCTTCGGTAGGAAAATTGGCAATCCTTGTCAATTTAGATCGGAGTCCAATACACCCCGCCACAGGTGAGATTGAACTCACAACCCCAGCGTTGACAGGCTAGTGATCATTAGTAGTCATGACGAATTACCTGGGCCACTCGGCCATCGAGGCGCTGATCAGGATATGAGATATATGACTACAATGTATAATATAATACCAATTTTAAAACTTCTGATACCATAAATTGAAATATTTTGGTACAGGGGAAATTTGGTAGTTTACAAAAAAATCGGTCATTAAATTTTTGTATGTTAAAAAATTTGGTACTTTGTGTCAGTGCTGTGTTTTGTTTTTATTTTCCGCACTTTCATAAAACATCAAAATAAATTTTGCTGTTTTGTTTTACTGGTCCATTTTAATTATAGTAGCATCTTTTCTCGTGGTCATCTCAAGCTGTCATGACTGATATTTGATGACTGTTATTTTAACTTTAATGTAAAACAATATTAAGGCCAATTCAAGTTACTTGATAGAATATAATCCTCCCGTTCTAAAAACAAATTAGGGGCGGTTGGGAGGATTTTACTTTTTAGTTTTTATGACATAGATCTATTTTTGTCTCGACTAAATTTGGCAAAGCCAGTGTGTACAAAAATTCTCACTGTCTGCATGTCACAGATAGGGGACTTGTGGTCGATTTGGTCACTCAAAAATAAAGTCATTGTGTATCTAAAATCAACGATTTTACCAGAAATAGACATGAAAAGTTTTCTAAAAATCACATTCTGGAAAAATTAAAAAATATTTGGTGGGCAGATTTTCTAGGGGCGGGCAGGCATGATAATCTATCAATTTAACTTTAATTGCCTAATATTCTAAATGTGTTAATTACAGAAATATGATTATAACAGTTTACAACTAAGTCTGAAACTGGTAAAACTGGAAAGATGGCACAATTTTTTTATTTCCGAATAAAACCTACTTATAATAAAAATGAAGTGTGGAGCATTCTGATCTAGAGGAATTACTCTTTACAAGCTAAATCAGTTTTCTCAAATATTTGTGATGTATATTTTTTGAGACACGAAATGCTTGACTGAGTATGCTTGAATGTTTGAGCAAATGACACATATCAAACATCCCCTTTGTGTAATAACCCCTAGTGATACCATTGCATTTAAGTTTACTCTTACTCAAAGTAGTAAACTTGAGGGTTCAAAACTTGTATGGACTTTCCTGTATTACCAACTGTCAATGGTGAGTTTAGCTTTAACCCCTTATTGCTAAAGAAGACGAATAAACTCAGAAATCTTTACCTGCATAGCCTACACCATTTGTTAAGCACTTTGGTGTATTTGTCGTGGTTCGACCAAATAATACAGAGTAAATAGCTATCCTTCGAGATTTCTCACATCTTATACTCAGCTGATCATTTTCACACACTGTAATATTTTTAAAATCACCTGAAATTAGAACAATTTTGAAATTAAATAGTATCTTTTGTTCCGATTTTGTCTACACTATTTTTGTAACTATTCCCATTTCATCTATTCACCTTTTTTATTGGGGAGGGGGGGGGGGGGGCACTTAATACGTAATTTTTCTTTGAAAATGATAAAAACTACTGGGACAAGGTAGTTATTAAATAGAAGTCTGGTATATGTTATTTGGGACTGTTTTGTTCTTGATTTGGCAGTCAGCTGATGTATCCTCGACAAGTTATATATGCAATGATACAATATATCCTGATGAATATTCCTGTGTTTAACTCTGAGCTTCACTGAGGAGAAATTAACATTGGGTACATCAATGTTTATATGTATTCTTCAAGAATTTTACCAATCATTTGTTTCAGTGTAAACTAGAATACAGTATCAGTAAATCAGTGAGTTTGTTCACTATCCAAGCAGTAAATTTTTTAATGCATTCACTATCTAAGCAGTAAATAATTGAGTGCCTTCACTGTCCAAGCAGTAAATAATTGAGTGCCTTCAATATCCAAGCAGTAAATCATTGAGTGCCTTCACTATCCAAGCAGTAAATAATTGAGTGCCTTCACTATCCAAGCAGTAAATAATTGAGTGCATTCACTATCCAAGCAGTAAATCATTGAGTGCCTTCACTATCCAACCAGTAAATAATTGAGTGCATTCACTATCCAAGCAGTAAATAATTGAGTGCATTCACTACCCCAGCAGTAAATCACTGAGTGCGTTCACTAGCCTACCATAAAATCAGCAAGTTCATTCACAAGCCAAAAAAAAAAACAGTGAGTGCATTCACAAGCCAACCAAGCCAAGTCTTGTCAAGTTTTGAACTGACATTGTCTTTTGTATTGATGTTGTCTACATTTTTATACATATATACAAAGTTTGGGGGGTATATAGGAATCAGCCTGTCCGTCTGTCTGTCTGTCCAGAATTTTTTGTACCCGCAGTTTCTCAAACATGCCTTATCAGAGGTTAATGAAACTTTGCATACTGTTAGATCCTAGTACGAAGATGTGCGCATGGGAAGTATATCCTGGTCTAATACTTTTTCCCATAATTTTAGACCCTTTTGGAGGGGTATATAGGAATTGTCCGTCCATCCGTCCGAAGTATGTCCTGGTCCAATACTTTAGTCTTTTATTAGATATGCACATAATAAGGAATTCATTGATCAATTAGCTCCTCATAGCTTTGTTAAATAGGGCTTCAAAATTTTATTTTTAACAAAACTTAGTTCCATGTGTTGTCCACAACTCCTTCTACATTACTTGAATGATTCTCATGAAACTTAATGTAGTGTTAGATCACTACATGGAGATGTGCATATTGTCAGGAATTTCTGTTTGGACAAGAAATGTAAAAGATACAGTTCTTTTACTTAGGCAATTTTTAACAAAGCTTCGTTCCATGTGTTGTCTGCAACTGCTACATTACTTGCATGATTCTCATGAAACTTTTTGGAGTTTTAGATCACTATATGGAGATGTGCATATTGTCAAGATTTTCTGTTTGGGCAATATGATGATTTGAACTTTGTGTAGGCTTCAAAACAGACATGTTGCAGCTGGGGGTATTAGTCCCTTTCAGGACAGTTCTAGTTTTTAAATCTGAAGCGAGAATCATTCTCAAATACTGTATATGCACACTTTCTGTTGAAGGAAAAACACCAGTTGGCTTATATCTTACATAGTTTGAGATTTCATTTTAATGTTACAACATGTTCACTGCTGCTCTAAGAAGAATTACATTGAATTTTCATTGTTTGGCTTTTAGCAAAATTTAGTAGACGGAAATATATTTTACAAATATGAATCTGATGCATCAATATTTACTTGTGATGACAATAGCTTACATGATCTACATTCATAAATTGGAAATTATACTCACTGGGACTACACTTATATTTGACTTTTAAGTACTTGGATGTGAAAGGACAAGGATCTTGGCGAAATGTCGAGGTACTGGCTAGAACTTGGCAACTTTGTTTGTTTTGACAGGAATCAAACAACACCTAAAAAGTAATGTATAAAAAACATGTAAATTTACAGAAAAAAAAACAAATAATACAAATATATAGTCAGCCTGCATAATTAAGGTTTTAATACTTTGTATCAATTCTAAAAAGTGAAAAGAAACACTGTTACATTCTTTATGGGTGCACCACATGATCGAGGTTTATTTCTTTATAGACCCAAAAATTATTGGTTAATATTAACTCTAAAAATTGCTAACCTTGTTTTCACTCAGTATATTTACATATAACTAATAATTAATGCCAATGATACATATACTTGTGTATCTGAAAATCATGAAAGGGGACATAACTTTATGAAAACAACAATATGAAATGATTTGTATCCTTCATTTTGAAATTCAATTTCAAATTCTCATTTGCTGGGTACATCTTTTTTCAATATGAACAATCAAAAGAATCAACATTTAAAATCACAAAAAAAAAAACATTTTTGTTCTAATTATTCAAAGCATTAAACTAGTAAAATTGAATATTTATTTGAACTGAGGTTAGTGAAGTATATACATATATTATTGCATTTTAAAGTACACTGTAATGATATCATCCAATGTACTTATTCAGTATTAGCTACAATGTTTATTTATCCTTTAGAAATCTCCTTTTTTTTCACTATCACGATTTCATGTCTACGATTAAATTAAAAGTAAACACTTGTAAAAAGAAAAGATCTGATAACCATTATAATTCTGAATTTACAAAACATTTATGCACATTTTAATGAAGACAAATCAATTCTCAAGCTGTTTCCTGTCACATACTTAAAAACTGCAAACAACTGTGGGAACAAATTTTTAAAAACTCTTTAATAACTTGAACAGATTATATTAATACTTTTAAATTTTATTAATTTTGTCCATCAGCTATATTTACAAATAAACTCCAAACAAGAAATGAGCTGTTACAATGACAGCAATCAATTTTTTCTTTATAGCTGTTTGGAGTTGCCCGCCTAACAGCCTGCCCGCCATACATTGACAAACTAGTAACCAGATTTTTTTCACTGGAAAAATAACAGCCTTGGTGGTTACTCGTGCTCGCCTCGAATGCGGGAGGTCGCGAGTTTGATCCCCAGCCTCGTCAAACCAAAGACATTAAAATTGGTATTTTCTGCTTCTCTGCCAAGCATCTACTCTAGCAGGTAAAAGCAAAGAACTGGTAGGCTTCCTGCGAACATTTATCTTGTGAGCTAGCACATCAACAATCTGGCTCAGCGTGTTGGTCTAGTACAAAGCAGGGATCATATTCATATAATATCAACATGTTCTCGTCCTGATATGCTCCTAATGGTAATTGCCATTGGACTTTAAACAATAATTCATCCATCCATCCACTGGAAATACCGTTTAAAAATAAAATACACAACTGCAGGGGATATATAGTGATGGGGGATTTGTTCTCCCATCTGTTCGACTGTTCGTTCATCCATCCACACCTATTTACTGCAACACAGAGAAACATGGATTTTGCAATCTCTTCATAATATGGTAATGTAAGGGGGTACTCCTGGCATGTCCCGTCAGCAACTCCTCCTAAATAAACCAGTGAATTGATTTCTGTGAATCTATCAGGGAATCTTCAGTGTACATTGCAATTGTGCACCACCTATTTTATTTTTTATCAGAATGATTTTTGTGGTTTTCCACAGACAAACATGGACGAACATGAATTTCGCCATTTCTTCATAATATGGTAATATAAGGGGTGTAGACATGCCACATCCAAAACTCCTCCTAGACCAGTGAATGGATTTCTTTGAAACTTCCAGAAAATGTTCAGTGTACATTGCCATTGTGCACCTTCTATTTTGTTTTTTGATTTTTGGGGTTTCCCATAGACAAACATGGACTTATACATTTCTTTATATTATTGTAGTCACAGCGGGTGATATACATTCGTGAATTTGCTCACAGTACTTCTAGCTTTTAATCTATAAACTGAGAACAGACATGATGGATTCTACAAGTGCAAAGGTTTTACAAACAAATTTCAAAGCTGTCTGTTGTTGGAGCATCAGACTAAAAACTACCTATTTTAAATACGAAAACAAGAAGCTGGCTGTTAACAGCCAACCCTGATTTTCCTTCATGACTGAGCTGCATGGCTAACCTGCCGCCCATACATCACTAAAACCTGGATTTTTACAAGTTGAAAAATATGCTAAAAATTAGACGGCATATGTATTGGATATACCCCCGTATGATTTAATTTTCTGTGTAAAAGAACAATTCAAATCATATCCATTCAAGTGACAAAAACAACAAAGGACCATAAGAACACAGCTACATTTCTGTCATATTCATTCAATATTTAGCAAAAAAGTATTCGTTGTATATTTATGAAGGACTCCTATCTCATTGTAGAACATACATTTTCATGTCATATTTTAAAATTCTATAAGATTTTATCTGTATTCATACAGGAAAAGTTATTCACATTAATTTAGAAATCAAATGAGCATAAAAAACCTGCCATCATCATAAGACACACAGCTGGTTAATGAAATAAGATAGTGCTATTTACAACCATTCTGTAGTACAACATGTAATCAGGAATGACCTGTAGTGACCTCTTGTTATTTCTGACAACAAATATGCACTACTTATTTTCATTAATGACTTAGGATTGGTTTATACCCAAACACCTGCTGGACTTTAATAAATTATTATTTAATTATGTAGGGCGATTAAAGGGTCATTGAGGTGACAATAATCAACAGTTTTCCTGTAAATAATACTAAAAAATAAAAATAAATCTGTCAAAAATTATTGATTATCAAATAAAACAGTAAGACTATAACGTAATAATGATTAATTATAGCAAATAATTATTTGATATTTTATTTACCTGTATATATTAATAAGGGAGTAATTTTTTTTTCAAGTGTTTGTGGTCTTTTTTCATGTATATTCTTGTTGGAGGGTCTTATCCCACAAGTTTTGTGCAATTCATAAACATGCAATATTTCTGACCAAATTCTTACTTTTCATTTGTCGTGTATTGCAATCTCTTCATAATTAATCGTGTCCATATCCCTCCTGTGCAATCTTCCACTATTTTTTTTTTTTTGTTCTTTCCAAAATCAAATGTAGATGTATTCTTATCTTATAACCATCAGAAACAGAAATAATCTAAGATTTCTGTTTTTCACAATCGTTTTTTTACACTTAAGTTTTTTTCCCCAAATACTATAATTGCTGTTAAGAATTATCTTTGGAGGATACCAGTTTACATCCCAGCAAGGGAAATAACTTGCTTCAAATTAATTTTTAGTCAGATTCGTGATGCCGGACATGAGTTTCTTCAAAGGGCTTTACTATAAAACATATTTTAGGACAAACGTACAGGTGGTAACTAGCCTGGATTTACATTAATCATCATTATTGAAACTCAAAGTACAGAGAAATAGGGTATTGACAATTGTGAAGTGGTTAGTAAAAATACCTGCACTCACTTTATAGTAAACAAAAATAAAAAGAAAAAAGTTGTCCTCTCTGACTCCATAATGAACTCATTACTTACCTGTATCATTAATGTTAACACTAAACTGTTGACAGCATTATCAACCATTACCATCCTTTATCAACAAGGTGTCACAGATTATACATGTTCAATCAACTATCAGATAGTAGTTCTATTTTAAGTAACGAAAATCCATCAAGGAATTCTGAGCTTGATTCATTAGCATTTCATATCCCATTATGACACAACATTGTTGATATAAGAAATTCCATGTTTATAAAACTGCACAAATTGTAGTCTTCACCAAATAACAAAAAGCACTCTACTATAAACATTGGTTGAAGCAATGTTTACACAGGCAATAAGCACCCAATGAAGCTTACACAACTTCAGATTTTCCTTTGTGTAAAAATCAATCACTTATGCACACACCTTATCATTTTAAATCAAAATAAACGGCTACAGAATTTTTAATGTAATGCCATTGACTGACTAACAATTACTCACAAAATGATAAAATCAATTAATGAATGATTTGTTGCCTAGGAAACTATACTAAAGACTTTTCAAAGATTTCAGAAACAAATAAAAAAACTATAACCAAAGCCATTATTTTTCAATGAATTTGAAAATTAATTATCTTAATTATTTATGAGCAAATAATTATCTTTTCAGACCTTCAGATGCATGCAACTAAAACCTTTTTCACTTTATCCAAGATGAAGTGGATTTACAAACTGATATGCCAGACTGCACACAATAGAAATGACTTGTAAGTTAATGAAACCTCATGGTCTAATGTTAATTTCATGGAATTTCTGCAATTGAAGCTGAGTCACATACTGTCGTTTGCAATACATCCAAAAACAAGAAGTCCAAATCCAATGCTTATTTAAAGTCAACTCGAAATAAATTCTTCTGAACTAACACACATAATATATTTTATATTCAATTCCAATAAGTAAGTCCTCCATAATGAAATTACAACAATTACATCTAGATCTATTAATTAATTGATTGTCTTTATGATACTCAAATCCTATTGGGTAATATTTCAGTGTTCTTATTTTTTCTCAGTTTGTTACAGAACTAATTCAATGAATTTCACACATTGATGCAAATCATATCACATATATATGAAAATTATATATTCAGCTTCAGTATGAATTTATTTCCATAAATGCCCAGTATATTTCCTCACATAAATTTTTTTTTTAAAGTCCTTTCAGAAACAAAGAAATACACCATCAGACCTTCCCATTGCTCGGCTCAGACCTTCCCATTGCTCGGCTCAGACCTTCCCATTGCTCGACTCAGACCTTCCCATCGCTCGACTCAGAAAATTTCTCTATTTATTGACCTGTGGTATATTGTCCAACCCTATGAACTTCCGATGTCATGTGTGTATAAAAATCAATCACCCCATTCATTCCATTTAAAATGCAACTTGATACTCGGTGACAAAACTATTTGCTCCAAAATTTATCAATCCTATAAACGTGGGAAAGATTCACATGCAGGGCATGTGGCTAAATTATCTGAAGCCTCCTGGAGAAACATTGAATTCAACTAGAAAACATGATACTTGATGTCTTGTGTCATAAATCCTGGACATATTTTAACCACCACCTCTAATAGAATAAACCGAATCAAATATACAGCACTCTTTTTTTGTTTATATGTTGAATGAAACAAATTCAAAGTGTCGTGGGTTTTTTTGTACTTTTTTGTTTGTTTATTCTACCTTGTTTTAGTACATTTTTACTGATATTCCACACCAAATAAAATCGATTTATAAGTTTTGCAATGTATGGCCGGTGGACAGGCAGGTCTTTCTAAGGAGTCACCAATGAAAACCTCATTTTGCTGTCAAATGGTCAGTTTCTTGTTTATTATTATTGCCAAAGCAAAACAAAAGAAAATTTATAGTTGTTTTAGTATTTATTCACAAGCTTTTTTGTGTTGAAAACAACTGGTATGTGTCCAGATTACTGTAGCCACAGGTGTTTTCATCACTGACAAAGTGGTAATCATCATTTAAGTAGAATAACAGAATTGAACAGGTCCATGATATCTGACATCTACTAGAGGAATTATACATGGTGTCCTCCAACTGTGAGCAAACATACATAGTACGGTTAAATTTTACCGGTAAGTGTTTGTTTGTTTAGTTGGGGTTTTATGCCGTTTTTAGCACATTTGGCTATTTGGCGGCAGCTGTTTTTTAATGGTGGAGGAAGCCGGAGTACCCAGAGAGAACCACCGAGGTTTGGTAGGATGGATGGATGAATTATTGTTTAACGTCCAGTGGCAACCAGGTGCATATCAAGACGAGAACATGTTGATATGATAATGAATATGATCCCTGCTTTGTACTAGACCGACACGCTAAGTCGGATTTTTAATGTGCTAGCTCATGAGGTAACTGTCCGCAGGAAGACATATCACCTCACTCGGACACATTATACTGACTCCGAGCCGACCAGTCTTTGCTCTTATTCCTAGATGCCGCGTGCTTGGCGGAGAAGCAGCAAATACCAATTTTAATGTCTTTGGTTTGACCCGGCCGGGGATCGAACCCGCAACCTTCCGCACTCGGGGCGAGCACGCTACCACGAGACCACCGAGGCGGTTGGTTTGGTAGGAAAATTAGCAATCTTTTTCAATTAAAATCGGAGTCAAACACACCCCACCACAGATGAGATTCAAACTCACAATCTCAGTGTTGACAGGCTAGTGATCATTTGTAGTCATGAAGAACTATCTAGACCACTTGGCCACCAAGGCCCTCCAAGTTTTAAGTGAATCATCTGATAAACAACAGGATAGTTTCAATTTAAATTTTATAAACTCAATTTTTTTTTTGCATTATTTATTTTAACTTTTTGAAAAGACTTCTAATCATCAAACAACCCCCTCATTTTCCTGCATGTGTATTTCTTTTCTGTCTGACAATGATAAAGTATTGTGCACATATGAAACCAATCCAAATTAACAACTTTGTATCAAACCAATTAAATGGTGCGTTAATTATTATATATCATAGTTTTAGTAATAAGACTTTTTAATTAGAAAAAAAAACAATAGAGAAAATTTATTTTATTGTTAGTTATCTCCCTATAACAAGTTCTTCAGGGTTGCTAATGAAAACGTCTCCCTTTGGGGAAACGGCTCATGGGGGTGAAGCATTTACTATCGATCTAAGTAACTTGGTAAAGGGAGATAAATCAGATTAATGTTTCTTATTACATGTACACTACTTCAAAACCACTTCTTAACATAAATATAATAATTACTGTAGTACATATGGATATAATGATGAAAAGCATTGTTTTTTAATTGAGAAGATTAGCATTCTTGCAAATCCACATGAATTTTATGATTAGAAGATCTAGCTTTTTGGTTTATTTTTTATCTCAATTCAATGTAAATTTAAATAATTTAAAAATTTTCATACAAACAATTACATCTATAAACTGTAACAAATTTTTAAGGAATTTTCCATACCAAGATTTTATCAATTAAGATAAACCCCACAGCCAAATAATAAAAAAAATTAAAAATAGTTAACCCTAGCATTAAACCTTAACTATATATTGCAGTCTTCCTATCACTTGACGATACATAAATTTTATAACTTATTTATTGAACATTATAACTTGCTATACACAAAAGTATTCAATTTTCTTTTTATTTTTATACTAAATGTAATAATAACAAAATAATTTATTTTTTAATTAAATTTAATTCATTTCACAAACTCAGTAATAAAGGGATGTAACTCTAAATTGTTTCTCTGAAAATACTGGTACAAATCCAATGGAATATTGGAACATATTAAAATTATATAGGATGAGATGGAAGATATCACCGAAATACCTACAGAAGAAAAACTTAAAAATATTTAGAAGAACAGGGAAATTTATTCTGCAACAAATCCGTGATACCTATCAAAGGGAAGCAGAAGATAAACCATTCAATTTTTAAAAATCTCAAAAGCTAAATAGAAATGAAATTTGGAGAAGTAGCCAGCCCAGATGTAATATCAAATTATGTTTAAAAATATTCTAACCCATTTAGGCGAAATAAAAAAAATTATGTGCAGTTCTGGTTACTTTACTTAACCTATTTTTTGGCACCTATCCTAAAGACTTTTTTTTAAACATTTTTCAATAAGCATTGTTAAAGTCAGAATGTCTCTCTTCTAAACTCAGTGTAAAAAAATTTGTGATTTTACCTACCTATCCTATTTTTCATTGTGATGTAACCAGAGCCACACTTATTTTTTGATTTGGCCTTCTGATTAATTAAAGGACAACTAATCTTGAAATTCGAATACCTACAAATCTACGACAAGTTATCGAACAACATATTATTTCATGAATATTGCATGAGTGAATTATTAGTATTTTTCGGTCACAAGTTGTACATGTAGATCTTTGGTATTCAAATTTCAAGATTAGTTATTCTGTTAATTACATTGACATATTCCATGTATTCATAAGATTTAAAGAGAAAATACAAGGGAATATGTTTTTATGTGACTACGCCTTGACCTTTGTATAGCAATGTTGTTGGCGAAGGCTACTGTTAGGTCACTTCCTAGAGTGAAATACCACTTGACATTTCACTGGTTGAATTATCAAATTTGGTTTCACTCAGAAATCCTGGTATTTCACTACACTCAATGTAATAAAAATATTTATACCTATCTTATCCTGAGAACAGGAAAATATCCCCTATAAAGACCATAGAAAAAACATACTCTATTCCATTCCATAAATGTGGGATAAAAATGACAACAATAATTAGAGGGGGGTCTCTTTCAATTATTGTCGTGAAAAGTACTGCTTTTACTACTTTAAATGAAGACACAAAATTCTGTATGATCAATTTAATTTTAGTAACGGCAGGTTTGGGTTTCAAGAAACTTCAGATAGTGTCTTTTATATTTTGATTAATAAGTATATTTTATGCTTGTATTGTAAGTAAAATAATTTTGAAATCAAATGTCAAACAGATGAACACATAAAAAGACAATTGTGTATTGCTATTTAAACTAGATTAAGAACATATGTAGGAACTGTTTTAGTTGAACTAAAACATATGTCTCCTCTTCGTACATATGAATAATCTTCATTCTTAATATATGTCCTAAAGAACAAAATAGGTATGGCCTGGACAAGGATATTTCTCCAAAAAGTTTATTTTTTTACCTTGAGGTCAAGGCCAAATGAAGATGATGATATGTGGCACACCGTCTTATCATGGATGGATGGATGAATTATTGTTTAACGTCCAGTGGCAACCATATCAGGACGAGAACATGTTGATATGATAATGAATATGATCCATGCTTTTTACTAGACCGACACGCTAAGTTGGATTTTTAATGTGCTAGCTCACGAGGTAGCTAGACATATAACCTCACTCGGACACATTATACTGACTCCGAGCTGACCAGTCTTTGCTCTTACTCCTAGATGCCGCGTGCTTGGCGGAGAAGCAGCAAATACCAATTTTAATGTCTTTGGTTTGACCCGGCCGGGGATCGAACCCGCGACCTTCCGCACTCGGGGTGAGCACGCTACCACGTAGGCGGTGCCGTCTTATCAAGATACATCAACATTCTGAAAATGATATTTCTATCTTCAACTAGAGGTTTCCAGATGCCTGTATCACTCATCTGGAAATCATTTGCAGACTTAAAGTAGAATAAACTGTTTGACTTGTCCATCTTGGCTCACAGTCTGGCACATTGCTGCACAATGGCTTTACCAAATTGCTCACTGGTTTCAAACAAGAAGATTTTTAAGTGAATTTCCCATCGGGTCCTAAATTCACCTATGGCAACCATCTTGAATGGCGTTCTGGCTCATCAAATACAATTATGATATAGGACCATCTAAGGACCATTTGTTCCACTTTGCATTCCAATTAGCTCAGTGGTTTCAAACAAGAAAATTTTGAAATGAATTTCCCATAGGGTCCTATAAACTAGAGGCTCAGGAGGGATCATCTGGCATGAAAGCTATTTTTATTGATGTACCTCAATGAGAGAAGTCACTTCTCCCTATCATTATGAAGTGTGGTAAGCCATGTAGGAACCAAATTTTTCTTCATCAAGGAGGTCAGCATATTCTAAAATTTGGCAGTTTTCAAGAAGATTTTTGCATGTATTTCCCAAAGGGTCTTATGTTAACCTAAGTCCTCTGTTGAAGGCCATTTTGAATTAGGGATAGGCAGCACCAGAGTAACAACAATTGGTGAGCACATTTAGAGCAACATTCAGACTATGTTTGGTTTCAAGCAATTGTGCAGTTCTGTAGATTTTTGTTTATGTCATAGACACTTTCTGTCAAGTTTGGCTCTATCTGGCCAAGCAGTTTAAGAGAAAAACATTTTTTTTTTAAATCAACAAATCAGAAACAAGAATTGCCCATGGCAGCCATGTTTATTGCCTGATCTGGACAAAATGAAGAAACTTTGTAAAAATAACTCCAACAGATGCTTCCCATCAAGTCTCATTCCCTTTGGCAAAGCAGTTTCAAAGAAGAAAATTATCAGCCGATGAAAGACAAGAACTGCCCATGATGCCAATGTTTGTTGCCTAATCAGGACGAAGTGAGGAAACTTTGTATAGAACCTCCCAATTAGATGCTTTCTGTCATGTTTCGTTCCATTTGTCCAAGCGACTTCAGAGGAGAAGATTTTTGAAAACTCAGCCAATCAGAAACAACAATTGCCTATGGCGGCTATGTTTGTCGCTTGATCAGGACTAAATGAGCAAACTTTATAAAGGACCTTACATAGATGCTTCCTGCCAAATTTAATTCCATTTGGCCCAGTGGTTTTAGAGAAGATTAAAATGTGAAAAGTTAACAGAGGGACAATGGATGGACGGATGGACAGACTACAAATGGACGATGGACGCCAAGTGATGACAAAATTTCACATGGCCTTTGGGCAGGTGAGCTAAAAACTAAGTTCACCTGTGGCGGCCATCTTGGATGGAGGTCCAAGTCATCAGATACACTTCTGATTAAGCACTATCTAAGGACCATTGCTGCCAAGTTTGGTTCCAATTGGCTAAATGGTTTCAGACAAGAGGACCTTTAAGTGAATTTCCTATAGGGTCATTTGTTAAACTACATTTGGCTCTGGTAGCCATCTTGGATGGTGGGCAGAGTCATCAGATATAAATCTGATAAAGGACCATCTAAAGGCCATTGCTGCTGTTTGGTTTTAATTAGCTTACTGATTTCAGAGAAGAAGATTTTTCAATTTTTCCATAGGGTCCCATGTTAAACTTGTGGCCATCTTGGATTGTAGGCGGGGTCATCGGATATAATTCTGAAAGAAAACCACCTAAAGAACATTGATGCCAAGTTTTTTTTCAACCGGCCCAATGGTTTCAGAGGAGAATATCTCTAAAGGGAACTTGTCTATAGAAGACGGATGCCAAGTGATGGCAAAAGCTCACATGGCCCTTTAGGCCAGGTGAGCAAAAAAAGTTTTCGGTTGGACAAGGTTGTATGAGAAGAAAAAGAAGAAGAAACGCTACTAAAACGATATGTCTCCCTTCTAGGATGGGGAGACAAAATGACAAACACTATGATGTATTTAAGTTTCATACTCAAATATTTGTTTCTTTACTAACACTCTTATCCAGCATATTAACATATTTTAAATTTTCTGATGTGAAATTTAATGATTTTTTCTTATCTCACATTTCAATTAAAGCTTAAATATTCATTATAAAATGAGGAAGAAAGCTTTTGATCCTGGTAGTTTACTATGCTATTCAATTACTAAACATGCACACCTTTCTTTTGACCTTACTTTAATTAGTATTCAAAAAGTGTTTTAATATGCATTAAATTAATACTCTTGTTAAGTTTTATCTTTTCCTATACTAGAATATTATCTACACTTCAAAATCATATTCAAAAACTTAATGACAGCTCAATTTCACAAATGGATGAATATTAAAAACTCAGTAACCCTTGAAAATTGAGTATCTGAAACCAACATGACAACATGTGTAACCGATAAGATAGGTACCAAGAGGTCTCATTCATAAGAACTCGACCCTAGATATAATCAGATCTCATAAATTATTTCAATTGTCATAACTCGGTACTACGGTCTGTTAACACGCTATTTGTTGTTGACAAAACATTCTGTAGAAAATATTACTTCTCATATCTTACATAATTTCACTGAAGACGTAACCTCCATTTTTCAGAAAATCCAACTCTAAAACTATAATTTTATGAGAGTTGTTTCCCTTTACAAAACCAGTTTGTAACAATGGGAGTAGAATATAAAGAATTTTTAATAATAAATTTGTTTTATGTATTGAATATACCACTGAGAGCATTTGCCTGACAGGGGTATATCCTATTTACATCATGATACTCTGAAAAGTGCAAACAATAGGTTTTAATAATTTAGAAGGGAGATCTTTCAGGAATTTCACCTCGTGCAAAGATAAACAATGATAAATGCAGGATATCTGGTTACATTTTATAGCATCATGATGTAAATATAGTTATTTTTGCTTCTAACATACTTACATATATTATCTATAACTTGATTATAAACTTTAAAATGTTTGTATATTAAATGTTCTATTTATACATGTACGTTATTATGCACTGTAGTTATAAACTAAAACAACTCCCCAGAATCTAGAAGTACTGTGAGCAAAGCTTACAAATGTATATCTCCTGCTATGGCTACAGAAATGTATAAGTCCGTGTTTGTCTATGGGAAACCCCAAAAAATCATTTTGATAAAAACTAGATGTACTGTAAAGCTCACAAAGGATACCCCCCCCCCTGCTTTGAAGTCCAATTATCTCCCTTATGTGATATCGGAAAGCAAAGATTTTTCTTCATGCACATCTTTGGATGATGTACTTCCTTTCTGTAAAGTTTCGTTGAAATCCATTGAGCGGTCTAGGAGGAGTTGCGCTTACAAGATATATGGACAGACGGACAGACAGACGGACGGACAAGGTGATTCTTATATACCCCCCCAAACTTTGTTTGCGGGGGGTATAAAAAAAAATAGAAGGTGCACAATGGCAATGTACACTGATGTTTCACATAAATCCATTAACTGGTTTCGGTGGAGTTGTGGATGGGGCATGCCTACCTCCTACCATATTATGGAGAAATGGAAAAGTTAATGTTTGTCTGTGGAAAAGCCCAAAAATAAATTAGGTGGTGCACAATGCCACTTCGTAGTGAAGATTCTGTGAAAGTTTCAATGAAATCCATTCACTGGTGTACAAGTAGTTGAAAGGAATAGGTACAAACAGACAGTAGAACAGACACCCCACTACTATATATCCCCCACTTCACTAAGCATTGATATAGTAAAAATACAATAATTACTTTCAAGCTGGATCCATGGGTTTACAAAAAGGCCTATTTATGTTTGTAAAGTAGTTATTTTGGCAAAAGGGATACATGTATGACCTGCATAAAATTAGAAATGAAGGGAGACAATTTGGGAAAAAATACCAAACTTTTTCCTGAAAACTACATTTTGAATTCTACATGAACGAATGACATATAAACGGGAAAATTTCCCCCAAAATGTAGCCAATCTGCAAATTTATTGAGAAACTGGCTTCTTGGCATTTTTTGCAATATTGTTCTTCAATTAACTTTTCAAAGTCATTTAGATGTTTTTTCTGAATTCAGTCTTACTTACCCGTAGTGATGTAGAAGCAAGGCAATCAGTGTGAACTGGTTCCCAAAAATTACCATCAGTGTGCTCTATAGGACACTGTTGATAAGCTGTTGCCTGTCTTCCATACTGGGAGAATTGAATGCTTATCATTGTATTAAAAGGACACTTGATTTTCAACATTTCCCCATCACAGGCATGAACTTCAAAAGTATGTAATGTACTGGTTAATAAACCTGAAAATAAATCAAGAATTCCATAGATACAAATCTGGCAGGCATATCACTGGATAATATTTCATACCATATTTTTACTATATATATATAGGTAGGTACTTTTTTTCTCTGAAGTGCTGGGTTCGACCTATGCACTGCATTGACCTATCTTAGATTTTTTTTTTTTTAAGTTACGTAAACCTCAACCCACACCCTATTGATACTATTAATAAAATGATGTAAGAACTTTGTTTCAACCTATAGTCTGAAAAATACGGTATATGTACATGTACCTGTATGCAATCTGAAAGTCTATTTAATAAGGTCATTTCTGCCAATATTATTTAAAGTATCCAAGCAGTTTCAGGCAAGAGGACTTGCTGCTTGGGGGGTTAGCGAAAGCTCACATGGCCTTTTAGGCCAGGTGAGCTAAAATCCCAGAGTTTTTAGAATTATGTTTTGCCAATATTTTTTTAATTCTTAGCAGCCATCTTCATACATGTGATCAATCCAAGATGGTAAAGAGTGTGATTTAAAAAAGAATTTAAAAGAATTTTATTTTTGGTGACATTTCATAATTTGCCAAAAAATTTAAACTTTTCAAAGTATCATGGTAAATCTATCTCCATCTAATACCAACACATTATTAGACAGTATCAGACATAAAGTGATGTCACCTACTCTGGGTTTGGGACTATTAAGTAAACAAAATAATATAATATATATATATATATGTGTGTGTGTAATCTTAGGATAAGTTACATCTGACTTTGGTAACTGGTGGACAAATTTGGATAATTCATAATTTACAAGAATATCTACATTGAAATGCTTATAATGACTGAAAGAAATAAAAGCTAATCTCTGATTATCCAGATTAAGCTGTGTTGAAGAATTAGATTACCTCAATATACAATAATGTTTGAAACTAATTAACTTTAACATCGTTTACTCTGGTAAAATGGGAGTGAACAAATGTTTTTTTTGAATCGTCCAAAAACATTCCAAATAGGATTTCATGTGAAAACATTTCGCCTTTTTCAATTGTAACGACATTTTAGGTACAGTTACTTTTCTGTTTGATTATATCTGTTAACTCGTCACCTTCTACCTGCTTTCTTATACAATGCGGAACAGTTAGTTAACAATATGACTTTGATCGAATTTAATGATATATCATGTATTCATTTCAGGTAAAAATAACGTAATGTGTTACTGACAGGCAATCAAACTAAAGGTATTATCGTAACAAGATTTTACTTTTTAGTTTGAATATACAATTCAAATATTTTAAAATGATTATAAAACTTCAGAATTTTTTTCCACAGTCGTAAATAAATTTGAATTCATTTGAAAATAATGTTTTAACAACTAGATGTGGCAAATATTTCAATGTGTCACTCACAGACAAATAATGATGTAATACTCTCTGCATTTCAATTTGAATAAAAAAAATATAGGGGAATATATCATTTGTTTAGCATTGACATAGTTAGTTTTGCTAATATGATACAGCTGGAAGTGAACCTGCCATATTATCAAGGAAGATCACCCTTCAGAGCTCTCTGGGTGATATTGCTTTCGTGGGGTTGATACGGGATATCATAAACTGTATGAAAAAATCCATATGATAAAGGGTACTTTTTTCCTAATTTACATATAGGAGTTAGAAACCAAAGAAGTAATACATGTAGCTTATATTTGTCATTTTTTTTTTGGTGAATCATTAGGTTTGATTTGAAGAATTTTTGCTTCTTTTTTTTATTTTTTACTTTTTTCAAAAATACATTGCATTTATTGTACATGGTAATAAACAAGTTCAAAAAGATTTACTTTGGATTAAATACAAACAAACAGGGAGTGTATAGTACATCCAATTTGATTCTTACTTTTGTTTTTTGTACAAAACTAATGAGACAGAATATATTTACATAACCAAACACACCCAGAATACTGCCTTACAATATTTACCATGGAGTAAATATTTTGAAGCTTATATATTATTTCTAATTAAAATGAACTCAAAAAAATTAATATTTTACAATGATATGCATGCCTCTATGCTTTTTCTTGAGAAAATTAAGTAAATGTATAAATATTTACATTTCTCTCATCTGGAGCCCTAAGAAAAAGGACAAATGCCTGGAGTAACACTTTCTTGCATTAAATTTACAGCAAAATGAATTGGCATGTCACAGATTTTGTCTTTCTATGGAAAAATGTAAACTACAAACATACAAAATAATTATCTGCCCCTGAAAGCTTATGGAAATGCCAGCTTTGTTCACATTTATTCAGAAAACAAGATATCTTCTGTTTTATGAAATATCTTATGTACATTACCACATATATATTTAACTAATATACTTTGTAACATTCAATTTTATTATTAACCAATGACTTAAAATACAGAAGAAAATTGTCCATTTAATTTACAAAGAATTCAAAGTGCATGAAAACAGGGCATTTACACAGGACCAATATAGGACCAATTCAGTGATTAATATGGGGCCAATATATGGATCCATGTACAAGGAATTTGAAATCGTGGTTTGCCCCTGTATTCTAATATGACCTGCTTCAAATGCTTTTAGTCTACATTCTTAATAAAATACGGATATTTTGATTCAACTGTCACATATGTCAGACTGCTTGTTTGGCAACGTCATATTAAAGTTTCCAACAAGCTTTAACGACGTCATAGTATAACTTGCGTTGTGAAATGGCGTCTTTGTGTTTGAAAACCTATATTGTGGCATTTCAAAATGTCGTAGAAGCTGTCCTATTAGAATAGAAATAATTCAAGCTGGCTTAAAAATATCATGATTTTACCAAGGGTGGGCCCTTTATGCTGACATTTTACGACTTGCTGTCGCTTGTGGCAAAATATTTGGCATTAGGGACAAGTACCTGTGGTAAAATCGTTACATTTTGAAGCCACTATGAATCATTTCTCAATTAATCTCCCTATTTTCTGTACTGGCCCTGTATAAAAACTCTGTTTTCATTGGTCAATAAAGTTTTCATGAAATGAGTATATTATCGTAGTTCATATTAACCCCCTATTATGTCCTTGTACAGTCATATTGGGCCACAATCAGTTGTATTGGCCAAATATGACTACCTCAAACATAATACAGGATTAGCAGTAATATGAAAACACCCATGGTCAGATTAGATAAGGTCTTTGGTGAATAAATAATTGGTATGCCATTTAAGTTAGTGTCATACCAGTAAACATCCTGTAAACCATTTCAAAACCTACAACATCCGTACTCTATACCATGAACCCATAAAATGTGACGAGATAGCCAGCATTTACCATATTTTATCAATGAATAACTTCAACATTCTAATAGACCACCTTCTCAATTAATGAAAGCTATCATGGTATAATTTAGGTAAACCCCTATCGGGCAAACCCCCTCATGGGTATATATCTAATACTGTACTCTTAAAATGTTAATTTATTTAAATATAAAATTTCAGTGTTGGTTACATATGGGTACATTGTTGCAATTATCCCTGCTAACAATGAATGACATTCCAACTTATAGTTTAAAAGTTTTCAAACGCAGACAATCAGGATCTTCCTATAAGAACTACTTTAAATATTTTTGATCCTGATAGCTCCGTAATGAATTCAGACTGACTGTACAATAAAAGAGCAGGATATAATTATAATCTAGATAGGGTCAAATTTCGGGATTATTTTTCACTGATTAGTATCAAAATTACAATAAAAGCTTTTGATCTTTTCTCAGGTAAAATATTTCTTTATCTAGATTCCTGCTCTTATACATAAATAAAGTCACTTATGTAACCTAGACATTATGGTAATGAGTGTCAATAATTTAAATGTCCCTAAACCATAAAAGCCATCCAGAATTTCTGGTACAGGCAAAACCACATCAACAAAATGTGCACATCTTCGGAATATTTATTACCAATGGGGTCAATACCTCTGGTGGTGGAATCCAGGTACCGAGGGTATCACCAGCTCATTTGCTACTGTTTTGATACAAGTCAAGTGTAAAATTTACTGGTAAAAAAGTATTAAATTTTGTAAAAACAAATTAATAACTCCCTCGTGCATAGCTTTGTCCGTAGATCGTTGTTGGTTTTACCTTTTATGGTCGTTCTGGCATTTGAATATGTTCGTCAACGTTTTCAGTTACTGCTTTGGCTTTCAACATTTTTGACCTTCATGACAACTGATGAATCATTCCCCATTTTTGATAGATGTAAGTTGTATCCCATTTACGAAGTTATCTACTCTTTGGAGAAGGTGTCTTTCATAGAGATCAATGAACAAATTGTTGTATTTCTGCAAACTATTTTTTCTTCCTAACAATATCTTCCACACACACTAATGAAATGTTCTTGGATATATTTTCCAATATTTTTTAATGTCTGATGAAAGTCTTCAAGAATTCAACATTTTTATAAAAAATCAAAATTACTTTTTGTCTTTTATGTTTAATATAAGATACCTTCTGTCAGGAAAGATAACTGATGCATATGGGAGACAACTCAAATATCCGCAAGTAGGGAATAAATTGACAAAATATACACATCTTGTGGATTAAAATTGGTATCATGGAATTCTGTGACTCCTAGTGTGCTGAACTATGACATAAGACCCCTAACATGTGAATATATATAATTTTGCTGAACCTAACTTGTGAATAAGGCAATATCACAATTAATCTCTTCCCTATTGCAGAATGGTCCTTTTCTTCACGTGAAAAATATCTGAAAGCTTAACAATAGCTTTCAGTTCACATTTCAGAAAAGATTCTTTAGGACAGATCAGCTAAACACATGTACATGTAAAAGCTACTATGTCTTTTTTCAAAGTCGACTGACAAGAAATTTATCATAAAAACTACATATATATATATACTGACATGTCCATTTATCAAATGACCACATGGCTACTTTGTTGACCAAGGACACTTTAATCCATTTTATCTGGTGAATACACAAAATTCCTTTACCTTTTAATCTTTGTCAAATACTTTACTAACAATAGGTTATGTACATTAGACCTTATTTGTCAATAAACATGAATTCTAATGGACATTTTGTTTACCACAAAAGTTTAATGAATCAAAAGTTAGTTATATACCTGTTATAAGATTCGAAAAGTAAGAAATATGTCCCTTCAGCATAGTTCTAACCTTAGATGTAGGCTTTTACCATGTTTATTTTTTTTTGTCACTTGAATTTCCTCTTCAGTGCTTTGGATTATTGTTTCACTTTTCAACATTTTAAGTCTTGCAGACAACTGATTAGTTGTAAATCAATGAAATGTGCACAAATTTTTACTGGTATCATGGAATATTTAAACCAAGCTTTAACATCAGATTTCTAAAACCTGTCATAGGCTTCTAAAACTGCCTTATAATACATGTATATAAATGTATCTAGTAAATCTACAAGATTATATCATAATATAAGGCTTCATGGTTTTTGGTCCAGGGTTATAACATTATTCAGGCCTCGGACTAATATGGCCACTGTTACTAAAAATAGAAAATCAGCACCAAAAAAATTAACCTTCTTAATTCTGCTCTGAAACTGCCATGTAGAAACCTTTCTGGTCTGTTTCACAGCCATCTAATTTTCTCCACAATGCTTTGGTTTAATGCTCGGGATAAAATTTGGCTCAAATAATGTTACCCATATTAAAATCTCCTACAAAGGTATGGCTGCCATGATCTACTTCTTAATTGTAATCCCTGGTTGTAATAACTTATGATTTCACACATTTTCTTTTAATTCTTGAAAAGGGAATTGAATGGAATTTTATATTCAGTCATCAGATGAAAGAAAATAAGTAATAACTGATTAATAATTGGAATACATAGATGAAGCGCTTTTGGACCTTTTTTCCTCAAAATGGCATTAATTGGTAAAATGCTCATGCTATTTTTTATATTTACATTTTCATTTTATTAAAATTTTTTATGCTTGTCTCACTTCAAGGTATTTGTTTCAATAAAGATATAATTTCACAGAAATTAAATGTTCATCATCCTTTTTTTAAATTCAAGTGAAAGTTGTAATTAATCAAAAATTTATTTTTGAGCTAAATACCGGTGATTTCTTTTTTTTTCCATAATCCATATATTTTCCCTTATAATCTATCATTGGGACAAAAATATCTTTTAGAACAAATTTACAACTTTGTACATTTAATAAAATTTGTTTAATGTTTACGTCATCTACAACTTTATTCAAGGATTTTATACCTAACACCAATGCTATATTACTGTTGTAATATATTCAGACCCCAACCAGTTTTACAACACATGACACAAAAGGATAAAAGAAAAAAATCAATAAACAGAGTTTAACAGGGTGCGAAGTATTAAGTTTAGAAATATATATATATATCTTTATATTAAATTTACATCAGCATAAAAACTGTAAATTCTTTTTGTACCTTAGTGGTTATGCATGAAATAACATCGTATAATGTCTTGAAATTATTACACAAATTTTATTTATAAAGTTACATAAATTGTGAAAAATTCTGTTTACGAGTTAAAAATTTAACCCGAATATTACCTGGTTTAATTGGAATTTTAGAAGGATCAAAGGGTTTGAGTGCTTTCAAGTATGCATGAGAAATTGTTTACAAAATGTTTGAATCTCTAAAGTACACATATACTAAAATTTATAAGTTTCAAACATGCAAATATTTTACAAATTATCCCATATAATACACTGGGGCTCCAATTTTGAATTTTTGGTTTTTGTAAAGTATGTACATGTATTCTTCTCTATAAATACTTTTACATTAAACAAAAATAATTTCAAGCCCCTGTGGTAAAACAAGAAATAAAGTATTATGGGGAATTCAAAATTTTACACCCACTGCAAGCAAACTTGTCTCATGAGGAAAGCATAATAAATATATGTCAGGTCTCTCATATTCTGACAATTACAATACATTAATTTAACTTATTTGTTTGTGGTTATCAGGGTTTTTGGTAGAATTTCAATTTGGTGAGTTCCAGATAACTATTTCAAAATACTGTAGAGTCCAACAATTGAATGAATACCGATTCTTAGAATATTGGGGTGTCCCTGAGCCAAGGTGGATGAGTCTAGGATTCAACTACCTGTCAGAGTAACTGAAACCCTGGTTATTTTTGCAGCGTCTAATTTCCAAGATCTACCCATACCAAACTAAAACAAGAAAATGACCTATTAAATTAACTTGGTTTTCCCTCATCACTGTATACTTTGAGTTGTCCGCCCACCTACCTAATACTAGGACTTTTTAATCGGAAAACCCATTAAATAATTTTAAGCCACTACAGGGCAGAAACCTATCCAACTTACAAATTAACTAACTACAAATGAGTTTTCTAATTAAACAATTATGAAATATTATATTTAACACAGCATCTTTTTATAATTAATCATTACTTTCAACACCACAAATTAAAACTGAAGCCAAATGGCACACTATAAAAGGCTCTGAGGAAAGGCGGCACTTGATTTATTTTAACATTTTATGTATTACATTTATGACTTTATATCTCTATTTGTAGCCATTGTCTCTCTTTAGGGTATAAACTGTGCTAATAAAATAAAGTTTATTACACGAATAAATATATAAGAATCAATTAATGTTACCTATTTAACTACATGGAATTATAGGATAATCCAATTTTATTAATTTAATTTACTTAAGAACTTTTAAAAATACATACATTAGTGTCTCTGTCACTGTTTATTGTTTTTGTAGTATATATGATTTGCCTTAGGGCAAGAACTTTGATAATTAAGGGGGAATAAGGAAGAAATTTAAAAAAGGAAGGTCTCATATTTTTGTCAAATGATGGCAGGATTGAGTACTACCTTAAATCCTTAATTATCAATCGTTTCACCAGAAAAAGAATTTGGGCACACTTGAAAGCAAAAACCAGGCTCATAGATGTCCTGAAAGAAAAACACCATGACATAACATGTACAAGATCCTTATTCCCCTCCCTCCACCCCCATTAAAATCAAAATGGTTATTCCCTTAATAATGAAAAAATTAAGTTAACTGCCACAATTAACCATTTATTTCTCTTTTTTTCCTTATATTTACTTTTTTTGTTTTGTTTTGTTTTGTTTTTTTGTTGTTTTTTTTTTTTTTTGGGGGGGGGGGGGGGGGGGGTCGGGTAATTTGGGGTTTTTTTTATTATTTTAACTGTATTTTTTCTGTTTTATTTTGTGTGTTTTTGCGTCTTTCGTCTTAACATAACCTGGTTTTAATATATATAATAAAATCCTATTTTAGACTGGAAGCGCTCAGTGTTGAGTTGAAAAGAACTTTTTACCAATTTGATTTTAAACTATTAAAACAGCATCTCTAGGTGCATATTTTCAAGGCAATAAACTACATTTATCAAAATATTTATAGAATTAACAAAAAACATAAAGTTCAATCAAATTTAACAAATACACAACAAACTTACCTGAATTCGAATATACGTAGCTGAATAAAATAAACAAGAGAAATATTCGATAGAAATTCCTGTGTATTTGGGTCATGTTTACCCGGCGGTTTTGACTTTATAAAACCACTTTAACCACAATTTTTTTCCACAGTTAAGATTTTGTTTCGTGTCAAATATAGAAAAAAGTAACACAAACATGATGACAATTTCTGTTATACCGTCGTTTCAGTAAAATCCATTTTTACATGTTTAATACTATTCAACAACTTGACCATGCTGTTTGGTTAAGGGAAATTGACAATGTGACGTCATTACAAAAACCACATGTGGTCAGCTCAAGTGGGCGGGTCTTCATAAACATTTATTTTATTGCTTGCAAGATAAAATCTTTTAAAAAGTTTTAAATACTTGCCGTATTAAGAACCTATTTGAATATTTAATTCATCTATCGTACGGAAAGGCCAAAAAATTCTTTCGTATATTGTTGTGGGTCGCTTTAATAAAGACATCTCATAAAAATCCTCTAAATGATCATATTTACTTAAGATCTCATATTTGTTATAAATGTGATGTCTTACAAAGTTAATGAGATATCTTTACAAATTCCCGTATAAATTCTCAAGGAACAAGATATCTACATGGAATTTTTCATATAGATATCTCATTTACTCTATCAAATATCGAATTATGTTATTGAAATATCCTAAAAAAATTAAAGATATCATATGAGTAAAAAAATATTATAGCCATTTTCTAAACCATTATTATGAAGAAAAAATAGATAATACTGCAGCCGTTTTTTCTTCTTCCTTTTTTAGGTTTTGAATAGAGAAATTAGTTGTGTAAAAGTATGATGTCTGATAGTTTATAGAGAAATAAATGTAAGATATCTTAACCAGAAATTTTTGTTTTTTATTTCGTCAGAGACATATAATACAATACGTCTCTGATTTCGTGAATTATTTAATGAAAGAGGAAGGTACAAAAAATCAAAATAAATAATAGATGACGCCAAAATTGCAATTTAAATTTAATTGAAGAAGACATTGGGCACTGGTGTATGGCAAGCCGTTTTACTATTTATTCTAACTTCAAGATATGTGATAAACTTTATAAGATATCTCATATAGTTTATAAGGTATCTCATATAATTTCCTTTATAAGATATCTAATAAATTATATGAGATATCTCATAAACTATATAAGATATCTTATAAAATATATGAGATATCTTATAAAGTATATGATATCTTATATCAAAAATATTTATAAGATATCTTTTAAACTTTATAAGATATCTTATATATTTTATGAGATATCTTATTTACTATATAAGATATCTTATAAAAATTAGATTATATAAGGGATTATATATTATATCAGATATCTTATATACTTTATATACTTTATAAGATATCTTCTAAAGTTTATAAGATATCGTATATAGCCTATAAGATATCTTATATAGCCTATAAGATATCTGATATAGTTTATAAGATATCTCATATAATTTATAAAATATCTCATATAATTTATAAAATATCTCATATAATTTTCTTTATAAGATATCTTATAAACTTTAGAAGATCTTATAAATTATATGAAAAAAAGGGACAAATATACCTAAGGAGCAATCAAAAAACGTAATCCATTGGACAGACAAACCAGGGAAGACAAACGAACAACCACAAGCACAACAAATAAACACTGAAAACTAAAAACAATGAACAGCACGAACTCCTATAAAAACCAGGAGTGAACCCAGGTGCTCCGGAAGGGTAAGCAGTTCCTGCTCCGTATACGGCACCCGTCGTGAAGTTCAACAAAGTCAATCCGGTTGAAATATCTTATTAACTAGATGAGATATCTTATTAAATATATGAGATATCTAATAAAGTATATAAGATATCTTATAGATAGATAGATAGATAGATAGATAGATACTTTATTTCCAAATTAGGGCCCCAGGAGGGCATATTACAGAACACATATAATTTTATACATTCACAATCATTGACAAATGGGAGACAACTCCCTCCTACAACACAGAACTCATATAATTTTCAACACAATTAAATATGTACCAATATATAAAAATATTGATAAGATATCTTATAAAAACTAGATTATATAAGATATCTTATATATTATATGAGATATGAGATATCTTGAAGTTAGAATAAATAGTAAAACGGCTTGCCATACTGGTGAGTCTTAAATCGACGAAATATGCATGGAATATTTATCCAGCCAAGACTAAGAGAGATAACCCAATTCTTGCTTTAGTTATGTGTTATCATGAGATAGCAATGTTTTGGGACTTTTTCGATATTAATAGCGATATTACAAAATTTAGATTGCTATCATCTCTGATACAGGAAGCTAAATTAAGGCTAAGTTAAACTAAACTCAAATTAAGACAATGGGTAGTGCTTTAAGATATCTCGGGTGGTCGTAGCAATATAATGCAAACAGCCAATCAAAACTTATGTATGAAACAGAGAAGGCAGATATGTCACCAAAAATGGATAAAATTTTAAAAAAAAAGTATAACAAGGGACAGTGCATCAGGGCAATTATACGGCTTTTCAAAATTGCAGCATCCAACCTCCCCTAGTGTCTGATGCAGAAAAGATAAAACGAGATATTTCGAGAGAAAAAAATTGGATCATTTAAATGAAGTAAACTTATATCGACCAATTTAGTTTTTGATAAATATCGAAACATTGAAAAATAATTTGGTAAACACAAAATTAATATTAAACAGATGGCGCCATTTACCTAATGTTCAGTCAATGATTTCTAATTAGAGACTCCGCGTCTGAGCTTCTGTCAATAATAATAATAACTTTATTTGCGATATCAATTACTGGTCGGCAACTTGGAGATTTCGTTGATAACCCCCTTGATATCACAACAACAACAGTGATTTTTGCTCCTAAAATAGGCAACGGCCAATGTCAGACGACATACTTTGGCGTAATGGTACCACATACATCCTGGATTTTTTTCCCGCAGCACCTAATCTTATCACTTACATCCTTGATCTCTTTTCCGCAGCACCTAATCTTACCACTTACATCATGGATTTTTTCCGCAGCACCTAATCTTACCACTTACATCATGGATTTTTTCCGCAGCAGCTGATCTTACCACTTCCATCCTAGATTTCTTTGCCGCAGCACCTTATCTTACCACTTACATCTAGTATTTTTTTCCAGCAGCACCTAATCTTACTACTTACTTTTTTTTGCAGACACCCATGAACCAGGAACTGTTAAATTCGAAAGTGGTGGAATGAGACTTTATCTTTAAAGATTCAAACTGTTTTACGGTATTTACACAAACAATTTCCGTTCATGTTACTTCTAGTACAGTACGTGACAAAGATTTGGGCGAAGCATTTTTTAAAACTTATTGTAAGGCTCTATATATAGTGATTAGGTCTTAAAGTCTTGAGGTAGTTTCATGTGAGAATTGGTTATAAGTTGCTATCTTCACTATTTTTTGTCAGCCAAAAGGAAGCGTTTCCGGATTCTCCTCACTTGCATACACGGGTGTCGTTAATGAAGCAGGATATATGCTCACCATTTCGAAGAATCTGATGTCAACCCAGGTGTGTTTAGTGGGCGAGGGGATTACATTTTGTTTAATTCTTATTTCTTTATTGTATCACCATACTTATTCATACCTATAGTATTTGTTTTCGGTTTAACTGTTCTAAGGGACGAGATCAAAAGTTCAATATAGGATAAAAAACTTAATTCAAATAGTTTGGGGGTGGGGGAGGGAGGGGGTAAAAATCGCTACAAGTTTTGTTATCCGATATCGATTTTCAGATTGAAAAATACGGATTCAAGTGATGTCCAAGTCAATATACAGAACAAACATACATTGTTGAGGAAAAACAGGATCCATGATACAAAAAGTATACTCTCAAAGCATATGCCCATATTGGTCAATCGATTTTTCCCAAATTAAGTGGATGTGAAATGTGAAATAAGTTTTTTTATCCTACATTGAACTTTTGATCTCGTCCCTGACGAATATACCATATCTTTAAATTTCGATGTTATGTACTTTCTCCCATCCAGAGCATCTATATCTGCGAACTTTTATTACATCTGCGACCCTTTCAATTAAATTTCTGTTTGACAATATAATCTATGGCATTTAGGTAGCCTTTTTTCTATGGAAGATGAAACCCATTTCTTTTTAAACTGTAAAAACAATGAACAACAGCGTCGTAAATTATTTGAATCAATTATAAATATTAATCCTGATTTCCAAAATATGTCATCCTCAGATAAGCTTAATTATATATTAAACCCAAATATAACCCTTTCATCGGGTTTGGCCTTATTATGCTACCATAACGGCAACATTGTAGTGTTTGGTCTTATTATGTTACCATCACAGAAACATTGTAGTGTTTGGTCTTATTATGTTACCATCACAGAAACATTGTAGTGTTTGGCCTTATTATGTTACCATCACAGAAACATTGTAGTGTTTGGTCTTATTATGTTACCATCACGGCAACATTGTAGTGTTTGGTCTTATTATGTTACCATCACAGAAACATTGTAGTGTTTGGTCTTATTATGCTACCATCACAGAAACATTGTAGTGTTTGGTCTTATTATGTTACCATCACAGAAACATTGTAGTGTTTGATCTTATTATGCTACCATCACAGAAACATTGTAGTGTTTGATCTTATGTTACCATCACAGAAACATTGTAGTGTTTGATCTTATTATGTTACCATCACAGAAACATTGTAGTGTTTGGTCTTATGTTACCATCACTGATTTCTGTTTAATCTTATTGACTTATTTTGAGTTTCTAGGGTGGGATGGAGGGATAGGGGCAGGAACACGGAGGCCTGATTATATACTTCCCATTTTATTTGTCATGTAACAGGAAATCGCATGTCACGTTCTGGACTTGAAATCTACAGGATATTACTCATGCAATATGATGGGTGTTGTAAACGGAACATGACATGCTTACTCTTCACTCTGCTTTTTTGAGAGTTTACATTGACAATGTTTTGGTTTATGTACTGTCTTCCTCTAATTTTATTCAGTTTGCTATATGTTTTTTTCAGTCTTTCTATACTTTTGAGGAATTTATTTGCCCTGTTATGTTTTGTCTTTGGATTTTTGTCTTTCCCCAGTGTTTTACCACTTCAGTATTCTTTTGCAAATGTGTATTTAGTAAATTAATAAGAAACAGCATTTAATTTTACCACAATTTTTAACAGAGAACTAGAATGGCTCACCTGGAAAAAGAAGCATATAAAATACTGCATATTAAATTTTGTATGTATATTTGCCAATCAGAATAAAATAAGAGTTTTTATAAAGTACATTAAACTTCCATACACTCTATTCCTGACAACTTTATTTAATATTGGCTTTGTAGTTTCATCAGAGATGTTGAAACTGATTTCTTGTAGACTTCAATTTACCTTTATCTGCAACAATAACCACCATGTATGCTACATGGCCAACGCCAAATGAAGCAGTTTTGTAGATGGTTTCCCCAGGGGCGTTTCCAGCATATTTGAAAGGGGGGCGTATATTAAAAGTTTGGCCGAGTGGAGCGAGGCGAAAATTTTTTTGGACCATTTTTTTGCTAAAAAACATAAAATAATTGTGAAATGCACTAATGTAACGGTTCCTGACTTGGAGCATGTATATTTTATAGTTAAAGTGTCAGGGTTTGATATTTTTTTATGCCGAATTCTCTCCATTTTTTTTTTTTTTTTTTTGAAAAAGGGGGGGGGGGGCATACGCCCATTACGCCCTCACCTGGACCCGCCCCTGTTCCCAATCATTATATACCTATAAAGTTTGATCAGATTTTCCTTTGTAATATTAGAGCAGAAAATTTGACCAATCAGAATTAAGAATTGCCTGTGGATGCCATGTTTTCATCTGAGAATTTTTTTTTTAAAAAGGACTCTTCCATACATTATTCCAGCTAATTTTTGTTCTTACTGGCCTTGAAGTTTCAGAGAAGATGCTGAAATTGTGATTTCCAATAGGGTTCAATGCAAACCTACTAGTGTGTGCCACCGTAGCCATCATGTATGTCATTTGATCAACACCAAATGAGGATTCTATGTAGAGGGTCTCCCAAACATCATTCCTATAGAGTTTGAAAAGATTTGAAATTGTAGTTTTAAAGGAGAATCAATTTGAACATTTGACCAATCAGAACCAAGACTTGCCTCTGGTGCCATGTTTTTCATCTGATTGGAATGAAATGAAGATTTTTTTTTTTGGATAACTTTTCTATGCAATATTCCTGCAAATTTTAGATAAAATTGGCTCAGCATTTTCAGAGAAGATTGTGAATCGTCTAACAATGGATGGATGATGGATGCAAAGTGATGACAGGAGAGCTAATAAAAAGGATTTATAAAGATTACAACGTTTTACATCAGTTTGGAACAGATGAAAGACAATATCAGTTCCATATTTATTTAAAAATTTCTAATAAATGAAATTCTTTATGGTTTTATAAATCATCCTGGAACTGTTTTACAATAAACAGTAGTTTTATGAGCAAAATAAAATCTAAAGGTTTTGTCTATGTAACATGAAGAAACTTTG
The DNA here is from genome assembly GCA_028015205.1 of Mytilisepta virgata. NCBI lineage: Eukaryota > Metazoa > Mollusca > Bivalvia > Mytilida > Mytilidae > Mytilisepta > Mytilisepta virgata. The sequence goes on from CM051516.1 coordinate 1,771,038, forward strand.
CACATGAATATCACAATGGGTCATCTGTTTTATCACATAAATTGAATTAAAAATGTACATATTTTTTTACATAACAAGCCATTTAACTATGGTAACTATGGTAATAATTGTTTTAAATACATTATCATGCACAGGAAACCAACACTGTAAATTCATAAATTTTTCCGACCACTTATTATTGTGAATCTTCAACAAACACATGATAATGATAATGATTAATACAAATCATGTAAATTTTGCAAGCAAATGCAAGGCTAAATTATTGCAAATTTCAGCCTGTCACATTTTTTGCATTAATAAACACACTACATTCAGGAATCCGGAACAAAAATAACAATGTGATTCTTCAAGATGTCGCAGATGTTCCATATAATGACCTTGGTAATTATCGGTAAACTTTGGAAACACAATATACCTAACTTATTTTCATAGGTGACAAATACAAACAACGAAGATTGATTAAACTTGAGAAAGATATACTGTAAATTCAGAAATTATTGTGTGCATTTGTTATTGAGATTTTGTCATTTTAGACCAAAATGCGATTTTAAATTTTTGCCATATTGAGAAAAATCCCGCTTCATTTATATAAAAAATTCTAAAATGTGAGTTTGAATTATTCCGATTACAACCCTGTCGCATTTTTCGCAATAATAAAAACATTGCAATAATTTCCGAATTTACAGTATTTATTAACTTCCTGTTTTAAAATTTCGGCTGAGGCCATTTTCGGTAAAAAATAAATACAAGTTACGGTCATGATATATTATGGTCCGGATACCTTAATTTTTGAATTCACAGCCTTAGAATCATTATACCTAGGGATACTCTATACAAGATTAATACCAGAACAAAATCAACAAATACATATACTATGTATAATAAAGATATAACAAAATTCTTGGTTACTGTTATGAAATCTGATTATTTAAAATCAAGTAGGAATAAATGATGAAAGGCTCCCAACAGCCTGTCTAGTTCACCCCCAAAGCACCAAGCAGGTATAACCTTATGATCATAAAGAAATGACACTGACTTTTCATTTGCCCATATTTTTGTTAAATTTTCTAATTTTAGTGAACTGCTGGAAACATTTTTGATAAAGGATCATAACAGTATTTATTTCAAAGATGGTTATCACTGGTTCAGTATTTTAGCACAGAAGATTTTTAGACATCTGTTGTCGATTTCTATTTTTCAGTCATGGTGACCATATTGTTCCAAATCCCAGATTGCCAGAGACAATTTTGAACAGAAACCAAGTATGGACCATATTACAAACACAATGACCCAATAAGATTTGTAGTCACAAGGGAATTTTAGAATATTTCTTTGCTTATTGTTCTATTTTATGGTTGACAGACGGACCCAATCCATAGAAAAAAGTTTGAAAGCCCATTAGTATCAAAGAGAGGTTTTGATTATTTTTTTTTTTCGTTTTAAGGTTTTATTATTGTTTTAAAGTTTGAACTCCAAACATATTTTTGAAAAGAACCACCCAACGAGCATTCCATCAAAGTCTGTTCTCAATTGGCACAGTAGTTTCAGAGAAGAATTTTGAATATTTTTTTTTATTTTATAGTTTTAGCTATTACAGTTATGCTGGTCAAAAGTCCAGATGTAGGAAAGAGTTTTAAAAAGGAACCACCAGGGGAGAAATCAACAAAAAGTTTTCAGAGAAAAATATTTACAATATAAAAACCAGAATCTACGTTTACAAAGTTCGCCTCGTTCCCCCACTAATTTTGGTGTGTGGCTGTAAAGCTCCCAAAGATGCACCCTTACAGCAAGTAATGACTGTAGGTCGCTTGGTATCGGAAAACTAAACTCAAATGTAAAACTTAACCTAAGTCAATGAAGCACAGCAAGTAGTTCAGAGTGACCTAATGTTGGTCGGAGGTTGTGTTACTCCCCGAAATGCACCCTCACACCAAGTAATATGATTGTAGGTCGCTTGGTATCAGAAAACTGAACTCAGAAATAAAACTTACCCTAAGTAAATGACGTGCGATATGTAGGTCGGTGACCTAATTTTGGTCGGAGGCTGATTTACTCCCCGAGGTGTACCATTTTATCAAGTAATATGTAGGTCCCTTGGTATTTGAGAACTAAACTCGGACATAAAACTTAACATAAGTCAATGAAGCATGATAAGTAGGTCAGAGTGACAAAATTTTGGTGGGAGGCTGTGTTACTCCCCGAGATGCATCCTCACACCAAGTTATGACTGTAGGTCCCTTGGTATTGGAGAACTGAACACAGACTTAAAACTTAACCTAAGTCAAATAAGCACGATAAGCAGGTAATATGTAGGTCCCTTGGTATTGGAGATCTGAACTTGGACATAAAACTTAACCTAAGTCAATGAAGCACATAAGTACCGGTAGGTCAGAGTGACCTAATTTTGGTGGGAGACTGTGTTACTCCCTGAGATGCATCCTCACACCAAGTAATATGATTGTAGGTCCCTTGTTATATGAGAACTGAACTCGGACGTAAAACTTAACCTAAGTCAATGAAGTGCAATAAGATCAGAGTGACCTAATTTTGGTAGGAGGCTGTGTTACTTCCTGAGATGCACTCTCACACCAAGTAATATGACTGTAGGTCACTTTGTATATCAAAACTGATTTTTTACATAAAACTTAAAAGCCAGTCAATCGTGTAATATTGGTCATGTGACCTTCATCTTATGTCACATGGTCAGTCTCTTCATCATGCACCGGCACACAAAAATATATGACCCTATGTCAACTAGTAACTGAGAACTGGCTGTTGATGCAGACGTGCATGCGGACATGGACTCCTGGGCGACTCCAATTGTCCTCCTCATCTTTGTTGAGGCGAACAAATAACGGATGGCAAACAACAACGATAACATAATCACCAACTTAGAACTATAATGGTAGATGCCAAGTGACAGCAGATCTATATGATGATTGTCAATGAGACAAACATCCTAAAACAGAGTACAAAAAGAACAGAAAGAGGTCAGAGGTCATGTCATTATGCTGGTCTTCACTGCAGTAAAAGCTATAGATAGCACATGAAAAAAAAAATACCCGATAATGTAGACATTCAACAGACATGAAAGTAGTCACTCCATTCCCTACCTGTGTCATAAGCAGGACAAATACTAAAGTAGATATGCAGTAAATTTCAATAAAGAATTGAAACTAACTCAGTAATTTAGCCACTTGAAACAATAGATAAACAAGTTAACAACCAGTGACAAAATTGACAATTACTGAACTTACTAACATAACCTCTACCATGTTTTCTATTCTCTTTAGAGTTTACTTAGATTTAACACTAAATCTTAAAATATTTTGGATCAAAACTGTACAGTCTGCATCTTTCATGCAAAATAAAACACACCCATACGATATGACTATAACTTGGCATATATTTGGTTGTAAAAATTTGACAAAATATAATAAAATATAATTCTCATAATGTGATTTCCATCTGAAACCTTTTAAGGGCAGTATATACTGGAAAAAATTACTCTGTTATGTTGCATTAGTATTAGTATTAGCATGCACTCTATATAGGATTGATTAATACAACCTGAAAAATACCTTATACATTAATTATATTGTATCACAGAAATTATATCTTAGCACTGAACAGAACAACATAAATACTCTTTCACACCAGCATCATAAACTTCATGGTTTGTAATCGACCACATAGTTATTCTGAATGTATTGGATATTCCATGCAAAGAATTGGTAATGTTCTCAATAATTATCACTAAACATCACATAAATGTCACATACAAGTTACTAACTATATCAAATACAAGTTACTATGTCACATACAAGTTACTAACTATGTCACATACAAGTTACTTACTATGTCACATACAAGTTACTTACTATGTCACATTCAAGTGACTAACTATGTCACATACAAGATAATAACTATGTCACATACAAGATACTAACTATGTCACATACAAGTTACTGAATATGTCACATACAAGTTACTTACTATGTCACATACAAGTTACTTACTATGTCACATACAAGTTACTGAATATGTCACATACAAGTTACTAACTATATCACATACAGATGAATCTCGTTATCTAGATGTACAAAGGACCATGGGATTGGGTTCGAGATAGTGGAAGTTCGACAAAAAAGGAGTTGGAAGTTCTCGAGTTTTCGAAAAGGGAGATAAACATTAAATTACCTATATTCCTTTCCATACGTTCATTGGTCGTTTTTACTTGTTAGTGTAATCAAATTATTTTGATAAATGATAATCATTGTCTTATTATAATTCTTATGGTTTCTTAATTACAACTTGTTTGAAATCACAAATTGATAATTCTTTATAAATTCTTTTTTGGCAAGTCACGCCTTATTAACATAAACAAAAAACGACCGTAGTGAGAATAAATAGGACAACCTAAATTTATTTTTATCACAAAATCTGATATATTGTTTAATTGTAAAAACATAATAAAACATTTAAGATTAACAAGATTGTTATCAAAACATAATTAACATAATATGATATTTTCGTTATCGATTTCCTACGTACTGTTTGACAGGTGTAAAAATTCGACATAACGAGTTTATATTTGCACCAATTATATTTCCTTTGTACAGAATATCACTTCGACACAACCGAAAATTTCGACTGATTGAATTTCAAGATAAAAGGAATTAAAATACATAAATTATACTGTTGGCTGGTCGGGACCAGAAATAAAAGTTTGACATAACCGAAATTGTGACTCAAGCAATTTCGAGATAATGAGATTCAACTGTATATGCTTTGCGCTTTAAAAAATTTGTTAAATTCATTTTACATTAAAAAGAAGTATAGTTTAAGGTAACTTTTATCAAGGTTAGGATATTTTATATGTTTCTTATAAATAATTTGGAATCAAAATATAGCTATTATATACCAATATTTCCTTTACATACCATAATGGCCTGATAATTATAATCTAAACCAAAGATAAATGTCTCCAAAAGTGTTTAGAAGACTTCTTAGTTTAGGACTCATAACTGCATTATAAGAAATTCATACCTTCGAGTCAAATTTGTCTCTTTTCTTTACTTGTATTTTCACTTAGCATGATTTTGCAAACATTTACATATACATTTGAACATGTAAAATAGAGTTTTTTTCACTTAGCATAATTTTCCAAACTTTAACATGTGCAGTCAAGTTTTTTCAGTTTCCATGATTTTCCAAACATTTACATATGAAATAGAGTTTTTTCACTTAGCATGATTTTCCAAACTTTAACATGTGCAGTCAAGTATTTTCAGTTTCCATGATTTTCCAAACATTTACATACAAAATCAAGTATTTCAACTTGTCATGATTTTCCATACTTCTACACGTAAAATCAAGTACATGTATTTTCACTTTTACATGTAAAATAATGTATTTTACAGGAATAAGTCAAATTCTGTTGAAACTGAAAACATTCTGGTTGAGCAAATTTTAGGTATACAATAACACATTATTTAACAGAGTATAAGATGAGCAGACAGAAACAACTAGTAGGAATGTCCTATATAAATTATCTGCAACATTCAAAGCATAAAAAAACATGAACATCTGAAAACTGACAAAACACTTGGAACAACAGACATAAAACATTAAGATCTGTGCTGTGACAACAGCTGTCTATGTGCCATCATATCTGTTGGTGTTAAGGGCTGAGCATCGTCATTCATCCTGTGAATCAGTGGATGAGATGATACATGTCTTCGTCTAGTCACTGGAGATTTCACCTGTGGTTGTCCAATGTTATCAAGAGCCGACACTTGTATAATGCTGTTCATGTCAGACGGTCCATCTCCGTCTGGAATGTCAGATAAATGTATGGAAGAACTGTCTTCATTTTTACTTTCATTTATGTGTTTGTCATCGATGTCTGGTACAACCTGTAGAGGTGCCGTAAATGACATTGCTCTCCTATAATAAACAATATATTATTACATGTTTGTTTCTTTTTTGGCCTAGGCCAATACAGCAAGCCTCGGACCAATAAGAAGGCCAATACAGAAATAACCATGTAATGATCTCTTTATAAATAAACTTCTTTTCACAATGCATACTCTTGATGATTTTTTTTATGAAACAACTCTTTAAAAAATCGTAAGTATATGAGAAATTTAAAATCCAAAAATATAATTGAAGATATTTTTAGTTAGAACTAATAATGAATAGCTTATACCTTATCAATTTTGAAGCACCTATCTTCAAAAAGAATCAGGCATTTTTCTTTAATTACAGCCCATATATAAATATAGGTAATAGACATAATGTAATTATTTCCGAGTTGTCGTATGTATTCAAACTAAAGTCTAGAGAAAATCGACTCACCCTATATTGGCCAGGTACAAGTCAGCCAATACAGTGAAAAATCCGTATTTGCTGGGTTTTTCTATATTGGCCGAGTTAATGATTCTGTATTGGAAGGATAGTTTTAGTCGTATTGAAGCTAATAATACACTAGTTAATTAATAATAAGTGATGTCCCTTGTTAATGGAGTATGAGTTTTTTCGAGGTCTGGAAAATTTTGATATTTTTGTGATTATTCTTGTATTCCGGACTTGAAAATCAGGGTATTCGCATTTCAATCGAATAAACACAAGATGGGAGTAGCTGAAAAGACTGTTCAGTAAGTTTTTCCTGTGTTTATGGCCATATCTAACTTTTTGTTGTGACACCTTGATTTCTACTCACTTTACTCAACAAAATGGCAACAGTTAAAAGACATTTGTCTGTCCATTTCAACACCAGATTTTTTAAAGGGATATCACATGAGGAGATATTGAGGGAATGTGAGAAAAAGGTGGAAATAGAAAATATTTGTTCAGTTCAGCTGACTGAGAGAGATTGTATTATTTCTTTAAAATCCCTAGATTCCAAAGATAAACTGATTTCTGAAGGGATCAATTTGAAAGATAGATCTGTCAAATTTTCAGATGTCGATAAATCAATTACAAATGTTACAATAAAAGATGCTCCATATGAACTTGACAATTGTTACATTTACACACAAATGCTCAAATATGGTAAGGTTATTCCTAATTCAGTGCGCAGAGGTTACATCAAAGGGACAAATGTGGAAAATGGTTCAAGGTACCTTCAGATATTAGACTGTGTACCCACTTTGCCCAATAGAACCAACTTTGGCCGGTATGAAGTCCGCCTATTTGCGGATAACAATAGAACTGTGTTTTTACACTGTGGTCAAACCAGTCACCCCTCATACACTTGTAAGAACAAACCCCAAACTGAAAAACGTTGTTATAACTGTAATGAAACGGACCATATAGCGAGAGACTGCCCCCATGGGCCTATATGTTCATATTGTAGACTCGAGGGTCACAAGAGACAAAACTGTGAACAATTCTTGTTGGAACAGGCTAAACGTGACTATGGTAGTTATGCCCCTGATATTTTAGAAGGACGGGCAACCTCCTCTCAAGACACTGACACACAAAACTCACATAAAGACGACACAGACGTAGATAAAACTGACAACATTGCTGACAGTCAAATAGTGAATGTAATACTTGGTGCCTCAAATGGTGTTAGACTCGGAGATTTTGGCAAAAATCTCATCAATGCATCTATTCCCGGCGCCTCTCTTAACATGTAGATCGACAAATTGATAGGGCTTTGAACAAAATACAGGAAACTGAAAGTGATGTTCGGGTCAATAAAGTAGTCGTATGTCTTGGAACAAATGACGTCAGTAAAAGCAAACAAGACAGTGACTATATAAATGTCTGTGCTACTTCTGCTCTTACAAAAGTAAAACAATCCTTTCCTAACTCTCTGGTCGGTTTGTGTGGTATAATACCTCGTAAAGGAATGAGCAATAGCATTCAAATCTTGAATGAAACTTCCACAAATGTAAACAATTTCATGAAAAAATTGTGTATGAAAGATCCAACTGTTGAGTACATAGATGTGGTTGAAGATTTTTTAAATAAAGGAGCTGTCATCAGAACAATGTTTGATAAAAATGACAGTAGTGGCGTGCACATTAGTGTTGAGGGTGCTAACAAAATTCGAAATAAAATTTGTAAATTTCTGGAAGCCCCAAATGAAGTGTTCGAAATTGCCAAAACTCCTGTTATGCGTAAGAGAACCCGTAGTGACAACACTGTAACTCCTTCGTCGGCTGATAGAAAGAGTAAACTTACAAAGGTCGATTCCTCAAGTGCCGATTAATTATTTACTTGCCAAATTTGTACAATTAACATGTTGACTTTCTCTTTTATTAAGAAAAAAAAGAAAAAAAAAGTTATATGTATGTATGTATATGTGTTCTTTTTGTTTTTTTTTTGTTTTTGTCAAAGTCCACAGTCATGTTTGTATTGTATATCATGTTTGTGAATTCTGTAATACTTTTGTACTTGACAGTGTACATGTATTGTGTATTTCTATTGTATTGTTTTTCCTGTTACAATGTAACATTATTTTACCCGTCGCTTTGTCTTGTATGTGAAAAAGTTGGATGTGTAAAAATCACCAAGGCTGTAGCATCGGAATGTGTATTGCGGCAGAGTAAATATTTACTATCGTCACGTTCGAGTAGTCAATCAATTTCGTTTTTCTATGGCCTTCACACTTGCCTCTATTAATGTTAACGGATTACGTGACAATAAGAAACGTGAAGTCGCTTTTAATTGGCTATTATCCAACAAATTTGACCTTATAGGCTTACAAGAAACTCATTGTGTTTATTCCAATATTAATAAGTGGGAAAATGAATGGAAAAATCACGGGGGTGGGATTAGTTTTTGGAATTGTGGTACAAATGACTCAAGGGGAGTAGCTATACTAGTAAGTAAAAAACTTTCAAATGAATTTAATATTACTTCTTTTGATAATAACGGGAGAATATTACAAGGCAAACTGAAAACAGAGAACGGAATTTTTCATATCTCTAATATATATGCTCCAAATACTGGTTTAGAACGTAAACGTTTTTTCACTGTTTTGCAAGAAAAAATCGGTAACTACAGCGACGATAGTGCGCCGTGTTATAAATTAGTTTTGGGTGATTTTAATTGTGCTTTTAATAAAGATATTGATAGATCACCCACTCATAGAAATGATGATATTGGTATAAAAATATTTAAAAATCTAATGGATGAACATGATTTATTTGATGTATGGAGAAAACAATATCCTGATGTTAAAAGATTTACATTTCAAAGAGGGAACTCTAAATCACGTATAGACTATATACTGTGTTCTAACAGTCTCAGTAGTAAATTGTTTAACGTAAAAATAAAGCATTTTCCATTGAGTGATCATGACATTGTAACAACCAGAGTAAAACTGGATGAAATTGAAAGGGGTCCGGGTTTGTGGGTTATGAATCTAAATACAATAAAATCTGAACTTTTTATTTCTGCCTTTACTACATGGTGGAATGCTTGGAAAAACGAAATCAACAGATTTAGTAGTATACTAGACTGGTGGGACGTTACTAAATCCAAAATAAAATTTCTTACTATTGATATAAGCAAGCATTTAAACAGTAGCCAAAATAAACTAGAGGCTCTCAAGAGCCTGTATCGCTCACCTGGATTTAACTTTTCACCTTGAGCAGACCTAAAAATTTAAGTGTTGCAGTCAATTTGGCTGGTTTTTCTATAGGATTCTATGTTAAACTAATTTCAGCTGTGGCAGTCATCTTGGTTTAGTCCAGGTCAACGGATACATTTCTAAAAGAGAACCATCTAAGGACCATTTCTGCTAAGTCTTGTTCCAACTGGCTAAGAGGTTTCAGACTAGAAGATTTTTAAATGAATTTTCCTATAGGGTCCAATATTTAACAAAGGTCGGTGTGGCAGCAATCTTGGTTGACAATCCAGGTGATCGGACAAATTTCTGAAAGAGGACCTCCTAAGGACCAATGCTGCCAAGTCTGGCTCCAATATGTCAAGTGGTTTCAGACAAGAAGATTTTTCAATGAATTTTTCCATAGGGCCCTATGTTAAACTAAATGGCAGCCATCTTGGTTGACAGTCTAGGTCATCGCACAAAATTCTGAAAGAGGACCATCTAAGGACCATTGCTACCATGTCTAATTCTAATTGGCTTAGTAGTTTCAGATGAGAAGATTTTTGAGTGATTTTCCCATAGGGTCCTATGTTAAACTAAGTTCTGCTGTGGTGGCCATCTTGGTTCACAGTCCACGAAATTAGACACATTTCTGAAAAAGGACCTCCTAAGGACTAATGCCGCCAAGTCCTGCTCCAATATGTTAAGTGGTTTCAGACAAGAAGATTTGTCAAGGTATTTTCCTATAGGGCCCTATGTTAAACTAAGTTCGGTTGTGGCGGCCATCTTGGTTGACAGTCCGGATCATCACACAAAATTCTGAAAGAGGACCATCTAAGGACCATTGCTACCAAGTCTTATTCTAATTGGCTTAGTGGTTTCAGACGAGAAGATTTTTGAGTGATTTTCCCATAGGGTCCTATGTTAAACTAAGTTCTGCTGTGGCGGCCATCTTGGTTCACAGTCCACGAAATCAGACACATTTCTGAAAAAAGACCTCCTAAGGACCAATGCCGCCATGTCTGGCTCCAATATGTTAAGTGGTTTCAGACAAGAAGATTTTTCAATGAATTTTCCTATAGGGCCCTATGTTAAAATAAGTTTGGCTGTGGCGGCCATCTTGGTTGACAGTCCGGGTCATCGGACACACCTCTGTAAGAGGACCATCTAAGGACCATTGCTGCCAAGTCTGGTTCCAATTGGTCAAGTAGTTTAAGACAAGAAGATTTTTCAATGAATTTTCCCATAGGGCCCTATGTTAAACTAAGTTCGGCTGTGGCGGCCATCTTGCTTAACAGTCCAGGTCATTGGACATATTTCTGAAAGATAACCTCCTAAGAACTATTACAGCCAACTTTGGTTCCAACTGGACTTGTAGTTTCATATACGAAGATTTTTGAAAGTCACCCCCCTTTTTTTCTATTTTTAGTAACAGCAGCCAACTCGGTTGGAAGTCGGGGATGCCAGACATAATTTTGGAAGGGGGCCACCCAAGGACCATTCCACCAAAGTTTGGTCTCATTTGGCCCAGTGGTTTGAGAGGAAAAGATCTTTACAGGAAAGTTTACGCTGGATGCCGTCTTTAAAGGGCAAAAACTCCTATAAGGGGTCAATCAACGATTTTGGTCATGTTGACTTATTTGTAGATCTTACTTTGTTGAACATTTTTTGCTGTTTACAATTGGTCTTTATCTATAATAATATTCAAGATAATAACCTAATACTGCAAAATTTTCTTAAAATTAACAATTCAGGGGCAATAACCCAACAAAGGGTTGACCGATTCGTCTGAAAATTTCATGACAGGTAGATCTTGACCTGATGAACATTTTTACCCCATGTCAGTTTTGCTCTAATTGCTTTCGTTTTTGAGATATAAGACAAAAACTGCAGTTTACCCCTATGTTCTATTTTTAGCCATGTCGGCCATGTTGGTTGGCTGGCGGGGTCATCGGACACATTTTTTAAACTAGATACCCTAATGATGCTTGTGGCCAAGTTTGGTTAAATTTGGCCCAGTAGTTTCAGAGGAGAAGATTTTTGTAAAAGTTAACGGACGACGGACGACGGACGACGACGGACGACGACGGACGACGGACGCCAAGTGATGAGAAAAGCTCACTTGACCCTTTGGGTCAGGTGAGCTAAAAATATATTGAAAATTTGGAGAGAAAACTAGAACAGCTAAAACTAAGCAATGATAATAGCAATGTTACAGTTGGGCAGATAAGGGAAATAGAAAATTGTATCAAAAAATACTATACTAATAAAATGGAAGCAGCCAAATTACGATCAAAAGTAAAGTGGGCAGAGGACGGTGAAAGATCTACTAAATATTTTTTTGATCTTGAAAAAAAAAGGGGGCAGAATAAAATGTGGCACCGAATTAAAACAGAAAATGGTAATTATAAATATGATATTAATTCAATACTCAAAGAACAAGTGAAATTTTATTTGGAACTGTTTACGTCCGAAGGGTGGGACGAAAATAGTGCACAAAGTCTAACGAGACAGATAGAAAACAAATTAAGCAGCGAGGAAAAGGACAATTTAGATTCTGAAGTCTCGTTAGAAGAAATCGAAAATGTATTAAAAATTTTGAAACCTAATAAATCCCCAGGGGAAGATGGTATAATAGCCGAGTTTTACATATTGTTTTGGGACGTAATCAAAAGTGAATTTTTTACACTGATTAGAGAAGTCTTCAAGGTAAATACACTCAGTAAATCTCAGTATAAAGGGGTATTAACATTATTACATAAGGGCGGGGAAAGGGAAGACATACGAAACTGGAGACCGTTGACTCTTTTAAATAATGATTACAAGATAGTTGCAAAAATTCTGGCCGAAAGATTAAAACTTGTTTTACCAAAAATTATACATACAGACCAAAAAGGTTTTGTAAAGGGGAGAAACATAAGTGACGCCAACAGACTAATACAAGATATTATAGAATATATTGACACTGAAAATGAGGAAGCGATATTGGTTTTTCTTGATCAACAGAAGGCTTTCGATAGGGTGGAATGGGGATGGATAGATCATGTGTTAAAAGAATACAACTTTGGGAGGAAATATCAGGGTTGGGTTAGTATGTTATTCAAAAATGCAGAGACTTCCATAAAAACTAATGGTTTTGTTTCGAAATATTTTTCAATCTCTCGTTCCTGTAGACAAGGGTGTCCCATTGCACCCCTTTTATATATCTTACAAGCTGAACCTTTGGCTTGCACCATAAGGGGAGATAACGACATCAAGGGGGTGAAACTACCAGGGGAAAATGAAGGTGAATTTATTGAAACAAAATTGTGTATGTTTGCCGATGATACGCAATTAATAAACGAAGACGAGGACTCCGTGAAGAAATCTTTTGACATTTTGTCAACTTTTGAGAAAGCCTCAGGTTCTAAAATTAACTATGGGAAAACAAAGGGTTTGTACGTTGGCATTGCTAGAAATAGGCATCCGAGATTTACAAAAATTAAATGGATAACTAGTAATACAAAAACATTAGGAATTTTTCATGGGTATAATATAAAGAACGATGAAATATGGAAACCTATAATAGAAAAAATGAAAAACTGTGTTCATGTTTGGAAGAGCAGAAAATTAACATTCATTGGTAAAACTCTTATTGTTAAAAATTTACTATTATCATTATGTGGGTATGAAATTGAAATGAGAGGTATACCGGAAAAATATAGGAAAGAAATAAACTCTATAGTATGGAAATTTATTTGGGGTGAAGGTCCAAATCAAATTGAAAGAGACGTATGTTGCTTGGGTCGAAATGAGGGAGGGATGGGGATGATTAATATTGAAAATTTTATATATAGTAAACAAATCAAATTACTTTATCGAATTATACATGAACCCATTAGTAGTTGGAATGCTATTGGCAAATTTTGGTTAAGAAAACTAGACACGAAATTCAACCAGAACTTTTTTCTATGCAAATGTTCATCAGTTATATCTCTAAATTTAGAATTTTTACCAAACTTTTATCGGAAGTGTGTTCTTGCTTGGACCAAATTAATGGAAAAAATTCAAATTATTACTTCAGAAGATGATATATTGAAACAAAGGTTATTTGGTAATTGCAATATAACCTTTCAGAACAAACCGTTATTCTTTAGTTCCTTCTTGCAAAGTAATTTCAGAACAATTGAAGATGTGTGGGATACAAATTTTAAAGATTTTAAAAATTGTAATGAAATATATAGTTCCTTGAATGATAAAAGGAACTGTATTTCAGAATTTTCCAAGATAAAAAACGCAATTCCAAAAAGTTTTATACAAATTTTAAAAGGTGAAAGAGATATCAATACTTTAAAAAATGGATTCTGCGGCCTTACAATTGACAGAGAATTGAATTTAGTTAATAAACTAAACAAAGTTATACAACCAAAACAGTTGGTGTTAAAATCAATCCAGATGGCATTAAACAAGAAAACTAAACCAAAATGTCAGCTTAAATTGGATGCCGAGTACGGCGTTGAAATTGAATGGGATACGGTTTGGACAAAATTGAAACAGTTAAAAATACCAAACAAGGTAAAAGAATTTCATTGGAAATGTATTCACAATATTATTTATACCGAATTTAGATTGCAAAAAATGAACAAGTCGAATGGGAAATGCCATTTTTGCTCGGATAATAACAATGTTGAAACATTAAAGCATCTATTTTTTGTATGCCCCGCAGCAAAAATTCTAATTAATGAAGTAAGAGAATTGTGTATTAGATCTGGCTTGATAATTGATAGGGATATTACAGAAAAGGACATGATTATTGGTTTTATTGATAATGATAACGATACATTGGGGGACTTGATAAATATAATAGTTTACTTTACAAAATGGGAACTTTGGAAAGCTCGTAACAAAATCAAATATGACAAAGTTCGAATAGAACACCAATCCTTGCGCCTTTTATGGGGCAGAAATTTAAAATCCAATTTAGATTGTCTTGTCAAAAGTGTGGGCTACAAAAAATATATACAAAGAAAAATTAGTTACTATTATCAATTCCATTGAAATTTAAAATAATTACCTTACCTTATACTTTGTACGATCCACATAATTGAAATTAGTAGTGTGCTCGACAGTATTTTCTAGGTGTGTTCGATTAGTTGATTGTTGTGATCTTAAGATATGTATTTATATAACGGTTAATTTCAAAGTTGTAAAAAGAAATACTGTGTATTTATTATATTGTGCAGTGTTATAAAAAAAAATGTTGTTCTTTTTTTATTTTCTTCTTCTTCTTTTTTTTTTTTTTTTTTTTTTATTCATAAAAAATAACGAAATGATACATATTTGGTAATAAAAAAGGAATACGTGGACTTTTTTGTAGTGTTATGTTCCCCCTGGACATATGCACTTATTGTTAAACAGGGGTCCTTAGTCTGCTAACCTGGGCGTCTAAGGCATATTATAACAGGGAAATTTAGAATAAAATTATATGTTGTTGTCAAAAAAAAAAAAAAAAAAAAAATTAATAATACACACTATCAACAATAAATTAACTTAAATACAAAAAAAAAAACAGATATGGAGTAATATCCAAGGAAGACAAAATCCCATTTCCGAGTTGAACAGACAAAAATTGGACACCCAATAACCTTTAATAGTCCAACTGCCGTATGTGACTGAACTCATAATTGGATCCTTTCTGCTGGAAAATCTGGTAAAACATTTTTCAGTTTCATATTATACAATTGAACAACAGATATAATAATATGTTACCATTTTGCAACAAGTGATTGTAAATATCCCATCACTTCTGTAGCAGTCAGTCGTTTCTGTGAGTTCAAAGTCAACAGGTTTTGTATGATATATTTGGAGTCTTCAGACACTCTTCCATCACTATAATCAAATGTAGTAAAGAATGTTAAAATATAAAGAAAATCAGTATTTAATTCTGTAATACATGTAATATTATGTTTTCCATGTAATATTGCATATATCCCAATGTTAGAAGGCATAATGCACAACCGGAAGGGCAGTCCACAATGCATTGCAGTAAGTTTTATTGATAAGATTTACCAAGGAAGAAAGCAAAAATGAGAGCATTGTTATGTACAGACTGTTTTGCACTTAATTTTTTATGTCAAAATTTTGTAATCAGGTTATTGATCATACCTGGTTCTTAAGAAAATAAGTACAGTAATGTCAACCTGGTAAGTAGCTAGCTACAAAAGTCTTCATATTGATAGCAACTACCATCAATTTAACATGTCATATGCAAGTTATGTATAAACTTCACTTTCATATACATTATTTGAGTGCAGAAGGTTGTAGGTTCGATCCCTTGTTGGGTCAAACCAAAGACTCTAAAATTGGTATTTGCTGCTTCTCCAATAAGCATGTGCCATTAAGGAGTAAAAGCAAAGACTGGTCGGATCAAAGTTCAAATAATGTTTCAAGATAAGGTGACATGTCTTCCTGCAGACTTTTACCTCATGAGCTAACAGGTGAAAAGTCTGGTTTAGCATCTCAATCTATTACAAAGCAAGATCATATTCATCTCACGTTAAAAAGTTCCCGTCCTGATATGCATGTAGCGGATAATAAATGCCATTGCATCATCAATCAATTAATCTGCATCATAAAGTAATATATAAATATGATACCTAGGTAAAGTGAATTCCACAGCTTTAATCTTCCTAAACAGTTCCTGTGGCTGACTATCATAGAACGGAAACTGCCCATACAACATAGTAAACAATACAACACCAAGTGCCCACATATCACTAGGTTTACCTAAATATGGTTTACCTGAAATATATAAGAAATACTGTTGAAAAGATCCACAGAATTTTTTGTTGGTTGTTTTTTTTTTGAATGAGGTAACTGCCTTCAGGTTTTCAGAGATGTGTGTATTAAACCTCCAAACAGCAGGATCAAAAGGGTAAAATGAAAAGAAAGTAAAATTATCGTGTTACCAGACTGAATCATTAGAATTTAGTCACAATGACTGCTGTTTTCACCCACATAAATATTCTTTTATCAACACTACGCCCTGCCAATGCGAATTTCTGAATACATGTCATTGTTACATTTATGATGAACATTAAATTTTATCGAACTAAGACCAACATAATGGGTACTATTCCTTCCTAATCTACCTTAATTTTATGATATGAGATATGACCTTTTACACAATTATAACATCCAAGCTGATATCCATCACTATAATTTTGTGTCTGTTTAAGGGCAGAAGGAAATAGTTTCAAATTTATTCTTATGTCAATAATATAACTTACAGGTAAAAAGATATGCAAGCAATGCCATTTGATTTCTGAAACCTGTGCGTACATGTTTTGCGCTGAGTGTATACTTTGATGGTAAGAAAATATTTCTAAAGCTTATCTGCAGTTTTTAATTTTGTAAATCACACTAAGCATGTTATCTGGGACTCTGTCAGTTGTATAACAACCAAAATAAACTGCTTTTAATACCAAAATAATGTTTCAAAGTATTTTTGCCAAGATTTTCTATTTTAATAATAGACACTATATTGGTCAAAGAACAAAATCTCTCGACAAAATTTGAAAGCAAGACACAAAAGAATCATCCTACCAAAAGATGGACCTTGGCAAAACAAAAATCTTCATTTGTTTCTGTGACTTTACATGCTCAATAATTTTGCATATATCAGAGAGTAAGTTGGACACCGATTATGATACCTACCACTTAAAACATCAGGACTAATGTAAGCTGGACTACCTCTCTGGTCCTTCAGCGGATCATTCTCGGATACCAACAATTTTCCTAGACAGAAATTTGTTACAGTAATCCTTTTTGTTGATTTGTTCAAAACCATGTTACCAAGTTTCAGGTCACGATGTACTATATTTTTCTGTAAAAATAGTTACATGTATCATTATTTAATAAAATATGTAATGTTTTAAAATATTCTATGATATTGAAATGAATTTATCAAATGCAACTTTCCTCTGATTCTGTATACTAGAGTACAACAACAACACTTCCAGAGATTGTAGGTAAGAAGTTCATCAGATTAACATGTTTCGATGCCTAGGACACCATCATTAGGACTATTCCATCAAAGTTACATCCAAGTCATATTTTTAAAGGGAAAGTTTTACAACAATAGACAATGACAACTGACAAGAGACCCAATGCGATGGTGAGCAAAAAAAATTTGGATGTTAAGGTCACACCAAATTTATTTTTAGTTCTTTGGATTTTTGTGGATGGCAAAAATAGGTGCGAGCGAGCAAAATTCTAATTTAATTTTTATTTTCTTGAGGACGATTTTTTTGGGGCGAACACATTTTTAAACTAAAATATTGCAAACAATGGGAAAAAATTCCAATTTTATCAAAATTTTAGGAGTGAGCAAACCATTTTTATTTTTGATTTCTTGAAAAATGAAAATTTGGGTAAATTTTCAGCATTTTTGCAAAATGAAGCGGCAAAAATTTTTTCTTAAAATTGAGATAGTACAAAAAAAGGAGTGGGGAAATCCAAAGAAACAAAGATCAATTTGGTGTGGTCTAAAGTTCTAAAATTAGACTTAATCTATAAATACATGGACATTGAAGATCTAAAACTGAAATTATCTTGATTCTAGTAATGACTCTTTACATTAACTATGTATAAACAGTTACCTTATGAAGACACTCTACAACTCTCACTATGTCTAAAAATATAACAATTGCTTCTTTTTCTGATAATTTCTTTTCTTTTATGACATAGTGTTGTAAATTGACAAGGTCAAGGTTATCTGAACTGAAGTCATGATGTACCAGACAGTCTAATACGAGACAAAGTCTTTTTCTTTTCCGAGGAACGGATTGTCCTGGATAAAAACCGGGTCTCTCCTCTTCTATGGCCTCATCCTGAAACAAACAATTTCAATCTGAATTATCAACCAATCATGTTAATACATAACATGACATACTATTCTTACCATTCCTTCAAATACTGGTAAAACACAAAAGTTGTAAAATAATATTGTCATCATTTTGTAAAAATTGTAATAGTTTCACTAGGTTTAATATAATGTTATTATTTTCCCATCACAATTTCTGTTTATATCTGACATGGGTCTGCAGATGATCATTTCTTTCTAAGACATCAAATGATGTTAAAATATCAGCAAATAAATGTTAAGTTAAATTTCTCTAATTCTGTGCACATTTATACATCTCTTGACCTGTCTGATAAATTCTGATAACACCACACATTGGTTAAATGCTCACATAATTTCCTGCCAAAAAACTTTCGGAAGACCTCTAGGAGTCTTACATTATCATTAGAGAAAAAAAAATCTAAAGCTCTTGACACATTCATTATGAAATGTATCCACTCTCGATAATTAAATTTTCATTATTTAAACTGCTCGGACAAGCCTCGCATTTTAAAAATGAAAATTAAATTATCTCGAGTTGATAAATTTCATAATCGACTGGCCATCGTTATAAAATCTATGTCTATGTTGATTTCAGACAATGACATTAATCGGCAGTTTCAATGACAGAAAAATCTGTGAATGGTGAGATTGGTAACGACAAGAAAGATGGACCAGCCTGTAGTAATTATACCTGAAACAAGCCATGATGATGTACTACTCCATTCTGATTATGTAGTAAAGACAATAGAGAATATTCTGTATGTAACAACATCTTTCCTTGTCTGTCATCCTGACTCTCCTCTGATGTTTTGGCCAAGGTTAATATCTAAAAATAGAACACTGACAGTGTTAGGTAACCATTGTTTTCTATGATAGAAGATAAAACTGAAATTTACGTTTGTAATTTTCTCTTAAATTTACAATGTTGAGATGTATGTAATGTTCAGCATACCCTATGAGTACACGCAGTTATCTTTGCGGTAATGTAATTTTGCTAAATTTATTTTTATAAATTTTTTCCAATTTTTTGAAAGTCTCGGAAATTTACAGAGGATCAAACAAAAACTAAAGACACTACTCAGTCCCCAAGAATACATGTATGTGAGGATCTGAAATGGGGAAATCTACATTCAAATTAAACTAGAGGCTCAGAAGGCTGAACCTGTATCTCCCACCAGAAATGAAAGCCATTACTTTTAAGAGAAATTTTTTTTTTTTAAATCAATCAATCAGAAACAAGAATTGCCCATGGTGGCCATGTTTGTTGACTGATCTGGACAAAATTTGTAAAAAACCTCTAACAGATGCTTCCTGTCAAGTCTTGTTCCTTTTGGCCAAGCGGTTCAAAGAAGAAGATTATCAACCGATGAAAGACAAGAACTGCCCATGACGGCCATTTTTGTTGCCTGATTAGGACGAAATGAGGATATAATATAAAGAACCTCCCATAGATGCTTTCTGTCAAGTTTCGTTCCATTTGGCCAAGTGATTTCAGAGGAGAAGATCTTTTTATATCAACCAATCAGAAACAAGAACTGCCCATGGAGGCCATGTTTGTAGTCCAATCAGAACGAAATGAAGAAACTTTATAAGGAACCTCCCATATATGCTTCCTGTCAAGTTTCGTTCCATTTGGCCAAGTGATTTCAGAGGAGATCTTTTTATATCAACCAATCAGAAACAAGAACTGCCCATGGAGGCCATGTTTGTAGTCCAATCAGAACGAAATGAAGAAAATTTATAAGGAACCTCCCATATATGCTTCCTGTCAAGTTTTGTTCCATTTGGCCTAGCAGTTTCAGAGAAGATTTTTGAAAACTCAGCCAATCAGAAACAACAATTGCCCACGGTGGCCATGTTTGTTGTCTGATCCGGACAAAATGAGCAAACTTTATAAATGTTCTTACATAGATGCTTCCTGCCAATTTTAATTCCATTTGGTGCAGTGTTTCAGAGTAGAGGATTAAAATGTGAAAAGTTAACAGACGTACGGATGACGGACGCCAAGTGATGACAAAAGTTCACATGGCCTTTGACCAGGTGAGCTAAAAAGGCTCTATCTAGTCATCTGTTTTTGATATTTTTACAAGTCTTCCTCACTCGATTCAACCAATCATTTGTAATGCGGTCATCGAACCAACCATTTTGGTGCACCTGTACTATTAGACCTTTAGGGAAAGATGTCTTTGGCATGGTTTTTCTTTGAATACAACGTATGGTGGAAGCTTTCCCCCATCTGCTGTGCATGCTAACATTACGGTAAACCGATTTTTTTCATTGCCAGTGGTTCTAATATTTACAGTTGATGTACCCTTATGGTCAATAGTTGTATCAGCTGGCAAATCAAATGTAAGAGGAGTTTGATCTGCATTGCCTATCTGAGACAAAAGATAATTATTTTGCTTCCGTACTTTTATTATGTATTTCTGAAATTCTAGAAGTTTATCTTCGTAGTCAGCTGGAAGTTTTTGAGAAATATGGGTACAACGACGGATTGACAAATCATGACGATGTAAAAACCCATAACACCAGTCTATAGAGCCTCTGAAGTTCTTGTGATCAGGTAGTGATTTTGACAAATGAATTGCTTTAAGACGCAACTCTGTGGTAGATAGGGCAAAGCCTTGTTGTCTACGATCTGTTACCCAGGGCATTAGGGCCTTTTCAAGATCAGGGAAGTGAGGGGCACTACCTCTGTTGGCTTTTTTTGTTTTTGGCATTTTTTGCAAACGTTCTTTAAGTTTTCTCCAATTACGGACATTTTTCTCATCAATGGTAAACTCTCGACCAGCGGCACGGTTGCCGTGGGCTTCAGCATAGGCGACAACTTTAAGTTTTTCTTTAACGGTGAAGGACTGACTTATTTTACCCATCGTCTGGTAATGACAATTCAAAGGTATGATAGTTAAAATTAAACATTTCTTTATATACCAAAAGGGATAAGCTTGGTTTTTACAGTCTGAGTTGAATTCATTTTCGATCTTAAATGTTTGATCTTTAATTTTCTTTTGTTTGATAGCATACCAACTATTTATTTTTAGAATGTTGAACAGTTCATTGGCTTGGGCAAGCTACCACTTACAATGATATCAAAAGTGATAAGCCGATAGTTAAATGTACATGATTAAATTAATTAACATTAATGACATGGACACAGTTCTTACTTTCATTGTGTGGGACTTTAAATTCATTAGTAAAGAATGATAATCTGAAAGACGATTTAATTAATCAAATAAACAAAATCTTAAAGATCCCATTCAAAAACAATTAATTAAATCATTAGTTTTTACTAACTATCGATCTTTTTTCTTCAACAATACTTACCAGTTTGCCGATCTCACCAAAAAAAAAACCTCAAAAAATATATAAAAAATACGGCAAATTTGGCATTTTCCGTCATTGTTCGCGGACCCGATCTTGTCAAAAGTTGCCGCGGACTGTACAAGCGAACTAGACTTTTTCCACGATATTTGGGGATGAAAAGGGGGTGCGGACTATACACAAATGCGGACAATACACGGCCGAATGCGGTAGTTTCACATTTCAGATTATTATCAAATTTGAACTCTCTAAAAGGTTTAGAAATCAAAGAAATACCATCAGAGCAATAAAGATCTCCTTTCTTTATTCACAAACCTTTATTGTATAAAATTTATCTGTACCATCCTTCCTGGCAAGACACTGGACAATACTTCTAACTGGTGAAGACCCTTGTCTTGGTCCTGCAAATGTATTTATTATACAGATGATGACATGGCTTGGCAATTATCTTTTGCCTGCATATCATTTCAGTTTATTAAACAAAGAAAATAGGTGTATCAAGAAGAGGGAGAGTAAATTTATATATTAATACACTGGTCACACAGAGTTACAATGTATGTCTAACCTGCTTGAAGCAAATTAAAATTGAAGTGGTTCCTGAGTGAAAAGTAAAGTTTTTTTTTATGGAAACCATTTTATGTACTGACACTAAAAGTCAATAAAATTTCTGTATTTATCTTAAACCAAAATGTGGTGCCAATGTGATTTTCCAAAAAAGTTACAGAATTACTGTTTTCTTTCAAGTTTGGATGACACAAATATTTACACTTTATTACATTGTAACCAGTGATTTACCTTAGTATCCGACTGAAAGAAAATCTAATAAATCAAAGTTGAAAAGAACAGCCAGTATTTCATTCTAGGATGTGATGTCACAATTGCCACGGAGAGATATCAAAAGACATAATCCATTTTATTTCAGTTTATTGTTGCTAAAATGGTAGACTCTGAACAATGTAATAAAAAGCATAACTAATTGCTGTATTGAAATACCAGAACTTGTGACTGAACTACACCTGTAAAAAATTTGTGAGCTGTGCACACACGTGATTTACTGCGGTCACACGTTGTTTATTTCTGGTATTTGAATTCAGCGATTAGTTACTATAAATATTCTTTCTTTTAACACTAAACCTACAGAGTTATATTCTCTTTTTTCACTCTCTTCTACAGACTAAAACAATATACCTAATAAATATGGTCCAGCTTTCCTAACTTCAGCTGAGGGTAAAATTACTTTTCTATGGACCTTACTACTTGGTTGAGTTGAGTAGGTAACTCCTAGGGACCTTTTCATCATTCAGATCCATCATAATAAACTGACACCTGTCACCATGTCTGTTATCTAATCAATTAGTGCAGTCTCTGACTTCATGATTCTGAAAGATATATATAGAAACACAGTCACTAATGATTCATCATCTGATTTGGTAATTATACAATAATGTTCTCAGCACCTGGTAATATGCAAAAATTTATAATTTTAAACTTTTATTAGGGAGTGCATAGTACAATTATGGACATACTGCTATAAATCTAGGTGAGGAACAT
This sequence comes from Mytilisepta virgata, assembly GCA_028015205.1. Lineage (NCBI taxonomy): Eukaryota > Metazoa > Mollusca > Bivalvia > Mytilida > Mytilidae > Mytilisepta > Mytilisepta virgata. The sequence goes on from CM051516.1 coordinate 1,794,362, forward strand.
GGGGTCCAACACGCAGGACATAAGGTCTCTCACAATACCATGTTCAGATTTCTGCTGTGAGGAACCAGACAACAGGTCATAAATTAATTATCTAACATCTATGTGTGACCACTAAGTCTGAAGATAATGTTTTCAGTTCCATATGATTTTACAAGGGGCTTCAAAATATTTCATTCTTTCGCTACCTTGTTTAAATAATAGAAATAATGTCCTTTTGTTTAAGATTAGGTCACAAAAGTAGATGAAATGTGTCTATGCCAAAAACGTTCGAAAGATCGCTCAACTTCCAGTCAACTTTGACCTTTAATTTCTCAGTAATTGCATGGTAGATTTAAAATTTGTTCGGTAGAAATGTTCAAAAAGGTATAAAGAATATATATCATAATTTACAGGTATGAAGGATTTTCGAACGAGTTTCAGTTCACCGTTCAAATATACTCGCGTTTGCGAGTTCAGCCAGATCTGTTTACTATTCCTTCATTCTTAACAAATAACACTCCACCCATCCAAATCATTATTCATTAAAACAGGTAGCAAATACCAAAAAGATATACAGTCATTTCGGGTAATATTCTGCATCGTCCAATTATTCGGCGCATTAACAAGAAAATGATTTGAATGTGCCAAATTAAGAATCCGGGTCAGTTCGCCCTGATTCACGTTCGTCCTAGTACCTGTTCGCCCTGGGTCCGTGCGCCCTGATTTTATATAATCTTTGTGGTATAATGTATATATTTGAATAAAGTATGTTAAAGTTTGTATACAATTTCGCCAAATATTTATGTTGTATTGCTGCTACCAGAAAAATGAAGACTAAGTTATATGTACGTATTTATCTTTATTGATACATTTTGAGCACTGAATTGATATACTATAAATAAACTAGAGGCTCTCAAGTGCCTGTATCACTCACCTGGATTTAACTTTACACCTTGAGTAGACCTAGAAATTTTAGTGTTGCAGTCAATTTGGCTGGTTTTTCTATAGGATTCTATGTTAAACTAATTTCAGCTGTGGTAGTAATCTTGGTTGACAGTCCAAGTCCAAGTCGGATATATTTCTAAAAGAGAACCATCTAAGGACCATTTCTGCTAAGTCTTGTTCCAACTGGCTAAGCGGTTTCAGACAAGATTTTTAAATGAATTTTTCCCCTAGGGTCCAATATTTAACAAAGGTCAGTGTGGCAGCCATCTTGGTTGACAATCCGGGTGATCCGACATATTTCTGAAAGAGGACCTCCTAAGGACCAATGCTGCCGCGTCTGGCTCCAATATGTCAAGTGGTTTCAGACAAGAAGATTTTTCAATGAATTTTTCCATAGGGCCCTATGTTAAACTAAGTTCGGGTGTGGCGGCCATCTTGGTTGACAGTCTGGGTCATCACACAAAATTCTGAAAGAGGACCATCTATGGACCATTGCTACCAAGTCTAATTCTAATTGGCTTAGTGGTTTCAGACGAGAAGAATTTTGAGTGAATTTCCCATAGGGTCCTATGTTAAACTAAGTTCTGCTGTGGTGGCCATCTTGGTTCACAGTCCTCGAAATCAGACACATTTCTGAAAAAGGACCTCCTAAGGACCAATGCTGCCAAGTCCTGCTCCAATATGTCAAGTGGTTTCAGACAGGAAGATTTTTCAATGAATTTTCCTATAGGGCCCTATGTTAAACTAAGTTCGGTTGTGGCGGCAATCTTGGTTGACAGTCCAGGTCATCGGACACATCTCTGTTAGAGGACCATCTAAGGACCATTGCTGCCAAGTCTGGTTCCAACTGGTCCAGTGGTTTAAGATAAGAAGATTTTTCAATGAATTTTCCCATAGGGCCCTATGTTAAACTAAGTTCGCCTGTGGCGGCCATCTTGGTTAACAGTCCGGGTTATTGGACATATTTCTGAAAGATAACCTCCTAAAAACCATTACTGCCAACTTTGGTTCCAACTAGCCTTGTAGTTTCATATAAGAAGATTTTTTAAATTCACCCCCCCCCCCTTTTTTTCTATTTTTAGTTACAGTAGCCATGTCGGTTGGAAGTCGGGGATGCCAGACATAATTTTGGAAAGGGGCCACCCAAGGACCATTCCACCAAAGTTTGGTCTAAATTGGCCTAGTGGTTTGAGAGGAAAAGATCTTTAAAGGAAAGTTTACGCTGGATGACGTCTTTAAAGGGCAAAAACTCCTAAAAGGGGTCGATCAATGATTTTGGTCATGTTGACTTATTTGTAGATCTTACTTTGCTGAACATTTTTGCTGTTTACAATTTGTCTTTATCTATAATAATATTCAAGATAATAACCTAAAACTGCAAAATTTCCTTAAAATTAACAATTCAGGGGCAATAACCCAACAAAGGGTTGACTGATTCGTCTGAAAATTTCATGAAAGGTAGATCTTGACCTGATGAACATTTTTAACCCATGTCAGTTTTGCCCTAATTGCTTTAGTTTTTGAGATATAAGGCAAAAACTGCAGTTTACCCCTATGTTCTATTTTTAGCCATGTCGGACATATTTTTTAAACTAGATACCCTAATGATGCTTGTGGCCAAGTTTGGTTCAATTTGACCCAGTAGTTTCAGAGAAGAAGATTTTTGTAAAAGTTAACGGACGACGGACGCCAAGTGATGAGAATAGCTCACTTGACCCTTTGGGTCAGGTGAGCTAAAAATATATCAAAAAGACACAATCACACATCCATTCACTCTACATTTATACATCATGATTTATTAAATAAAATAGCACTAATACATTCATAATATGTACATGTATAACAAAAAGACACAATCATCCACTTCCATATATAACAAATTTATCAAAACACACTTGAGATCAAAGAAACCAAGCTGCGAAAAAAAAATTCCCTTTCATGTCTTACAATTCTTACATTCATTGTTTTAACTCATTCCAAGCTGACTAGGTTATTTTACTTTCATTATTAATCCATCTAAGATATTTAAAACAACAATCAACAATTTCAAAGACATCATAATTATACATAATCAGCATTATAAAGTCATTAAAAGTATTCTAAATGAAAACAAATTTAACAATGAAGCCAATCAATGCTCTAGAACAAACGATTAATTTTAAAAAAATTGCAATGTTTTTTCATGAATTTTGAGATACAAGTATTTTCTTTAGTATTTAGTAAATAAATATCGGCATAAATTTAAAAACCTAAATACTATTAATATTAATAATTTTTTTTATAAAAATAGGGCGAACGAACCCAGGGCGAACAGACTCTATGGGCGAACGAACCCAGGGCAAATGGACCAGATACCCAAAATAAATGCTGCAACGAATTACACGACAATATAGTAACCACAGAGGCTGGAAGTTCCTTTCTTTAAATGGAAAGGTATGTTAGAAAAGGGAGACTTGAAGTAGCTTTCTAATGGGGAAGTTCTTTTTCATGCAAATTCCTTTACAAATTATACAGTAATCCCCTGTGGGAAATCCCACAAAAATCCGAATGACATAATTAGGTGCTACAAAATAGTGTCAGTAGCAGGTTTGGGCCTACATCATGGAGTGGACCTAAGATATTTTTCTTTATTATACAGAAATGGAGAAAACTAGACCCAGTGGTCGACTACCTGTGTGATCAGTGAGACTGTCCATCTTCATTCCCATTTAGAGAGTCATACAGAAAGGGGAAAGACACGTCAAATACATAAGCTAGAAAATGGCGGAAATTCCAGCGAATAGGGTGTCTGGATGGGGGTATCAAATTAATACTACTACTACAACTACTACTACCAGAGACAAACTTTTTAGTTTGTTACATTGTTGTTTTTACGATTTTATATTTGGTTTTGTTCGACTTGTGTATTTCATACATTTTAGTCGTTTTACGCCCCACTTGACAGCTCACCATTTCCATTTATTTTTCTTGTTATCTATTGTCGCATGAGCATGATGAGCTGTTTCGCAACATACTTATTTTTTTGTTCAAAATATTTACATGTTATCTATACTTTAAGAAAAAATTTCCTGAAATAGTTCCCTGAGGAACGTCAAATTTCATGTTTTGATAACATAATTATTCACCATTAATTTTCATTTTTTGATATATACAATATAAGTAATAAGAAAACCGTATTAGAGAGAGAGAGAGAGAGGTTATCAAATTTATATAATTTTAGTTTTCTACCAGTATTGCATGATTTACAAAACACCAAAATGCTTTTGGAAATCTAGAAAGAGAATGCCCGTATAATTAATTTCCTCTTGTCCATCTCTATTAGAACTTTATTGACAATTTTCATTAGAGTTGTATGGCAAGAATGCTTTGCTGTAAATCAAGATTTGCCTTCCAAAATTGTCCTGGAGCATGCAGTAAATCAGGCGCTAATCTGGTCTCCAGAATCTGAGCAAATAAGATGCACAAATCTTTTATTCGTATAAATTTCACGACTAACTTGGAATCTCCAATATTCATGACTTTTTAAAGAAATAATCATCATTATAATGAAAATAATAATAATAACAGAAACTAGAGGCTCAGCTGAGCCTGTATCGCTCACCTAGCTTTTATTAAGCCATAATGAAATGTAAGCTCTTTTTTATTCACAAGGCTTTTAAAGAAATGCAAAATGTTAAAGTAACCTTGATATTTGACCTTTGACCTAAAAAGGTGGATCATTTGTATCTGTCCTTCTATATGAGATTCATGACAACTTTGGTTCAGTCTTCCCATTAGTTCCTGAGCAAACGACAAAAAAGTCTTTTCCTATATTGATTCAATGGAAACTTTGAACAGCCACAGCCGTCGGTTGACCATATGAATCTCAACCAAAAGTGGATTGTTTGTAGAGGGTACTGTTGTCATTAATTCCTGCAAAGTTCCAAAATATTTCATCGTGTAATTTCAGAAGAGAAGTTTTTTTAAAAAATGACCAATCAAAGTCAAAGATGGTCACATGGATGCCCCCAAACGGAATAAAAGTTAGAGAATTGGAAGAGTGCCTTCCATAAATAATTCCTGCAAAATTTGGTTATAATCTGCCCATTAATTCCTGAGCAAATGACAAAACAAACCCACTCCCATATGGATTCAATGGAAACTTTGAAAAACTGCAACCGTATGTTTAGTAGATGTCTCTCAACAAAAAGTGGATCGTTTGTAGAGAGTGCATTTATCATCAATCCTGCAAAGTTTCAAAACATTTCATAATGCAGTTTCAGAGGAGAAGATTTTTTAACATTGGCCAATAAAATCAAAGATGGCCTCTGGCGGCCATATTGTTGATTCATCCAGAATCAAGGGTTTGTAGTTGGTAGACGTCCTTCCATACATCATTCCTGTCAACTTTGGTTACAATCTACCCACTAGTTCCTTAGCAAATGACATAAAATTTCTTTCCCATATGGTTTCAATGCCGAGAAACTTGAACAGTCGGCCGTCGGTTGAGTGGATGAATATCAACCAAACGTGGACCGTTTGTAGACGGTACAGTTGTCGTCAATCCTGCAAAGTTTCAAAACATTTCATCATGTAGTTTCAGGAGAAGAAGTTTGACAATTGGCCAATAAAAATAAAGTTGGCCTCTGGCGGTCATGCTGTTCATCCATCCGGAACCAAAGACGGACATTTAATAGAGGTCCTTATATACATTGTGCATCATTTCTGCCCACTTTGGTTACAATCTGCCCATTAGTTCCTGTGCATTTGACAAAAAAGTCTTTTCCCATATGGTTTCAACGGAAACTTTGAACAGCCGCAACCGTCGGTTAAGAATCTCAACCAAACGTGGATCGTTTGTAGAAGGTATTGTTGTCACCAATCCTGCGAAGTTTCAAAACATTTCATACTGCAGTTTCAGAGGAAAAGATTTTTGAAAATTGGCCAATAAAAATCAAAGATGGCCTCTGGCGGCCATATTGTTGATTTAACCAGAATCGACAGTTTATAATTGGTAGACGTTCTTCCATACATCATTCCTGTCAACTTTGGTTACAATCCACCCATTAGTTCCTAATCAAATGACATTAAATTCCTTTCCCATAAGGTTTTAATAGAAACTTGAACAGCCGCAGCCGTCGGTTGAGTGGATGAACCTCTGGCAGCCATTTTGTTCATCCAACAGGAGCCCATGTTGGATCATTTGTAGAGGTCTTTCTAAACATCATTACTACCAAATTTGGTTACAATCCGCCAAGTAGTTTTGTATTCCTATGTAAGGCGTACAGAGCAAGATTTGGAAAGCTTGATTTCCAGTGATCACTGTGAATCAACCAAATTGATTATAAAGGGAATAAGAATCTCATGTGACAAGCGATGGAGTTAATATGTTAAAGTGAACCTTTGAAGAGACTGAAATCAAGACTTCCAGACAAGAGATGCATATAAGGCCTTTATCTTCTCTTTATATATTTATTTAATTGGTTTTTATTTTTGTTCGAAAGTCTGAGGAGGCAACTGCCTCATCCGCCTCAATGTGGGAATTTACGGCCACGGGACGTTGGTCTACTGAACCAACGGTACAGAGTTCAATCCCCGGTGGGTACGGTAGGAAAATTACAAGAGAAATTTTCTGTACATTTTTTATTTTCTGTAATCGGTTTTCACTCAAATTCCGTAGTTTATCATATTTTAAACAAATGACAGGTTCTTATTTGACGTAGTCCACATTAATAACTTAACTTGATGTAAAATGTTCAAATAGCTATAAAAATGGCATCTAAACGAAACCTGTATTTCGTCCAACAAACCTGACAAGTGATCAGAACTTTTAAATGCTGTCATAGGGAGGTAGTTTTACTGATGTAATGCAGATTCAATCACCCAATCACCATTTATCTTCTTTTCTATTCCTAGCGCCCTCTCGCTATATGGAGACAGCTTAATATCTCGCCAGTTAATTATAAAATTTTGATGGTTGGTTTTCGGTGCATATTTTGATAAATAATTCACGGTGGCTTGAAATTGTCCTGATTTTACCAGGGGTGGACCCTTTATATCAAATAGTTTGCCACGAATGAAAGGTCGATGCCCTTTGACTATACAAACAATTTCACCTGTTTGATCGGCTCATTCCCAAATTACTGCTCAGGTACAACTCATTGTCTTGCTAATGTTGTTATCTAATTGAAAAATTCACATCCAGACTAACATTTTCAAAATTTTGGGCAAAATATAAAGAAAAAAGGCGGAATGTTTCAGATAAATTTGCCCAATTTCAGTAACCTTTGACCTTGAAGCATTTTGAAAGTGAAAATAAGGGACGTAGAACTAGAAGTGAATACTGTAACAATAATAGTATTGTTCAGAATCATATCTTAATTTTCACCAGAATAGGAGGGATGAAATAACTCCTAAGGTATAAAATCCATACGAGAAAATAAATTTGTATAAGAATATTACATTTTGAAATGCCATGCAGTGACAGCAGAAAAAACAATTCCAAAAAATTAGTCACTGAGGCCGGGGCTTGACTAACAGTTTTCATATTGCTAAATATGTTCATTTTGTCGTTCAGGGTTGTAGTCTGTCGTTATTTACAGGTTTTTGCATGTATCTCAAAAGTGGCTGCTAGCTATAAATGGCTGCTAGAAAGTGGCCGCTAGATTGAGTCTGGTTTCAAACTTCAGGCTCAGATTATCATAAAGATCAATTACATTTATCCTAAGCAAAAACGTATACGATTAATACAATAACTGTGTGATATATGTCTCTGATCAAATGAACAGTTTTAAAAACCAGGTTTTCCAATAGAAAAAATCTGGTTTTCTTTCCGGAGTTCTGAGGCAAGTGGCTCCAAACAGCGATGAAGGAAAATAAGACCGGGTTGCTGTCAATTTAACATGTCATTCCTTAAATGTTTTCCGGAAACGCTTTCTTCAAAATTCTTTCCAGTCTTTTACGTATAAGCTTTAACTTTTCCAAATACTAGTATATGTATGATCTGACTACTTCCAATAATTCACCGGTTAGACGGCAAAGGTTCCTACCCTTAAATGTCATATCAATGAAACTTTCAGCCGTTACTCATAGATAAAATTAATCAACTGAATATTGTCGTTAGTGGTAATTTGCAATGTATGTAATACACGTATGCTCGTTTAATTACTAAAAGGCAAATAAATAATATCATGTATTCATTGTTAAATATACATTAATCTGTCCGGATAGTACAAAAATAACAGCCAATATAAGACAAGATGATTGATTGGTCAAAGAACAGTATTTTAAACCATGTCGACAATAACGTGAACATTTCGTAGAATTTGTGTCATAGACTTCCATCTTGTAGCTTTCTGTTGAATATCTTTTAATTATTAAGAGAATAGCTTTGAGATGGGATGTAACTTTCTTTTAATTTCTACATTAATTCTTTCTTTCGGTAAGTGATTCTTTTTGCAAATACATATTTAATAAAGAAATCAAGATTTCTTTTCATGTATTTAAGAATTATTCTTGATAGTTAATATAATATATTTCTAAACATGAGACTTGTAAATGCTGAACATTTAATCTGTTTCTTGTATATTCATTTATGTAGATTATTTATTATGTACCATTAGCGATTAGGATTTTTAGAAATTGACGAATCTTGGAATTTTCACGCGTTGCTTTTACTTTGCCTGGATAATGTCGCGTGAATGCATTTACGGCTGTTGTGTCAAAACTAATCCAACATACCCTTTCTTGGATAAATTATATGGATAGGAAATATGTTTAGAGATCTGAGGTTGCGTTCAAACAATACTTCAACAGCTTTGAAACCAGTTTAATCCATTTTATTTTCTCTAAAATCAGCAATAGCAAGGATTCAAGTTTGGAAACTGGAATAAAAGGAAATAAATACAGGTCAATATAACAAACAAATTGGATAAAAACAACAATATATATGTATGTAAAAGGCGTTACAATGTTTCAACCAGCCAGCCCTGAAAACGACGTCAAAAGTTACACAAGCAGTTCCAAGTGTAAGATCCTTCTCAGACAGTCTTTATAATGAAATAATGGTGTATTGCAAGGTTGTCCTATTAGTCACGACTTATTCTTCCACCCACATACAATAACCCATTTTGCTTGTTTATAGAAATCATTCATTATTCCGATAAAAACTATCAGAAAATAATGTAAAAGAAGCCTATTTTGTATCAATATAAGTGAAGACTCATATGAGAAGGAAGCGAACGTCAAAGTACTGATATCGTGAAAAATACATCACAGAAAAACCATTAAACAAAAATGTCAAGTTGTAAAGGTTAATTGACATGACTGAAATCACCAGGAATGTCTTGAGATAATGTCTATCTTTTTTTTCTTAAATTATTTATTTGTTTTCATTTATTAAGTACTAGAAATACTGTATTTTATACAATGTAAGGTGTTTTGATAATAAACAAAAAGTACTAAGAAGTGAATGGTAAGGAGATGTTTACACGAATTTACATTTAAAAAATTAACCAAAACACTTTATGTTATCGAAACTAGCATAATAAAACTGTTCAAAAATCAAGTCATTCCGAGGAACACCACATCTACATGATAATCATACATTATATTGACTCTAAACAAATCATAAAGACGAATATACGCGAAGTTGGTTAAAAAAATATCAAGCCAGACGGGGTTTATAGAATTTTCCCATTAATTGAGGATGTAAAATTTGGATAATCAGGATTTCATACAGATCCATCAAATTCATTCTGTTCTAGAGTAATGGCGGGACAAAGGTAACTAGGTAACTAGGTAACAGGGGTTAACAAAAGGAACGATAATACGGACCCATGACATGTGCACATCTTATGCATAAAAAATAGTATCATAGAATTTATTATTGCTAGGGAGTCGGTACCTCTGCTAGTGGACTCCAAATCCCCAATGCTATATCGATGGTAGCCCGAAATTGATACCTTAAATTTACCTTTACAACAACTGATCTGTCTCGTGCATGGATCTGTCCTTAGATGGATTTGGCTTTACCCTTTTGGTCGTTTTGGCATTTTTAAAATTTGTTCTTCAACCATTTATAATATTGTTCTGGTTTTGAACATTTTATGCATTGAGCACAACTGATGAATCGAAAATCTAAGAAATGTGCACATCTTCTGCATCAAAATTTGTATCTTAGAATTTATCACATAAAGGATAAGAAGTGGTGCTCTGTATGGGGGTAATTAAGTTACATAAATAGTGAGGAATACTCCCACTTTTGAAATTACAGAATCATTTTAACTTCCTTTAACTAAAATGTTTCCCATCCCTATTTGCTACATAAGTATTCGAGTTTAATAAATATACGCAACCAGTAACTATTCTTGTATCTTCAACTGCAGATTTTTTTTATCTGAATAAATATTAACATAATTGTCCAAAAATTAACATTCGAACAGATGTATTATGTATATTCAATATAGTTGTTTAGTCGAGTTGCAAAAAAGTTGCACTCGGCCATCATTTTGATGAAGGTCTTGTCCACAATATGTTCACGGATGATATCTTTAGTTTGCCACATCCCGTTAAATCGACATTTGATATGTTGTTGTACTTTATAAAACAATCTACAGAATTGCAAAAATGAGGTCTTTGTTGGTCAAAATAATAACAGTATTAATAATAAAAGGTGATTTATCATGTATTTTATATCATATATTCTCAATTTGTGATTTTATATGTTTGTTTTTTTGTTCATGTATTTGCTTGACCCACATGGGAGTATTTTTGCAAATAAAGAATTCGAGTATTTCTACTATACCCTATTGATTTTGGATCTTGGGGCCAATCAATTATTTTTTGGAAAAAACGTGATGTTTTTCTCAGAAATCACAGATTTTGATAAAAAATATAAAAACTTAAATACGTGATTAAACAATATGAGACTCTTACACCTTTTCATTTTGGTATCAGTCAATTATTTTTCGGTGGGGGGGGGGGGGCTGGATTTCACTAAAAAATCACAGATTTTGAGAATTGACAATATCTTAAGCTTTCTTCAATTGATTTGTAGAAAACTTCAATATTTTGTTAAACAGTATGAGCACGACGAGACTCTGAAGCCTATTCAATCTGGTATCAATCCACGCCATTGTTTTGTGGTAAAACTTTATTTTTTTTCTAAAAAATTACGGATTCTGAGAATTGACTGTAAAAGGCTAGATCTTGGAAATCGTTTTCGCAGGATTGATTTTTAAATTTTTAATATATTACCCTGCTTTAATAATGATGCTGAATGACAGAATTTGATTTCATTGATTGCAATTATATATAGTTTTGATAACTACCTAGCAACCATATATTAACATTTGTTTGGATCAATTGAACTTTGCCATTCTATCATTGGTAAATATCCTGGAAAGCTCTCAGACCTTTAATGTCTGAAAAAAATATTTTAAATAATCAACAAATCAACAACCTTTAATTTACTGAAATAATAGAACGATGATTTCTTATGAGTGGGTTTTTTTTATCTATATATTCACAAGATACACCAAGGGCATCAATAAAAAGAAGGAGATAGAGTCGAGACTTTTGTTGTTTCGAGTTGCTAAATTAAACTCAATGTTTAGACATCTTAATTTGTATCTGACATCTCATGCGCTAAAAATATATGATCATATATTAAAAATAGACTGTTAAGGTTATCAGAAAAGTATTTAAACCAAAGTTCATTTGATTATAAAACATATTTTTATCTCACTGTTGTCATTCATTACTGTAAATGTCATCTTGAAAAGTTCAGAGAGAGTTTCATTAATGAGAATTGGAAAATCAAGGAATGTTAACAATGTTAAAACAATCAGCTTTTTATTGGTTAACACAAATGCCTTGACTTTACTGATACAAACTTAGTGGTGATCAATGGAATTCTATCTTTTCTCTAATTCTGTGCGCATTTATACATCTCTTGATCCGTTTTATAAGTATTGGATATACCACTGAGTATATTCCACTTATATGACACTGTAAAAAGTGCAAATGATAGATTTTAATGATTTAGAAGGTGGTCTTTTCTGAATTTCACCTTGTGCAAAGATAAACTAATTGTATAATAAATGCAGGATATCTGGTTACATTTTATGGAATCATGATATAACTTATATAAATTCTGATATCACCACACTTTGGTTAAATGCTCGTGAAATTTACCGCCAAAAAAAGTTCGGAAGACCTCTTGGAGCTTTACATTGTCATTAGAGAAAAAGATCCGAAAACTTTTTTTTATCTACTCTCGATAATTAAATTTTCATTCTTTTAAACTGCTCGGACAAGCCTCGCAGATTAGAAATGAAAATTTATAATTTATCTCGATTTGATAAATTTCATAATCAACAGGTCATCATAGTAGAATCCATATGGCTGTCCATTTAGGGAGCAACCATTTGATTTTTATGGGGAGGGGGCGAGAGGGGGGGGGGGGGCTAAGAACAAATGTTTGATCCTGCTTATTGTTCGTCGCCAAATTTTGGTCCTGTATTTTTTGTCGGTTGCATTAGCGGCCTAAATTTCTATTTTTATTTATACCAAAAAAAATACCTGATTGGGTCTGCATTTCTTTCGAACCTAAGGTGATCCTGTCTTATTATTTTGCCAAATCCTGATCCTGCCTTCTTATTTTAAATTTAATAATAGCCCACCCCCCCCCCCCCCCCCCCAACCAGTTCCAATGTTATTTTCAAGACATCAAATGCAGTAACTTCATTGGCTAACAGCAACTTCCGGTAAAAAGTTTATAACTTGATAAATTCCTTTCATGCGTATGAAAAGGTACGCATGCAATATTGTGCATGAGGAAAATGTTAATTTAAAATGGAAAACGTCATATTTCTGCATTACTTTGGAATTATAAGTAATAAAGGTTATTGTTACGGAATTTATTAATGTGTAAACTCGGGCTTATCACTCATAAACTTTCCATAAAGTCCTTCGGACTTTATTTAGTTTGTGAGTGAATCGCCCGAGTTTACACATTGATAAATTCCTTCAAAATAACCTTTATTACTATAATAAACAAACATATTTTGATACACCATACCAATTTTTTTTATATATCATTGCGAATACAACGGTATAAAACTTATGTTTTTTAAGGAAAAAATAACTGTGACAAACTGGAGTTATAAAGTTGTCTTTTATCCTGACAGTACTTTATACTGTAATTGTTTAATGTATACTTAGATATAGTTGTATATAATTAAATATGACAGATATGACAAAAACATGAATAAAATGATTTGAAAATATGAAAAATACAGATATAAAGTAAATGTCAAAGCGACAACATCATTTCCATCTCAGAAGTTAAGTGACCAAAAAAAGACATCTTCAATACAGTGGGAAACCAGACACCAGGTGGCTTGTCCTAAATATACACATCAAAATAATCAAAAAGATACATAAGCAGACACAACGATGTATCCAGTCATTAACTAATTTAACCCTTTTTAAAAATAGGGCCTTAATTCCAGTCAACTGATTTAACACTTTTTTTTAAAAAAAAATATAGGGCCTTAATCAAAATTATAGGTTTGTTTGCTAAGCCCACCCGCCCCTTCTAAATTGGACCAAACCACAATATTTTATTGACGTTGCGATGACTACACATGGAATATTTTTTATTTTTAATAGAAATTTCAGTAGATTCACAATAATTGTTTTTTTTTAGTTCAATTGAGTTCATGAATTTAATTATTAATGTGACCCCCCCCCCCAAAAAAAAAAAAAAATAAGCCTACCTACTTAGTATGGGATGGGCTACAGCAAACAAAGAATATTTTAAGCCTGGTCTAGTATTTACAATCTAATAAATGGTGCACTGCAGGGATGTGTCATAACTTTTAACGCAATTCATCAGATGTGGTTGAGAAACTAAAGAAATCAGAGAGACAGGGTGACATAATTATTTTTGACTTGGGAAAGGCGTAAATAATGTGCAGTGAAGTTTATTTCTTGTTTCAGTACTAGATAAAGTATATAAACTAAAGTCTTGACGTTTCAACAGATATAAGAATTCTCCACCCCTATTCTATAAAAAGCAATTAATAAAGGAAACTAAAGAATATAATTTTTTAGGCAATATAATAAAGGTACTTTTAAAAGATCTATACAGGAGTTGTAAAGGAGGGCTTAAAACTCTTTTTTATGGCATGCCGTTTTACTATTTATTCTAACTCCAAGATATCTCATATAATATATAAGATATGTCATACAATATATAAGATATCTCATTAATATATAACATATCTACTATAATCTAGTTTTTATTAGATATCTTATAAACTTTATAAGATATCTTATAAACTTTATAAGATATCTTATAAACTTTATAAGATATCTTATATACTTTATAAGATATCTTATATATTATATAATATCTTATATAATTTATAAGATATCTTATATATTATATGAGATATCTTATAAAGTTTATAAGATATCTTATAAATATTTTTTATATAAGATATCTTATAAACTTTTTAAGATATCTTACATATTATATGAGATATATTTTATAATTTATAAGATATCTTATATAATTTTCTTTGCCAAAACTGAACTTGGAAGGTTCCCTATTGAATATTTTATTAAAAATTAAGTTATGATGTATTTTTGTAGACTTAATTCTGACAAAATTAATCCTTTGCTGAAAGAAGTATATCATGTAAACAAAACTTTAGATAATGAAGGCATGTATACCTGGTATACATATGCCATAAAAAATTTAGAAGAATTTGTTCTAGACCTAACAGATTATGAAAATTTTGATAAACCTTTTCATAATATAAAAAATAATTTGAAACGTTCTATTAGACAAATTGTAGAAGATAAATATAAAGAACAAATAATGTTAAAGCTATCAAACCTAACTAATGAATCCAAATTGTTTTTATATAAACAGATAAAGACCGAACCTGAACTGGAAAGCTATCTATTAAAAGAATAAAGTTTTAAAAATAGACAATTTTTTACCAAATTTAGAGTTAGTAACCATACTTTAAATATAGAGATAGGGAGATATAAAAATATTTTGAGAGAAAATAGATTATGTACTGAGAAATTGAGGACGAATACCACTTTTTCCTTCACTGCAATATAAATAAACAACTTAGACAAGTTTTGTTCCAAACACTTCAATTAAGTCAAAATATTGACATTAACAAATAAATTGGAACATATCAAACAAATATTAAACCCTAAATGAACTTTAACCACATGTTTGTGACTTTATAAAGCAGTCACTGGCACTACGAAAATAGGGTCCACATCGGTCAAAGTTCATCGACTTAATTGTATGTTGAATTATAATTGCTTACATGTTCATTTTGTTTGTATTGCTGTCAATTTTGTATGTCATGTTTGTATTGCATTGACTCCTATGGGTGTATTTCTTGCAAATAAAGTTCACTTATATAAATATTCTTTTAACGTTGTAGGTGTAATGGAATAAATAAGATACCGGTAGTAAATTTAAGACAAAATTTTAACTGTAGAAGAAATGGCTAAAAAGCTAAACCATACCAATTTGCAAAAACCATATAGACCAAATCCCAAAAATGTTAAAAATATAGACAGAATAGCAACAGACCAGGTGGGAAGTTGCCTAAAAATATTGCAATAAAAATTACTACATATGTTTAAAATTGTAGTGATATGTTGTTTTGAAACCCCTCTTTTTTGTCACCAAAACAGCTTACCATAATATGTTCACCTTAAGACTGAGAATGGTAATAAATCTATCTTGCATTTCTTCTGATACTTTCACTTTTTCTTATTGCCTAAAAAATAATGATTTTTACTAGCCTATTGTAAGTTATCTGCTGCTGTACTTAAGGCACTTGGAGCTTTTCCATGGTTTACTCTACTTATGATTTTTCTTGTGATTATTTGACTCTTGACTTACTAAATGTTTTTCTTTCTATGACGAGGAAGTTAAATTCCTAATTTCTTTGTGCTTTTGTCAAAAATCTGATCACTATCTGGTTTTGTTGAAGCTTGGATGTATTTGAAAAAAAATCTTGATTTAGAAGAATTCTTAATTGCTTTTCTGAAGCACATAGAATCGTTTCTTACAATAGACGGTACAGTTGAAAACAGTAAGTATAAACAATACAGGTGCAACCAATTCGCTGTATACTGCAATTATCATATTTTCACAAAACTACAGCGAGGTTGGCCTAATCTGATTTATTGAGACTACACAAACACTAAAGTGAAATTGTTATATATCCTGTAATAAGAAAATACTGGAGAAACGAGATGATTTAGGTCAGCTATATATATTTCACAATTGCGATTGGCTAAATTAAGGTCAGCCTCGGTATCATTGACTTCCGTATCATGTTGCAATAGGTATGCCCAACTGTTATTGGTTAAATTATTTTATTTCCCCGATTCCTATATTTGCTAAATTAAGGTCAGTCTCGGTATTGAGTTGACTTTGTTATCACGCTGCAATAAAAATGCCCAACTGTTATTGGCTGAATTATTTTCTCCGGACCTAATCCTTGAGCTCATCCTTGATTCTGAGACTACCAGTGTGCTATAGTAGTCCTAGCTGGATTATATCCCCACGGTTATCGTTCACCTCGTGAGGATTATCTCTCAATTGGAATGCCCAAAATTTTCAACGCGTTACCTTTCTTTCCGATTTTTTTCTCTGATGTATATCTCTTCCGTCAGTAAACTGTCTGCAGAGTAAACCCTGTTATCACTTATTTAAATATATAAAAAGTTAAACAACATGCAAAGAGGTTGTTTTTGAGTTGAAGCATGATGATTTTAAGTGTAAATTTAGATGCTATATACTTATCTACAACGAACAAAAAAATGTGATAATGTAAATATCGTCCTCACAGTTGCCAACTATACGGCAATCAGGGCACAGGACCCTGACTTGTGAGGATATACCAGTGCATGATTTGTATTGGTGAAAATGTATATAGATTTCATAAAATGGTAATATGTTTGTCTATTGTCATTGTGCAATTTTCTGTTATTTTGCATAAAAGGGAATTTTGTAATTTAGATTCTTCATATTTTTTTTAAAACACCACAATTATACCGTATGATTGCTTTTTCTTGAAAGTATGACTATAATTATATTATTAGTTAGGTAGTTTTTGTATGAAATGTCTACACACTAAGTGCACAGTATGTCATCGGAGCTAATTACATCACTTGTAATGTCATATTTTTAAACATTATCTTGTAGTACATATAAAGCTAATAGCTTTTCCATTTATTTGAAGTAAGTTGTTGTTTGTTGTTTTTTTTGTTTTGTTGTTGTTGTTGTCTTTGAAATTTCCATATAGAAATTATTTTACATTTTATTAGATGGTTTTGCCAAAAATGATGAAAACTATATTAGTACTATAACCGAAACATGGACCTTAACGACAATACCAACATCTAGGTAGAGTCAATTTTCCTCGATCAAATTTTTAAACATAAGTTTTGATTTAACTACAGAATAATTCTAGGTCTAGTTATTTTGGTGCATTTAGTTCATCGTAACTAATAATGATCACTAATACATTGTATGTTAATTTTTATGTCAAACTTGATATTGACACGTTATTATGGCGGATAAATTTAATTTTTCTGACCTAGCATGTATACGCCGAGGAACATATTCTTCTATAATTATTAAAAAATGCCATTACAGAAAATCTTTCTCTGGAATAACGTCGGTCATTCATAACCGTCTGATTCTTCGTTCCATCTTTTGACCTAGCTACGAAACTGACATGCAGGTAATCATTACAAGAATGTGCCATGCATAGATGCTTGTATACATGGTTGGGATTGAACATTATCCAAAGCATACACAAATTTACAAGTGATGCAAGTCATATTGTCAACAGGTAGCAGTCTATACACCTTATCACATTGGTTCTTTTATCCAGTATTCTGTTCTTGTAACAAGTATTAGTGGGATATGGTTCCTTTTTTTGCCCAAAGGTGATGTTTTGTTTTGTTTTGTTTTTTTTTGTTTTTGTTTTTGTTTTTGTTTTTTTTTTTGATTTTCATCATATTAAACAGTTTTTATTCTTGACTACTTTGTTCTTTCAGGTTTTTATTGTCTCTTGGCTTTCTTTTGCCAGTAGAACGCATAGAAGGCATTCTATTGCAGGACAATGTTCTGATTTCACATAATCTGCCTTTTGATAAAGGTCTTGTTGCGTTTTTCGTTGAATTAAGTGTAACAGATTTGTAATATTGATAATATTTCAAGATGAGCAAACGTGACAAACTATGTGGAGACGCACACGTGCAAGACAAATATAAACACATTACTGAATTACATGTCTTCTCAGTTCAGCTGCACTTAAAATCTAAGGTTATATAATACAACAGTTGCTAAGTCGGCCTTTTAGTAAAATTGTCTGTAGCGTGGCGAGTCCTGCTCAGATTTCCCATAACTTTTCTGCAAGAAACATATTTTCTGACCATTTCCGTACAAGCAAAGGAAAAAATGTCTGTAGAATCTGCCATCGCCATAAATTCTCGGACATGTAAATCTCTCAAGAGCATCAATGAAAATCTATGTAGATGAAAGGCGATTTGCTGGTAAAATCGGCCGAATTTGGAGGGTTCCAATATTGGTTCATTCTTTATCATTTCCGCTCGTCTGGTTAGATTTTTCATTGTTGTCATCTAAGTATAAAATATATTACTTTCCATTTAATTTCACAGATAAGTTTCTAATAAGTTTTGTTGCATTTCCATTGCTTGTCAGTTGATTATAAATCGCTATCCATATGTGGTTATGGATAATAGTTGCGTTTATGACCCAAATCGCTTAATGTTCACAACTGGAATTCTGCTTAATTAAATTGTCCTCAGGCGGGACATTGTCATTTATTAAGCCAGACAAAGATAAGTCGTTTGGTGTCACGTTTGGTTACTGGATTTGTCAATCTGTTAACTAACTAGGTCTCCTTTTCCACAATACAAGTTTTTATTAGCTCACCTGACCCAAAGGGTCAAGTGAGCTATTCTCATCACATATCGTCTGCAGTTTTTGTCTTATATCTCAAAAACTAAAGCATTTAGAGCAAAACTGACATGGGGTAAAAATGTTCACTTGCCATGAAATTTCAGACGAATCGGTCAACCCTTTGTTGGGTTATTGCCCCTGAATTATTAATTTTAAGGAAATTTTGCAGCTTTAGGTTATTATCTTGAATAGTATTATAGATAAAGAGAAACTGTAAAAGCAAAAATATTCAACAAAGTAAGATCTACAAATAAATCAATATGACCTAAATCATTTATTGACCCCTCAAAGGAGTTTTACCCATTAAAGACAGCGCTTGGCGTAAACTTCTTTAAAGGTCTTCTCCTCTGAAACCACTGGACCGATTGGGTCCAAACTTTGATGGAAAGGTCCTTGGTCGACCCCCTTCTAAAAATATATCCGGCATCCCCGACATCCAACGGATATGGCTGCTGTGACTAAAGATAGAAAAAAAGGGGTGGATGAATTTGAAAAATCTTCTATAAAACTACGCGGCAAATTGGAAACAGGCTTGGCAGCAATGGTCCTGTAGAGGTCCTCCTTCAGATTTTTGTCCGATGACCCAGACTATCAACCAAGATGTCCGCCACATCCGAACTTATTTTAAAATAAGACCCTATCGGAAAGTTCATTTAAAAATCTTCTTGTCTGAAACCACTCAGCCAATCGAAACAAAACTTGGCAGCAATGGTTCTTACATGAACCTCCTCTTTCAGAGATGTGTCCGATAACCCGGACTGTCAACCAAGATAGCCGCCACAGCTGAACTAGTTTAACATAGGACCCTATGGTAAAGTTTATTTAAAAATCTTCTTGTCTGAAACCACTGAGCCAATTGGAACAAAAATCTGCAGCAATGGTCCTTAGATGGTCATCATTCAGAATTGTGTCAAATGACCCGGACTATCAACCAAGATGGCCGCCACAGCCAAACTTAGTTTAACATAGGACCATATGGAAAAATTCATTTAAAACCTTCTTGTCTGAAAATCCTGAGCCAATTTAAACCAAACTTAGCAGCAATGGTCCTTAGATGGCCCTCTTTCATAAATGTGTCCTCCTTCAGATTTTTGTCCCATGACCCAGACTGTCAACCAAGCCGCCACATCCGAAATTATTTTAACATAGGACCCTATAGGAAAATTCATTTAAAAATCTTGTCTGAAACCACTCAGCCAATCGAATCTTAACTTGGCAACAATGGTTCTTACATGTTCCTCTTTTAGACATGTGCCCGATAACCCGGACTGTCAACCAAGATAGCCGCCACAGCAAAACTTAGATTAACATAGGACCTTATGGAAAAATTCATACTGTAAATTCGGAAATATAATGTTTTTTATGATTGCGAAAAATGCGACAGGGTTATAATCGCAATAATTTAAATTCGCATTTTGGAATTTTTTATATGAATGAATCGGAATTCTTCTCTATATATCAAAAATTAAAATCGCATTTTGGCCTAAAATGACAAAATCGCAATAATAAATGCACGCAATAATTTCTGAATTTACAGTATAGAAATCTTCTTGTCTGAAACCACTGTAGCCTTAGCATACATTATTCCTTTGTCACGCAATTCCTCTCACGCTATTTGGAATACGGTACTGAAAGTTGGCTCAGTAATTGTACCACTAATGTAGATTGTGCTAAAGGTTTCGGAATTGTTTTTAGATGCAGTTCCAACTTTGGTAAATTTCTTGGAAGTCTCAAAGACCATTATTTTTTTAATTTTTGACAAGAAACCATGTATTATCTGGATCACATCAACAGTAACACATATTGGGATCATCTAGATGTCAAACACATGCGATTCCAACTTTAGTAATTTCCTGAAAAGGTCAATACTATCATTTTTGGAATTTTACTTAGCAATTATAGATTTTTTTTCCATATTAGCTTTAAGACTTATCAGGATAATTTGGATTTCAAAAATATGTGATTCCAGTTTTGTTAAATTTCCTGAAAGACTCAAAGACTAGTTTATTTGTGATTTCTACTTTGCAACCATATATATTTGGAATCACTATATATACCAACAGCACTAGTCACTATATATACCAACAGCACTAGTTTGGATTGTATGGATTTCAAAAATATGTGATTCCAATTACGGTAAATTTCAAGATAGTATGTAAGACTATTATCATAGATTCATTGGCGAAAAAACATACTAGCAACTTACAGTTAAATATTTATTTCAGTTTTATATATTGGCGAATGTACATTGTACGGACACGGCTTAAACAATTTTGCAGGGCTGCCGCATATAAATATAAACAATAGCAAATGGCAAGCCCAGAATTAACATTAACTTTATAAATTACATTTCAAACCTTAAACATTAAAATTTGACTTATAGTTATACAGATGTCAATTTAATAATTCAACATTACTGTCCATAATAATAATAATATATATATGTTGTGTCGCTAACTTTCCGCGTAAATTAACATTAAAAATGATATTATTTTAGCATTACTGTCCATGATAAAATTGAAAAATCAAATGCTGGCCCTGGGAACAGAGGCTCAGTAACGAATTTAAGAAACTGATTACAGTACGCATCCAAAGCTATCCTTATTCCACCAACAGAATTGGAGTTAAGCCGTGACGAATGGTAGCGGTGTTCCCATGGAGTCAAACACTAATGCAGTAAACCGGTATTATACATGTAGCACAAATCTCTCAACAGTATTAATGCTGAAAAATACAATAGAAGCAGCAGAAAAATTTGAAAATATTGTAAAAAAGTATGAAATGTAAAATATTTCACTTATGAAGAGGTGGGAGGGTGGGAAAAATTTTCCTATGCCTTATACTATTTAAGAAATACGTTACGAAATAGTTTAATTCCTTCTTCTCTTTGTTATGGTCAAGCATCTAATGAGAGATATCTATAACGATGACCAACAGAGTCACGTGGTATGCCTGACAACTGTTGCTATGTTTCATCATTCTTTTACTTAATAAGTTTTATAAATAGAAAGGTATGTTTCATCATTCTTTTACTAAATAAATTTTATAAATAGAAAATAATGCATAAGGCAACTAACAGCAATTCACTCAGATAATCGGATTTATTCCTTAAATGAATAAATCGTATTATTTTTGGAATTTTACTTAGCAACTATAGATTTTTTTGGATCATATTAACTTTAAGACTAATCTAGATCAGTTGAATTTCAAAAATATGTAATTCAATTTAAGTAAATTTCATGAGAGACTACTTTATTTGTGATTTATACTTAGCAACCATATATATTTGGAATCACTATAGCAACATCACTACTTTGGATTGTATGGATTTCAAAAACACTAGAGTAGCGAGGGGATATGCAGTCCTCTTTTAGAATTGTGTCCGATGACAGTCGATATTAATTATCCCCATGCTTCAACAAAGCGCGAGGATATTGTTTTATTGTTACGTACTTGGCAGAAATGGTTCTTAGATGGTCCTCTTTCAGAATTGTGTCTGATGACCTGAACTGTCAACCAATATGGCTGCTACAGCTCAACTTAGTTTAACATAGGACTCAATTTGAAAATTAATTTAAAAATCTTGTTGTTCTTCTTGTCTGAATTTATCGGTACAAATGGAACCAGACTCGGCAGCAATGGTCCATAAATGGTCCTCTTTCAGAATTGTGTCCGATGACCTGGACTGTCAACCAAGATAACTGCGACAGCAGAACTTAGTTTAACATAGGACCCAATGGAAAAACCAGCCAAATTGACTGTTACAGTTAGATTTTTAGTCATGCTTAAGGTAGACAAGTTAAATACAGGCGAGCAATACAGGCTCTTATGAGCCTCTAGTTGACTTTAAAAAGAGGGTAAAACAGTGGAATATAAATAAATTTCAAACGAAAGCCTTTTATAAAAACTAAACTGAAGTCTAAATAGAAATTAAGAACACACTATTGTGAAAAATAATTCGTCGAATCACTATCAGAATTTGTCATAACCGTCAGCTTTTGTAAATCTAACTAAAACTAGTTTATAAAATAAAAATATGTCACTAACTGAGAGCAGCTACTGCCTTGCTCTTCATTTAATTCGATACATTTTTACAATCGCACATTCTCGGTGCTGTTTTTTATAAACAGGGAAAGTTTGAAGCAAAATATAAGTATATTACGTCACTTTTATTAGAATTCGCCGATAATATTATATTTAATACGAAAGAATTGATATTATGAATTAATTCCTTGAAAACACTGAATTTCATACATCATATGACAAAAGGTTAAACAAAGAAACAGCACTTTTAGTACTTTTTTTCATTCAACAGTCACATGGACGCGTTCTATATCTTATAATACTAAATTTACGAATTAGCCGAATAGGCGGCAAAACGCGTGGTTCAAAATAAACGATGTATAGTTCAGATTATAAAGGTTATTATCGGATTTGACAATCTGCATTTATAAATTTAAACTACAGTTTTGTTTATGTGCAAATGGAATTTGTATGCACTTTTCCGATTTGAATTCTCCCAACGTATCGCTTAGAAGGTTCTCGAAGGCATCATTTTAGCACATTGATTTAAATAAACAAGTATGCACATATTTTTAATGTATTTCTATGGAACGCCATGACTGCCTTATGTTAATAATCAGCATTATATGCAGTGGTCACAGCATTATATGCAGTGCTCACAGCATTATATGCAGTGCTCACAACATTATATGCAGTGCTCGCAGCATTATATGCAGTGCTCACAGCATTATATGCAGTGTTCACAACATTATATGCAGTGCTTACAACATTATATGCAGTGCTCACAGCATTATATGAAGTGTTCACAACATTATATGCAGTGCTCACACCATTATATGCAGTGCTCACAGCATTATATGCAGTGTTCACAACATGCAGCGGTCACAACTTTATATGCAGTGTTCACAACATTATATATATGCAGTGCTCACAACATTTTATGCAGTGGTCACAACATTATACGTTTTTTGTCGATGAAGGTGATGATCAGTGATGGTGATGATGATGATTGATGTTAGTGATGGTGGTGGTTCAGATTCGGTAAACATCGGAAATTTTATCGGACATTGCCGAATCCGGTCAAAAATATAAGACAAAAATTGATAATGCACTACCAAAATTTCAAATGGAACAGTTACTGAAGTCCTGTAATTTAACGTTTATAAGAGAAAAGATTACACCGGATATTATCTGCAAATTGGACTGACATGATTTTTATAATTTAGGGGTAGTTCATTCAGATGAAATGATGAAACTAAGAATTGCGTGCAGCAATTTCATTAAAAAAAATAATAAACACACCGACAAAATATGATCAAATATAGCTTGGATCCAAGCTTGTGACTGACAGGGTTAAACACCCCCCCCCCCCCCCCCCCCCCCCCCCCTTCTCAATCAGAAATTATTAAAATATGAGGTGCACAAGACCATTTCTCATCTTAAAATTCATTCAATTCCATAGACTTACAGACTGATAATTTCGGAACACTTCATATAATATTGTGAACACTGCATATAATGTTTTGAACACTGCATATAAAGTTGTGACCGATGCATATAATGTTGTGAACACTGCATATAATGTTGTGAACACTGCATATAATGTTGTGAACACTGCATATAATGCTGTAAGCACTGCATATAATGCTGTGAGCACTGCATATAATGTTGTGAGCACTGCATATAATGTTGTTAGCACTGCATATAATGCTGTGACCACTGCATATAATGCTGTGACCACTGCATATAATGCTGTGACCACTGCATATAATGCTGTGACCACTGCATATAATGCTGATTATTAACATAAGGCAGTCATGGCGTTCCATATATTTCTGTTTGAAATTACGGAAGAAGAATAAAAAAAAATTAAAAACATTCTCCTTCGAGTGGGATGTTTCCGCTTATGTATTCAGGATTGTTTTTCTACAATAACGCAATTTCTCCTAACTGTAAAGGTTATGAAATTACAAAAATCATGTCAGTCCAATTTGCAGATAATATCCGGTGTAATCTTTTCTCTTATAAACGTTAAATTACAGGACTTCAGTAACTGTTCCATTTGAAATTTTGGTAGTGCATTATCAATTTTTGTCTTATATTTTTGACCGGATTCGGCAATGTCCGATAAAATTTCCGATGTTTACCGAATCTGAACCACCACCATCACTAACATCAATCATCATCATCACCATCACTGATCATCACCTTCATCGACAAAAAACGTATAATGTTGTGACCACTGCATATAATGTTGTGAGCACTGCATATAATGTTGTGAACACTTCATATAATATTGTGAACACTGCATATAATGTTTTGAACACTGCATATAAAGTTGTGACCGCTGCATATAATGTTGTGAACACTGCATATAATGTTGTGAGCACTGCATATAATGTTGTGAACACTTCATATAATATTGTGAACACTGCATATAATGTTTTGAACACTGCATATAAAGTTGTGACCGCTGCATATAATGTTGTGAACACTGCATATAATGTTGTGAACACTGCATATAATGCTGTGAGCACTGCATATAATGCTGTGAGCACTGCATATAATGTTGTGAGCACTGCATATAATGTTGTTAGCACTGCATATAATGCTGTGACCACTGCATATAATGCTGATTATTAACATAAGGCAGTCATGGCGTTCCATATATTTCTGTTTGAAATTACGGAAGAAGAATAAAAAAAATTAAAAACATTCTCCTTCGAGTGGGATGTTTCCGCTTATGTATTCAGGATTGTTTTTCTACAATAACGCAATTTCTCCTAACTGTAAAGGTTATGAACTTTGAAGATAATGAAGAAGTAAGGTAAAGTTCAGAGGAATTCCTAACTTAGTTGTTTTTTGGATTGCTCGGATGTTTACCTTCCACAAAGTGATAAAACCAACCATTATCTATTTTTAAATTATTTGTCATGTGACTTGTCTAAATATATCTCTACTGTAAGCCCTAGATAAAAATATTTTTAACAAATGGTCATCTTTATCATTAATGACGAAATTTATCTCGGACATCTTTGATAAATATAAACGTGGACAACACAAGCAGCCACACACTAAAAATGCTTTCACCTTCTGATTATTGGATATATTTGTGAAATTAAGCCTCGCTTGCCCTGCCCATGATGACAATGGAACAACTGGAACAATAATTTCCCAAAAATATGCTCTAACTAACTCACGGCATCTTTTGAAAAATTCATCCGTCACTAAGGAAATGTTTACATCTACAATTTCATTTTCATATTTATTCTGAAGGAAAAAGGTAATGCATTATGAAATGTGTATTTAATGAAAGCTTTTCATCAAGTTCCAGTTCAGAATTAATTATAACAATAAAAATATTGACAATTTATGTGGTTGTGTTTTCGTCGTAGATTTTGACTTTGATACCACCTTAAGGTCCATTTTGGTCATTCTACGTGGCATACAGTCTACTGCATCAGTGGATACATCTTCGGTAGTAACGAACAGCCATGACAATTGGGTCACGATGACCTACATTTCACGCTTCATTGACTTTGGTTAAAGTCTGCATTAAAATTCATTTCTAAGAATACTACATGCAGCACATATAGACATAAAACTATCAGTTGATACCACCTACTTGACAGGAAAGTTTATGGAAGCCTGCCACATCATCCATATTGAGTTCCTGTTCCATGAATGGCATGGCCGCAACAAATTTTTATAGTCAATATGGCCACCACAAAAAAAAGGTTATTTTCCCGCGCTCGCGCGGGTTCAATGTCTAGTAAGGACAAAATTGAATAGCTCAGACGTTTCTCAAGTTCTATTAATTAAGTTAAAAAAGTATATAGTCACCAGAAATACGCCTGTTCAGTAATAAAAAATTTTCTTCCAACTATGCATATTCTTGTATTTCAGTTACCTTTGGTAGTTCTCTAAGTGGTTCGGCCCCGGAAAATGGTCCTAGATATGTATTCTCTGCAACCGCAATATCTCAGAAAAAAGATCATGCCCCTGGAGTGAAATTTTCAGCCTTGAGGGTAAATGATAATAACCACAGATTTACCATTAGCCAAGGTGAGCAGAAACCATTTAATGTACAAACCAGAGGGCAACATCCACCGAGGACTCCTTCGGCATCAGCATGGCATCCCGTTCCACCACCAAACCAACCTGTACCAACAATGTATAGACCTGTACCGCCTTCCCCACCTTTGAACAGACCACCACCTCCCCCACCACCAGCAAATTTGCCCAGACCGGTTCTACCACATGACTATAGACCCGTACCTCCTTTATCCAATAAACCCCAGGTTGGGCCACCACCACCTAATGCGCCACCCTTAACTCAACCCTCTTCTAGACCGACCAATCCTCCTGCTGGATCAGGAAGAGTAACAGCTGGAGGTAGAACACAGACTTTAATAGTAGGAGGCGGATCAGCCGGAGATAGATCAGGAGTAGTATCTAAAGGAGGTAGCATATTGACTGTAACATCACCAGTCGGTGGTCGAGTATTTTCAGGGGGTAGTACATCGACTGTAATAGGAAGAGTATCAGGCGGAGGTAGAACCATAAGTGTAACAGGAGGAGGAGCATCAGCAAGAGGTACAACATCGACTGTAACAGGAGGAAGCGCTCCAGGCGGACTTAGACCATCGAGTTTGGCAGGAGGAGTATCAGCTAGTGGTAGGACATCAACTGTAACAGGAGCAGAAGCATCAGCCGGAGCTACAGGCGGTGGTAGAACATTCACTGTAACAGGAGGAGGAGCATTAGCCGGGGGTATAACATCGACATTTGCAGGATTAGGAGCTCCAGTCGGAGTTAAAACATTGACTTCAACAGGCGGAGGCATATCCAACGGGGGTAGAGCATTAACCGTAACGCAAAGAGAACAAGTCGGAGGTAGAACATCATCTTCGGCAGGAGTGGCATTAACGGAAGGTAGAACACCGCCTGTAACGGGAAGAGGATTATCAGCCGGAGATGGACCATTGCCTGTAGCAGGAGGAAGAGCTACAACCGGAGGCAGAACATTATCTGTAACAGGAGGAGGATTATCAGCCGGAGGTAGACCATTGTCTGTAGCAGGAGGAGGATCTCCAACCGGAGGCAGAACATTGCCTATGACAGGAGGAGCTACAGGCGGAGGCAAAACATCGCCTGTAACAGTCGAAGGAGTCCCAGTCGGAGGTAGAACAGGAGGAGGAGCATCGGCCGGAGGTAGCACATTGCCTGTCGCAGGAGCAGCAGTTCCAAGCGGAGGTGGAAAATCGTCTGTTATAGCAGGAGCTCCAGGCGGAGGCAAAACATCGCCTGTAACAGGAGGAAGAGCATCACTCGGAGGTAGACCATTGCCTATAGCAGGAGGAGCTACAGGCGGAGGCAGAACATTGCCTGTAACAGGAGAAGCTACAGGCGGAGGCAAAACGTCGCCTATAACAATCGGAGGAGCTCCAGTCGGAGGCAGAACACCACGTTTAACAGGAGGAGGAGCATCAGCCGGAGTTAGTACATTGCCTGTATCGGGCGGGGGAGCTCCAGGCGGAGGTAGAACATTGTCTGTGACAGCAAGAGCTCCAGGCGGAGGCAAAACATCGCCTGTAACAGGAGAAAGAGCATCAGCCGGAGGTAGACCATTGCCTCTAGCAGGAGGAGGAGCTCCAGGCGAAGGCAAAACATTGCCTGTAACAGGAGGATCATCAGCCGGAGGTAGACCATTGCCAGTAGCAGGAGGAGGAGCTTCAGGCGAAGGCAGAACATCGCCTGTAACAGGAGGAGCATCAGCCGGAGGAAGAACATCACCCGTAACAGGAGGAGAAACTCCAGTCGGAGCCGAAAAATCGCCTATAACAGGAGGAGGAGCATCATCCGGAGGTAGGCCATTGCCTGTAGCAGGAAGGGGAGCTCCAGTCGGAGGCAAAACATTGTCTGTAACAGGAGGAGCATCCGACGGAGGTAGAACATCACCTGTAACAGGAGGAGTAGCTCCAAACGGAGGCAGAATATCGACTGTAACAGAAGGAGTGTCAGCTGGAGGTAGAACATCCCCTACAACAGGACAAGGAGTAGGTAAGGGACAATCTAAATTACAGGGACCTATATTTAGTGCAAAAAATTCTGGAAAAAAGGTATTCAGTGCAAACGTTAGTAAACCAAGCTCTAATGCTAGTGGCACTGTCAAAATTTCTAAATCCTCATCAGTCACAAATTCTGAAAAAGAGCCTAGTGAGTCAGAAACTAAAAGTGCAGGGGCTGGGTCAAAAGCAACAGAATCTAAAGGCAATGGAAATAAGGCCACAGATTCGACAGCTGTTACTGCCAAACAAACAAGCAGTTCATCAAAATCTAATAATTCTGGGCAAGGAGTACAAAGAAAGGGTGAAACAAGTAAAACCAGTGACACTAACAGAAATCAAAGTAGCTCCGAAGTTACTGTAGCAGGTGTGAAAGCACCAGTCCTTCCTTTGCCGATGAAGATATGTACATGGTCACCTGTTTGTGGAAATGATGGTCAGACATATCCAAGCAGCTGTTCATTACCAAGGTAATATGTAATACTAGTTTCAGATAAAATTATTGAAAAATAGGTGTCGAGTTTGGTTTTTGGCTTTACTCTTTGGACACTTTGGAATTCACCTTAAATTCGGTAGCACAACATATACATAAAAAAGAATTACATTCTTAAATTTGTAAAATAACGCAACAAATTGTTAAAATTGATCCAACTTACCTCTATGTTTTCTAAAACCTTTTTTTTCGGATGTCGCACTATGATCTCATGATAAAGATAGAGATGAGCAGCCGTAAAGAGTATCTCCCGCGTGTGTAATCTGTCCGTAGATGAATTTTCGCTTAAACCTTTACACTGTTTTGACATGCCATTCACCTCTATTATATTTTATTTGATTATTTTCGTTTTTCGACGAAATATGCATCTTTATACTTTACATCTTTGCTGTATGTTTTAAGATATTAAAAGTTATATTTGACAGAAATTATCAATTATTTCATAATTTTAACTTTAGTGGTGTCGTTGAGGCATGTGCCGGGCAGTGTCCATGCAATAAAGGCAAAGCAAAATCAAAATGTGGATGTGAAAATAATTATTATCCTGTATGTGGTGCAGATGGTACAACTTATCCAAATGATTGTGAACTGTACTGTGCGTAAGTAGTTTCTAAACATTCGTGGAAAATATCAGTACAAGGATATCGATTAATGCACTGTAAGAGGCGCGAATAATTGAAATTATTGTATATAAGGAGATCCTCAAATATTTATGAACCTCCACAATCCGATTTCACGAGCTCCCACCATAAATCGAATTAAGAACTCTGAAATCGAATCGTGGAGGTCCTGAAATAATTCTGGTGTTTCTTAAATCGAATTCTTGAGGCCCATAAATAAGTAATTAATATAAGGACCTCCTTAAATACAATAATTTCGACTTATTGCAGTGTATTTTGTTGTTTGATTATTGATTGACCGCACGTCTATGGCACGCCGTTTTTATATTTATTTAAATTCCAAGATATCTTATTTATTTAACAAGATATCTTATTAAGTATTAAGATATCTTATTTATTTAACAATATATCTTATTAAGTATTAAGATGTCTTTAATTTTTATAAGATATCTTATTTAATTTGAAAGTAAATAAGATATCTCTATAAGTTAATAAGATATCTCTATTAGTTAATAAGATATCTTATAAAGTATATAAGATATCTTACTTCTTTATAAAGATATCTTTTAAACACATACTTTCTTAGATATCTTATAAAGTTTATAAGATATCTTATAAACTAATAGAGATATCTTATTAACTTATAGAGATATCTTATATATTTAATAAGATATCTTTATAACCAGTTAAATAAGATATCTCTATAAGTTAATAAGATATCTCTATAAGTTTATAAGACATCTCTATTAGTTTATAAGATATCTTATTAAGTAAATAAGATATCTCTATTATTAACTATATAAAAGATATCTTATATAGTTAATAAGATATCTTATAAATTAATAGAGATATCTTATATTTTAAATAAGATATCTTATTTATTTAATAAGATCTTTATAAACATTTTAATAAGATATCTTATTTAATATATAAGATATCTTATTTAATAAATCAGATATCTTATTTAATATATAAGATATCTCATTTTATTATTAAGATATCTCAATTAGTTTATAAGATATCTTATTTAACTAAATAAGATATCTCGAAATTGAATAAATATAACAACGGCGTGCCATACACGTCGACGATAGTGAAATCCTTGTTTTGGACATTGTATTTTACACATATATACAATCAATTTCTCGTATAAAATATTAAATCTTAAATGTAATTTTGTAATAAAAGTATTTTAGAACATTCAAATGATAACGCATCAGATACAACTATGATGTCCAAGCAACACCGGTTATCACGTACTACCACTGTTTGGAAGGATACCCGTATTTCTTGTATTTATGAGAAAATAAAACGAATAAAAAATACTTATACATACATCACATTACAACTTGGCTATGTTGATTAGACAAAATGTATAACTCTATTTCCTTTAAATATGAAGTAGCATTGTTTCCTATCAAATCTAATAATATTTAATTCTTATTCAAAAAGAAAGATAACTTAAACTTTCGCATTCAACGGGAGTTATCATATTTGAACTCTATTACAATTAGAACGAAGAAAAAGCTCAGATGGCAAATTCTTTTATTTGAGTGGACACTCATCAGGTATACTCGTCACCAAAACTTTGAAAAGTCTAAAAATAAACACTAAAATATTGAGAGCATATTTTCTGACATTATAATGAGCAAGTGCTTTATTTTAGTAAAATTACTTAAGGGCGCATTTGATATAGCATCTTGGATAGTCGGGGGTTACGGTCCACTGTAAAGTGGAAAAAGGCGGATCGTAGCCCTTGGCTAGAGAGGATCTTGATATAGATTATAAGAAAATGAAACTTGTCTAAATATAACTTTTGAACTAAAAATCTAAGATTTTATTTCAGTCTTGTTCCAATGGAATGTGAGGGGGCTTGTCCGTGTCCTAAACCCGAACCAACCGGTAGTCCATTCACATTAGTGCCTTTGTCGTCCTGTAGATGTCCAGAGTTTTACGAGCCCGTCTGTGGTGTGGATGGTCAGATCTACGACAATGAATGTCTCAGAATTTGCGAGTAAGATTAGTACACATTGAAAATAAAACATGTCTATAATTATGATTACAACTCTGGACCTGTTCCATTGATATTATCCCTTCCTCATACCGGATTTGACATGGGTAGCACATCGGGTGTCCTGCAGGAACCAGAGACTGCTTACTCTTCCGGAGCACCTGATTCTACCCCCGTTTTTTTGTTGGGGTCCATGTTTTTCATATTTTTTTAGTTTTTAATTGTAGTGCATGTATTGTTTTGGTCTTGTCTTCGTTGTTCTCCAGAGTTTGTTAGTTGATACGATTTTTCTCTCCTTCGAATATCACTTTCGTATTACTTGACTTTACTTACTGTTAATCCCAAACTGCTGGAAAATCTGTTCATGACTGAAAGTCCATGTTCTACATAAATATTCACAGTAAAAATACGTTTTCTCAAAAACTCGAAATGAAACATTTTGCAGACTACTAAATTAAAGTACTAGTAACTGTTTCTGTTCCGAATGATGTTTCCAAGCAATTACTGAGGAAACTTTTTAAATTTAGCCAATCAGTAACTAAAATTGCTTTATATGAGGAAAGCTTCAAAAGATTTCAGTACAGAGTTTCAGAGGTTAGAGAAACTATCTTGAATTTACAATTATATGTTTCGAGGATATCAGATTTTGTACCATTGTGATTTTATTATATAACTTTATGTGCTAAGAAAACCCATTTGGGCCATATGCAAAACATGAACAGTAACAAAATACAATTGTGAAAATACACAATATCTACATAGAATACATAAAATACATGTACATGCAACAATAACATAAAGATATTGTATATAGTTAAGAGTCTCTGCCCCTTAGTTCTAAAGACTGTTTATTAAAAGAAACAACTATATCAATATCTTTGGGTGTTGATGGGTTCAAAATTTTGTTTAATTTTTCAAATGACTTTAATTTTTGGAAGTTTTCATCACATGTTATAAAGTGTTTCAGAATTTTTTTTCTTTGTGTGTCATTAATAATACAGTCAAAAAATAAATGTGTTCGTCGTCTATTTTGTTACACGTCTTGCATAATCTCTCTTCTCTTGGTATTTTTTTGTATCTTCCAATTTCTATAAGTAGGTCATGGTTACTTAGTCTAAATTTCGTTAGATATCTTCTAGTTTCTTTGTTCGGATGTGACAAATAATATTCTGTAGAGTATTCTGGTTTTATCAATTTATACAAGTAAATTTTGTTTTTATCATTCAAGTCACCTATTTTACTTTTAATCAAATTCCAATAAGAAGTGTTAATATTAGTTTTTTATGTTTTGTCTTTTCAGTTTTGTCTCTTAAAGTTTGACAATTATTTATTTCATCTAAGTCCATTCTAGTTTCTTCTGTTACAGATTTAGCGTATGTGAACCATGAATAAATACCATTGTCATCTAATATTTTTGTAAGATTAAAAGCTTCCTAAAGTACAGGATTTAGTATTTCATTGTTGAGTCATGAGAGGTACAAAATTGATTGTGTTTAATGAGGATTCAATTGGGATGATCAGCTCTAACCGCAATATTTGACGCACTTCTTCTCGTTCCAAGAACATATTTCATAAAATCAAGTTGAGTTTTTCCATTGTAGTTTTATTGCCGGGCTCTACGTGGAGCTCTAAAGAGTTTTATATAGGAGTCAATAAAGCAAATTTCTTGGTTATAAGGCAATATGGTCTTCTAAAGTATTAAACAAGTTACAAGACACTTTAACTGGCAAGTTCTGAGGTATATAATTTAATTGCAAACAAAACTTTTTTGGCCTTGTATGCAAGATCTAAAGAAAATGAAGTTAAATTTCCATTGCTGTTAATAACACAGCCAAGATATTTGTATTTGTACACATTTTCTAATAATTTATTTATTATTTATTATTTATTTTGGGTGGGTTGTTTTGAATAACCATCTTTTTTGTTTTCTTAATATTAATTGTAAGTTGCCAATTATCACAATACTGTGCCAAAGAGTCTAAGCTTTGTTTTGTAATCCCGACTCAGTTTCTGAAAGAATTACCAAATCATCTGCAAAGAGGAGACTGTCTAGGTACGAGTTCATAAGTTTAAGGGGGCAATTTTCTTCCTGCTCAAATAATTTGCTCATATCATTAATAAAAATATTAAAAAGAGTAGGACTGGTTGCATCTCCTTCTCATACTCCTTTATCAATTTTGAAAAACTTTGATTGGAGGTTTTTATATCTAAATGCATTTTCGGTATTTTGAAATTGTTTTTTGATAATATTATACATATGTTTGCCAATCCCTTGTTCTAGAATTTTAAACAACAACCCTTTTCTCCTAATGGAATCAAAAGCCTTCTGTAGATCTACATAACATACAAATATTTTCTTTTTATTTTGGTTTAAATATTTATTGATCAGGCTTTTTAAAATAAATATACAATCAGACGTTCTGTGATTAGCTCTAAAACCAAACCATGATGGATTATATCTATTTTGTAAAGAACTAGTTATTCTCTCATTCATTAAAGCACTAAATACCTTAGCTAAGCAACTCATTAAAGAAATTCCTCTATAGCTATTTAATAAACTTTTGTCTCCTGCTTTATGGATGGCTATAATGTATGACTGATCCCATGATTTTGGGTAGCAGCCAGTTTTCAGAATAATATTAAACAGCTTTGTATAAAACTGCAATGTAACTAAGCTACTTAATTTTATAATTTCATTTAGTATTTTATCTGGACCACTAGATTTGCCCATTTTTAGTTTATTAATTATATTTTTTACCTCTCTTAATGAAAAAGGTCTATCAGTAGATTTTTTATATATTATATTATTTTAATTATTTTCAAGTGCATGTTCTATAATTTTTTGTAAATTCTTGTTTATGTTTAAACAATTTCCTTGCTTTTGAAAATGTTTTTCTGCAATGTCTAGATTTTCAAAAATTTGCAAATCATCAGAATTTTTTTCATTTTTGGAAGATTTCACGTTTTTTTAAATTTTTTTTATTATTTTCCAATATTCATTTGTATTATTCAGATAAGCATTTTCAAGTTTTTTGGAAAATTTCACGTTTATATTGAGCTTTTTTCTGCTTTACAACTTTTTAAATTCATTTTACCATACTACTATATTTATTTTTCAAATTATTGTCAAAAGGATTATCTCTTATTTGCTGTCATATTGTAATAATATGTCTTTTTAAATCCGTTACCGTTTGATCTGTCCACTCTTGTTTTTTTCTTTTTAGTTTTCTGTTTTTGTGGACATGTCTGAATGACATAAGAATTTTTTGCTAAAGAATCAAGTATATTATTAAAATCACTGGTAGCCTCATCAACACCCTATAAATACACATTATGAAATATATATTTCCTATATTATCTAAACACATCCTAAGATTCACGAAAATTGGTCTCCAAGTAATAATCAATCTATAGTAGTAAAAAATGCAAAGATAAATAAAACATTAATAAAATCATGCCCGAGCCACATAACAACTGTTGCTGCTTTAAAAACAAATAAAAGAAATGTTTTTTCTTTACAGAGGAGTAGCCAAAGAATGTGACGGAACATGTCCGTGTGACAGTCCTCTTAATCTGCAGAATATCGGCGGCTGTTACCATTGCGAGGCACTGGGCTGGGATCCAGTTTGCAGTACAGAAGGAAATACTTACAGAAATCAATGTTTTGCTACATGCAGGTACTACATGTTAATTGTGTTTTCATGTATGGTAATTTACTTTCATCAGATATTACAACCAAGAAACCATTCAGTCCACCAAAAAATTAACAAATGTACATTCAAGAGCTTTTATTGGTCCAGACAAATATCGAAACGTATGAATTCAGATCCGAAGCAGATTCTCTGGACAAAAACGTTAAAAAATTAATTCCCGTTCTATCTGCTTTGCTAACAACTAATTAATAGTTAAATCTCTGTAGAACTGATAAAAGGTAAAATTAAAAAAAATAGTGTCATTCAGGAATAGGGGAGAGAAAGAGAAATCCGTAACCTTATTCTCAAACGTCTTAGACTGAATTTCGGACGTAAATCATAATGAAGTGCTAGGGAGTTGCAAAACAAAATCTTTTTTGAATGGGGAACATTAACAGAGAAATAAAATAACTTTATGCATTTTACTAAAAAAATAATTCCTTTCTAATATGACCTAGCTGTTTCAGACGCTTAATGGTAAAATATGCATATTTTGATTTCAATGTCATAATAGTTTCCCACAAGCTTTAACATCGTCATAGTATAACATGTTGTGTAATGGCGTCTTCTTGTCAGAATACCTAATATGTTGCGGCGTTTCAAAATGTCCTATTGGAATAGAAATAGTTCACGGTGGCTTGAAAATATCCTGATTATACGACGGGTAGGCCCTTTATGCCGATATTGTACCACTCGTTGTAGATCGTGGCAAAATATTTGGCATAAAGGGCCTACCCCTGGTAAAATCAGGATATTTTGAAGCAACCGTGAATTATTTCTCAAATAATTGTTAAAGATCAAAATTTCCAGTTTCACTGATAAGACATCATTCTGCATGTACAGGCATCTTGTATGCTTATCTTTAGACTCACTGATACGGCCACTTCGCGTATACCTTGCAATTTTTTTTAGGTGAATTAAAAAGTAGACACCCATTAAGTTCTATGTATATATTAAAGATTAAATATGAAAAAAAAAAAATTCGAAATACTACATATATTATAGATTATTTAATTAAGCGTTAAAACAATACTTTCATTTCAGTGGAGTTGAATTAGCCTGTTCGTCAGAGTGTCCGTGTTAGCCTTAATTGGAATGCAAAGGATGTTTTATTGTGCTACTTTTTAAAGTTCCGACATCTTCATTTCGTCTAGTGTGGAATGTGTTTGACTTTTGTTCATAGATGCCCAGTGTTGTCTGCTGACTAAAGAACATCTGAAAAGTCATATATCCAGGCATCAAAGTCAAAGATCCATAAAGTCAAGTTTTACATATTATACATTAAAAACCAATACTAATTACTATATTTATTCTTTTAAGCCCAATCATCCAACAGACAACGTTTATTAAGTTGAAATCTGAAAAAACCTATTCACTTTCTTTTACATTTTTACCTTTTCATATGATACATGTACACTTGGGTAAAATAAATTGAAAGATGACGCAAGATCTGCAAATGTTTGCAAAGTTCGTCTAAGTCAGACAACTAACATGCCAGCGATAAAAATACCCTTTTTCCTTATTGATCCAATTCAAAGGTCTTTCTGAAACCACCAGACCAAAGGGCTGAAACGTGAAACATGAATTTTCTGGGAGATTATGTATAAAGTTTGCATTTTCTCGAGATTACATCGAACATGACTACCTTTGTCAGTTCTTGTTCTTCATAAAAAATGTTCTCCCCCGAATTGCCGATTCTGAGTGAAGGTTCCATGGCCTTTTATTAAGTGTAGAAATGACATTGGGGTAAATGTGGATGAGACAAAAGACGGATTTCGAAAACTATAAAAAGGGAGTGTTGTACAGAATTTAAAACAGACTTACTACCTAAAAAGTCTTTAATGAGAAACCAGAGTGAGTTATATTTTCCTAACCAATGTAGGTAAGGGAGATAATAAATTTGTCTCTCTTTCAACCTCAGGACAGAAGGGAGAGGATTTAAATATCTTGTAATTCTTTAGCCTCACACGGAGGATCTTGATTGACAATAAAACATTTGTTTGTTGTTTGTTTGTTTGTTTGTATTATAGGGCTAAAATTAGAACTGATCTGAAATTCAGGATATCATCTCCATGTTACTACATTGTAGTATTGCTGGTGAATTGTGGTGGTGGTCCAATTCTAAAACATTTGACGTCAGAGGAAACTCAGACTGATCAACAACCTAAACTTCGATCAAAGCTTTCAAAATAATGGAACTAAAGATAAAACTGGTAACACATGGGGGAATCTCAGATAGGGACAAGTTATCTTAAGATAGCTGGATTTAAAAGAGATTATACAGCGAACATGCGAAAAAATCAATCGTGGACTTGTTGGCAGTGTTTGCATATATTATCATAGACCTGATTTTCATTTTC
Organism: Mytilisepta virgata; assembly: GCA_028015205.1. Lineage (NCBI taxonomy): Eukaryota > Metazoa > Mollusca > Bivalvia > Mytilida > Mytilidae > Mytilisepta > Mytilisepta virgata. The sequence goes on from CM051516.1 coordinate 1,832,578, forward strand.
ATGTGATACCATTCTTAAGAGAAAACATTCACTAGTTCCCGTGGCTTCAGCTATCTGTACAGAGTCGGGACGTTAAACTTTCGGTCATCTTACAGCGTCTGGCTCAAGACCACAATTAGCGCACGGTGTCCACAATTATAATCCCTTATATAAATTTACTGTTTTTCTTCCATTTTTATGGAGGTCAAGGTTAGGTGACATATCAGACTTCCCTAAGAGAAATATACAGACTCAATATAGTGGCGCATTCAAATGTATGTAACTGAAAAAAACGGACCTACTCATGAAACTTGGAAGCAGATTTTTCCTAAGACAATCAACTATGTAAATTATGTCAAGACTTAATGACATATATCAGACTGACATGGGACCACTAAGAACTTATGTCCCTTATTGAAGGCTGTACTGATACATCTACACCATCCAATAGGTATGTATAAAACACCAACGTTGACAATTTTGCGAATTAATTCAATGCTTGGTCATGTAGTTCTTGATCTATAAATCCATTTTTACTTTGCGTTTTCGTGCGTAAACTTTTCACCTTCTCTGAAACTACTCGGCGGAATGTAACAATACTTGATAGGAATGATGTATAGGACCTCTGCAAAAGATTCACCTTTGGTGCTGGTTGAATGAATAACATGGCCGCCAGAAGCCATTTTCGATTTTTATTGGCCAATTTTCAAAAATCTTCTCCTCTGAAACAACATAAGGAAATGTTTTGGAACTTTGCAGGAGTGATGGCAGCAATACCCTTTATAAACGATCCACTTTTGGTTGAAATTCATCCGCACATCCGATGGCTGCGGTTGCTGTTTCCATGGAAACCATATGGGAAATTACCTTTTGTTATTTGCTCAGTAACTTATGGGAAGATTGTAACATATGTGGGCAGGAATCTCATATGGAAGGACAGATGCAAATGATACTTTTTTTGAGGTTCAAAAGTCAAATTTCAAGGTCACTTTGACATTTTGCATTTCTGTAACAGCCTTGTGGATACAACAGAGGTGATATTTTCATATGGCTTCATACATTCAGGGTAGATTTGATGCTACTCCACAAATGTTGTCAAATGTCAGAACAAAAAGGTTGTTTCTTATCTGACATACATTTTTCTCCAATAAAGAAAAGTACAAATGTTCTTAATAATTGGATGGTTTTTTTTTTCAAACAAAGTAGCAAAGGCTAATAGCTAATGCCAAGACTAAATTGGGAGTAACAATGTAACTGCCACGCTGATGAGTAAAACAATCCACTGTACAACAAGAGTGGACACATGCCAGTCTGACACCTGGCTTGGGACCTTGACCTCAATGTCATGCTCTCCTGATTATGCATATGGACACAGAATAATGATTATCTGATACCCGACATTTGCAAGTCAAAAGAAACAGATGTCAAAAGGCATGTGTCATACCGACATGTATCCATTAAGAACTATCTATTAACCACATAGGGGCCTCGGTGGCCGAGTGGTCTAGGTAGTTCGTCAAGACTACTAATGATCACTAGTCTGTCAACGCTGGGGTTGTGAGTACGAATCTCACCTGTGGCGGGGTGTGTTCGACTCCGATCTTAATTGACAAGGATTGCCAATTTTCCTACCGAAGGTCGGTGGTTCTCTCCGGGTACTCCGGCTTCCTCCACCAATAAAAACTGGCCGCCGCGAAATGGCCAAAATGTGCTGAAAACGGCGTTAAACCCCAACTAAACAAACAAACAAATTAACCACATATTGTGGGTCTAGGTATTAAAGTTGCTGAGAAATGGACCAAATCTCAAAAATGTGACAAAGTCACTCTAGCATGCAATTGAGGTCAAGGTCCAGACATAGAACTATCTATAGACCAAACATGGATGGGTCTAGGTATTACAGTTGCTTAAAAAATAACTTAAGAAATTTGGATGAAAGTCACTCAAGCATGCAATGGAGGACAAGGTCCAGAGACAAGTCTCAGACTGGCATGTACCCATTAAGAAGTATCAATAGACCAAATACAGTAGGTCTAGGTATTACAGTTGTTGAAAAATGGACTTAATCAAGAAACTTGGATGAAAGTCACTCAACTATGAAATTGAGGTCAAGCCAGACTGCCATGTACCCACCAAGAACTATCTATAGACCAAATATGGTTGGCCTAGGTATCACAGTTTCTGAGAAATGGACTTAACCATGAAAATCTGATGCAGGTCACTCAAGCATGAAATTGAGGTCAAGGCCAAAAGACAGGTGTCAGACCAACATGTACCCACCAACTATCTATTGACCAAATACCATGGGTCTAAGTATTACAGTTTCTGAGAAAAAGTCACTCGAGCATGAAATTGAGGTCAAGGTCCCAAGCCAGGTGTCAGACTGGCATGTAGTCACTAAGAACTATCTATAGACCAAATATGGTTGGCCTAGATATTACAGTTGCTGAGAAATGGATTTAACCACGAAACTTGGATGCAGGGTCACAAGACAAGTAAACTGAGGCAAACCTAATACGATAAGCTACCTTGTGGACCATAAATTTTAACTGCAGGTATTACATGTGCAAAGTTATTAAAGTTTTACAAAACTTTAAGCCACCGCCACCGGAAAGTAATACCTATATCTCGCCTCAGTGACTTTTCGTAGCAGGCGATATAATAAAAACTAGAGGAGCCTTTATCACTCACTTGGCTTTTATTCAGCCATTATAAAATTTAAGCTCTTTTTGCAAAATGTCAAAGTATTTGATGCACCAATACCCTTTACAAAAGATCCACTTTGGTTGAAATCATCTGCTCAACCGATGGCTGTGGCTGTTCAAAGTTTCCATGGAAATCATTTGGGAAAGGACTTCTATGCCATTTGCTCATTGATATTTGACCTTTGACCTTAAAAACGTGGATTGTTTGCATCTGTCCTTCCATACGAGATTCCTGCCATCTCTGTTTACAGTCTGCCCATTATTTCCTGAGCAAATGAAAAAAAAATCTTTTCCCATATGGATTCAATGGAAACTTCGAATAGCCGCAGCCATCGGTTGATCAGATGAATCTCAACCAAAAGTGGATCGTTTGTAGAGGGTACTGTTGTCATCAATCCTGCAAAGTTTCAAAACATTTCATACGGTAGTTTCAGAGAATATTTTTGAAAATTGACAAATAAAAATCAAAGATGGCCTCTGGCGGCCATGTTATTCACCCAACTAGAACCAATGGAGGATACAATCCGCCTAGTATTTTCTGAGGAAAAAATCAAAATGTGAAAAATTTATAAAGAGATGGACGCAAAGTGATGACATAAGCTCACATGGCCTATAGGCCAGGTGAGCTAAAAAATGCATAAAGAATTCAGATCTGAGATTAATAAAAATTACACTTTTTATTCAATGCATAATAAGAAATTGATAATGGTTTTTAAAAGCAACAAAACAAGATCTTTGAAAAATGTCTCCACATTTTAAAGAAATAAGTATGAATATTCATCACACATCATGATCAGACTTTAGTGGTTTATGGGTTGACAGACTTGATCTGAGCATGATTGGGTTCAAGTATTGTATAGGGGAATATAGTTCCCTCCTAGGATGCATACAGTTGTAAATCGGTTTACAAGTTTCCACAAGGGTTGACAGGGTCGACAGGTTGACAAGGTTGACTACGTCGACTGTATGATTCTGTCCATAGGGTTTACAGTGTTGACAGGTTGACAGGGTCGTCAGGTTGACGGGGTCGACAGGTTGACGGGGTCGACAGGTTGACAGGGTCGACAGTTTGATCATGTCCATAGGGTTGACAGTGTCGACAAGTTGACACGGTCAACATGTTGACAGGGTCGACATTTTGATTCGGTCAAAATAAAGATGATAAAAGATGGTTTACAAGTTTCCACAAGGGTTGACAGGGTCTACAGGTTGACAAGGTTGACAACGTCGACAGTATGATTCTGGCCATAGGGTTTACAGTGTAGACAGGTTGACGGGGTCGACAGGTTGACGGGGTCGACAGTTTGATCATGTCCATAGGGTTGACAGTGTCGACAAGTTGACACGGTCGACAGGTTGACACGGTCGACATTTTGATTCGGTCCATAGTGTTACAAAAACGAGATAACAGAAAACACTCACAATGACGAGAACCACAAACCAAACATCACCCACCAAGCAAGCGCAACTCAAACCAACACGAAAGGAAGACAAGATACAAACATAAATAACTAATAGGAGAACAGGATAGCCGGACTTGGTACCGGCACTAACAAATGTCAGCGGTGTGGTTGAACCTGTTTATGGGTGGAAAGCTTGTCAGGTGACATCAAGATGAAGACATGACTAAAAGTCCTGTCCTTGATAAACTTTAGTTTTTACATGTACATATACATACTTGGATTTGTGTGCATTTTTCTCACATGTACATTCACTTCATATCATTGAATGTGATGCCAGTTAGAATTCATGAACACGCATAGTTTATTATTTTCATATTCAATGAGTTTCCAGATATACCGAAGCAGAAATAATGTTCTATCAGCACTAGTGTCATGGCCAGTACAAGATGGCAGTTAAATATCACATATTTTTTAAAAATTTTTTGTAAATCCATGAATATTCGTGAATGATTGAAGTTTATGAGTATTCATGAGAAAAAAAATCAATAATTAATATAGATTATGAATATTTTTGGTTAATGAAATGTCCCAGAATTTTTAAATTTCATGAACGTGTTCCATATGACATTTTGAATATTTTATGAATAATTATTCAGTTTTCATTTGATGATTATTCATGAATTTCTGGGTACAATAGAATACATGTACTCCTCAAGCGCTCTACAAACAATCAATTAAGATTTACTGTTTTATTATGACATTCAAATTAATTATTACATTTACACATGCAAAAGTAATAAATCTTTCGCCATAAAAGAAATAACAAAATTTATTTCACAGTGGAAAAAATTATAATAAACTCATGAGACCTTGAATGCCGTTATAAAAACAATATAATTCAAATTTTGATGATGGTATGTTCGATCATGGTACATGTACCTGCATTTGTGAATTTTGGATACATTATATATTATTTACAGCAAGTTGGAACTTTCTGCTAACAATTTATTTAAGGACTTTTTAGAACTATAGAAAAAATTGACATAGACCAAAAATACACATTGTTAAAAAAATTAGGGTATTTAATATACTTATACAAATCATGAAGCAAATCGACCTTGTTTTTCAAACATATATTTAAAAAATCTACCGTATCGAAAACTGAGTGGACCCACTAATTCAAAACATTATAATCATGATAATAGCCATATCACACACATTTTTCATTTAAACAAACATAATACAATTACATCATGCGGAAACTGTGAATATTGTTACATTAAATAATCATGTTCTCCTCAAATCTCTCAAATTGGTGATGATTTGGCAATACAGCTTTCAGAAAGTCATCTTTTGGCGGTACTTGGAACTTCTGATTGTACTCTTGGAGGCTTACTTCAGCAGCTTTAATATAGGCGCTGTTGTCTCCCAGTGATGACGGTATTTCTTTGAAGAAGACATCTCTTTTGGCTTTTCCAACCACAGCTGAATGCATTCTGCCAAAGCCCTCATTCTGCAATCTTTCAAGTTCAACTGAAATTTACAAATTATTTTAGTGTTTCTGATGATAAGTACTGTGCTTATCTTTTTTTTTTACTTTTTTTTTTAATATTAATTTTAGTGGATAGATTAGACAAACACAAAATAATTCAACTCGGAAATCAAATCTAACAATTTTTCAGAATCAATTACGCATAAATTCAAACAAAAATTTCTATAATCCAAGAAACAGCGATTTAAATCAATATGCATTGAAATCCCTACCCAAAATATTAAACAACATGAAGTAATAATTCAAACAATGCACTCTCTGTATTAATTTATACATTTTGGGCACAAAATTTTTCGTGTGTTGAAAAACAACCTTACGCTATTGCAAATTTAGCTCCTGACGATCAGAAAGCTGTGAATGGTAAATACCAGCATACTGCGAATTACAACGAACAATTTGTCTGAATCAATTACGCACAAATTAAAACAAAAATGTCTAGAATCCAAGAAATAGCGATTTAAATCAATATGCATTGAAATTCCTACCAAAAATATTAAACAACATAAAGAAATAATTCAAACAATTCACTCTCTGTATTAATTTATACATTTTGGGCACACAATTTTTCGTGTGTTCAAAAACAACCTTACGCTAATGCAAATTTAGTTCCTGACGATCAGAAAGCTGTGAATAGTAAATACCAGCATACTGCGAATTACAACGAACAATTGCGTATTACATCGATTCCCATGCATCTACTGATATAATTAGGTAAAGTGTAAGGCAGACTTCTGATTTACATGTACAGTCAGGTTTTCTATAATTTGATCTTCAATATCATCAACACTGACAGACACTCCAAAACTATCAAACTTACTTTTCACATCATTACAAACAGCTTTCTTAATATGTCTATATATATCTCGGACTGGGACTACTGGTCCTTCATATTGGCAAACACATCTGAGAACTTTATTCCTGAAAGGTTTAACTTTCACCATTCTTCCGCTCTCTAGCCTCTGTGTACTGTTCATCAGAGCCTAAAAAACATTACAAAATATGATTGTTATAATAATCATATAATATCGGGATTTGAGTTACTATGTAGCATTAAGTAAAAAATAGAAAAAAAATCCGGGAAACGGGGAGTGTGTTAAAGATACAACGACCCCAAGGTGGTGAACAAAACAATAACCCAAAGCCACCGTAAGATCTTCAATGAACAGTGAGGACCCCACACTTAAGTAATGGTAGGAATGCCCTTTATCGTCAAGCGTCAAACGCCTCTTTTCGTCTATCGTTAACGTCAAATCGAGTAAAATTTTACCGTTAACCGTCAAAACAAATGTTAGGGTTAGTTGTGAAATTACCGCAATTTGTATCGTTATCGTCATTTGAAGAAACAATATATCGTCAATCGTAAAAAAAACTAATTTAGAGCTTGCTACATGGAGGAAATTTCCCAATTGTTACATATCATGTGGCGACCTCTAGATGTATTTTTTCTCGAGCGGAAACTTTGGAGATAGGTGGTTGTCTCCTTGACATTTACTACCATATCCGTTTTTTTTTAATATTGTATAGAACAAATGTCAAATTTATCGTAAAGGCTGAAAAATTACCGTTATTTGGCCTAATTTTTTAGCATTAACCGTAAGTTAAAAAAACATACCTGTACAAACACAGATTTCTGCTGCTTTAGGCAATTGTACAACATCTGAGCTCTTTTAACAGTCTCTTTTCTAATGATGGTTGAATAAGTTTCGGTCTCCTCCAATTTGTTTCCAATGTACATGTTGATGATGTGAAGTAGTGCTGCCAACCGTAGTATGTGAATAGTGTCTTTACTCGATGTCATATGCAAGTTTTCAGTCTGTGTCGGATTTACATTCTCCTTATCTTCTTCATCATCTATCAAATTAGAAATCAAATGGCCTAATCATTACACAATTCAACCGCACAAAATTTCAAGACAGTATATTTTAATTATACTCTAGTATGGATGCATTTCATCTCCACTACTTTTTAATACTGGTCATATTTCATCTTTCCCAATGTTTTATATTTTAATAATATCAGCGAATCAAAAAACTAAAAGCATGTATCATCTCCGCAAATTTACCAATTTTGCCATATGTAGTCAACTAGATTAACTGAAGATACCTATTTTGCTCCCTTTGGGCGATAAAAATGGGGGGAAATCAGATAAAAAGTGTTAGTGTTATTAATGGCCTAAACGTGAAGTTCTAGCAACATCAATCACAATGCATATGCTACGGCAGATGCTTTAAAATGTTTCAAAGTCAGTTTTCCACAATTTCATATTATCGATCCCATATGCAATTCTTCAAACTGTGTGTTTGATCACATATTAACTTAAAGGATACCAATTATTTCACTATCAAAATGTAATCACGTCCTTATATACGTTCTAGTATTTGAAGTGAAATAATTTCATTCGCGAAGTTGAAATATAATGCATTCGCTGAGAGGAAAGATTTTTCTCGCGTAGATGATATATTTTTATTAGCGGAGATTTTTTTTTTCGGAAATGATTTTTTTTTGGCGAAGATAAAATGCATCGTCTATTATCACTGGAATTGACATGGCAAAATCTATAGATTGACATTTAGATTTAGAAATATATCATGCCACCCATTCTTACCAAATTTGAGACCAGGTTATAGCCTAGTATATAGCCTTACGTAGCTTCACGCCTGTTAAAATTGGATCAACTGTCCGAAGAATGAATGAACGATTTCCGTCCATTTCTTAGAGAACAGTGTAGAGATCTCCTAATCTTGAATGTCAAAAAGTTCAAGGTTTATAATAAATTTTAATTATATTGTGTTAGTCTGACAAAAGATAACTTAGAGACATTTAAGACTCTGACGACCATTTCACTAAAGATCGTCAGTACTACAACTACGCTTACTTTATATACATGTAGTTTGTTAAGAAGTTACGAGCGGTCGTAGCCCTTATGACTTTCAGTGAATCGGTTGCCAGGATCAGGGACAATATATACTAGTATATACAGTCCCTGCCAGGATGCAATTATTTATATAAGCTTTAATAAAATAATCCGTCATAATTCTTTGGATGCATCCATTAGTTATTTTATTGGTACAATATAAAGTAATCAAACATCTTTCGTAGTTTAATTATCCTAGATTTCCTTGAAAACTATGACTGGGTATAAGACCCCAGGTGTAAGAGTCGCATTGGTGGTGGTCGTTGCTTTTGGAAATGGCTTGTGATCCCCCCCCCCCCCCCCTTTTTAAATGTCAGAAAAAACCTCTATGGCGTTTCCTAGTAGTCCGATACAACCCCAAAAGCAGGCCGATTTAACCATAAACCACAGACCCCTGTATACACGGTTCCACAAAAAAAGCGCCCGAGCTGGTACTTAGCGTCCCGGACTAAAAATTTGCGCCCGAGCCTTTAATGACCTTTAATTGTCATGCAAAATTAATATTTAGGTCTTATTTTGATACAAAATTAATATATTTATCGAAATATGATATTTAAATTTTAATCACACACAGAGTCAATAAAAATGTGGCAATTTGAAGAAAAAGTAAACATTGATTTATTTATACTGCTCGGGCTCTAAATCCGGTCTCGGGCTCTTTTTAGAAGGACCCCTCATACATCCGAATTTATTGTTACTTTTATATTAATTGTGTGGCGTGGCAGTAGTCAGAAGACTAACAGTTTATGTTATTTTTTATGCTTAAACATTACGTTGTATGGAGGTTTTCCTATACAGGATATATACACACAGCGCGGTATATTAGCATTTACACTCCTTTAATATGGAGCACCACCATGCAAAATACAGGATTGTAGAAAGTTTTTTTTTCTCAAGTTTTATGTATTGAAATAAATTTTTGGACATTACCTGAATTATATCTGTTACTGATATGCTCTGCATACCCATCCACTACCCTGTCATACTCTTCTTGAGCTTCCTCATCCATGGTGTATATCAGCTGCTCTTTGGTGTGAACTTCGTACATCTTGTCAAACACAGTGATGAAATCTCTAATTTTGTAAGTCTCCATCACGGCGTAATTCTCTCTTAATTCATTGGACTGATACATTTTTGGTTTACAGACAAAAAACAAAAATCTATCCAAGAAGCCATCATTTTCAGTGAAATTTTGGAGTTCGTTTAGTAACGGCTGTGGTTGTATCAATAACAGTATTGACATGGACGTCTCAGTGAAGCCGCGAGTTCCTCTAGCAAGATTGGAGAAATCCCCCTTACCGTTCCACATCTTGCACAGCAAGGCACTTTCAGATTCCCCTTTAAGTTGTTTTGCATGCACTGATGATAGAAACCTATTTCCTTCATCACTAGTAATAAGCCCCATTCCTTTGTTATCCACTTGATGATTTTGGATCCCGGCTGTGGTGTAGTTTTCCATGTTCAAACGTTTTCCCGTCTTCATGTGAAATGATTCTAATACAGGCTCCATAACACGTTCATACCTAAGCGATTTACCACCGCCAGGGTCACATACTGAGAAAATGTATGAGTTCAAAACCGTTGAAAATCCAGCAGAAGATTTAACTCTCGTCTTGGGTCCACACATTGAAGAAGTCAAAGCAAACAGGGTAGGTATCACCATATTCTTCAAACAGTTGGTTGACCTTTCGTAGACATCCAGGAATTGGTGTACATTTTCTTCTAAAATGTTCTCCCAATCAATCTTAATACGGAATGCAGTTGAGTTCTGTATAGATTAAAAACGTCCGACTCGGAAAATCTCCTCGCTGCCATCGTCGACGGAGGTCCGCTGTCCGTTATTGTGTAACGTCACAATTTGTATCGCGACATTTGTCGACGTCACGTTGCGCATCTTTTCCCGACGTTTCAGACAAAACATGGAAACCAACGAAATACAAAAGAAACCAAAAGGCCCCGGAATTCTTACCATCTGTGCCATTTTAGCAACTGAAAGTGGGTGCATTGCATACTTGAGGGAACATGGGCTTCTACGAAGTACAGCAACGTGCAAGATTTGCAACATAGAAATGAAATTGGTGCCGAAAAAGGACAGCAGTGACGGAGAAATTTACCGATGCAACCAGTGCTATTCAAAACGAAGCATCAGAGATGGATCTTTATTCCAAGTATGTTAATTTTTTCCTACATATATTTTTACCCACATATTACAACGTTTGAAATAATATCAGAGTCGAGGAATTAACATCGACCTACTCGGAGGTGCGATAGTCACGCGGAACAGTGATGGTTCCGACGATTTGCAATGGTAAAATTATGTGGACACGCAGAAGTGCGTTGGTTCAACAGAACTGGCTTCTTGTTAATAAAAACAACTAACCGAATGAGCTAAATAATCCATCCTTTAGCCCAGTAAATTTCGGCCATAGTAAAGCCTACCAGTAGTTCCGTCCCCAAACCAGTCGGTCCCAAAGTCGTTCAGGGCCAAATTTTTAACTGTTTGTATATTTGCCGCGATCTTTGATCTTTATTTGTTTCATGGTTGTTTTGGTGTAATACCACTAATTCGGAAACCAGTAGTACTTTAGAGAGACTAAGTAGTTCCTTTGATATGCTGTATATTAAAAATTAAAAAATGTGGTTTATTAGACAATGATGTTACATGACGTCAAATTTATTCAATCTAACCTAGAAAGTAATGGGAACTGGAATTATTGGTTTTACAACTTTTACGGGAATTCCAAAAAATATGAAAATGTTAATTTCGTGTTCAACTTGCTTTAAAACAACCACATACCACCAAATATGTCATTTTCTAACATATTTTGCAATACAATCTAATATAAAAAATAAATCAAAGCTCCGATGGAGCTGAAATTCGAAAGCCTTTCTCTAAAATCAGCAAACCTTATAGTTACCGAAAGATCTGCTGCAGCTTTAATTATTTGGAAAACGCCAACAGAAAGTACACATTTTATGTGATATTTTAAAAAGTAACTACAAAAAGCGAAAAAAACGATCATTTATTTTTCCATAATTGTCGATATTGACCAGAACAATACACAAATTCTATCCTAATGAAGGCCCCGCCCACTATCGATTGAGTTATCTTTAGCTGGCTTAGACACACAAAACTGACCTACTTTCTTTTATCAATTATTATTGATTGTCCATTTCCGACATAAATGAATTTTAATTCTTAAATTCGGCTTCGCGACAGGTCTGCTGAATTTCTTGATTGAGACAACCGAAAATATTGCATATATTTTGTTAGTATCGAATTATTATATAGTACCATCACTATTACACTCACAAAACTGACGGATTATGTTTGATCGGAAGCACAAAATATGCTTTATTAGCCATGTCCACTTCCGTAACATCTCAAGTGATTTTATAAATTCTTCAGCCTTCGGCTTTCGAATTAAAAATGATTACCGCCAATCAATTTTTGATACATTCATCAATCATCAATTACTAATTCAATTATTTATAATTAGAAGCACATGATTTAATTATTTGGCTTACACCTGAATTACTTCCGTAGTCATAATTTTCTACACTCCTAATTACGGAACAATACAGAACAATGTCTGTTGATCTTAGCGGCACAATTACGAAAATACAAGCTAATGTCGGCAAAAAAAAAAAAAAAAAAAAAAACATCTGCAACTTTCATCACTATGTCGGTAAACCTTTTAAAATTAGGCCTGATCTACTTTGGAACGGAACGACTTGGGCCGGAACTACTTGGGGACGGAACGACTGGAAAGCAACAACGCAACTAGGTCGCTCTGTCAACCCCCCCCTCCTCTTCAAGAGTCAGCACTCTGCTGATGAACTCTAACACAGAGACTCAAACCGTGAATTATTCCGTTGGGCGCCAAATGTAACAGAGGGGAAGGACAGCACATCAATAATACCGACGACGAGATTCGAACCCATCCTTCCGTCACACTTACTTTTTATCAAATTTCTCGGGAACGTCAAGTCCTATCTACAGGATATTTTGCACACTACTTACTTATATCAAGGACTAAACATGTAACAGAAAGGCAGGACAGCACATCAATAATACCAACGACGAGATTCGAACCCATCCGTCCGTCACACTTACTTTTTATCAAATTTCTCGGAAACGTCAAGTTCGATATTGTCGGTAAAACTATTCTTATCGGTAATGAGAAGAAACAAAATAAAATACCGAAGACTGTTAAATAATAATGTTGTAAATATGTACCGGTATTTAACAATTAGAAAATCTATGTCCAAGATATATACAGTCTTTCAACATCAGTTTAATATGTTGTTTCGCTGCACAATGAGTGTGAAGTTTTAGTTTGTATGATGACAAAACATTGAAGATTTTACGTGATATTGTTTTCCGCTCGGCAATTTAACACATTATTCAAATTTTATTGGACATAACACAGTAATATAGCATGTGATTCGTAATCCAGATACAATGTATACATATATAATAATCAGCAACAAACAGAGATAAAAGAAAAAAAAATAAAAAAAGTGTCAATAAAAAGCCATACAATTGAATAAAGCGTATCCTTATGTTTATTAAGTTCGCCATCTGAGGATATTATAATATTATGTATAGGTTATGCAATTACTGGTATCAGTGTGCAAACGTCCATCCTCCTCTGGACTGGTATAAATGGTATATGAAAAAGATTTCTCCCCTTATATTTACAGGGGTCAAGACTTAAATTGACAACGATAACCCTACTTGTATATTTCTTCGGACTTGACATGCAGATTTATGAATGTGAAAAGTTTTTACCAGAAATTAGCCACACAACTGTCATTGAATGGTTCGGAATTCTACGGGATTTATGTACAAGAAAACTTATTAAGTCACCTTGTGTCTTGAATGGAGATGTTTCGGGAAACATCATTGAAATAGACGAGAGTCTTTTTGGGAAAAAAAGAAAATACCACCGTGGAAAAGGTCACCAAACAACCTGGGTATTTGGAGCTGTGGAAAGGAGCACTAGAAACGCATTTTTTCACATTGTAGATAAACGGGACAAAGACACTTTAATACCGATTATCACAAGCTACATTTCCAAGGGGTCAACGATTTACTCAGACAAATGGGGTGCGTACTTTACATTGACGGACGCTGGATACACACATGACACTGTTAACCATTCCAAGGAATTCAAATCGGAGAGTGGATGTTGTACGAACACAATAGAGGGATTGTGGGGACTAGCAAAACTTCGGATAAAGAAAATGAAGGGCATTGGTCACGATAAACTTCCCATCATCATTGATGAATTCATGTACAGATATCGTTTCGGGCATGAAAATGGGGATGTATATTTTCAGTTGCTACAGGATATCAAAGAGTTACATCCATTTTTATAAACCAACTGTACATATTAAAATTTATTGTTTGCAATGACTTTTTATTTAATGTTATGAATTTTAATTATAAAATTGTCCACTGTACATTTTACAAATTTAGATTTGAAATCAAGCTCATTCATTTACGTAAAATACAATACACAGGTACAGGGCTCATAGTTATGGCTTGAGGTAATTTATGGCCTCAGTTATAGAAAATATAAACAAGACAGTACGTACTAGATCATGTTAGGGTCATTTTCCACACATAGCTCGACCTAGAAATACTAAAAAGGCAGGAGTGACGTACACATTACCAAGTGATTGCCGAAATTAACACGTGTTAGTTGATAGTTACGCAAATAAAAAAAAAAAGGAAAGGGGAGTGTGTCAAAGAATAAACGACCCCAAGGGGTGGAAAAATAACAACTCAAAGCCACCGTAAGATCTCCAATGAACGAAAAAAATGAAAATGTATATTCTGGTTAACATACATTTTTACCTCTTACTGGATTTGACTTTACCTCAGATTAAATTACCATTGGCAATTCTGGTGGCTATATACATGTAGTGGCAGACATGGCTCGCTCTTCCGAAACACATGCAGCTGGATGCACCCTGTTTTGTAATTTATGTTCATGGTCTGTGTTGTCCATTTTTTGTTGTTTTGTTCTTTGATGTTTCATGTCTTCATGCTTTATAGTTCTTGCTTTCATTTACTTTAACAATCCTGTTTGTGTTTTATTTTTAAATAAGCCCTTGGTAGGATTACGTACGTCTCTTGAATGCCGGATGTACATTGGTTTTCCAATCATTTGTTTACACTAAGTGTTCTTGGTAATATTAGGCACCAATTCCACGTTGGAAAATTCAATAGACCATTAAATGCCAGTATGACTTTTGTAAGTATGTATGTACATGGATGCTCGAAGTCCATCCTTTTATAGGAGAACCGCCATATAACCAAACGTACAAGCGTATATGGATTATGTGCTTCACGAAAATTAAGGTTATATCCGAATAAACCAAATACTTATGACAGCTATTACTTAATTAAACAATAAAAGAATAACAAAAATACAGTACCAAGAAGCCAAAACGTTTAGGACAGTATAAACACGCAAATATCACAAAAAAAAACCACTAGTCATTTTTGAAATGTATCAAAGTAGCAATATTGAGACTACAAATGTCCAAAAGGTGTACAAATAAGACAGTTTTTGGTGGATTTAGCTTGGTGGGTGATGTTTTGTTGGTTGTGTTGGTCATTGTGGGTGTTTGCTGTCATCCACTTTTTAGAACAAATGGCCATTATTTCCCATTGAATGTCATTGTTTAACATTATTAAGAGCTGGTATGGAACACTTTCAAATAATATGCCTGCATTTTGCCAACCAAGTCATGGAAGCGTATAGATGTGTTTTTACCGGCGGTGGGCAACATTGTAAGAGGTTTTGGTCTCGCCTGTTCATCAAAGAAAAGCTTAAAGTTTGCTAAACTTCTGATATTGGTATGTTGATGGAGTTAGGTTAGGGTTAGGGTTTTGTTAAGGTTAGGGTTAGATTAAGGATTATGTAAGGGTTAGGTCAGGGCTACAGTTATGGTTAGGCCTATATTAGGGTTAGGGTTAGGATTGGGTTAGGGTTAGATTATGGTTAGGATGAGAGTTAGGGTAAGGGTTAAAATTAGGGTTAGGGCTGGGGTTAGGGTAGGATTATAGTTAGTGTTAGGGTTAGAGTTAGAGTTAGGTTAGGGTTAGGGTTAAGGTTTAGTTAAGGTTAGGGTTAGATTAAGGATTATGTAAAGGTAAGGATTAGAGTTAGAGTTAGAGTTACGGTTAGGGTTAGGGTTATAGTTAGGGTTAGGTTAGGATTAGGATTAGGGTAAGGGGTAGGGTTAGGGTTAGGGTTAGGGTTAGGACTAGGGTTGGGTTAGGGTTAGGTTATAGTTAGGGTTAGGGTTGGGTTAGGGTTAGGATGAGAGTTAGGGTTAGGTTAAGGATTATGTAAGGGTTAGGATTAGAGTTAGAGTTAGGGCTAGAGTTATGGTTAGGGTTAGATAAGGGTTAGGGTTAGGGTTGGGTTAGGGTTAGATTATGGTTAGGATGAGAGTTAGGGTAAGGGTTAGAATTAGGGTTAGGGTTATGGTAGGGTTAGAGTTAGTGTTAAAGTTAGAGTTAGAGTTAGAGTTAGGGTTAGGGTTAGAGTTACGGTTAGGGTTAGGGTTAGGAATAGGGTTGGGTTAGGGTAAGGGTTAGGGTTAAGGTTAGAGTTAGGATTAGGGTTAGGGTTAGAGTTAGGGTTAGGATGAGAGTTAAGGTTAGAGTTAGGGTTAGGGTTAGAGTTAGGGTTAAGCTTAGAGTTAGAGTTAGGTTTGTGTTAGGGTTAGGGTTGGGTTAGGGTTGGGTTAGGGTTAGGTTAGAGTTAGGGTGAGAGTTAGGGTTAGGGTTAGAGTTAGGGTAAGCGTTAGAATTAGGGTTAGAGTTAGGGTTAGGGTTAGAGTTAAGGATTAGGGTTAGGGTTATAGTTAAAGTTAGGGTCAGGGTTAGAGTCAGGAATTTTCACGCCTTTGTGTGTCTTGTCGGTTTGCCTTTTAGTTTATCTATGTCCAGAAGTGTCTAGAAGGGTGTTTATTTTGCTGAACTGTAATATACTTTTATTTAGGGGACGAATCCTACCTGCCGTTGGTGTGTTGTCTCATCAACGTTCATTGAAGATCTTAAAGTGGCTCTCTTCAGAGGTCGTTGACTCCTCCGTTTCCCTTATTTCCTTCCCTTGACCCGTCAATCTGTCGACCCCGTCAACCTGTCGACCCCGTCATCCTGTCGACCCCGTCAACCTGTCGACCCCGTCATCCTGTCGACATGTCGACCCTGTCAACCTGTCGACCCTGTCAACCTGACAACCCTGTCCACCCCGTCTACCCCGTCATCCTGTCGACCACGTCAACCTGTCGACCCTGTCAACCTGTCGACCCTGTCAACCTGTCTACCCTGTCAATATGTCGACCATGTCAACTTGTCGACCATGTCAACCTGTCAACCTGTCGACCATGTCTACCTGTCAACCCTGTTGACCCCGTCAACCTATCAACCCCGTCAACCTGTCGACCTTGTCAACTCTCTCTGTTCCACCATCATTTATTTGTTACCCAATACTTTTGTAGTAATATATTAATGGCGTATGAATTTCTATATCTCGCTAAAACTACTTTTCCCTATATCCTACTTGAGCCCATGATTGGTGTCTCTAACATGAAATGCATGATGACAACAGATGAACAGTAAAAGGCAAAGCATTTTAATTAATGGACATTTCATTTTCAGAATTGCAACGTTTTATAGTTTTTACTCCTATAACAAATTAGTGTAAGATTTTAAGATTAACCATATGTACTTATGTACTGGTCAAATTAACACTCCACTGAAAACAATATCAGATCTGTAGCTACATTTTGCAACACATTCTATACATGAACATTATTTGTTTTATTGTTCAGAGTGACATACACAAACAATTCTGATGACCAACTGCATTTTTCTCTGCTCACATGTAAAATGAGCAGACATATTTCAAGCTACAAATTTAAAAAATTATGGAAGAGTATCTGGAGACAATTTTGTTATAAAAATTCTTATCAACTGGATCAATTCTGATGACCAACTGCATTTTTCTCTGCTCACATGTAAAATGAGCAGACATATTTCAAGCTACAAATTTAAAAAATTATGGAAGAGTATCTGGAGACAATTTTGTTATAAAAATTCTTATCAACTGGATCAAGAAATCAATATTCAGGATGCATTATAGACCCATTTCTGTGCTCTTCAAGCTTGTTCGGGTTTTAGATCTAATATCAAAGTCAAATTGATGATGGATGAAATATTGTTTAACATCCGGTGGCAATTATTATATGTATACCAGGATGAGAATATGTTGATGTGATATGAATATAAACCCTGCTTTGTACTAGACCAACATGCTTAGCCAGATTTTTAACATACTAGCTAACAAGGTAACAGTCTGTAAGAAGACATCACCTTACCCAGACACAATATACTGACTCCAAGCGTAGGAAGACATCACCCTACCCAGACACAATATACTGACTCCCAGCATAAGAAGACATCACCCTACCCAGACACAATATACTGACTCCCAGCATAGGAAGACATCAACCTACCCAGACATAATATACTGACTCCCAGCTTAGGAAGACATCACCCTACCCAGACTCAATACACTGACTCCCAGCGTAGGATGACATCACCCTACCCAGACACAATATACTGACTCCCAGCGTAAGAAGACATCACCCTACTGACTCCCAGCATACCAATCCCTTCCTCTTGCTCCTAGATCCTGCGTGCTTGATACCAATTTTACTGTCTTTGGTTTGACCCAACTGAGGATCTAACCAACAACCTTTCGGACTTAAGGCTAGTACCCTACCATGAGACCACAAAGTGGGGTATATCAGAGTTGAAGTCTATGTTATTACATAAAATGATTAAGTATTATATACACTTATTTTTACAGTAGAACATTATACATGTCAATATAAGGCTGCTAGGTAGGTTTCAATGATATAACATCACAGGAAAAGATTGTTTATATCTAGGGATTGTGGTGCAGTTTTCAACAGTGAACCTCAATCAGCACAATGCAAGCACTTATTGGCCCTAAACTCAAAGTTATCTAATTTTGAAAAAAAACTACAAACAAATCCAAAATATACATAGTATTACATAAAACAATCAAATTGGTGATAGCCACAAAAAAAAAACACAGTCCTGGATGTGTCAGCCACATATAGAATGTGATGTAGTAAGACATTGGGTACTCAATTCCCTCTCTCAATCTTCAGTCAGTTGCTAAGATGCTAAAGTAAAGCAGCTAACTGTATCAAATAAGTAAAATATTAGGTTAAAACTGAAGACAGAAATAAGACATTTGACAATTCAACTTGCTCTACAACGTTTTAGGTTATTATTTATTGCCAAGGCCAAGTTTCTGAATTCTTTAAATCAGGAATTTTCTTGGGGACACATGCAAAAGTGCTACTTCCAGATTTTAAAAACTGCTTTTTTTTGCATTCACATTAGAATGAAGATAACAGTACTGTACTTTAATATTTTTCAGATTTTAATTTTGATTTGATGATTGAAAATATCCATTTACTGGCTATGCTAATGGTGTCACCAGGAAACTCAATCTGCAACCAACAAATAACAATTGAGGCCTGCAAACATTAGAATACAATACATGTACTGTTATCTCCTACATATGCAACATTTTCAGGGGCAAAAACTTTACTTTTGATCATCAAAAAATATAATTCTTGTGTTACACTTATTAAAGAGAGATTACCGGTATATGCTCATAAATTGATCAAATAATTACCTATTACATGATCCTTCCGTGTCAAAAGGCCTTATTTGAACTGGCCTGGACCGCAAATATCAAAGCACAATCCATATATAAAAACCAGAAACTTTTCTGAATATCTTTACAACCAGCAACTTACATTGTTTTTTTTAATAATTTAATCACTTTTCTTGTGGAAAAAATTGTTTGGCTTCAATATAATTTATTTTTCCTAAAATAAGATTAGAGATGTATGAGATTATCCTGTACTATTCAGACTTTGGTTAATTGTAAGTTCTTCAAATAGGTTGCCTTTTCTCACTTTATAAATTGTATGGGAGTAATCTTCCATTAATCCTAATGTCGTTAATAAATATCAAACATTTTTTCATGCTATACATGTAATTATGTTTCTGTACTTATTGTAAACAGACAGTCATCCATGTTTATCAGTAGCATAATTAGTGAGTATAAAAATTTCTCAGCAATCGAATGAGGGTTTGACTAGTTGAATTTGAAGAAATTAAATTTGTGAGTTTTGGACCAATGCAAATCCCTGATATGACTGCCACTGTGGGTAAAACTTATGAAGTATGCTCTGATATTCAATCGCCCAAGCAAAATGATCGAATAGGACAATCTGATGTCACAGGAATATGTGACTAATCATTATCCACAAAACTAATAAACATGCCATAAAATCAATAAACATGAACGATCTCAATAAACATATGTATAAAAATAAGTTCAGTGTATTTATCCTTCTATCATATTTTTATCCTTATCTTCTACTGAATCACCATTTATCATTTCACAGTGAATCTGATGTTGATCGGGCTGTTGGTGGGTCCAGTTATCATTTAATGTCACTTTATCTACTGCTACCACTGTAACAGAGTCAATTTTATCCTGCAAGTCTGCTCTCGATGAAGACAGTGCATGCTGTACTGCTAATTCTTTCTGGGCTCGCTCTTCCATCAGTGCTCGAGAGAGTTGGATCTGATATTCTAATCTTGTCTGTTGTATTGCCTTAAAAATGAAGGACAAATATGTTTAAGATGTCCGAATCAAGGTCATTACATACATGTACATGTATATGTAACTGATTTGGTGTCATTATATAGACATCATAGTGTGTTTACAGCTTGGGTGGATGCCTCTCCTGGTCAACTATAAGTCAGTGAGAGTATCAACAACTAGTGTATCAGAACTATTGTTTATAGCATTAGTACTTTGTTACAAGTAATTGATATTTTTACTGTTATAAAACTGCATTATTTTGGGAATTCTACCAATTTGGTATCCCTCTCACAAACAGACATTTTTTTTGTTTTTTTTTGTTCATTTCAGCATTTGAATCTTGGCTTTGACCAAGTTTGATACAATTTTCGTTTTCCTCCTCTACTAACAAACTCAACTTACTGAGTCTTCAAAAGAGGGCTATTTATGCCTGTACCATAAAATAGTAATAAGCATGAAAAAATTCTAAATCCAAACTTTGACCAGAAAAATTAAAGTCTGTCTGCCTGAAAATTGAAAATAAACTTACAATCCAATTAATTTTAATTGATAAAAAATTCATAGTGAAATTTTGATGATCTGCTGCTGATTTCTTAGGGTTTTTGTAACTCATCTACGTGAGTCACCAAAATTCTAAAATTCAGGATTACTTCAATTATGAGACTCAATCACTATTTTAAAAACATAATCTTAGACTCACCAAATTGAAATTCTACCAAAAATTGTGTTTTTGGTATCTGAAAATGGTCGAATCTATTGGACTGGACCATCTAATACTTATCTATTGGAAATGTATGTTGAAATTGATTCTATTTTTTTCAATTTCAAACATTCCCAAAAAAATGTCCGATAAGAACTTACATCATGTTTTTCCTTTTCATACTGTAGTTTAACTTGATGAATTGCACTTTCTCTGCTGACTTGACATTGTTGTTTAGCTTGTTCGACCATGGCCTTCAGCTGTTGAGCTTGTGCTAATAAATTGTTGGCCATCTGTAAAACCAAAAATCTATATCAAAGCACTTTCAGGTTAGAAATGCGAAACTAAAGAGCTGTGCAATCATAAATATAGATAATTATTGGGTACCAAACCTGATTATTTAATGTGAAGTATATTTATGTACAGAAATGTACCATATATACAGAAATGTACCACATACTGAAATGTACCATATATACAGGATTGTACCATATGTACAAAAATGTACCATATACAGAAATGTACCATGTACAGACATATACAGAAATTTACTATATACAGAAATGTACCATATACAGAAATGTACCATACATCTGAAACAAAATTCTGATTGGCCTGCATAGCTCTGGTATCAAATGGGCACAAGTTCTCCAAACCTTTGTTCAAACAAATCAGTCTCAGCAAGTGACTCTAAGCAAAGTTTGAAAGAGGACCTCCTGCCAAACATTGCTTTAAATATAAAAGTTGATGAAACAACAGATGCAAAATGAAAGTAATGGTCCATGTGAGCGAATAAACTTGTTCTACTAATTTACTAATTGGGTGCATCAGACAACAAAATCAAAGATCCATGGTTTGGTTCCTGTTAAGGATTAAAATTTCAAAGATAAAATTTGCAACACCCCATCAACACTATCAGAGAGGATGGTCTGAATGAAAAAAGGTATTTCATTGGATGGGGACGAAAAATAGCCGTCCTGTGTAAATGGAGAACAACACTCTTAGACTCCCCCTGTAGATTTGGAAAACAAGTATGCTCAAATGTCACTACAGGACCCTTTCTGGCACCAAGCAAATGGAGAGGTATTAGCATAAGTTGGTAGAACTTTTTTCCCAATCCACAATAAATAAAAAAATTCAAACTTTTACTAATTTACCTCTTCCAGCTGCCACCACTGACGCTGTTCATTGACATCTGGTAGGGAAACAACTGTTCCCTGGGGAGTTTTGGGGGTAACAGGGATAGAGGTCATCACCATTGCATCTGGAATACAGAATTATCATATGCTAAAAATCAAATGTACACAACAAGCTGTCTGAGTGAAGGCAAAACAGATTTTCTTCGTCACTGTTTGTATGGATAGATGGATAGATTATTGTTCAACATCCAGTGCAATTATAACATGCATATCAGGACAACAACATGTTGATGTGATATGTGTATGAACACTGCTTTGTATTAGACTGACACACTGAGTCAGATATTTAATGTGCTAGCTCACTAGGTAACGATCTGCAGGAAGACATATACACACTACCCAAACACATTTGACTTTGAGTTGACAAGCCTGCTCTTACTCCTCGATTCTGCTTGCTTTGCGGAAAAGCAGCAAATACCAATTTTAATGTCTTTGGTTTGAACTGGCCACACTCGAGGAGGCATCACTGTTTGAAGCCACCTATCCGCCATCTCCAAAGTAATAGCTAGAGTTTTTCCATTGCAAAATCCCTTAAAATTTGATAATTTAATTTAAACTGCAGTCTAAATGATCAATTTAAGTTCATTTCTAGTATTTTAACACCATTTCTATATTTACACTCTATAAAAATTTCATCTGAAACTAATATTTTTACTCTATAAAAAATTCAGCTGAAACTTAATATACCTCCAGTAATCAGATTTCCGTGTCCATCAGTGGTCAATATCTGTACTGTTTCTCCCTCAGAATTTGTCACTTTGATTGGATGGTTTTGTTGTGATGGTGCAATAGACAACATCATTCCTATAAAATATGACATCTTTAATATTTAATCATTCTGATCTGTAAATAAATATCACATTTTGTTAAGGTTACCAGAAATTTGAAAGGAATTTTGTTTCAGATTTCCGTATTTTGGCCCAGAGCACTGATGACGAGACAATGATTTTGAAAAATGTCAAATTGCAGTACTGCAAAATCAGTATAAGAGAATGTTCATAACCATCACGATTCAGGGGTAAAAATATTTTACATCAACATTTTCCATACTACAATGTATATAGATTCTCCTTCAGGTATGAGTGAGTTATGGAATTTCTCCACCTGATATAGTTGAATGTTTGATTTTCAAGTGTTTCTATGATTTTCGACAAATTTTGCTATGAAATTTGTTTACATAGATGTCATTTTGGAACTTCTCTTGTTTACCGTTCAGATAGGAGAAATTGCATGAGGCTTTTTAAACCCCATAAAAATTCAATAATTTTTAACCACTGGGCTGAGAAGTGTGGAAATGCACCAAGAATGGGAGATATGGTACATCATACTATATTTATCTACAGTATGTACAAAGAAAATTTTGGACCAGTCCATTATCTATTCTGTACATTGAACTGCTGTGCTTTATTAAGGTGTGACAAACACTAATCAGTGGTGGATTTCATTTTTAAACAGACAATTAATCACAAAGATTCAGGGTTCTCACTATTATTCCTTTGATATATGGTCTTTTTTCAGAATGATTTTTTACAGCTGGTTTTGATGATTCCTAGGACTCATTACCTTTGAGATTTAAAAAATTTTTATCTAAAATCTAAATACTAATATTTTAAATAGTATAAAATAAATAATAAGCTCCAAATTTTGAAAATTCCTGTAACAAAAATTTACTGTGCCAAATATAATACAACAGGAGTGGACACACTACATGTCTCGCCTGCGCATGCACATGCACACAAAATAATGATTATCTGATACCTGACATTGCAAGTCAAAGGAAAGTGTGATAAAAGAAACAGTAATGGTCAGGCAATAATTTGTCTGAAAAGTCTCATGCATGTCCTTCAAGCCTAAAACTGTGTCCAAGGTGAGCTGACAGGTCTCAGACTGGTATGTATTCAGCAAAAATTAGACCAAAAATGGTGAGTCTATATATAGTACATTTATAACAATTTTTGATAAATGGACTTATTTGTAAAAACGGGACAAGAGTCACTCAAGCCTTAAATTGATGTCAATTTGGATACAGGTATCACAGCTACAGAAAAATAGACTTAATCATGGAAATGTGACTCAAGTCTGAAATTCAAGTGAAGGTCTCAGACAGCCATGTATCCACCAAGCATTATCTATTGACCAAATATGGTTGGTCTACGTATTGAAGTTGCTGAGAAATGGATATTATCTCAAAATGTGAAACAAGTCAGTCAAGCATGAAATAGAGGTCAAAGGTAAGGTTTCAGATGTTAAAGTGTCATATACTAAAAACTTCTATCATGCAAATACTGTGGGTCTCATTACAAATGTAGTACACTTGATAAGAAATAGAATAAATCATGAAAATGTATATTAAGTCACTCAAGCATGAAATTCAGGTCAATTTAAGCTTTGAGGTGTTAGACTGGCAAGTATCCACTAAGAACTACCTATAGACCAAATACGATGGGCTTAGATATACTTTTGCTGAGAAATGGACCTAATCTCGAAAATTTAAAAAGTCACTCAAGCATGCAATTGAGGTCAAAGTCCAGAGACAAGTGTCAGACTTCCATGTACCCACTAAAAACTATCTGTAGACCAAACACGGTGGGTCTAGGTATCACAATTGCTGAAAAATCGACCTAATCAAGAAACTTGGATGAAAGTCACTCAACCATGAAATTGAGGTCAAGGTACCAAGCCTGGTATCAGACTGACATGTACCCACTAAGAACTATCTATAGACCAAATATGGTTGGCCTTGGTATTACAATTGCTGAGAAATGGATTTAACTACGAAATTTGGACACACATTTTACATTTATGTTTATGAAGTCAGTGAACCATGAATATGAGGTCAGGGCCACAAGACAAGTATACTGCGGCAAATCTTAATTGAAGGTATTATATGTGCAAAGTTATTAAAGTTTTAAAAAAGTTTACACCACCGTCGTCAAGTAAAACCTATATCTCGCCTTTGCGACCTTTCGTCGCAGGCGAGACAAAAACCATAAATTCTATATTATGATTATATAGTAAATTTAAATTACAATCATATGATTTAATCAAGGTTTAAATTCCAGAATACTGCAGTCAATGATAATATTATGTAACAATTTCAAACAGACTCAAATCAGTTAAATTTATTTGAAAAATGCAGGGGTTGAAATTAACTTTAGCCTGATGTCCAGGACTAGGGTTTTTTATTTTATTTTGGCAGGCTGTCATAAAATATTTTTGTGATATATAAATTGCTATGTTCTACTGAATTTTCATCTTGTGCCCCTCACTTACTACTATGGAAGTGAATAGAAATTGCTATTTTGGACGTCTAATACAATATCGCAATAGGGATTTACAAATGATAAATTGTATTTTACCCGGACTGATAAATTTCCATACCCAACAAATTCTTAGCAACTACTTTGACCTTTCAGACTAGTAAATTTTCAGTACCGAAAAGCCTGGTCTCATAGGTGTGTTCAACCCCTGAAAATTGTCTTTAATATTATGCAAGAATGTCTAATTGTAGCTGAGAAGTTTGGTCTTTTTTGGCCTGACAGCTGTCACCAAAAATATGTATCCTCTTTATTTGCCTGAATTGAAACTTGGAAAATACAAAAAAAAGTTTTCAGTCAGTATTACCTGTTCAAAACCTACATATATGTGTATAAACAATTATTATACCTTGATCTTTGCCTATAGATACTGCTGGTAAGGAAGCTGGAATCATTGCTGTTGATACTGGTGTCTTTGTAGAATTCAGACGTTGCTTCTTTACAACGAGCTGTTGAGAACTACAAGGAGATGGAGATAAAGGTGCTCCCCCACTTTCACTGTCCTTTTTCCTTCTTTTATAAGGCACAAATAATCGTACTGGACCTGTCTAGAATACGAGAAATGTCTTACTGACAGTTAAAGAAATCTATTAGATCTTTAATCAGAGTTAGTCTCTTTCAGCAAATAGACACTAAGGATAGTTCTCTCACTTCTATTGATAGACCCCTCCACATGAACTTGAGCAGATTAAAACTCGAGCATCAAACAAGTGCATGTGAAATGTAGTTCAAGAGGAGGCAAAAATAAAATTTCTTCTCCTACATGTATACTCTTCTAAAATTAATGTTTTTTCACAACTAAATATGAAAATATACTTTACTAAAAGGACATAACTCCCACAAGAAAGAATAGAATTTATTCCTTTATGTGAGTTTTGCTTCATTTAATACAGAAATAGTATCCGACCAGCTGCTATGAGAGTCTTAGCTAGTTTTACTGTTAAAACCATGCTATCTAAATTATATACTTTACAACCTATTTTTGCAGATCTAGCAAGCGGTACCTTGTCGATTATGATACTGTATTAGATTTTATTGTATTGCTTTTTACACCAGAGTGTTAGCATAGATAACTCAGAGATTTTGATACCAATAAAACAGGTTTAACCCAACCTCTGTTCAGCGTCTGTACCAAGTAGGAATATGCTGACTCTGTTATGTTTATGTTTTGTGCTTTTCTCATTTTGCCGCGAATGCTGTCTGTTGATGTGGAAGGGGAGGGTCACCTTTTCTGTTATCCACTTTGTTGCTTGTTTATGATAGTGGATTGTACATTCAGAACACGATGGAACAAAAAAGGGGGTAGACTAGAAACTTTTGTTACGCATGTATACTAATCCTTGGCTTTATCTTAAGTAAAAGTCAATCTATCTTCAGAAGTCTATCAGAGTTATTTTGTTTACCAAACAAATTAGCTCCACACTCCTAACCTATTTCAGTAAACACAGGCAGAAGAATCTATCTGTTCTAGTATACCTAAATGACTTAAACTTTTTTTTATTCAATCTTTTGCTTCAAAATGTTGAACTTACTACAGCATCATCATCACAGCATGCTGCACATGTACAGGAAGTTGCATGTGGTTGTAAAATATTATCGTCGATTAGACACTGTAGTGTTCGTCCACCGTATCTAATACTTCTTTTCCAGTCTTTGCTGCTTGCTCTCCCACTATGTGCCTCAAACTCATTTGGAGTAAACCACTCGTCCAAACTCTTTATGCAGCGACCTCGACCTCCTACAATTTATTTTTAAATGATTAGTTCTAACTGTATACTTAGTGTAAAAAAAAACATGTCTTTATATATATTTTTTTAATTTCTGGAAACCTAATTCTGTTACTGATTAATATATTAAAATATGATTTTAGTCCTAATTGGCCTCAGTTTCAGAGTTAAATAGGGGCTAATGAGATTGGTTATCTGGTACCTTTCTCTTTTACAGACATTTAAACTCTGATATGAAAGAAGCCATTAAATAGCATCAGAAAAAAAAACAATTTCCTTTTTTTTTAAATAGTTATTTAAAGTCAAACTTATTTACATAACTTTTATTCCTTCGTTTTTTATATAGATTTTTGATTGAAAAATACATTTCAAATTATAAGAGATTTAAAAAAAAACATATTGTCTTCCTTTTAATTGTATTGGTCTTTAAAAACATACACACTTTCATTTTAATACATGAATATATATTAATATGTATAATGTCTATTAATCCTGAAAAACATGAATGTTGTAATTTTTTCCAATTACATGTACCTTCAAGTATGACACAAACAAAATGTTTTTTTTTCATTAACTACTGTTGTCATTTAAATTTCTATATACTAACATTTCAAAGGGATATAAATATGTTCAATTTCTAAAATTAAGATTTTCATGTCCATGATTCCCCTTTTCAAATTTTTGTTTTAGAACTGTTGTTTTTAAAGGCAGTGTTTACCTGACCCAAATTTAGCTTTATGAAGTTCTCCATTAGTATTTTTACACCTAACTGGTAACACAGGGTCGTGAACAGAGTCGTCCCACTGATATTTGAAACCCTTTTCTCTGCTTAAGGGTGTAGCTGGTGTTGGAGGGGGGAGAGGAGTTGATGGGGTCTTTAACCCTGAATCAACACTCAAAGTCTGGTCATGAATAACAATGTGGGTGGTTTTAAATTGATTCTGTGCATTCACATTTTCGGCAAATTGTTCCGCTGATAAAATGCCTTGAGATGTTGCAACATAAACATGCTCCGCTGAAATTGACTCCACGTCCGCATGGTCTGTCACGTCTTCGTCGTTTTGTTGATCTTCCGCAAAAGCAGAATCGTCACCATTCGGCAGTTCTTCGGTTATGTCGACCTCCGACATATCGGAATGCCATATAGGCCTTATTAGTCAGTCATTACAGTTTTAGTCGATTCTGCATGGTCGTAAAACTTAATAACTAGTGTATATTGAAATCTGTATATTTTACACGTTGAACGACGCAGAAAAAGCTTGTTTATCAACAATGTCGGAATTCTCCGTCGATTGACGAAACATGGCGGAAATGGTTTTAGGGAATTTTAGCCTCCAAACTCACCCCAATAATTGGAAGTATCACAATTGAATATTTGAAATAATGCACTTTAAAAAATCTATTAAAACCGATAAACAGATGATAAAGATCTTTGAAATATTTGATTTTAATGTTAGAACTACATTACAGGTTAGAGGCTACAGACTCAGAAGTGAAAATGGCCTGAACCCGAAAGATGGAAGAGAACACGTCTTCTAAGGTGAAGTCTGGTGTCACTGTATGTTTTAGCAGGAAACTGTTTCCTCTGTTTACATAGATCTCATCAGAGCATTTTCATATCAGCTCAACCAATGACAAAACAAAAGTTTCATGTTACCTAATTCCACAATGCCACCCAGAAAACACTTTTACTTTCTGCTTAAAAGTTCATCCTTTGTCTTTGGTACTATGTATTTCAACCAGTTAGTGTTGAGATATGAAAATACATGTTTCAGATGTACTATAAGCTGTTACCTAAAGTTTCTGAGAACATTGCTTCAGAAACTTTCTTTAATACATATTAAAAGTGAAAGTGTTTGGCAGCATAATTTCAATGCTAAAATTAAAAAACCAAAATAGCCGGTCCTACTAAAAGAAGCCTGCCAAGGTAAATGAAGCCTGCAAAAGCCTGCAGGTTAATGGCTATAGGTACGTGAAATATTTTTACATATTATGGTAGATGAAAGTATATTATTTGATAATATCGAAAAAAAAATTGATTTTGATAAGTTTTTCGACTCTTAATCGATGATTTTCTATTGTCGTATTTGAAGCCTGCATTTATGAATATGGCTGAGAGTTCTACATTTTTATTACATTCAATTAACATTAAACTTAATAAAATTGTTTATTCTACAATATACACTGGCTAATTAACTACACATGTCAACTCGAATCTCAGGTAAAACAAGATGGCGTCGCATTCTTGCAGGCTTCAAATACGACAATAGAAAATCATCGATTAAGAGTCGAAAAACTTATCAAAATCAATTTTTTTTTCGATATTATCAAATAATATACTTTCATCTACCATAATATGTAAAAATATTCCACGTACCTATAGCCATTAACCTGCAGGCTTTTGCAGGCTTCTGCAGGCTTCTTTTAGTAGTACCCAAAATAGCAAATTCTTTACCCACTCTACATCTGATCATTGTAATGCTTCACACAATTTATGAAGTAGTTAGGTTCTATAGTTGCTTGTTATGTATTAAAATGTTTGGCAACATTGTCAATCAGAAAGTGGCAGTACCTCATCAGGAATACATGAAAACATATTGGACCACTTTTAAAAGATAAATCAGACCGCTCTTAAGATAAAGTGGACTGCTTTTCAGTTATAAGTGTGACCGCAGTTTTAAAGGTATCTGGGGCCACTTTCTTTAAAAAATATGATCTCTTCTGAATCTATGCCAAATTTGATATATTCTCAAATAATATTTGCTTTCTTATTGTAAAATATTTCCCTCTATCTTTGCAATAAAAAATTGCAACTGTAACATTTTGTTTTTAACCATACATAAATAACATTGTGCTGAATTACAGTTTCTGTATTATTCAATTCAAAAAGTGGTCCGATCTCCGGTTCTTTTCTTCCCAGTCAAAGATATCCCAAAGCAGTCTGGATTATCTTCTAGTTGGTCATAGAACCACTCAAAAAGTGGTCTGATCTGTCCTAAATTAGTGGATATACTGACTAAGTTTTCTGTTGTAAGTTGATTTAAAAAGTTGTCTGAGTTGTATTATGTCTGGTTTAAATTGTCTCCAAAAGTAGTTTTCCAAGTTGCCTTTTGTCCGAGTGCCCTCTTTCATACCGCGGGTGCAAATTCCGTAACCAAAGTCCTGATTAACATCATTAAATATGTTGTAAATGTATTGGTGGCACATATGAATTATGGTTCCGGTGTTCTGCATTGGTTATTCTACCGTTGACCAGCAATGATTATGTCAGGGATAACACTTGTATTCAAAAATTGTCACCAAGAAAAGTATAATTTTTGTTAACTTATATTACCTTGTAAAAATTTTAATAATATAAATCTCATTTGGGTTGATAAGTGCTGTTGTTCCTGAGTGTGGTCAGTTAATTGTGATGTCAATTGTAAAATGAGCTCAGTGTCACATGGGAGTTTTCGATTATTATATGTTTACTATCAAACACCATTGTTTATTAGCCTGAAGTATGTTGTTCAATTTTCATATGCATATGAAACTTACAAAATTAATGTTCTTTAGTCATCAAAATGGTTTTCACTTATGTGACAGATTTTTTCAAAATATATAATTTTTTGTTGCCATAAATATCTCCTAGTGTAAAATTATGTTGCCAAATGGAATAAAAATAATTACAAATTTGGCGAGATTTGTGAAGACCAGCTTGACCTATGTTATATTCTCTAAGATATATGTAGGTCTTTCTTTTATTGCTTTCCTGCTTATTATGACTCTTAATTTTCTAGCTTTGGCACAATCACTTTCTGTTTACTGATTCTGCCATATTTATTTACTTAAAAGAGCAAATAGTTATAGTCAGGAGTTGGTGTCAGCCATTCTAAAGTTTCACATTTATTTTTCAGGCCTTTGGGGCAAAAGCACCAGATAAATATGATTTGGCATATGAAGAAGATATTGATTTTCTAAATGATGAAACATTTGGAGGGGATTTAGACGGTAAATGTATTAGAAAAAACTGAAAATATATAAAGCCCAATTTGGCAATATCTCATTTTGAAATTGATTACAAAGCTCATAATACCAATGTTTATATAGTAATTAGGCCTAAAATAAAATATTGTTTGTTTCCCCTTTGTGACCGACCCGCCAAAATGGCAGCGACTGAAAAACTTTTACAGCCTCAGTGCTCTTGGATTTTTTTTTTTATGATTTTCCATTTCCAGAAAATATTTCCTGTCCCATTCCAATTAAATTCAATTTGCAATAAAGAAGTATTTGACAACATTGCATTGTAGCTATTAATAGATATTTAAATTTACTTGTAAATTGAAATAGTAGAATCTGTAATTATCTATTATGGGTTAGCAATAGTATAAATCAAGATGTGTATTTCCACTGAAGTAAAAATAGATCGACGTTTTCTATTGGTTGGACCTTAACACTTCTATTTTTTATACAGACTGTTTAAAACAAAAAAGCATGCAAAAAGCATGATAAAACTTTAAAAAAAATGGATTTTATGAAATAATCGCGCTTGTATACATTTTTGGGATTAAGAAATAAAACGATCGTGAATGACTTGTCAAATATATACAAGCGTTCGGTAATGAAAAATCGCCCTTTCACCTGTCAGAATGATCTGTAAATAGACGCAATCGTACATGTATCTGCATACTGTCATTGTGAATATCATCCGGAATAAAATAATTTCAAAGATTAAAACATATCCTTGACACATTTGACTGGAAAAGCCCTGCCGTTGTTCACAAATATTTTGTGCGCAGAATAGACATGAGTTCACAAGTTATTAAAATTCACCTGACATGAAAATCCCGATGTTTTTTTTAATTTACATTTAGTGCCATGGAATTTATGCGAATTATTTTGGACATCTTGGCATTTGTGACAAGTGACGAAAATTGGATTCTAAATACAAGACTCAAAACCACTCTTCAAATACAGAAATTAATAAAAAAGGAAAAATTTTCAATTGAAGGAGTTAAGATTTTTTTTTCAGTTTTGTGTTCAAACATGGAGAGTTCCAGCATTTGATCAGAGAATATTAATTACTATCCAAAATAACAAATGATCTATGAAGGGAAAATTAAAAGATAAAGACATGAATATTGCAGGCACAGAAAAATATTTAACTGATTTATTTTATATTTGTTCCCTTACCCCTATTTATATAATGTTTAATACTATATGTTTTACTATACAGAACAATTATTTTCTGTTGATCAAGACATGTATCATATACACAATATTCGCACTTCATTTTTTTAAATAAAAAATGTCATCGCACACTAGTATTTTTGCGCCTTCAGACTTCTCTGAGGAGAACACTGTTCCCCATATTTTTAGCTCACCTGGCCTAAAAGGCCATGTGAGCTTTTCTCATCACTTGGCGTCTGTCGTCATCGTTAACAATTTTTCAAACATCTCCTCTGAAACTGCTGAATGGATTTGGATAAAACTTAGCATGTTTGTTCCTTAGGGTATCCTGCACAAAGTTTAGCTTCGATTTTTGATCCTTCGAAAAACATGGCCACTGTTACTAAAAATAGAACATAGGGGTCAAACAACAGTTTTTTGCAAATATCTCAAAAATCATTAGGTTACGACAAATTCTGCAGGTTGAAAGTGTTCAGCATGATGAGAGCTACCTATGTGCTGATTTTCGTGAAAATCTGTCAACTGATGTTAGAGTTATTGCCCTTTTTTGACATTTTTGGCTTTTTTTATGTTATTATTTCAAAAATCTTCTTCTCTGAAACTAATATTCAAAATCAAATGAAACTTGGTAAGATTGTTCCTTAGGGTATCCTACACAAAGTTTATGCTTTGATTTTTGATCCATCGAAAAACATGGCCACTGTTACTAAAAATAGAACATAGGGGTCAAACAACAGTTTTTCGCAAATATCTCAAAAATCATTAGGTTACGGCAAATTCTGGCAGGTTGAAAGTGTTCAGCATGATGAGAGCTACCTGTGTGCTGATTTTTCGTGAAAATCTGTCAACTGATATTAGAGTTATTGCCCTTTTTTGACATTTTTGGCTTTTTTTTATTTTATTATTTCAAAATTTTCTCTGAAACTACTCATCAAAATCAAATGAAACTTGGTAAGATTGTTCCTTAGGGTATCCTGCAAAAATTTAATGCTTGGATTTTTGATTGGTCGAAAAACATGTCCACCCTTACTAAAAATAGAACATAGGGGTCAAAATGCTGTTTTTTGCTATTTTTTCCTGAATTAGGCCAAATAAAAAATACCTATGTTTCCTGTTACCCGACCGATTCATGTCTAGACCTCTCGACTGGTCGAAATTTTCTGAAAAAAAAAATAATCGCCGACCGATCCGCAAAATCGGTTCCGTTCCGTCATTGGCACAACTTTAGTATTTTCCAAAACTTCCGGTTTGAAGGTCATTAACAATATGGCTGCCCACTTGTTAACTGTTAGCAGCCTATTTGCAATTAAAATTAACAAATGTCAGCATATGGCGGAAAGATCCGTTCTTAAAACAGTGCAAGATACATCTACACTGCAAAGTATATTCGAGGAGGAACATGGCGCATTGCCCAAAAACTGTAATTCATGTTTCACACCCACAATTTTATCGTTTAAAAAAAAAAAAAAAAAATAAAATCCCTACCTACCTACCCTATTTTTTTCTGGCATGTAACAGGAAACAGAGGTATTTTTTTATTTGGCCTTATAGAAAGAAAATGAAGATGAAAGCTACTTTCAAGGTAAACATGGTATCCCGAGTTGAATGGTGATGATGAAAATTTGTTTTGGACAATTTTCCCGTCATTTTTATATGACCGCAAAATTTTTGCGGTCATATATTGGTATGACGTTGTCGTCGTCGTCCGAAGACATTTGGTTTTCGCACTATAACATTAGTATAAGTTAATAGAAATCTATGAAATTTAAACACAAGGTTTATGGCCACAAAAGGAAGGTTGGGATTGATTTTGGGAGTTTTGGTTCCAACAGTTTAAGAATTAGGGGCCAAAAAAGCCCAATAAGCATTTTTCTTGTTGGTTTTTATCTTGGTGTAAGGGAGGTAATCCAAACACATTTAAAGTAAAATGTTGTGTATGATTCGATTACCTCCCTTAAACTGCCTGTAAATTATATATAAAGAAATATAGATTGTCTTGGGGTGATTTATAGCTGTCAGTTTATTTTTAGAAGTTACTTTTAATTAATATTAATTTTAGCCATATGTCATTTTCTATTTTTAGACTTTTATGATGTATTTAAATGGTTAATTATGTTTGCAAACTCCATGAGAAATTTGAATAGGGATTATGACCATATCTTGAGGGAAAGAATTTTTTTGGAAAAAGGGAAAAGTTGGGGTTGAAAAAAATTTTTTTGGGGGGGGGGGGGGGGGGGTGTCAATTCGCAACAGCATATTGTATTGCACAAAAAGCAAAAAATTGAATATAAATTCAAATCATATGACCAACTCTAAGTTCTTTGACTACAGTTATTCTGTGTCAGAAACCTATTATGTGTCAAATATTTAATTACAATCCAAATTCAGATCTGTATCAAGCGCGAATATTGTGTCCATTTTTGCCCCAACTGTTCAGGGTTGGACCTCTGCGGTCGTATCCAGCTGCGCTCAGCGAAGCAATTTATTTACACTTGCTCGGATTTCAACAATATTTGGTTTTTAAAGTAAACATGGTATCCTTAGTGAATGGTGATGATGAGAATATTGTATAACAATGATTAAACTTCACAATATGTGAGCTTTTAATTGCCATCACTTGATGTCCGTCATCATCGTTGTTAACAAATTTTCAAACATCTTCTTCTCTGAAACTACTAGGGGGATTTGGATGAAACTCTACAAAATGACAGATGAGTTAAGCATGGTTTATTGGATAAAAACCAACAGCTTAGTCAATATGATCAAAGATGAAGCATAATAGAAAATAAAAAGCCTTAACCCACAATTTTTACATAACTTCTTTCAAACATTTTAAAAACGAAGACAACATATAGACCAAAAGATTTATACTTGTATTTGAAGATGAATTAAAGCTTGTTGTTTGTATTGTGAATCATCAGATTGACCATGACTGTATCTTAATCAAGCGTAGGGAGAACTCATGCCAATTTCTTTCCAGAGGTTCTTGAAAGGCTTTTAAAGGTATTTTCAGCATTTTACATGACCTTTAATACTCAGTTTAATTTACAACAAACATTTTTATATATTAATTTAGTTTATAGTGCATTGTTTGCCAGGTGAGCGATTCAGGCTCTTGAGAGCCTCTTGTTTAGTGTATGTTTTCAATTTTAATTTTCCATACTTTCTGTTTGCCTTTTTTTCAAGTATCTTAAAATATAAAGCACAATGCCCAAATTTCTTAATTTTAAACAGTTTTTTAATCAAAGTATGTAAAAGTTGTAATTTGGTGACTGTCAAAATGGTCTAATTTCAGGATGTTAAGGGCTCAAAAAGACCTTTTGGGGGTTTTCTTGAATTTGCAATGGTAGAATTTTCTATAATTTTGATATATTTTCCAGTTATGAGTGTACATTGAATAAAAGAAAGATTATAAAGTTTGAGCTGGTGCATTTTTTTTTTAAATTTGACTTAAGGATGTATACCTCTGAGGAGCCAAAAATTTCTAGTATTAAACTTTTTTTCTTAACCTGATTTTTGGGTTTATATGACTGTAAGAAAGTAATTTATGAAGAAAAATCATATGGTGATGGACTTCTTTTTTTGCTACGGTCATTTGAAATTACTCATTTTTGATGATTTTCCCATTTTTCATAAATTTTTACCCATTTTTGGGCTATTATCATGAAAAAAATCACAGTTCCACTATTAAACTTTTTTTCATACTTTCCCTAAAGATGAAGTGGACCAATCTGAATAAATTTAACTTAAAAAAACTATAGGTAGGTGTTAATATAAGAAAGTTTTATAAAATTTTGTTGCTTTTTCTTGTCAAAATGACCATGCAGTAAATTTAGTAAATTTGGGGTTTTTCTCATTTTTTTATAACAAAGAGCATATAATTTCAACTTCTTTGTTATAAATGATTGAAAAAATACATATTAAAGAATTTTAAAAATAAAAATTGATATGGGATGTACATATTTTTGGTAAAATCATTTCTTTGTACCCCTCACCCATTTTCTCAACATTTTGGCTGATGACACTGACCAGATTGGTTATAAAGTTTGAAAATTTTATTAATCAAAAACTACTTATTGTAAGTACATAATTATTTCACAGAGTTTAGTTGGATTATAATATTTTTTGAATTCATTAATATTTTCCACTTGTATCACAAGTTTATTCATCAGAAGAATACATCCTTAATATGTAAATGCACTATGAAATAATTGTGGTCTCTGGCCATAAGCATGGCTTAGGGGTTTGTATGGCCCAACATACAAAGATATCAGACATTATCCAACCACGATCCCACAAGAGACATCATTAATTACATTTAATGATTACAATTGCACAGATACCAGTAATGACACAATAAACCAAGTTACTGCGTAGACGATCATTTTGTCTGTCTGCTGGAATCATGCTTGTCAAATAAAAAAAGTAATTTACCTACGTACCTACCCTACCTACCTAACCTATCAGGCTAGAGTCAGAAAGGGGAAACAAACATATTTTTAAGCTTGGCCTTATCACAATTAGTAACAATATAAATGACAAATATTTTATTTTTACATGAAAAGAAAGAAAACCACTCATTAGCCTATTATTGTTAATTGCATAATTTATTCTGACAAAAAGGTATGCAGTTAGGAGGAGTGTACTGTACATACTCTATGCAAAGAAATTAGATTATAACAAGCAGTGCATGAAACAGAATATTTAAGTTTCTATGCCAGAAAGATGAGATAATTATTTCAAGAAATACGTAAAACATGGAGTATCGTATTTTGAGCTTACCAATTGTTCAAAATACTGACCAAGAACTTGTATGGTACAATCTGGTCAATAGATAGTTCTTGGTGGGTACATGTTAGTCTGACACCTGTCTCTGGATCTTGACTTCAATTTCATGCTTGACTGACTTGGTCACATTTTCGAGATTAAGTCTATTTCTCAGCAATGTAAAACCTGGACCCACATATTTGGTCAGTAGATAGTTCTTAGTGGGTACAAGTGGGTATGGCAACTGCCTTTTGACCTTGACCGCGATTTCATGCTTGAGTGACTTGTTTTATGTTTTGAGATAATGCCCATTTCTCAGCAATTGCAATACATAGACCAATCGATTTGGTCTATAGATAGTCTTTGATGGGTACATGGCTGTCTGAGACCTTCACCTGAATTTCACATTTCAGTCACATTCCAACACCTCCACTTAGATTTCGAATATTGACACTAAATCTTGACTGTTGCTAAAAGATAAGGCTTAATGCACATT
Source organism: Mytilisepta virgata (assembly GCA_028015205.1). Taxonomy (NCBI): domain Eukaryota; kingdom Metazoa; phylum Mollusca; class Bivalvia; order Mytilida; family Mytilidae; genus Mytilisepta; species Mytilisepta virgata. Next base: position 1,870,256 of record CM051516.1, read on the forward strand.
GAACTCTTACTGAAAATGATGTCCTGGTTTCCATACCACGGAATGTACATCGATTTTGAAAAAAAACCCTCAATATTTTAGGCTAAAAGGAATACATTAATGTAATTGATCTCTCATAACAAAGAACAAATCTGTGATAAAATTTAATTTAAAATTATACATAACTACAGTTGCAATCTTTCCATCACTGCTTTCCAGCATTTTGATTACAAACTGAAACTATCATATTGACGAAATAAAAATTCATAAGGGCGCCGTTGTGTAGTGGTTAGCTCATCAGACTATGAAGCCAAAACTCCCTGGTTCGATTCTCGTTCGGGATGAAAATTTCAGGGATAAAATTTGCGACGCCCTATGGACACAATTTGCAAGGATGGTCTCGATAAAAGAGGCGAGTCCCTCAGATGGGACGAAAAATGGCTGTCCCGTGTTAAGGGAGAGTAATACCCTTAGCGCGTTAAAGATTCCTGTGTAGATGTTGAAAAACAGTAGACTAAAATGCCTCTATAAGGACCACTCTCGCACCTGCCAAAAGGAGAGGAATTAGTATAAAGTTGGTATAACTTGTTTCCCAATCCACTATAAATACGGTAAATAAGTTTAAACTAAACTAAAAATTCATACCGTATGCATGATATTGTAGATGGTGATTTTGATTGGGAAGAAGAACACGAGAAGTATGCAGAAGTTTTGGAACATGAGTTAGATCATCATAAACAGGGAGAACATATGAGAGATTCAGGGTATGGTACTACAGATAAAAGCTATAGGTCTCAGGAGGCAAGTATATATAATCCTGTATTCCTCTAATGTCAAACAGCCTTTTTTTCGTGTTGGCTGGTTTTGTTGGATCTCAAGGTACACTCCATAAAGAAAATGTGACAATTTGTCAAACAAAATTTTTTTTTTAGAATTTCAAATTAATTTTCTGCAAGGAAAACCTTATATATTTTACTTTAAAAAGCAATGAAAGAATAATTTCCAAAAATTCTGTTCATAAGCTTGAGATTTTCATTTTTATGTCTGGGAAAAATAAAGTACAGTATACAGATATGTCATTTATAGCAAGAAGTCGTTATTGATTAAATTCCTAATAATTGTGGACACTATAACTTTTTTTAAGGGAGAAATGGGTGAAGAAATGAATCATGACATTTTGTTGTTAGGAAATAAATATATAAGTCGAAAAACACTGCCAAATAACTATTCTTGACAGAAATTTTCCAGTTTTATATAAAGAAGGAGTTCTTAAGTTTCATGGCCCAAACCAATGCTAGAAAAGGCAGCAGAGGAATCTCTGAATAATATAGATAGTAAACTGGATGGAGGCAGTTGGAAATTTACAATTTTCCCCAAATGTTATATCCCAAATGTTTCACAGTCATGTTATAATTTGAATTCTACTCATCAATCTGATTTTTTTTTTACAATTATATCTTTAGAAAGGTCACTGGTTATATAGTTTCGCTATCAATAACTTTTTCTATTCATATCAAACAATTTGTTTCTATTTTTTAGATAAAAGGAGTCAAAGTGGCAAAAAAATCTCTATGTTTCAGGGTTCTCACTAAGGCACGTACATGCGTCCTGGACGCATTATCCTTCAAACTCGTGCGTCCCTGGGTTGCATGTAGTTCTAATCAGCTGCGTCTGAAAACCCTTATTTTCATAAAAAATATTGATTCGCCATTTTTTTATTTTATGGGAGATAAAAAGGGAAAGAAATGACAAAAAGTAAGCTAGAAAATTGGGGCAATCGGAATTCTCGGGATTTTTCATTGGCCATAGTTTTTTTTACCGACCGGTAACAATATGTAGACTTCATTTAAAAATAGATTTAGAAATGCACAAATGTAAATTAGGTCAATATTGATTATTTAGGTGTTCAAACAAGGTCAATAGAAGGATTTTACGAGTATGTTTGAGAAAAAATAATAGTAAACATTATAGATCAATAAATATTAAAAAATGAAATTGCGATAATAAATAATTTGTGTCAAAAGGTGCAAAGATTTTTGCTCATATCTGGAACAGAAATTTTCTTTTCTTTGGAGCACCACTGCATATGTTCAATTTTTTTTTTAATTATATTCATCAGTATTTTAAGGCAGGACATGATTTTAATTAAACTTTAACAATAGTACAATAGGCCTACATTGTGTTTGTGCCATGGTCAAAATCATGCAGGAATGTACATTAAAAAAAAATGGCGATGAGTCCTGGGACTCACCATTCTGAAAAATGATGAGTCGCAGGACTCATCATGAAAAATTCTAAATGAGAACACTGATGTTTTAGTTAAAATATATGTAACGGTATTCGCTTGTGAATTTTTAATATTATATATTTATTATATATTTTTTAGGAGTACATGGAACAGAGTATTAGTCAACTTGTTGTTGATGATGATGAAATCGAAGATCCTGCCATACTCAATGTTAGCAAAAGTTACAGAATACCAAAGGTTACTTTTAAAAAAGTATTAGAAATGGTTTATATAAGAATACAGAGCCCCAGATAACGTGTGTATCAGCGTAATTTATGTATTAAAAAATGGCAGATACGCTTGAGAAATATTTTTTGGCCGACAAAGTTACGCTCAGTCCGAAACAACTACACACACGTTTGGGTAATAAAAGCATTATTTCTTACATATTTAACTTGTTATTAGGCTTGAAAGTTTGTCTTTCATAAAAAGTGCTTGCCTCTGTCCTTGAACGTATCCAAAATACAACATAACTTAAGAAGTCTAACCATAACTCTCACCATGCCTCCATCTTCAAGCACCATTTTGCCTTCATCATGAATTTTACAATGTGCCCCCATGTAGCCAAACCTGACTTTCAATTTTTAGTTTAATCTTATCTTTTTTAAACTGATTTGAATTTAATCATGTACCCCTGCTTTGTTGGCACACTTTTATGACACTTTTACACCATCACACTAGGATGAAGGCTGTTTATTGCCCGTTTTGATCTCTTTTAACCATTGAGTGCCTTCAAAATACAAAATTTACCATTCCTTCACAAATTTCTGGGGAAAGCACTAATATGAATATAATTCACAGGTCATCAAGCTCATTATATTAAATGTTCATATTAAGACATGTATATTCTGAATTGTTTCCAGAGAGAACAGAATTTGGATGAATTATTTGGACCTTCCTCACCACCTGCTTTCTTGGATACAGAACATCTGGTATGTTTAAATTTGCATATCGAACAAAAGATTTTATCACCAAAATCTTTTTTTTTAACATTAACATATTATTGGGGTACCCTTATTGACCAAGCAATTATCCCTGAGCTTTTAAAACCTCTTGGTTAAATTTTGCATCTATATTACATATTCTTATCCTATCTCAATCTGTACCTGCATGTAGTCCTGATACTGGTAAAATTTGCTTCAAGCTTGTTAGAATCATGGTAGTCTAACTGGTCTAGTAAAAAATTGCATTTTTAGCTCACCTGGCCAAAGGCCATGTGAGCTTTTGTCATCACTTGGTGTTCGTCGGTCGTCCGTTTACTTTTCACACTTTAATCCTTCCTCCGAATCCACTGGGCCATATTGAATTAAATTTGGCAGGAAGCATCTGTGTAAGGTCCTTTATAAAAATTGCTCATTTTGTCTTGATCAGACAACAAACATGGCTGCCATGGGCAATTGTTGTTTCTGATTGGCCGAGTTTTCAAAAATCTTCCCCTCTGAAACTGCTGGGCCAAATACAACAAAACTTGACAGGAAGCATATATGGGAGGTTCTTTATAAAGTTTCCTCATTTCCCTGATCGAACTACAAATATGGCCACCATGGGCAGTTCTTGTTTTTGATTGCTTGATATAAAAAAATCTTCTCTGAAATTGCTTGGTCAAATGGAACGAAACTTGACAGAAATCATCTAAAGAAGGTTCTATACAAAGTTTCCTCATTTCGTCCAGATCAGGGAAAAAAACATGGCTGCCATAGGCAATTATTGTTTCTCATTGGTTTATTAATTTTTTTTTCTCTGGAACTGCTTGGCCAAATGGAACGAAACTTGTCAGGAAGCATCTATGGGATGTTCTTAACAAAATTTAAAATTTGTTTATTTCATCCTGATTGGAGTACATACATGTTGTAAAATTATAAAGTGTATGGGAAATTTTTTACCCTACTTTGTCTTTACTGATTAAATTAGTCTAGTTATGTAGTATCTTGTATATTACAAAAGTCATTTGGGGAAACTTGTATTAAACCTAGTCAGAGATCACAAAACTTAAGATTCTTTGGGGAAACTTGTATTAAGCCTAGTCAGAGATCACAAAACTAAGATTCTATGGGGAAACTTGTATTAAGCCTAGTCAGAGATCACAAAACTTAAGATTCTTTGGGGAAACTTGTATTAAGCCTAGTCAGAGATCACAAAACTTAAGATTCTTTGGGGAAACTTGTATTAAGCCTAGTCAGAGATCACAAAACTAAGATTCTATGGGGAAACTTGTATTAAGCCTAGTCAGAGATCACAAAACTTAAGATTCTTTGGGGAAACTTGTATTAAGCCTAGTCAGAGATCACAAAACTTAATATTCTTTGGGAAACTTGTATTAAGCCTAGTCAGAGATCACAAAACTTAAGATTCTATGGGGAAACTTGTATTAAGCCTAGTCAGAGATCACAAAACTGAGATTCAGAGTATGTTCACTTTGAAAGAAGAAGGCTCTTGCATTGATTATTGAAATTATATATTATTTTTTATACAAATCTTGACTAATTATAGATTTCTCCATCCAGTAAAAACATCTGGGGATCACCATCAAAAGAATCTCACATGTCTAAACCAGTCAGCGACTTACAGAGCCTGTTTGATTTTGCCAAAGCTTCATCAGCTTCCATTCACACTCACAGACAGGTAATCAATGTTCTATTAGTAATTCGTGCACATTTCCTCTGAATGATAATGTCATTATTGTGGACTGGCACTGAGAATCATCAAGTCACCGCTGTGTTCAGTTATAATTTTTCTACATTGTATAAAATTCTTCCTCGTGATTATATCGATGAAAAGATAGGTGACTGGTTAACTGATTTCTCTAAAAGTCAAACAAAAATTTTGGTTCCAACAATGATAAAATTGTGTTTTTAACCATAGAAAACTCAAACTCAGTTATTAAATGGATAAACATGTTACCTGCTACTTGTAGGTGTGCTTGTAACAATCATAGGTATGATGAAAATAGACTAGTCTGACAGGTAAATGTTCACAGCGTAATAAAGACATCATGAATACTGTTAATTGGAAATTAAGCTGCATAATTTTTAATTAAAAAATATTTCATAGATATGCTTAGCTATACCAACTCATGTATGGTATGGCACTGCCAAATTTCCATACTTGAACAAACTTCTGTAACTCTAACAGATTTTGACGCTCCATTGGAATTCAAGACATCGAAGTCGAACTGTACATGTATGAAGTAGAACTACCATTCTTTGAAAGCTGAAAAGATCCTTGAATTTTTTCTTTCTAAAAGAATAGGAATCCTTATTTTACCAAAATTTTATTTTGACAGACTCCATCTGTATCAACTCCAGATTATTCTAGAAGGTCACCGCAGATGATCCAGCAAGGTCAGACCGTTGAAGAGCTTGAAAACCAGATGTTACACAGACCAGTGACAGTTACACAGCCGGTTACAGCTGAAGACCTTGAGAGGGCTATGAGAGGTGAAGTACCTCAAAAGCCGACAGTTCCACAGTATGGTGGATTACAACAATTACATATGCAGGTTTGTATCACTTCACACTTTCAAGATTCATATTTACATAGCTACTATATAGTGTTAATTGGAAATTGTGTATTGATTCCGCAGGAGGTCAAATTTCTCTTCAAGAACATAGGAAGTCAAATGAATAAATATTGTGGAGTGTTTCTTAGAGGGTTACCATGGGCATTAGGATGCAGTCTTACCCAGTCTTAGTTCATCTGGATGTGTCCATCATTTTCATCCATTTACATTTGACTGTTTCATTATCTGTGAAAACTTTTGGTTGAATTGTCCTTTGATCCAGATGACATGTTGGCATCACTTGGCATCAGTCGCTATTAACTTTTTACATTTTAATTTTCTCCTCTGATACCACTGGGGGCAAATAAGAACCAAACAATGGTTGAATTGACCTTTGGTGGTATCCTTTCAAAAGTTTGTCCGATGGTGGGGACCTCTGACCATATGGCCAAAGTTACTAAAAATAGAAAAACTGGCAAAAACTTTAAAATCTTCTCTGAAATCCCTGGGCCAGTTGAGACCAAACTTTTGTCGAATGGTCCTTGGTTGATCCCCTATCAAAAATATGTCTGACCTCAGACCAATATTGCCACTGTTTCCTAAAAAAGGAAAAAATTTACGAAAAAAAATATTTAAAAATCTCAGAACAATTGAGACCTAACTTTGACTGAATGGTCCTTAGATGGTTACCCTTCACATTATTTTCTGTGTTCTAGACTTCTGACTAATATGGCTGCAGATACTAAAAAATATAATAATTGACAGAAAAATATTAAAAATCTCCTCCCATCTCTGAAACCACTGGGCCAATAAAGACCGAACTTTAAAGGAATGGTCCTTAGGTTGCCCCCTGTCAGAATTATGTTCTTGGTTCTAGACTTTTGACCAATAAGGCTGCTGGCACTAAAAATAGAATAACCAAGAAAAAAATATTAAATATCTTTTCCTTTAAAACACTTCACCTTTTGATACCAAACTTTGATGAAATGGTCCTTTGGTGGTCTTCTTTCAAAATTGTCTCCAGGTGTCTGTACTATATATTTTAAAAATAGAAAATATTTTTTATAATAGGAAAATAGACCCCTCTGACCAATGAATAGCTGTTATTAAAATACACAAACCAGCAAAACCATTTTAAAAATCTTCTCTGAAACCTTTGGGCAAGCAAGACCAAACTTTCAAGGTATGGTCCTTAGCTGGTCCCAATTCAAAATTTTGTCCTGGGTCAGGATCATAGAGCAGTATGAAAAAAAAACAACAGCAAAATGCAGAGACATCAGGCTTTTTTTTTAATCATATTATTGTTTACTTCCCTTTTATGATGTTTGAATGGAAAACTAATTCCATGTGAGCAATACAGGCTTCTTGGAGCCTCTAGCTAGCATTACCACAAATCAAAATGATTCAGAATTATTGTCTTGGACCAATAACTCAGTTATTAAATGGATAAGCATGTTATTGGGGTACCCTTATTGACCAAGCAATTATCCTTGAGCTTTGAAAACCTCATGGTTAAATTTTGCATCTATATTACATATTTTTATGTTATTACAATCTGCAACTGCATGTAGTCCTGATACATGCCAATATAGCTGATACATGCCAATATAGCTGCTATTCCTTTGAAAATTAGCAAACCACCACTGTATTTTATTTAGTTCACCAATGGTTAGATGAACTATACATGGATTGGAAAGTTATTTTTTGTACTCTATGTTACAAATCGAAGTACAAATATTATTAAGATGACTTGTGTATTTTTATGACTTCTATTTAAAGTTTTACTTTCTTGATATTAAAAACATGAATTTTAGATGTGAATGTATAAGGAGAAAGTTTATAATAAAAATTTTGTTATAGTTTTCAGGATTTTCTGATGTCCAAACTATTTTACTTGCAATAGTTATTTTGGTTTTTTAATTTTATAAGCAGAGATCACCACAGATATACGGCCATATTCCTCCCATGAATGTAATGAATGGTCAACAAACACCATATGCAGGTGTTCCAGGGTCAACTACACCTGTGATCCAACATAGAATTATGGAAGGTCGTAATTCACCCATTGCTGATCTAATGGGCATTACTCCTCCAAATCAAACTAGTATGGTTCATCAAAGATTTATTGAGGGGCATAACTCACCTATTGCTGACATGATGGGAATTACTCCACCTAGACAGAATATGTCACCAGTGATGAACAGACAGTCACCTTTAGGTTTGTTTCTCCTTTCTTTACATGCTATAGGTTGGTGGTTCTCTCCAGATGCTTTGCCACTCTCTGCCAATAAAAACTGGCCTCCATAATACATGTATAGCCAAATCTGCTGAAAGTGGCATACACCCAATAAATCAATCAATCAGTTCTTTCTTTACATAAAACAGTAACATATACTCTTTACATATACTCTGTACATATCAGCCAAGCAATTTTCAAGAAAAAACCATTTAAATTGGTGTTGATATGCTTAAATACATAAAGATACAACTGATATTTACTATGCTGGTAGGGGCCTCAGTGGCCGAGTGGTCTAGGTAGTTCGTCATGACTACTAATGATCACCAGCCTGTAAAAACACTGAGGCTGTGAGTTCGAATCTCTCCTGTGGTGGGGTGTGTTAAATTCCGATCTTAATTGACAATGGTTGCCAATTTTCCTGCCAAAGGTCGGTGGTTCTCTCTGGGTACTCAAGCTTCTTCCATAAATAAAAACTGGCCACCGCAAAATAGCCAAATGTGCTGAAAATGGGGTAAAACCCCAACTAAACAAACAAACACTATGCTGGTTTATAAGTTGGTTGTTTATGTTGGGATACATGTACCGGTACATTTATTAGCAATGTCAGTAAACACTAGGGGCACCACTGGGCGGAAACCAGAGTTTGATTACAGTATACTGGTCCCAAAATAGGCTGGAAAAAGGTTGTAAAGAAGCGGAATCCAGTTCTCAAATAACTTCCCCCAAAACTGCTCTGCCTGGCGTTTACTGACGTTGCTACATTTATTCATGGTGAGCCATGCAACAGTTAAGGAAGCTCATAAATGCTGAATAACAAAGTCATTCCTTGTTTGAAGATATACATGTAGAAAGCTTTTTGTTCACTTGATTTGTGATGGATTTTCATTGTTCAAACTTGACATCATCCATATCAGATTTGGCATCATAATAAAAAAAAATAAGGAGACTGTCATTTGTTGGAGAACAGTTTTGTGTAGAAGAAAATTTGTGAAAAAAATAAGAAAAAAATAGACAAACAGTAAGATTCAAAAGTCAAATTTGTCATAAAAAAATAGACATAAATATATTCACACACTCTCAGTCATAAAAAATGGGTTGTAAGAATTATAGATCTTTGTCAACACAAGATTTGTCCAGATAAATGTCCATATTGAACTAAGAATGCAGTTCTCAATCAAGGATGCAAAAACTGTTGGTAATTGCTACTGTGTTAGTCAGGTTTTAAATTTTGAAATCAGTTTTTGATCCAAATATCGTTGAATTCCAAATTGGCCATGGTCTGGTTGACGGTCTGGTCGACCGTCTGGTGGGCAGCTTCAATCACTGATGATGGAAATTCATGTTTGCTGTAACATAATTTCTTTGAGTAGATGTACAATAAGGTTATATGTGTGAATGATGGCAGCATTTCTAGTTATATGACAAAAATCTAGAATAAAAAAAGAATTGTATGATAATAGATAAACTAATTTTATCAGGCCTTTGCTTGTCAATAACTTTATTTATATTACACCTTCTAACAGGCATGATGGGTTTAACACCAGGGAATAGAACCACACCTTCACCACCTCCATATACAGTTTCCCCCCTAATCATGCAGTCACCTGTATCTCAGGCACGAATGGTCTCACCCTATACCAGAGGTCAGGTGTTGGAAATCATTGGTAGGTCACTTTACAATTAAATGATTAGATAAAAAATTAAGTTGATTTCTGCTAAATGAATTTGATTATTAGAAAAATCAGAATTGGAACCATTTTTTTTCTCACCTGCGACGAAAAGTCGCGGAGGCGAAATATAGTGATTACTTTCTGGCGGCGGCGACAGCGTAAACTTTTGTAAAACTTTAATAACTTTGCACATGTAATACCTACAATTAAGATTTATGGTCCACAAGGTACATGTAGCTTATCGTATAAATTTTGCCGCAGTATACTTGTGTTGTGACCCTGACTCATTTTCATGATTCACTGACTTCATAAACATGAATTTAAAATCTGCATCCAAGTTTCATGGTTCAATCCATTTCTCAGCAACTAGGCCAACCATAATTGGTCTATAGATAGTTCTTAGTGGGTACATGCCAGTCTGACACCTGGCTTGGGACCTTGACCTCAATTTCATGCTTGAGTGACTTTGTCACTTTTTCGTGGTACATCCATTTCTCAGAAACTGTAATACCTAGACCCACTGTATTTGGTTTATTGATAGTTCTTGGTGGGTACATTCCAGTCTAACACTTGTCTCTGGACCTTGACTTCAGTTTAATGGTTGATTGACTTTCATCTAAGTTTCTTAAGTCCTTTGTTCAGCAACTGTAATACCTACACCCATCCGTGTTTGGTTTATAGACAGTTCTTAGTGGGTACATGCAAGTCTGACACCTGTCTCTGGACTTTGACCTCAATAGCATGCTTGAGTGACTTCGTCACATTTTCGAGATTAGAACCATTTCTCAGCAACTTTAATACCTAGACCCACCATATTTGGTCAATAGATAGTTCTTATTAGAAACATGTTGGTATGACACCTACCGTTTGACCTTGACCTCAATTTCTTTTGCAAAATGTCGGGGTATCAGATAATACTTATTCTGTGTCCATGTGCATACTCAGGCGAGACATGTAGTGTGTCCACTCTTGTTCTTGTAAATTCCATGTTTGAAAGTGTTTTCTTGAACTGATACACATTCAGCAATTACATAACGGTACATGTATTGAAATTTACTTTTAGGGTCCCACTGCTTTAGGGCCGGTGTTTGGTTAGGATAAGGGTAGGGTTAACTATGGGAAGGGTTAGGGTTAATTAATGGTTTGGGGTACAGGTTCAGTAATGGTTAGAGTTCGTTTCCTAAAGTAAATGCAGGCCAAAATATTTTTATCTGTACGTATTGATGACTATCTTTAGTATTGAAATTAAACATTTAAAAAAATGACATTACAAATTGAAATTAAATAAAAATTTAAAAAAATAATATACAAATTGAAATTAAATAAAAATTCTAAAAAAAAATGACATTACAAATTGGAATTAAATAAAAATAAAAAAAAAATGATATTACATCTTGAAATTAAATAAAAAATTTTAAAAATGACATTACAGATTGAAAGTAAAAAAAAATTCTAAAAAAAATGACATTACAAATTGAAATTAAATAAAAATTTGTTGGGTATTTTCCTAGCGTGTCATGTCTGTAGTTTCAGCTAAGGTGTGAGTGATCAGAATACACTGTTACATGTCTGCTTTTACTTTGGGACTTTGTGTCAGATTCTTTTTTTTTTTTTTTTAATTTCTTCAATCCTTACATACAGATAGAATTCTCTTCTGCCAAGGGAAATGTCCTAAGTGTAAAGCTAGCCTTTCAAATTAAATGTTCATTTTGTATTATTTATTGAATTCCCAGTTTTTGATGGAAATCGTCATGGCAGTTCAGATTGCTTGGCATTTAACTTCTTTGTCCCTCAGGTCAAAACTTTTTGAAGGTCTTGATCTGTGTGTTGGGGAATATTTTGCTGCGGAGTAGCAATCTTTTTAGTCCCCGACTAGCAACGACAAAGGGGACTATAGGTTTGGCATCTGTCTTTTTTTCAGAAACCAATTAACCAACTGATATTATTTTTGGTGCGCGAGCTTATAATTATGTGTTACAGATCAAGTTTAAGTTTCACGATGATTGGACAATTATTGTGAGATTATTGTCCTTGGAAATAGGGATTTCTGTCAAAATAGTTTTCTGGACTTTTTTTTTTCGAAAACCCCTTTACGTAATGATCTTATTTTTGGTATGTGAGCTTCTAATGATGAGCTGAAGATCACGTTTGACTTTCATGCTGATCAGATAATTATTGTGAGAGTTATTGCCCTTGGAGATAATTGTCAATATATTAGTTTTCTTGACTTTTTTGGAATACCCTTTTACCAGATGATCATATAATAATGAGTTACACGACAGGTTTGAGTTTCACACTGATTAGACAATTATTCTTTGAGTTATTGCCCTTGGAAATAGGCATTATTTGCAAAATAACAGTTTTTCAGACTTTTTTTTTAGCAAACCCTTGTACCAAATGATCTTATTTTTGGTATGTGAGCTTATAAAGATGAGCTACAGATGAAGTTTGACTTTCTTGCTGATAGGATAATTATTGTAAGAGTTATTGCCCTTGGAGATAGGAATTATTCTCAAAATATTAGTTTTCCTGACTTTTTAGCTCACCTGGCCAAAGGCCATGTGAGCTTTTGCCATCACTTTTCGTCCGTCGTCCGTCCGTCCGTCCGTCCGTCGTAAACTTTTCATTCAAAAATCTTCTCCTCTGAAACCGCTGGGCCGATTGGTTTGAAACTTAATAGGAATGATCTATGACATGTCCTCCACAAACGATCCTCATTTTATATTGATCCGATGAAAAACATGGCCACTGTTGCTAAAAATAGAACATAGGGGTAAATTGCTGTTTTTTGCTAATAACTCAAAAACCGTTACAGATATCGAAAATCTGACATGGGTAAAATTGATCAGCATGACAAGATCTACCTACCCTGAAATTTTGAACGAAATTCCAAAACCCATTTAGGAGTTATTGCCCTTTTTTCGTCAAATTTTCAAAATTTCAACATTAAAAAATCTTCTCCTCTGAAACCGCTGGGCCGATTGGTTTGAAACTTAGTAGGAATGATCTATGACATGTCCTCTACAAACGATCCTCAATTTATTTTGATCTGACGTAAAACATGGCTGTCGTAGCTAAAAATAGAATATAGGGGTGGATGTGTTGTTTTTGGCTTATAACTTAAAAACCGTTACAGATATCGAAAATCTGACATGGGGTAAAATTGATCAGCATGACGAGATCTACCTACCCTGAAATTTTGAAGGAAATTCCACAACCCGTTTAGGAGTTATTGCCCTTTTTTCGTCAAATTTTCAAAATTTTAACATTTTTCGTCATTTATCTCCAAAACTATTTGAGATAGAAGTGAAATGTACATTTGAAAAATGTTTCCCATGTTGAGATCTACCTACCCTGAAATTTTAAAGGAAATCCCAAAACCCATTTAGGAGTTGTTGCCCTTTTTTTGTCAAATTTTCAAAATTTTTTCATTCAAAAATCTTCTCCTCTGAAACCGCTGGGCCGATTGATTTGAAACTTAATAGGAATGATCTATGACATGTCCTCTACAAATGATCCTCAATTTATTTTGATCTGACGTAAAACATGGCTGTCGTAGCTAAAAATAGAATATAGGGGTGGATGTGTTGTTTTTGGCTTATAACTTAAAAACCGTTACAGATATCAAAAATCTGACATAGGGTAAAATTGATCAGCATGATAAGATCTACCTAACATGAAATTTTGAAGGAAATCCCAAAACCTATTTAGGAGTTATTGCCCTTTTTTCATCAAATTTTCAAAATTTAACATTTTTCGTCATTTATCTCCAAAATTATTTGAGATAGAAGTGAAATGTAAATTTGAAAATTGTTTGCCATGTTGAGATCTACATACCCTGAAATTTTAAAGGAAATCCCAAAACTCATTTAGGAGTTATTGCCCTTTTTTTGTCAAATTTTCAAAATTTTAACATTTTTGCATTTATCTCCAAAACTATTTGAGATAGAAGTGAAATGTAAATTGAAAAATGTTTGCCATGTTGAGATCTACATACCCTGAAATTTTGAAGGGATTCCCAAATTCTATTTTGGAGTTATTGGTTTGTGTAATTTGAGGTCGGGTTCTGTTACATTTATTTAAGGTTCACCCTTATTCCTGGTCAATTTTATCAACCTCCTGCCTGGACTACCACCATCAGGGAACATATTTTAACATTAAACCTTATGAAAAATAAATCTTCAACAAATTTTCCCTGGACAATTGAACCAATTGCAACAAACTTGGTCAAATAGTTGATTAATTTTCCAATGAAAACCAGACTCCAGGTGAGCGATACAGGCTCTGGTGAGCCTCTTGTTTTGCAAACCCCATTACTAACTGATCTTATTTTTGGTATGCAAGCTTATAATGACAGTTACAGATCAAGTTTTGTGTGTCAGGCAGATCGGTAATTATTGTGTACCAAACATAGTTTTAGTATTTTAAGGAATCACTCTGTCCATACATCTGTGTCTGATTTACATAGTCAAGGAGCATTTGGTGTTTTCTCACAGCTCAAGCCGGTAGGAGACATTGTATTGCTCAGCAAAACTATCAGACTGCTTGTTCAAGAATTAAAAATTTATTTTTGCTTTCTTGTACCAAAGGAACCAAAAATCGCAGCTTTGGTATTTGACATACCTGATTACTTTCATTTTTACATATTAAACAGCATAATTATCAAACCTATCATGTTTTTCTGTGTGTTAGCTGAATGATTGAACATTGGAAATATTTCTTCCTTAATCGTTTCTCAGTTACACTGTATATCATTACATTTGTAAATAATGTAAACTTCTCATTTCCAGCTAATAGGTCACCGACAGTACCCATTGGTATTCCAAGACAGCTTGGAAGAGGTACATTGCCACCAAACCATAGTCCATATTCTAGTCCAGCCCAGCATCAGAGTCCATACCAGAGAAACTCCTACAATAGTCCAGCTAATCACCATTCTAACATGTCTGGTCTATATCAGAGTCCATCATCTCGATTTTCAAGTCATCATGGCCCAAATTCTGGACAAATTCCCCCAGGCTTCAGTACTCCACAACCAATAAGGTAAGACTTCATAAATTTATTCAAGAAGGTATGCTACTTTTTTGGCCCTAGTGCAAATCCAGCGAAAAGTATCATGAATGTTGTGCAGGTAGGGAAGATAGGGTACTTATTTTGTGTAATCAACTCTTCCTTTTAACCCAGATCTTTGCAACTTGCAGAATGTTTATAGACATATTGCAGATGTGCATAAAGGAGTATGATGTCATTTGAAAACTTAAAAAATTTGTTTAATCAACTCCTCCTACAGCTTTTAACCCAGATCTTTGCAACTTGCAGAATGTTTATATACATATTGAAGATTTGTATGAAGGAATACATGTAGTATGCGACTTTACAAACATTTTTCCAGATTTTTCATGTTTTGCAACAACTGTGTATGGGTGTAATTAACTTCTACTGCTTTTATTCCAGACCTTGGAAACTTTGTAGCATGTTTAGAGACATATTGAAGATTTGCATGAAGGACCAATATGCCATTTGAAGAAAACTTTCCATATTTTTCATGTTGTGAAACTCAGTAGACATTTTTCACAAATTTTATTACATTATATTTCATGTAATCCTATTATAAGGAAAACGAAAAATGGCCTATTGAGTCTTTGACCCATTTTCATAGTTTTATTGGGGGTGTTAAAACATTGATCATAGCACATTTAATAATCTGTCCATCCGTCTGTCCGTCAGCATTTCTTTTGTCATATGATAACTTAAGATTGCCTTCACAGATTTTTATGATTTTTATACACAATATTGGACTTGACCAAAGGAAGGTCCCTTTCGGTTTTGAGGAAAATCGGACAATTTTTTGGAAAAACTTAGTTTTTATATGAAAAAATGTGTATTTTGAGAATTTACCTTATGCCAACATCTTCATGCTTTTTGATAGATAAAATGAATGTATGAAATCACAACTAGATTTTGAAGTGTTTTTGATTCCCATGAGTTCAATCACACAAGCCGGCGGGGCCCTTTCTGTCATTATTCTAGTTGTGATACAAGTGAAAATATTGTGTTGATTTCATCTAGGATGCATCATCATGAAAATGGAAATACAGATCCACGACACACTCGGGGATACGGGAGAGGAAGTTATCAAAACCGAGGAGAGAGACCTGTTTATCTGTGAGTTGATATAATTATTATTTTTACCATGTCCTTGAATGTAGATGGAGCATGCATAATGAAAGGGGAGCCTAGGTGGCCTCGGTGGCCTCAGTGGTCTAGGTAGTTTGTTATGACTACTAATGATCACTAGCTTGTCAACACTGGGATTGTGAGTTCGAATCTCACCTTTGGCAGGGTGTGTTCGACTCCGATCTTAATTGACAAGGATTGCCAGTTTTCCTACAGAAGGTCAGTGGTTCTGTCCTGGTACTCTGTCTTCCTCCACCAATAAATGGTCGCCGCGAAATGGCCAAATGTGCTGAAAACAGCGTTAAACCCCAACTAAACAAACATAATGAAAGGATATCAATTAAGCTCCAATGAGACAAGATGCGTTAGAATTTTAAATGATTGATTACATGCAAGGGTTATTGTGTGGTCTTCAACAAGAAGCAGCAGCTATCACAACAAAATAAACACTAAATAGGCCAAGAAACAAAGGTGTCAAAATTCAAGAAATAATTTAATAAACATATAACAATTAGAAAAGGGTGTGAAAGTCCTGAAAGTTTTCATGGAGATGTCATATTTGGTAAAAAAATCCAGATGAATTGTACAGTTGTATGTTTACTTACATTGTAGATTATTAAAATTGTGCTTATCAAATGTTATCTTAAAATACCTAAAAAATATTTCATATTCAATCCCTCCCAGGCCTGAATTTGAAAAGTTGTCGGAAGTGCCAATAAATATACCGTCAAGGTTGGTCCAGGTACCAACTGAGCAGCATCCAAGGGGCCTCTGGTTCATTTAAGGCTCTGCAACCAGTTTTATTCATTTAAAAAAAAATATATATCCATGATATCATTGTTATCAATATTTCTGTCCCAAACTTTATAGGCACTGATATATCATTCAATATATAATGTAAATGATACAAAGTTTATATAGGATTCATCCCATTTTTTAAAGAAATGACAGGGAGAGAGATTACAGAGAAAACAGAACTTATAATAAGAGAAGATACTACCAGTATAATGCTGATAAAGAGAATCGTAGGATTGACGATTACTCAGGTCTGATGACACAAAAGGAGAAAGACTGGATTATAAAGATACAGCTGTTACAACTACAGACAGAAAATCCTTATATAGATGACTACTATTACACCGTTAGTACTGTTATACTGTAGATAATCTCTGCAAAGACAATTTAATAATCAGACCTGATTTTGTGCCGCTATAAAGGGTATTCCACTTTTGGAAGTCGGGATTTGTCCATCACAGTTCCTTTATTATACATAGTCCCCTCTTTATTCCCAGATTTCCAAATCATGTCTGAATACTACTCAATATGGGCCTCTGTGTCAGAATGGTCCAGGTAGTTTTTCAAAACTTCCAATAATCACTAGCCTGTCAAGAATGAGGTTATGAGAATTTAGCTCATGGCATGATGTATACTACTTGGACAATAATTAGAAGTCATCACTAATCCAAGGACATGAAGGAAGGGGTCTTATTTTCATGAATGCTTCCATTGTGATAAATTTAGATTTGCATAGAGTCTCTAGTAATATTTCCTTGTATTATTATGTTGCAAGTGCACGAAGGTCATTATAAAATCGCACATCATTATTGCTTTCTAACAATCACTGCAATAAGTGAATACAATGATCTTTCTAAATTTTCCTGATGATTTTCTTATTTCAGACCTTTTCTATAAAGAAGAAAGCTTTAGAAAGACAGAAACAGTTAGAGAATGGAGAACTTGATGGTAAAGAAAACGAGCCTGAATTGGTTATACCTGCAATGGCCAGACTTGAGACAAAAACATATAAACCAGGTGATTTCTATATAAAATCTTACCGTAAAGTTTATAAAATTATAGCTTTTACTAATAAAGGAAGGCCTAATATAAAGTATAATAATTTAATAATCTTCTTTGTGGGATTATAATGCTGTAATTTGAACAGTCCTTGGAAGAGTAATTAAGATGATTAAGCAAACAATGGCTGCCCTTCACTAATACTTTTAAAAAAAAGGTTCGAATTGTTTTCAAAATTAAATTTCCTAATTAGTCGTCCTTAAATTAGTAAGTTAGGTTCCACATGGTTAGTCCTTTAAAACATTTTAGTTTTCCACTATTTGGATTTTTTTTTCTGGACAGATGCAGTGATGGAATTTTAGCTTTAATGCATGTATGTACTGGCCAACAAGACCATTGTATTTGTAATTTTATTTGTCCGCATTAATTTGGTTTGGTTCTGATTTTATTGCCAAAACCAACAAATGTGTAATAAAAGAAATCTTTTTGTAGCCCATTTTGAAGGATCACTAGGCAGACTAACCACGTCAAGTGTTCACAATCCTAGACAGATAATTGATCTAATCTCACACGATATCCATGATGAATCTCAGGGTCATGGTACAAATAAAGAGTTACGGAAAGCTAGACAACTTCTCATGGAAATAGAAAAGGTAAATAATTAAATAGATATAAACAGGAAAGGCCAACAATGACATACCAATCAATTAAAACCATCCAATTGACAGATTTTATGACATAAATAAATATACATGTAAAATGGCACAAAATAGAATAAAAGAAACGAAAGACAGGCAAGATAATGGTGCATAAAGCATCAGATTGGCTGATATAAAAGAAAGGATCTAATTGGGAGGTTCTATACAAAGTTTCCTCATTTCGTCCTGATCGGGCAACAAAAGGGCCATCATGGGCAGTTCTTGTCTTTCATTGGTTGATATTTTTCTTTTTTGAAACCTCTTGACCAAAAGGAACGAAACTTGACAGGAAGCATCTAGGGGAGGTTCTTTACAAAGTTTCCTCATTTCGTCCTGATCAGGCAACAAACATGTTTGTCAGGGGCAATTCTTGTTTCTCATTGGTTGATTAAAATATATTTGTCTGGAACTGCTTGGCCAAAACTGTCAACCAAACTTGACAGGAAGCATGTATGGAAAGTCTTTCATGAAATTAACTTTTTTCATGATTGGACAACAAGCATGGCTGCCATGGACAATTCTTGTTTCAGATTGGCTGATTTAAAGAAATCTTCTCTGAAACTGCTTGGCCAAATGGAAATAAACTTGACAGGATGCGTCTGTGGGAAGTTTTCTACAAATTTTCGTCATTTTGTCCAGATCAGACGACAAATATGGCCGCCTTGGGCATTTCTTGTTTCTGATTGGTTGATCTAAAAAAAAATTCTCTGAAACTGCTTGGCCAAATAGAGCCAAACTTGACAGAAATTGTCTATGGCATATAACAAAAATCTACAGAACTGCAGAATTCCTTGAAACCAAACATGGCCTGAATGTTCCTCTCAAGGTGCTGACCAAGTGTTGTTATTTTGGTGCCAATCTCTCATTCAAGATGGCCAACAGGAGAGGACTAAGGTTAACATAAGACCCTATGGGAAATACATGCAAAAATCTACTGGAGAACTGCCAAATTTAATATGCTGACCTTGATGAAGAAAAAGATGGTCCCTACTAGGCTTACCACACTTCATAATGGTAGGGAGAAGTGACTTCTCTGAGGTACATCAATAAAAACAGCTTTCATGCCAGATGAGCGATACAGGCTCAACCCTCTGAGCCTCTAGTTTGTCTTTCATGCAGTGAAACTTGCTGAATGTGAGATTACATCAATAAAATAATAAAAATTCCTAAGGAGCAATCCAAAGACAATGAAATAGGCCCGAGATCAAACCTTATTGGAATAGTTCTTTTGTGGTTTCCATTCTGAATGATGAATGGCTAAAAGAATAGTATAGCCAGACACATGCAAGTAAGTTCAATATTATCTTGTATGATTATTTTAGGGGTATAACTTGCTGCTTGAAGTGGATGATATAGAGAAAAAAATATTAGCTTTGCCAGAGGATGCAAGGTAAATTTATAAGATAAGAAATTATTTATGAAGAAAGTGTCACTTAAAACAAAAATGTGGTCATAAAAATTATTATTGTTGTGCTTGTTGTTGTTGTTCTGTTGTATGAAAATGAAGTATTTTGATATTGATCAAAGTAGGTGTATGTGTCACTTGTGTAGGGGTTACTAAAGGCTCCTCTCCTTAATGTGTGAGCTTTCTCACTAAAAGTCATTCATTGAAGCTCAAAATAATAGAAATTTCAGTAAAAATCTTTCTTTCACATGTATCATACTTGCATGTGTAATATTGAACTTTTACTGTCTCTGAACCGTCTCGGTGGTGTGGTGGTAGCGTGCTCACCTCAAGTGTGGAAGGTTGCAGGTTCGATCCCTGGCCGGGTCAAACCAAAGATATTAAAATTGATATTTGCTGCTTATCCGCCAAGCACGCGGCATCTAGGAGTAAAAGCAAAGATGTACTGGTCAGCTCAGAGCTTCCTGCAGACAGTTACCTCGTGAGCTAGCACATTAAAAAATCCGGCTCAGCGTGTCGGTATAGTACAAAGCAGGGATCATTATCATATCAACATGTTCTCGTTCTGATATGCACCTGGCTGCCACTGGACGTGACTAAATCATACTTTTAGATACTGACAGTTTTTGAGTTTGAGTTCATGTGAGCAAAGTTTTACTGTATTAGATATCTCAATCAGTATTTCTATATAATACATTTTATTACAGAACTCCATTGTTTGAACAAAGACATGACATGCTTTATTCCCTGTACAAATATGTGATAAGTGAAGACTTTATTCACTTGATGATGGTTAGAAAAGGCAGAAAATTAGTGGCCAGAGTTATACCTAAAATAGAGAAGGTAAATCTGTAGAAATATTAATTGCATCATATTATAATTAAAGAGCCTAAAAGCTATTAAGTGTAGAAAGATATTTTTGTACAAAGCAGTTTGGAAAGTGTAATAAAAAGTTAAATGTAGTGGTATAAGAAGACAGAGTGCAAATTTTAATAAGATAACAAACAAATTGGCAACTAAAAACTTGACATTACAGAATTCCAAGGGATTGATACCGTCTGGGACTTATCAGATTTGATATAACCTTAGTTGTAGTAATATGAATTTCTTGCAAACATAGTGTATTTCAATATTAATCTTCATCAGGAACACATGACCAAAGCTTTGGAAAGCTAAGTATCCCGAAACGATCTAAACTGGATTATCAAATTCCAGGTATGGTCAACATTTACTGAGGGAGCTGATACCTTAAAACAAAATTCTAAAATAATTAATTATTGTCAAGAGCCTGAACAGATTGTGAAGGGTACAATGTTGTATGCACATGTTCTAGATAGACCGCTGTTATAAAAGATAAAATGCATTACAATTTCAGAAAAATGCTGAAGAGGTTGTGATGTTGATTCTAAAGAAATTACAAATATTACTAAAGAAAGATCAGACAGAGGAGGTAAAATAATGTTTATAGAACAGTTTGTAACTCACAAGAATTAAAGTTTGTGCGAGCTGTCATTATTTAAGTGTCCATCTGCAGTCCAATAACATTTTAATCTTTTCCTTTGAAACCATTTGGACAGTTTGAACCAAATTTAGCAGCAATGATCCTTAGGTGTTTCTCTTTCAGAATTATTTCTCATAACTTGCCCTTCCAGCAAGATAACCAGGATCAGTCAAGTTCCTTATTGTAATTGTGCAAGTTTTCAAATTTATTTGGGGTTTATTTTGCCCTTTTATTGTGCTATCAGCAATTTTTGAAGTTCCAAATGAAAATATAAAGATAGATTAACTGAAAATTTTTTGATGTACAAGATGTACGACTCATCAGTTGTAGTCAAGGCCTAAAATATTGAAAACAAAAACAACCATTCAAAAAGTTGAAGAGCAAATTCAAAAATGCTAATATGACCAAAAGGGGTAAAGCCAAAACCATCAAAGACAGAACTAGGCACAAGGGAGGTACTCTTTAGTTTTCACAAAATTTACAATTTTGAAACATAAAATTTTAGGTATAAATTTCCAGCTAGTATCAAAAACTAGCAAATAAGCTAGGGATACCCTTCGAGACTTGGAGTCCAACACAAATCTTATTGAAATTCATTAAAATTAAGTTATAATTTATTGGATTTTAAAATTCTCTGTCATTATTAACTAATGGGGACTTAAACTTCTGTCATTATTAACTAATGGGGACTTAAACTTCTGTCATTATTAACTAATGGGGACTTAAACTTCTGTCATTATTAACTAATGGGGACTTAAACTTCTGTCATTATTAACTAATGGGGACTTTATAATGCGATGATTTTTTTAGGGATTAATGGTATTACATGATCCAGTGGTGAAAACAATACAGGGCTGTGATTTGAAATGTCTGGTACAGTTCTCTACAAGTCTATTGACTGAACCTGACCAGAATTCAACTGCTTTACAAGCATTGCAAAATCAGGTATGTTAAATACAGGGCCATAGTTGTCAGGGAACACCACAGAAAAAAAGACGAAAGTATTATTTTTTTATGTAACACTTAATTTTCAATTAGTATTCAGCTGACTATAGTGCCTCTGGCCAACTATATAGGTCTTCCATCAACTTTAACAGATTGATGTCAGATCCCTGTGATACAACAGTCATTAATGATTTTATATAAATGTTATATAGAGGGCGATTCGGACAAAGAAGTAGTCTTGTAGTGTTTGACTTGGCCTCACCTCTCATCAAAAGCCAAGTTTAAGTTGCTCTACAAATTGGTCATTCACCTGACCTTGTATCAAAACTGAAGTTTGAGTGACCTAAAAATTTAATTAAATTGCCTAATTTATTTCAATGGTCAAAATCGCAGATATGACAGTCGTTTTGAAGGAAACTCACAATAAAACCAAGTCGCCATTTTTTCTGATCATTAACAAAGGAAAATAATCCGAAAAAAATGACGGTTCAACTTGCACCCTGGCAAATTGGACCGTAAGAATAATCATTTAGGCCATTATATGCGTGACTCAGACCGTAGTGATAATGAGAAAGAAAATGAGAATCTGTTTGGAGTAATGATTAGGTTCTATGGACTTCAAAACTCTTTATGTTTACTGTTGTACACATTTTGGATGATAGGTTTGTGGGGAGTGACTTAGAAGACATGCAAGTCTAGTTTTCCCTTACTCAGTTGTATTGTAAATACAGAGAGGTGCCTAGTGAATCTGAATTTCTTCCAAAAACATAACAAACGAGAATAAGACTAGCTATTAAAAAACATGATCATAGTGCCTTGCAATGAATGATGCGTAATGAATTCTCCCTGTCCTCTCGCATTTCTCCTTGTCATCCTCAGAGAGAGAAGTCACTTCTCCCTATCATCCTCAAGTAGCTGGAGCCCTGTAAATATATCACATTCGTATGAACTCATTAACGATTGCTTTAACAATAGTTGCAACATGGTCCTGGTGTAAATGTGACAGAATAGGTTGAAGAGATACAGACTGGGCCTGAGCCAATAGGAGACTTGACTAACAAAGAACTTCGTCAGCTGAATACTGATTGAAATATGATTACAATAGTATTGAGTTGTGGTTTTTCTGAGATAGAAATTTAAGAAAATCATTTATTGGTATATAGTTATCAGTCTCTATAGTTAAAAATGAAATTTTAACATAAATTATTTATGTTTAGTTGCTTTTACTAGTGTTTCATACTGCTCAAAAAATATTTAGACGAATAAATTTTGTGATACAAAAAACGTAAACTGGTTGTAAATTATGAATTTTTCTTATTTTCAGTTTGGAAGTTCAGTAATATGTACATTAATCCACCAAGGAGAGTGTTTGTATGATCAAATGTCACCATTAGACATAGATAATCAGTTACAATCTGATTGGTGAGTATATTTTATTGGATCAGGACTTATATAAACAAACAGTTACTTACAATCTGATTGGTGAGTATATTTTATTGGATCAGGACATATATAAACAAACAGTTACCGCTTCATTCATATAAAAAATTCCAAAAAAAATAAATTATTGCGATCACAACCCTGTCACATTTTTCGCAATAATTTCAGAATTTACAGTATTTACTGAAGTTCCACAACATGACAAATGTAGAAAATTTTCTTCAAATTACATTATACTCATTCCTGCATATCTTCAGTATGTCTGTAAACATTATATATAGTTTCATAGATCTGGGTTAAAAGCTAAAGGAGAAGTTCATTACACAGAGTTTGTACCCTTCATACAAATTGTTGCAAAAATTACTAAGTTCAATAACATAGTAAATCTGGAAAAAATTCTTCAAATGAGATCATACTCCTTCATGCACATCTTTAATATGTCCATAAAAATTCTGCAGTTTCAAACATCTTGGTTAAAAACTGTGGAAGAAGATGATTACACAAAATAGGTACCATATTTTCTCCGCCCACCCTTCCATCCGACATTCTCAATACTATAAACAGGTTTGCACTATGTGCAACGTGGCCAGTACACTTGGTACAGTCAAACCTGCTCTTAACAGCCACAATTGGGACAAAAGTAAAGTGGCCGCATAAGACAGGTGACCGTTTAATCAAGTTTTACACTGAGCGGCAAATCCGGATTTTGCTTTTCGGTCCAGAACTATCAAGATGTTGTCTAATATACAAAACATGGCGGTGCGACTGAGGTGAAACAATGTTTTTTTCCACAATCAACCATAAATGAACGAGATTGATAATTTGAATGATTCCCTTTTTTGTGACCGCTGGCCACATAAGACAGGTGACCGCTTATTCAAGTTAAATTAACACGTTAAACTCTTTGGGCGGACTCCAGGACGACCGCTGAAGGCAGGTGGTTGCTTAATTAAGGTGACCGTTAGGGCAGGTTTGACTGTACTTGCAAAACATACAAAAATTTGAGTTTTGATCTCATTTATATAAGATTCCCATAGAAATAAAATGCTTTTATTTTATTATTTGAATGTTTCTTCGGACATTGGTTATTCTATAGCAATCTTGTTAAAATAATTTAATATCTTGGATATATTTTCAGGTGTCAATTTATTCATGATATGGCCAGTGTACTTTATTCAGTACCATTGGAATCTCTAGTTAAACCCAAGCTTCCACAGACCTCAATATCAAAACATTTTGATCGTCTGTTGAATAAAAAGCAGATAGCCTCGCTGGAAGACAAATTAAAAGTAATGACAGAACCAACAGCAGTGTCATGATTTGTAGTTAAGGTTTCTGTGATTTCATTAAGCTTAATTTTTGGTCAGGTTAGTGTTAAATGACCTTTCTGTGCATAGAAAGCAGAAGGCCAGTATTTTTCTCATATAAAACAGAAGATGTATGAGGAGGAATAGATACTAGATGTTTTTTGAAGTTCCAATAATGATAAAATTTTTGTGAATATTTGCATTAAAAGTTTAAGATGTTCCTTAACTTAGGGAGTTTATATAATGAATAGTAAAAATAATGTTTTTCTTTACATTAGAATGACTATGTTGATTTGGTGTGTGATGTCAAACTGAATTTGTTTGCAACTAATAAATATTTTTTATTTTGCAATTTTGCAATAAATAGTAGAAAAATAATTTTATATGATAATTTCACATCTTATTGTTGAAATCAAATCATTTTATATACATCTACATTTGTACTTTAAAAGAATTAAATACTTATTGTTTATTGTTTCCTTTGGCTCCTCTACAATAGTTCTGTAATGATGTATAAAATTGTTTCCTTTGGCTCCTCTACAATAGTTCTGTAATGATGTATAAAATTGTAAATTTCATTGTCAAGTCACAAAACTTTTTCGTAACTCATTTAGAGATTTCATTGATATACTTACCTTCTTTAGAAATAATTCATGTAATTAATTCATGAGAGCATGGATTTATATTGATTTTAACATGGGTTTGCCCTTTATGCATACTATCGGTATAGCTGTGATAAAATCCATGTAAATCAATGAATTATTTCTGTTTTAGTAGGACAAATACAGTAAACAACTGTACCAAAACAAATTGTGAGGTTAATATCAAAATGTCGGACTTTAAACACTTTTTACTTCTAGAATTTGAATGATGTCATATTAGAATTGTTGTTAAATTGTATCATTGTATCATGAATTTTTTTTTTTTCGCTTCGTAATGAACAAAAGTTTGAAAATTGTATATTAAATTTTTTCAAGATTTCAGATTTAATTTATAAAAGCAAGTTGAAGGTGTTTTATGGTATTTGACAGTTATAGTAATGTGATTCAAATGTTATTTAATCAGTGTGAACATGTCTGGAATTCTTCAAAGATAAATTATTTCCTAAACAAATTTAAAAGGCAGTTCAGTTTAAATACATGTATCACTTTAATTTCTTACATGTATTTACCAAAGGCATTTGATCAGTGAACCTAGTTAATTTTTGTCAATGAGTCGCTTTTGGCCAGGCTTTAGTGTATACCCTTGATCCATTTTCACTCTCCAGTGGTCAGGTTATGTTTTCGGAGTAGGTTTGTTGCCATGTACTAATGAATGACCGGATATTAATATTATAACATTTCCTTGTATTGAGTAAATGTCCACTTGACCTATGTCATACGACATTGATTCATTTTCATGCTTAAGGGGTTTTAGGATTACGTGGTTTCTCAGTAAATATTATGTGAGAGTCAACAGTTTGTGTGGTTTCAAACTAAAGTGCAGTTTAACCTTTCGTTTTCAGTGTTCGTCTGTTGTCGTTATCTAAAATCGATATTCAATACACATCACGCACACAGGTCAATTATTTTTTATATGCTAAATACCACACTATTTGTAGATACGGAAAGATTTCCGAGAATTGTCAAACTTTGATGACTCAAACTACCAATGGCTTGAACAATTTTTCTCCATCTCCAATTCAAATTTATTCCTCACTTTTAAAATCAATTTTTCAGCAGCCTGCATCTTTAGCAACTAGCCCAAAGCCCTAGTATAGTGAAATCTCTGTTGGGATATTAAAGGTGACTTGGCACAGACTGTTTACAAGCACTAGCTAATCTCCTATATGTTTGTTAAGTCTGAAGAATACATGTAGTTAAAAAATGAATGTAATCTTTAGCACTAATTTTTTTATATTTATGTTGCATGATGTTTGGTTTCAAATAGTAGGAAACACATTTGTATGTATTTAAATATATATTGTACTAATAAGGAGTGTTGTATATAGTAAGGACCAGTTCTGTGGGGCGACATTGGTTATGCCCAGGCGTCATGTTGTTAAGCCTTAAAACACAGACTGTTTACTTTAGCCAGTAGGCTTTTCCAAATGCTCTTTGTTACAAAGTAACACTGAAATAAATTTTGCAAATACCTTGAGTTTTTCATTTCTTTTTATACCCCCGTCAAAATTTTGACAGGACGTATTATGGTATACAAATGTCCGGCGTCCATCTGTCCGTCTGTCTGTCTTTGCATCATAAACATGTCGCACCGTAACTTGAGAACAACTTATCCAAATTTCATGAAACTTAACTTAGTTGTTTCTTATGATGGTCAAACGATCTGTATACTTTTTGGTGAAAATAAGATTCAAACTTTTTTTTGAGTTACGGGGCTTTGTAACTAAAACAGGGATGTGTTTTTTTTCACATATCACACCGTATCTCAAAAATGATTTATGATTATTGCTGAAAACTTTACACACTTCTTAGTTATATTAATCTAAAGATATGTATACTTTTTGGTGATGATTCAAAATTTTATTTTAGAGTTTTTGAGTTTTTTGTAAAAAAAAGGGGTGATTTTCACGTGTCGTGCCATATCTCAAAAACTATTTATGATTATTGCATAAACTTTACACACTTCTAAGTTATAATAATCTAAAGATCTGTATACTTTTTGGTGATGATTCAAAATTTTATTTTAGAGTTGTCAGTTAAAAACAAACTAATCTGATCATAACTCTCATTACTGATCAGAATTCACAAATAAATGGCTGACATCTTATGAATTTGGTTCAACTAATCCCTATTATTCATTAATGCAAAAGTACCATTCAGACATGTAAAACTGTATTATGATATTTTAAGACAATAATATGCATATTCTCAGTTGTCCTCAAGGCCAAAAATGTAGAAAGCCACGTAGTAACCCAAATATTTAAGAACAGATTAAAATGTGAATTGAAGTAAAGAGGCAAGGCTGGAACTGTACAAACTGAAGGTAACGGTAATACTTAGGTATCCAAAACGTTGAACAATTTTTGAACAGTAAATTGTAATTGTTCCATGATACCAACTTTAATGCACAAGGTGTACACACTTCGTTCTTTTACAATGTAAGTTGTGCAAAAGACCTCAATTGTTGAAAGCCAAAAGAAAAGCCCAGAATTCTGAAGAGAATCAGAAGGCAAAATGACAAAGCCAAAACCATCTAAGGACAGAGTTATACATTAGGGAGACACTCCAAGTTTTTACTAAATTCCGTTTTCTGCATATGAGTAAACTAAGTACTTGGAGTTAGTTTCGAAATACTAGCTGATAATACCCTAGGGTATTGAATCCACCAACAGAGGTATCGACTTGTGTGTAGTTATTGCATTTTGAAGTCTGCATAATAAAGTTGTGGATACTTATAAATTTAAGGACAGTTGTTATGCTGTTCTTTTTAAATCCAAAACAGGAAGTATTAATACCTTATTCAAACAAAGTTAACTCGTATATTTACCAAGAAAAATATTCCCTAAATTTTAATTTAATTAAAACATTTACAAAGTTTTATTTGGCACCATAATAACATATCTCATATAAATTTTATATAAACTTTAGTAATCCCAACCAGGTGGGTATATTACAATAAATTCATTAGGCCCTATGCCATTGTATACAAAGCAGGGGAGGTAATTCACAAAAATGGGTCGAACTCAAGATGGCCCTAAGTTTTCGGTGATTTTCAGGGTATAGTCTAGATTTTAAGAAAAATTTGGGAGAAGTGACAGAATAAGGAGAAATGAATACTCATTAGGAAAAGTGAATGTATCATGGCTTAACAGGAAATTAATGACTTGCATATAACAAATCTAATTTCATATTTGTCGGTTAAAATTTTCTTCACTCATTCTTACAGTGGATTTCATCTATGTTTTTTTTATAACTCTGTTTTGAGAGATTGCTTTGCTTTTGGTTTGGATGTGTGAAGCCCTTAATAAATTGGTCAAACTGTGCATATTAAGTAACCCTCTACAATAGTCATTATCTCAGTTATGAGTGAGTTATTGAATTTCTCCACCTGAGATAGTTAATTTTTTTTATTTTCAACACACAAGCTTTAGCGAGCAGGTTAAAATCTAAAATTTAATTATCGAGGGTGGAGAAATTCCATAACTCACAAGTTAATTGAAGGAGAATCTGTTTCTCCTATGATTTTCAACAAAATCCTCAAGAAAATGCCGTTTCTACGAAATTTGTTTACATGGACGTCATTTCGGAACTTATCTAGTTAATCGTTGTGATAAACGTAAAATCAGTGAATAGCGGTTTGGAAAATTGCATGAGACTTTTTAATCCCCATACAAAAATGCACCAAGAATGGGAGAAAACTTAATTAAGTCAATCAGGAATGGGTTACAGGAATGAATAGTTTAATAACTCACATTCAACTTGATCATGTTCATTCCCCATTTTTGATGAATTACCTCCCCTTGTTTGTTGACATATTCAGTTATTAATATCCTATAAAACTATTCTTATGAAGACATTATCCATGTTAATTCTGTATTTAAATGCCGTTTATCAAATGGCTTAATCTGAATCTACAATATTGATCAATACTGAAGCAATGAAATGACAGAACACAACTTCAATGGGCTGTCATTTTGTTTGTTTACAATGTTCTGCAAACAAACAAGTAAGAGTTATTCCCCTTTGCTAAATTTGTCAACTTTAGGGCATTTTAAAAATGTTTCTCCATTTTGCAGTCTATATTAGTTCTAGGATTTTAAAATGGGTAAACAGTATTTGTTCAATTAGTAACCCAATCATTGGGAAGGAATAAAATTTATGAAGATAATGTTAAACCCAGTGTCAGAAGCATTGAAAACTAGAAGTACTTTAAGCAAGCTTTATTTTTATACACATCATAAACTATCACTTTTCATTTGGTCTTCTCCTTGATTCTCCTTTACCCTTTCTTTCTTTCTTTACAATTACTTCAGTCATAACTTTGTCTATATCATCCTCATTAACAGATTCTCTGTAATGCTTCATTAAGTCATATTTCTCCCAAGGTTTTGCACTTCTTTCTATCCTTTTAGCCTCCTTCTTATTGATATATCGATTTACCGGTTGAAGGCCGTTCACTTCTTGACGATCCCACTTTTTTTCCCATGGTCGAGGTCCTAGTGGTACCTACAAAATGTAAAATTCCCGATATCACATTAAACCACTCAAAAGTCCAATTTTAGCTTTTAAAAAAGGTGGATAACTCTGGAACTCTCAAATTGCATAGAAACTGTTTAGAGCTGTCTGTTTTCTGTACACTGCCAAATTAATAACCTGATTTTTCTTTTCGAAAACCTGGTTAAAAAATGCAAACGTAGATTTGTTAATTTGTAACATGATATTATTACATTTTATTGTTGCAGGAAGAACAACAAAATTGCTTTTGAATGTGGAGGGTAATTACAATGTTCACAATACTCTACCATCAATTCAGTATTGCCTATGACTATCTCTATTCATTTATTTATTTTGTTTATTTGGCCTCTCTTCTCCAACTTTAATAAACCACCTTCCTATTGGAGTTATTTTATCTCACTTTTACTTATGAACTTGGACCATGTTGATTGGGGATTTTTTTCAAACTCACTTTAACCTGTAATAAGATGCGAATTGGGACTTATCTAAATATCATTATTATATTAGCAATTCCCGTTGAACTTTGACTATGTCATCTAGAGCTTGTTTTTTCTCCTATCCATATACATGTATGAGCTACCATTCTCCAGTTCCCTTACAAATACTTAGATGGTGTTGTTGACCGTAGTTTTACCTCCAAGTCCTTCTATAACTTAGATCATGTTGTCCAGTGGAGATATAGTATCCAATTCACTCATCACCTATAACCATATTGCTCACTTGAATTATTTTTTTTCAAATTTACTAGTGAACTTGGACAACAATGCTATTAGTAGGGCTCTTTTATCTCCAATTCAGTTATAAATACTTGGACCAAATAACTACTCTAAATTACTTACTTTAATAGTATTAAGTGGAACCTCACTTCCTTTTGGTAAAAAAACACTCTCCATGTCAAATGGTATTGTACTATATTCTGGTGGACAATCTCTGAGATAAAACAGTTCATCATCTAATCTTTTCTCTAATTTTAATACCTCGATTTTCTGAATCAATGGATTGTACATATCATACTTTATTTCTACACCTGAAAAAGGGTTGCATTACCTTCTATTAATTATAATTGTATTAAACGAATGAAAACCTTTTCTTATCTAACAATTACATAAATACATAAAATGTGTGGGGTTTTATGCCATTTTCAGCACATTTTGGATATTTCGCGGTGGTCAGTTTTTATTGGTGGAGGAAGCCGTAGTATCCAGAAATAACCACAGACCTTCGATAGGAAAATTGGCAATCCTTGTCAATTAAGATCAGAGTCTAACACACCCTGCCACAAGTGAGATTCAAACTCACAACCTAAGTGTTGACAGGCTAGTGATCATTAGTAGTCATGACGAACTACCTATACCACTCGGCTACCAAGGCCCGTGGTACAATCTAAAACAATTGTCACAAGGCATTCTCTAGGCACTGGTTACAAATTTATTGTACAGTATATACATATTTATTAATTACAATTACTTCATACACATTCAGATTATAAATATGATAAATACATTAGTTCACTGGAAACACATCCATTCCATATGAAATATCATTCAAAACTGACTCATTCTGAAGGCTTTGAACCATTTTCAAGACTATCAATTAACTTTCACTTATCACCAAATGACATAAAATAAACAATAAATGAGGTAAAACAAGGAGTAGACAAAAATAATTACAGCTGCATCATAAATTGAATTTAGTGTTGATGTTTGCAATAGTCTAAGAAAATTAATCACATAAGACAGACTCAACTAAAATGACCCTACCACTTAATCCAGATAATCAACAATAATAATTCATTATAGTATAATCGCTGAATTAAATTACCAGAAATAAACAATGTGTGGCCTAACTATGCAGTAAATCACGAGTGCACGCACAAGTTATTTACAGCTGTAGTTCAGTCACAAGTTGTTTATTTCTGGTATTTCAATTCAGCAATTAGTTATATTTTTATTACATTTAGTACAGAATCTAGCAATTTCACTGGAATAAATTGAAATCAAACAGACTTAGGACTATGTCTTTTGATACCTCTCCACGGCAATTGTGACATCACTTCCTAGAGTGAAATACCAGCTGTTCTTTTCACATGTTATTTACCAGATTTTCTTTCATTCGGATACTACGATAAATCACTGGTTACAATGTAATAATAACTTTTAATAGACTATGACAAAGTTTTAGCTTTATGACACAATTATTGTTGTCTTTACAATGGAGATACATCCAAATTTCTTTAAGGTACCTACACCTAATTATGTCCTTTACTGACCATATGATTGTTCTAAATGTCCATGCTAAGTAACTGTAATGGCCTTGGTAATTATCTGCCATCTGAATAACTCAATAAAGAACAGATCATAAAGTGTGTAGACCTACATACCATTTCCTGCAATATGATTTCTTAAGATAAAGGCTGACTTGAGCCCATCATTTTCTCTGCTTATACATATCCCAACAAATCTGGTAGCTTTACTAGAAGCGTGAGGATCAGCCACAGTAACTGCCATGATACTTCCTGAAATACAAAACGTCTGTAAAATCATAAGTTTTTAACTTTTAATGCTTGTAATCCCTACGGTTGCAGAGGTTATAGAACTAAAGTTATTTATTAAGAGGTGGCCTACCTGTTATTCTACTGCCAGTATATCCCCTGCAGAGGGGATGTTTGTTTGGCTGTATGGATTGAATAAAATCATGGAGGGGTCCACAGGTGAGTTGCAAGAAAAGTGAATCTCATTCCACGTGGACCACTTTATCCAATTTCCCTCATAGTGCATCAAAATTCTATATTTATATTGATTTTCTTTATGTTTTCCTGAAAATTCATGACATATAACTAATGTCTATAACTTCTTTACTATAAAGTAGGACTTCATTTTTACAAGATTCCCATTTATCACCAGAGATTAAATTTGCATCTCGATGGCTATGCATTCCTTCATAAAAACAAAATATTAACTTCTTTTCAACCTTTTTCTGCTTGAATAAAGCAAAATGAGTGAAGGCAGATTGTTTTGTTCATAGTTACACATGATCTGGTATCATGATTACCATAAAGAACAATCTGCATATACTAACCAACATAGAACTCGGGAATCTCCATGATGTGTCTTCTTTTATACATATCCCTTCTTTCCAGTAATTCTTTTATTCTGTCACGATATTTCCAGTTAGAGGAGGGTAAGAAGTCTGGATAGACATATCTGCAGAAAGAATATAAATTATTTTTCTAATGTGAAAAATTCTTTGCAAGTTTAAGGTACCTATTATATTCTATGGTAAGCACTTCATTAAGTTTCAACAGATATGGTCTTCAAACTCTGAACCGTGATGCCTCTTAGAGCTATTAAAGAGAATTATTTTAATTGTAAACCAAACAGTGCGGTAAATTCACCTTTTATAGTTATAACAGTTTTTAATCCATCTGAAGTAATATTTTTGCTGGAAAAGCAAGTTTATCTCTTTGATAACATTTTTGTCTGGAGACAGCATCTATCTACTTGTTATAGGAGGAACTATTAGTACTAGTTACTACTACTAGGTTCAAAGTATCACAATTATTATTTGTACATATGAAAATGGAAAAAAATGAATGAAAAATAAGCAATGAAAATCAAAAATTAAATTTATATGCATTTTTAAGATAGGAGTTATTATAGAGTTCTATTCATAACTGACCAATCAAATGAAAGATCTGATGATGTATTTTTGGTGATTTTCTTTTTTTAGCAATGGCAGCCATATTTTTCATTTTTTTAAACCATTATTCTCTATTCAATAAAACCCTATCCAAACCCTCATATACAGATTGCTATTAATTGCCAAAATAAAGAAGACACCAAAGTTACTGCCCACAAAATATACTTTGCTGGAATTTTAGATTTGATCTTCCCTAAAGCTCAGTGCTTCATTCATGAAATATTATTCTTACTTGTGATCTCTAGGCACCATAACTGTTTCATATTCTTCAACCATTTCCGGCTGTTGAGATAATTCTGACGTTCTGTGTTTATCTATTAACCAATTTAATATTGTGTTTGCATTTCGAACTGGCATTAATGAAATTGCAGATTTTCCTGTAAAAATAAGTTAACAATATTTGTTATTTGTGTAAAACTTGCAAATATAACAACTTTGCTTCCAATTAGGCCAAATAAATATGTGTGTTGAGGATTTAATGCTTATAAATTAGGTTAGTTTGGTAGATACCTTTTTTTTCTATTTTGTTAAATTTATTCCTTCTCCCTATGAGAGGAATTTTTGGTTTTTTAACAGCACTTGCACAAAAAAAGTTAAAATTAAATTTGAGGTAGGCACAAAAACTTAGGGTTGGTTGGGAAATCCTAAACAAATATTTTTTTATGCAGCCTTAGATTCTATAACTCTAGTAATATAAATAAGAAATAATAAGAAAGACGATGCTGTCTGCAAATAATTAAATCATTTTCTATTCCTTTTCATTATTAATTCTATTTTAATTTTTTATTACTTATTTGTGAACTCATTTATACCAATGAAAAGATGTAATCCTGTTATATTAGGAAAATACAGAGATAAATAAAAAAAAAAACAACTACAAACAAAACATTATTGTCTTATAGTTAAAGCCCCCTTCTAATTATCTTCCTCATACTTGAATTATAGTCCTTTTGGGCATCATAATTGAAAAATAAAATATATTCTATTCTTTTCTCAGCAATGTCATTATGTAAATGTAATGGCCTTCATTTACTTTATGACCCCTCCCCTATACCCTAACCCTACCCTCAAACCATAAACCCTAGCCCTAAAGGAATGGGACCCGAAAGTAAATGAAGGTCATTGTAATAGTCAAATCTAATGCCAGTAAGGAATGCGAAAGGAACCCTAACCATTAAGGTGGTTACAACTGGGCAGCTTGTAAATTTTCTATTCCTCCACTATCTCGAGAATCACTGATTATTAGTTTAATGGTCAAGGTTAAACTGATATAAAACTGACTTGAAAGGGATGAAATATGTGTGTAGCATTATCAGTTATATACATTTATAGCTGTGGGCATTGAGATTGCACCACCCTGAAGCACTTCTGTGATGCTTGAGGCAAAACCAAAGGTTGTACAGTGTTGCTGAAGGGTGGTACAATCTCAATGCCCATGGCTTTATACGTAGATAACGGACTTATCCCTGGTATGACCTTTACTATGGTAAAATATATGATCGTACCAACCTCAGAGTTTTGTATTTTTATTTTATTTTTATAACAAAATAAATTTTTAGATGTAACGTTGTTTCTGATTGGTTAAGGTTTTTGTGTTTATTGTTCAATAAATTGTATACATATTTTTGTTCAATAAACAAAATTTTCTTAAAAGTCAATTTTTGGGGGCTTCACACATTATTTTTAAATTAAATTATAAACAATG
Organism: Mytilisepta virgata; assembly: GCA_028015205.1. Taxonomy (NCBI): domain Eukaryota; kingdom Metazoa; phylum Mollusca; class Bivalvia; order Mytilida; family Mytilidae; genus Mytilisepta; species Mytilisepta virgata. The sequence goes on from CM051516.1 coordinate 1,905,778, forward strand.
ACTGTCATTATTTTTTTGTTAATTTGAAATAACAGCAAAATTATTATGCACACTGAACATAACCCACAAAGCAGGTTATTTAGTGTGCATCAAATTTTTTATGTTATTTCTTCATGAACAAAAAAATCATGACAGTCAAAACTATGGTACTTACATGTAACAACGAGATGAGGAATGGGTTTTTAACTAATGTCACATTAGCCAATCAAAAGCTGACATTTATTCCAAGCTGGGAATAAGGAATTATGTTGCACCAAACGCCCTTTTAAAGCATTTTAACACCACAGTTTCTGTTATATCTGACATAAATCAATCAAAATACCTTTTTTAATGTAGGCTGCACTTTCAAAATAACCTTGGCGATTTGGATGCCCCGATATTAAAGATTTTATGAAATGTACTTACCGTTTTTACATTCAAGAAATAAAGATCTGCATAAGTGTTTTTGTAACAAGTTCATGTTTCAGAGGAGATTCATATGGAATGGGGAAAGAAACGCAAATTCTCGGTAACTGAAAAAAAAAGCAATTTCATGACATCTCGGACCCATACAACTTCGACCACTTTTTTGAGACAATATGTAACAGTGGTTTGATTCCGCCAGTGTACTTTATCCGGCGGATGAAAACCCCTATTGTTTTTTATCCACCAACAAAATATCCCTAGGTTTTTTTCTCCGGATCCAGTGTAAAATATCCATCACACATCCGAACATTCTAAAGAGGGTTTTTTGAAGGGGAACTATATAAAAAATGGGGCTTGGTATTTTTTGGGGGTATTTGAATATACTGAAACTTGCATAAATGATTTATGTGATAAATGGACAAAATAAACTAGTGTTTTTTTATCCAGGAATGATTACACTAGTGATTTTGTACCCGGAATGATTACATTATTGATTTGGAACCAGGAATGATTACACTAGTGATTTGTAACCAGGAATGATTACACTAGTGCTTTAGATCCAGACAGTGATGAAGTGTTTAAGTACTCATTTTAAATAAGTGAGGGGGTGAGTTTTTTTAGAAAAAATATCCTGACCCTGATTTTGGTAAAAAAAAAATATTTCTGGTCTGTACTTGTATTGAAAAAAATAATCTGTCTCACATTTGACAATTTAAAAAAAAAATTTCTACATTGAACATATAGGGAACATAAGAAAGACTGGTATTCTCTCCACCGCAACATCTCCTGATTTAATTGTTATAACTTTATCAATGTTTATCAGGTGAAATCAAAAATAAGGTATTTCAAATATATTGAACAATGGAATATTCATAAATAGTGAATGCATATCAAAATTTAAATATTTTAACACATAGATAATCAAAGCTTCTTAATATTTTAGTTTCTTTTAAGCCAAATCAAACTTATAAATAACATCTTATTAAGAAAAATTCGTAAGGGTTCCGCGGAACCCAGTGTCTCGCCTACTTTTGATGTTGTCTATATTTTCAGTGTGATAGGTGAATGCACATAATAGAATGCAATGTTAAGTCCATTTATACGTAAAAAACTGAAAAACAGAAATAAATATTTTACAAAATTTTCTCCTGGATACAATCTTTATATCATAAACAAGCTTCTGTCCAAATTTGGTAAAATTCCTGGATAGTTTAAGAAAGTTATTAAAATTTTAAAAACTTTAACCACAGAGTGAATGTAATGTTTCCTGGCAGAAAAACTAAGTCCATTTATAAGTAAAATACGGAAAATTTTTTTTTTTTTTTTACTAAATTTACTTCTGGATACTATATTATGATCATAAACAAGCTTCTGTCCAAGTTTGGTACAAATCCAGGATAGTTTAAGAAAGTTATTAAAATTTTGAAAACTTTAACCACAGAATGAATGTAATGTTTCCTGGCAGAAAAACTAAGTCCATTTATAAGTAATATACAGAAAAACTGGAATTTTTATTTTACAAAATTTACTTCTGGATACTATCTTATGATCATAAACAAGCTTCTGTCCAAGTTTGGTACAAATCCAGGATATTTTAAGAAAGTTATTAAAATTTTAAAAACTTTAACCACAGAGTGAATGTAATGTTTCCTGGCAGAAAAACTAAGTCCATTTATAAGTAAAATACGGAAAAACTGGAATTTTTTTTTTACAAAATTTCCTTCTGGATACTATCTTATGATCATAAACAAGCCTCTGTCCAAGTTTGGTAGAAATCCAGGATAGTTTAAGAAAGTTATTAAAATTTCAAAAACTTTAACCACAGGGTGAATATTTGTGGACGCCGCCGACGACGACGACGACGGAATGTAGGATCGCTATGTCTCGCTTTTTCGACAAAAGTCGAAGGCTCGACAAAAATGAATCTGAACCTATTAAAGGGAGATAATGCTAATCCACACAAATCACATCTATAAAATACACAGCGTCATGTAAATGTTCAAAATGCGACAAGAATATACTAGGTAATTTCATCCTATTTACAATAAATTATCTATGTATTACAACAATAAATTTACTATTCAGTAATGATCGATCGAGGGAGTTTTTAACGTCCTTGACTACCTATTTAGGTCTCGCACGGACGGAAATTAATGAGTTCAATTTAAATCCTAATATGTTTCCCATGTGAATTTAAAGAAAAGATATTAAAAAATAAAATAAATTACAAATTTTAATAACATACTGAACGCATTTTAAAATAAAAAAGGTTTACAGTTAGATAACTAATGCTCATTTATATTTTTATTTGTATTAAAGGTTTCAAATTATTTTAAACATCTTATTCAGAAAAACATTTATCAAGACCGAATAAAGGGAGACTATTCATATCAGCTAAAATCACAATACATGTATTGTTTGTAACTAACAAAAGAGAGACCTTACTCAGTCAAATATACACTAGAGAGTTTTATCCTATGTACAAAAAGTACCAAAATATTAAATTCATTAAAATATATATTGCGAGGTCAATGAAGTATGAAAAGAAAGTAAACAACAAACCGGTCTAATGTAAACAAAACAACGAAATCAATATCGGCGTTTTCACACTATTTACATCCAATATTCCCTAGTGAAAAACAGTTACCCGGAATAAATACACCGCGGAATGAAATAACGCTTACATTGTGACTACTTTGAAGACAAACAAAGAAACAAAAACTTTATTTGCCAATTACGGCACCCAAAATGAGCAGAATAAAATAAAAATCGATTAAACGAAGTATACAAATGATAAAAATATGTATGACCCATTGTTTGTTACTCCGTCCTCCCAAGTCAGGGTTTTGCATCCACGTTTGTAATTCCTACAAACCCCTGACTTCACACACTCATATTTCACATTATGCCTTTGTTATAATTGATTATTTTAATATCTGGCTTGAGTGGGATAGATACGAAAATAATAACTTTAAATTTATAATACTCAGCTTAGATTGAATATAAACAATTTTTGATAATTGTAATACATGAAAAATAAATATTTCTGTTAACAGCTTAAAATTGGCTCTTTTGGACTCATATTTGTATTTATGTATTTCTTGTGACTTGGAGGTAAGGGTTCGCCAGCATGCTGCGTTTGTGACGTTTGTGCTCGGTTCCATGAGACAAATATCAATGAACAAAAAAATAGCCATTGGGATCAAAAACATCTTTCAATTCAAATATATGAGTCGTATGTTACCATTAAGCATTCCTTTACATATTAATATAAAAATTCAGGGCGATTGGACTCAGGGCAAACAGGTACTAGGGCGAACGTGGATTGAATTGGGGCGAACAAACCCGGGTTTTAATGTCTGAGGGGCGGACGTCGACAGTATTGCTGATTACTTTATGGCGGATGGAAAAATGGTTTTTATCTATCAGTTATTGCATGTTCAGACAGCTGCATTCTAAATATTTCACTGATCAAGTTATTAAAAAATGGCGATATCTTATTATGGGTCTATATGAAAGAATTTTGAATAAGATCCGTGTTCAATCCTAGTGAATATTGTCTGATGCTAATTACCCCATGACCTTACATATTCTATTACTAGTGGTGGTTCGAGAAGATTTGGTCCGAGTTATCTAGTTACCATTATTGATCCGGAAAATTTGGATCTCTATCCCCCTCAAAAAGATTCCCTCATACATTTCAGAATAGGTCAACATGCCGAAAGAGGAAAAGAAAGAAACTAAACTGAAACCATGCTGTGCATGCCCCGAAACTAAAAAGGTTCGAGACGAATGGTAAGGTCGATTAAAAAGACGGTGTCTTCTGTCTTGACACTGTGTTTTCCACATAAATTGAAGTTTATTATGACTTATGTAAGAAATTATATAAACTGGCAAGCGACCAAGTAAAAATTCTCGCAACCCCATCTGATATTGATAAAAGAAATTAATAAGTCATGATAAATTGGTTATATGGTAGATGCAAGTGTGCCTTTTTTGTATTTAACTTATTAAGGAATCTTTCCAATTATTTTTGAACAGGTTATACGATTCCTCGATTCAAGCATCAACAATTCAATTCAAAACTTTATTGCAAAACAAAAAAACATTTGGTCCATAGCAATACAGACAAATCATACAAATATACATACACATATACATATATAACACAAAATGGAAAAATATGTACTTGTACAGTTATTTCGGGTAATACTGCGCATGGTCCTATTCGGTGCATTAACATGAAAATGATTTGAATGCACCGAATTAAAAGCTGCGCCGAATTACCCGACAACATAGTATATTAAAACAGTTTTAGTTCTCCTTTTCTCAGTTCTAATGACTGTTGTATAAAAGACGGTACTGTCTTAATATCATGATTCATCAGGTGTTGATGGATTCAAAATAGTTTTCAATTTTTCTATATAATTATGGAAAGTGAAATAAGTATAATTTCCTATATAACTGTTTAAAAAAGGTTTCTCTCAATTTTGTATTAATCTTAAAATTGAATAAAAAATGTGATTCATAATCTAAAATATTAAATTCCTTGCAAAGTCTCTGTTCCCTTATAATGTTTTTGTACCTCCCAGTTTCAATCAACAACTCATGGTCAGAAATTCTGAATTTTGTTATTATTTTACATTTCTCTTTACATGGGTGGGATAAATAGTACAAATTTTCTTCAGTTTCACTGTTTTTAAGTATTTCTTCTAATGAACTACTAGTATTTGCATTCATTTTATATATAAATTGAAGTCATTGAAAAGATTTCTGGTAAGAACACAGAAAAAGTTTCTTGACGGCAATGTTCATGAAAAACCTTACTCCCTGGTATGCCTGTAGGAAGTAATTTCGTTGAAAGCAATAAGATGACTTTACTCAAGGTTTCAGGTTGCTAGCAACACTTAAAAAAACAGTTTTATAAGTTGAATCTTAATGCTACAGTAGGCAGCTCAAAGTACATTTATAACATACCAATAACAAATATAATTGTGTTAATTTGTGTTACTACATGTATTTAGTTATAAATCTACCTTACTATAACATTCTGAATATGATTATGATAATTAAAATCAAAGACCGGGGTCTTAAAAATTTGCTGAAGATGGCTCACTCCTTCTCACCTCCTAGTCTATTATTTCCAGAAAACCTCTTAGATTAAAATTAAAATGCAGTATTCAAATTAAATTAGTTTATTAAAAAATGTTTACACATTGCTTCATTGCCTTTTTCTGGAATAACAGATGTGATGACCAGAAGATCTCCATTTCAGTAGTGCAATTAAAAAACAAATTTCTTGTCCCAAGTGCCTGTAATTCATGTAGGGTATACTAAAAAAATATGCGAGTCTTCCAAGGAAGACGTGTTGCCTGTGGACATCAATTTGTACAAAAGATATTAAAATTTTCTACAAATGAAATGTATATGCACACCTTTGCATTAAGGTTAATGCACAGAGAAAGTTTCATCAGATTGCTTTTAGCAGTTATGGAGTAGTTGACGATAGAAGTTTTGAACCCCCCCCCCCCCCTTTTTTTTCAAAAATGTCAAGTTTTACACACAAAAAAATTAAAATTTTCTAAAAATGAAATAGATATGCACATTTGGCATTAAGGTTAATGCACAGAGAAAGTTTAATCAAATTCCTTTGAGCGGTTTAATATGGAGTAGTTGAGGATAGAAGTTTTGATGCACCTTTTTTTTTTTCAAAAATGTAAATTTTTACAAAAAAAAAAATTAAAACTTTCTAAAAATGAAATATATATGCACACCTTTGCATAAAGGTTAATGCACAGAGAAAGTTTCATCAAATTGCCTTGAGTGGTTATGAAGTAGTTGAGGATAGAAGTTTTGAAACCCTCCCCCTTTTTTTTTTCAAAAATGTCAATTTTTACAAAAAAAAATTAAAATTTTCTAAAAATGAAATACATATGCAGACCTGTGCATTAAGGTTAATGCACAGAGAAAGTTTAATCCAATTCCTTTGAGCAGTTATGGAGTAGTTGAGGATAGAAGTCCCCCCCCCCCTTTTTTTGCAAAAATGTCAATTTTTACCCAAAAAAATTGAAATTTTTCTAAAAATGAAGTATATATGTACACCTATGCATTAGGGTTAATGCACAGAAAAAGTTTCATCAAATTCCTTTGAGCAGTTTACGAGTAGTTGAGGATAGAAGAAAAGTGTGACGACGCAAGACAACGCAAGACAAGAGATAGTGATCCCTACATTTTGACCATGCATTCCTCAGGCGACACAAAAATTGGGTTGGTAGGGAAACCCTAAACACACATCGTATTTCTACGAGTGTAAATATACCATTTATTTTTACAAAGCAAGACACTGACACTGTTCACCAGCATCACTGAAAAGATCAAATTTACTGTCTTGAAACCTCAATCTGTGGAATGGATGTTTGGTATTTTGAGGGTGCGATAACTTTTTGTTGGTCAGTTAAACTTCAGTTGTCCAAGAAAATTTTAAAAAATTATTAATATTTAAAAATATTAGATTACTACCTCAGACAGTAGTTGTTATCTTGAATCTAATGTTATTTTGCAGTATAATAGAAAAAGGAGAAGAAAACTGTCGGTCATTAATAGAAGCTCATAAAGAATGTATGCGAAAGCTTGGATTCAATGTATAACAGTAAGTATAGTGTTTTTAAGCACACAGTTTCAAAAGGCTGGGTGACCTGTCTTTTTTATCTGTAGAAGGCTTAAAAGAAAGTGAAAAATTTGAGTTTTTGTACATTTTGGAGGTTGCAAGATTAGTAAATTCAAATGCACATGTTTGAATGTTTTGTGATTATCAGCTTACAAGATGTATCTTGTTCAGTACATGAGCCTCTGTTTGTCATTCATATTTTTATCCCCGCACTTCATGATCATGTTTTTTAATAGCTAGTCTTATTCTCTTGTTTGTAATGTTTTTGGCAGAAATTCAATTTCACTAGGCACCTCTCTGTATTTACAACTGAGTATGGGAAAACTAGACATGCATGTCTTCTAAGTCACTCCCCACAAACCTATCATCCAAAATGTGTACAACAGTCAACATAAAGAGTGCGAGGATATTGTTTTGCTGTTCGGCGTACGTACGTATGTTAGTAATGTCCAGGATAATCTCAGTAACCACTGGATGTAGAAAAATGAAACTAGGGCCATTGATGGCACTGTGTGTGGGGACTGTGCCAAAGGTTTCGGAATTTGAATAGGGCTCCTTGGGGCTGGGCTACAAAGGGAGCCAGAGGGTACATTATTCCTTTTTCGCGCAACTCCTCTCACGTTAATTGGAATATGGAACTGAAAGTTGGCTCAGTAATTGCCCTACCAATGTAGATTGTGCCAAATGTTTCAGATTTTGAATAGTGCCCCTGGGGGCCGGGCTACACAGGTAGCCTTAGGATACACTATTCCTTTGTCACGCAACTGCGCTCATGTCATTTGGAATACGGAACTGAAAGCTGGCTCAGTAATTGTACCACTAATGTAGATTGTGCTAAAGGTTTCAGAATTGTAAATTTCCTGGAAGTCTCAAAGACTATTATTTTTTTTATTTTTGACAAGAAACCATGTATTTTCTGGATCACATCAGCAGTAACACATATTGGGATCAACTAGATGTCAGAAATATGTAATTCCAACTTTGGTAAATTTCCTGAAAGTGTCTAAGACTATTATTTTTGTAATTTTACTTATAGATTTTTTTTTTATCGTATTAGCTTTAAAACTTATCAGGATCATTTGGATTTCAAAAATACTTGATTCTAATTTTGGTAAATTTCCTGAAAGACTCAAAGACTAGTTTATTTGTGATTTCTACTTAGCAACCACTATACCAACAGCACTAGTTTGGATTGTATGGATTTCAAAAATATGAGATTCCAATTTTGGTAAATTTTGTGAAAGTATCTAAGACTATTATTTTTTGGAATTTTACTTTTTTTTTGGATCATATTAGCTTCTTAAAAGACTAATCTAGATCAGTTGAATTTCTAAGTATGCGATTCCAATTTAAGTAAATTTCCTCAAAGACTACTTTATTTGTGATTTCTACTTAGCAACCATATATCTTTGAAATCACAATAGCAACAGCACTAGTTAAGATTGTATGGATTTCAAAAACACAAGAGCAGCATGGGGATATGTAGCAGGCTGCTTCGACTAGTTGAATATGTTCTTTTACTACATGTATAATATGTGTCCAAATGCAGTGTCTTTTGAAATTTTGTAGAGAATTTGTCTGGAGTCCAACAAATGAACAGTGAAATGCTACAAGCATCTGCCAAGGCCCAGTTTCATAAAACTTAAAAGATTTTCCTGAAACCCCTGTTTTGTCCATCAAATTTAAACTTTCCAGCAATCTGATTGATCAATATTTAAGTTAAGGTTAGGTTTAATAAGAAAGTCCTCAAATTTGAGGTGCTTTAGAACATGAGCAACCATTTAATTTTTACAGGGGTAAGAGGGGGCCAAGTTATGATGGATCCTGGAAATTTTTTACTTCATTTCTTAGCCTGAATTTTTTTTCTTTGAACAAGGTGGACAAAATTTTTGCGGTCGTATATTGGTATGACGTTGGCGTCGTCGTCCAAAGACATTTGGTTTTCGCACTATAACTTTAGTATAAGTTAATAGAAATCTATGAAATTTAAACACAAGGTTTATGACCACAAAAGGAAGGTTGGGATTGATTTTGGGAGTTTTGGTCCCAACAGTTTAAGAATTAGGGGCCAAAAAAGGGCCCAATAAGAATTTTTCTTGTTGGTTATTATCTTGGTGTAAGGGAGGTAATCCAAACACATTTAAAGTAAAATGTTGTGTATGATTCGATTACCTCCCTTAAACTGCCTGTAAATTATATATAAGGAAATGTAGATTGTCTTGGGGTGATTTATAGCTGTCAATTTATTTTTAGAAGTTACTTTTAATTAATTTTAATTTTAGCCATATGTCATTTTCTATTTTAAGACTTTTATGATGTATTTAAATGGGTAATTATGTTTGCAAACTCCATGAGAAATTTGAATAGGGATTATGACCATATCTTGAGGGAAAGAATTTTTTTGGAAAAAGGGAAAAGGGGGGGGTGAAAAAAATTTTGGGGGGGTAAATAAGAAATTGTGGTGGGGGGACAATTTTTTCTCATTTCAGATTTCAGAAATTAAAAAGAAAATTTCTTCAAATATTTTTTTTTGGGGGGGGGGGGGGGGGGGTCAATTCGCAACAGCATATTCTATTGCACAAAAAGCAAAAATTTGAATATAAATTCAAATCAAATGACCAACTCTAAGTTCTTTGACTACAGTTATTCTGTGTCAGAAACCTATTATGTGTCAAATATTTAATTACAATCCAAATTCAGATCTGTATCAAGCGCGAATATTGGGTCCATTTTTGCCCCAACTGTTCAGGGTTGGACCTCTGCGGTCATATCCAGCTGCGCTCAGTGAAGCAATTTATTTTATCAGAAAAAATAACTGGTAGATTTTGTAATACTTAAATGATGAATTACATTTTAAATAGTCTAACATTTTTAAGAAAGTATGAGGAAACATATTTATATTTTGATGCAGAGAATTTATTGGAAAAAACTATTTAGTACAAAAAATTCATTAACAACTGATGGTATACTAGCATATATTGCAGCAGGGTGTCTTTGATTACCAGTCATTAGAACTTAAAAGTTGAGGCTAATGACTGTTTTAATATTATTTTGTGTGAAGTTGGTCTTTGTATTGCCACAACCCAAATGATAATATTAAATAAACATTATTATTTTTCAGGATCAAGTTAGAAAAGTACTGGCAGACAGCTGTTCACAGTTGATGGCTAGGATACTCTAAAGAATGTATTTGTGATTTACTTTAAACTTTCATTGTGATGAAAACTTTTACCTCTTAAATTTTGTAAAAAAATTATTTTTTTAAATAAAAAAAATGTTACTTTTACCAGTTGTGCTAAATGTGGTTTGATTTCCAGGCCTTGATTTCTAATTTTACCAGTTTTCAGCAAAAAGTCATCTGGTTGTAATAATTTCGATATTTTTGCTGTTTCAAATGAAATTTTATGAATGTTTGGATACTTAATCCAACAATAATTGGGTATCTTTGATGTAAATTTAATGCATGAGTGACTCTGGTAAAGTATTGCGTTTAAATTGAAAATGAGGACACTTACACCAACAATAATTTGTTGATAGATTTCTTTTGAATTTTTGAGAGATGTTGTTTTAAGGGTAATCTTGCTTTGAGAGACCATATTGACCTTATTGAAACTGAACAAAAATGGAAACTTTTTATTACACCAGAGATTGTTAATAAGTATACTGTGTCAAACATTTTTACTGCATAACAAATATGAATGCTGTATCAAAAACTGTTTTGTTCACGCTTTTATAAACTAATGTGTTGAAATACAGTAAAAACTGTCTCAGTTAATACAAAACCAGAACTGGTCATTAATACAGGTCTAATACAGGATTTTCTGTATTAGACCTGTATTAATGACCAGTTCCAGTTTTTCTGTATTGAACCTGCATTAATGACACATTTCAGACACATGGGATTGTATTAGACAATTTATAATGTATGTTAAGTAATTGGTGAATAAAAGTACTGTAATTTTAAGTCATTAGTTAATAAAGGTGTCATAAAATGGGTATTTTTATATAAAGCCTGTATTTTGTCTCGTACAGTTGTATTGGGTCTCGATCAGCTGTATAGGCCCTCGGCGTTGCCTCAGGCCTATACAGTTGACCTCGACCCAATACGACTGACTCTGACATAATACAGCATTTATATGAAAATACCACTTTAATAAGATATAGTATTTTGTGTGGTTTGAAAATCTTTCGTATTCTGGTGCCACGCTATTTTTTCTATAATAATGAATATATAATAATAATCTTATTAGTATTAAATCCCAGAAATAGGATTGTCATTAAATCAAATGTTAATAGAAATAAACAGTTAACAATACAAACATGCAACATTGACTTGGAAAAAAAAAGTTTGTTTTTAATATTATTATTATAGTTTGTATATATGTGACAACATGCCTCCTCTAAATTAAGCAATACCAATTTATATATATATCCATGAAATATACACAATCTAATAATGTGATGCCATGCTAATAACTTGACCCACGTATATATGACATAATATTTGTTCCTTATCGTTCACTGTTTTCTTTTTACTTTTTCGTTTTGTTTTGTTTTTTTTCATTTCATTTTGGTCGGTTCGTTCATTTCGTTTTGTTTTCATTTTTTTCTTTTAGCACAAACCACTTGGACGTTTAAATCTAAAATAAGTGAATATATTATTTTTATCAAATTAAACTGATTTTTGCGAAATCACAAAAACACTTTATATTTTTTCAAAAAAAAATACAGCTCAATGACACAATGTTATCTGGCAAACATAGATTCAATTTTGAAAATATTCTAAGGATTACCGTGGTCAAGTTTTATTTCAGCTGGCCCAGTAGTCTCGTAAATATTCAGCACAAAGTGATGGTAATAGCTCATGTGGACCTTTGGTCCAGGTGAACAAAAATCATGATCTACTTATTTTAAATAACAAAATCTGAGGTCAGTTAAAACAGCATAGTCACAAATACTACTCCTCTATAGGGTTGTAATCATAAATGTCAAGTTAAACACAACTTTGTACTATTTTATTATTTATTAATAAATAAGTCAATTTTGGAATCAATATTTTCATTTTACTTACTGGTAATTACATTAATGGATCAAGACTACAAAAATAATTCTGAAGATAAAAAGTCTGTATATATTTCAATGACCTGTTTTTGAAACAAAATGCAACATGATAAAATATATTTTATGGACACTATGTCAATACAGCAAAATAATTATTTTGTAGTCGCATATTTAATTTCATCAAAAGCTTTTCTAGCTTTCCTCAGTTCTTCATTCATTGTTAGTAGTTCTTTCACTCTGGAATACTTTTTAGGATCTTTCCTGATCAGAAATATAATGTCTTCTACATTTATTCTTCCTGCTCTTCCTACCTCCATTGCTTTCTTTGTCTAAAAATAGAATGTACCAATGAAGATTCCTGACCCAATACTTCTTTCAACATATCATAAAACAAAGCATTTAAATGAACTCCAGTAGTAAATCTGTGGCAGTCAACGCACATTTCAGGATTAAATATCATTGCGACAAAACCTTTCAAAGCACAAGGATATCTGATGAGATTCAAAACACAACAAGGATATCTCATGAGATTTACAATTTTTGACCAATCAGAAAGAAGTTTGGGCCATTGTCACTATGTCTGACAAACAAACTGAGCAAATTTTTAGGAGACCTTCACCTTCATGGTAAATTGTACTGCATTTAAGCATTCGTGATTACAAATAAATTGTTCAAACCTGTAGATACAGTGCGTTAAAATTGGTATGACAAAATGTCTAATTTTACCACTCAGTGGATCCCTCTTTGGTGGATGATTTAAAAGTTCTTGGAATTATCACTAGCTCTGTTGCTAGTATGAGTATCTCCATACTAGCAATGAAACTGGTTCTCAAAATTTTACTATCAAAATTTTGGAAAAAAATTTATAACTAAAACTCCTGCATAGCTCTGTGTCTTTTGAGATTTTTTTGGTTTTACCCTTTTTTGTCATTTTGGCATTACAACTGTTCTCAGTCTGTAATATTTTTTTTGGACATTACAACTGCTGACATATTTTTTGTCCCCCCTGCCGGGTTGGAGGGTTGGAGGGGCTCAGTAATGGTCTGCATTTATATGTCTGTCCGTCACAATCACTTGCGGAAGCATCTCTGAAACCACTTGATCGGATTTCTTTATAATTTTGTAAGACTGTTAATCACCATTTGTTGTTGATCCTATCGCACCGCCATTTTGATTCGACAAATTTTATGGGAGTTATTTTGACGTTTTTGTTATGTGACACTATAGGAACACTTTTTGGATGCAACTCCTCTGATATTGCTGATCAGATTTCGTTCAAATTTTGTAGGATTGTTGGTCACCACATGTACTTGATCCTAAGGAACCGCAATTTTGATTCAATAAATTTTACGGGAGTTATGGGACTTTTATGTTTTTGTGCATGCAACGTGTAGCAATCTTGTTGGACATTAATAATCTAATATTTTTTGACATTACAAATGCTCTGTAATATATTGTTTCATGTAATGAGACATACATTGTACTATAGGATGTTTACTTTTAAAAACTTTTGATGCTGCCAACTTTTATATTTTTTTGCCTTTGAGATTCAGCAAGACATTGATGGGAAAATGGGTATTTTGTTAATAGATGAGAGATTTCAAGCACACACCATTTCTGTTAAATATTCTATTACTAGATCTTCCAATATATCAACAGATTCTGTGTACGGATTTCTGTCATCACCAAAACCATACATCATACATCGTACTGGAAAAAAAAGATTTTTTCTTAAAATTTGAAAATTACATGTTATTATAGAGTGTATTGTAAGAAGGGTCACAACTAGTGAAATCTTAATGATGTAATATTATGAAATTTTTTCGTAAAACAAAAAATAGTTTCCTTTAATGATAAATTTTCTAAGAATAACACACTTATAAACCCTATTTCACTTGTTACTCAAACAGACAAATAAATAGCTCTTTTATAAAAGATCCCTATCACTTTACCAAATAAAAACAAAATCGTTAACAGAGGTCAACAATGACATACTAGTAAATCAATGCCACCAAACAGACAGAAACCCATACAAAAAATAACATAAAGAGCACAAATAATTTAAAATCATCATTTAAACAGCTGAAATATTCTAGGAAGTAAAATTTAATTTGCTAACCAATCAATGTCTAAATGAGTTTTAAAAAATATTACAATTACAGAATAAAATATGTGTAATTGATAATGACTTACATTCTTTGGAAAACATTTTCTTCCTCTTTTCCAGTGGGATATCTTCCTCAGTTTCATCTTCATCAAACTACAATTTACACAATAAATATAATATATTGAAAAACGATACAAAATTAACAAAGGGCTCAAAAAGGAGCTTATATTTCTTATCCGCTTTCTATTAAAATGTTGGGTTATTTCCAACTACTTTGAAAGGTTATCTGATCAGGCATAATATTTACAGAAATGTATTATATATAAATTACATAATATGTCTCTATAAATACAAATCTAAATTTGATCTATATTCATATTTAAGTGTGAAGAAAAAATCTGTAGTGAGTCTAATGAACATTAGAAACTAACCATTTATAATTTGAGAGTGTCTCACCAAGGTACCACCCCTGATAAAAAATCATCCCATCCCATATCGTTTAAGTTTCATGTCGTTTCCAGAAATTAAAGTGACTTTATATTTCTATCAAGAACAATGTTGCCATACATATATAAAGAGTTTACAAGATGTAGTTTCAATATAGTCTTGACCAATCTCCGATGGGGGCGAGTTGGCAGTAGGTAGTTTTCAATATAGATTTTTATCATTTTCTAATGGGGGCGAGTTTGATATAAAATTTTAAAGGGGGGGGGGGCATTACATGTATGTCTCGAAAGTGGGGCCAGTTGGTTGAAAAGGGGTGCGAGTAGGTGGGAGGAGTTGTCCTGCTTCCGTTTTTGAGATAGTTGTTGAGGGTAAAAATATAAAATAAAAAACGATAAAAAAAAACCTCCCTCAAATTCCATTTGGCCTCGTCAGGCTGGATGAAAGAGCCACATATTAAAATATTAACATTTTGATGTAATTTGAGATAATTTGTATGTTTTTAACAGTGGTGGCATAAACGTTAATTTGTGTATATTGAAAATCTCTGTAGCAGAGACCATTTAGTATAAAAATGTTTTGTTAAATGGAAACGCAATCAAACGTAGTTGAAGAGTTACAAAGATGTTGTTTTGATAAGACTGAACGTAAACAGTGAACGTCTTCATGGGATAATTTTCATTGCCACCACCAACGGATTATATCTACAGTACAGTAACAGATTTTAATTAATACTATCAGTAATAAGAGCACTGGGATACGCTTGGGGTAGATCTTTATCGGACGAAGTTCCTTAAATTTGCATAAATAATCACCTGATCTTTTTCATTTTCCGCCATTGTTTATATATTAGAGCGTGATTGGGAAAGGGGAAAGAATCGACAGAAAATAATGTCGGACAACTCGTACCTATCATGAACCTATCATGTGGTTTCGGCCTACATACGTGTTCGCCCTTTGTTGCTTTCCCTAAGTGGTTTCGCACGCGTAGAAATTAGAAATTTATTTGATACCAATTACATTCGTACTTTACCAACAAAATAATTTTCCTAATTGATTTGGAATGTTCTAATTTATTTAATGTTATAAGAAATGCGAAATATGATGCTGTACGTGTAATTTTTAAATATTTTTTTATATGTTAGTCTTAATTATGAGATAACTGTAGGCCTATTGTACGTATTTTAATATTTTCCGGTATCAATTATGGAATTGATGGTTGCAATTTTCCACGTCTTCCAATGAAAATAAACGTTACAACCGGCATTACATTATTTAAGAATATAGCCTTATATTCGTTGGAGATTCAGTTAAATATGGGCAATTGTTACTGGTATATTCCTCCTTTCTAAGGAGCACTCCCTAAGGATTTTAAAATTTTCATTATGTACATTAATATTTACAAACCCATATATATATATTGTATATATTTGAGAAATTAAGATTGTTAACAAAACTTACTGTAAGTAGCACCATCACCCACATAACTCCTGCACAATGCATAATGCCTTTGGAAAGTCTTTCACAAACATCTATAACTTAGTATTGCCATTTTGGTTGTATTAAAACTATATATTATCTCATTATCTCATGTCTTACTCTGATTTAGTAAAGAAGTACGTTTAATATGGAGGCTATAGCATAGTGTTCTTATTATTGCTTTGGAAACCAAAGCATTCAGTTTGAATATTTCTTTAAATTTTGTTGCAGATGAGTCTAGTATATAAATAGAATCAGTATAATCCTTGTTTTTCTATTTTGTCAAATGTTCCGAAAGGAGTATTATTCAGGTAGCGTTTTGAAACTGTTAAATGTCTTTCTCGCTCTGAACTAAGGGCAGGACAAATTAGTAGGAAATGATTTGTATCTTCGTTGTTTGTTCCAGAGGTCAAACACTTGTCATCTTCTTGGCCTCTTGTAAATTTTGAAATATTTAAGCAAATTGTTATCCCGAGCGTTAGCGAGGTGTAAAATTATAAAGCAAATAATGTTACCCATATTAAAATCTAATAAGAATATATTCTAAAATGACAAAAACAGAAATTAGGTAAATGGTGTGGAAAGGCAAGACCTTTCCATGACGGGCATTTTGATTTTGGAACTTCCGAAAAAGAAATATAAAACTGTAGAAAAGTAAACACAATAAATTTGAAATAGTAATAAAACTTACCTCTTATTTGATGTTGTACTTTGGAGTAAACAAGTCCGAACAATTGTAGTATTTCCACCTCTTGTGAGATTCAAAAGAATGGCGTTGTAATTTTGACTTGGCGTCAGGCGCGTGCAACTCAATAGATCAGAAATTATAATTATACATCTTTATTTGCATTTTTAGGGAAAGCAGCACGCCCTGGCTATTAGAATTAACTATTAAACTAATTCATATTTATTAAAGTGCCGACCGTAAAATGTCTTTATATATTAGTCACTGTAAAAAAAAGTGCGCGTTAGGTTGCTCAGTTGTGTACCCTACTCAGGTCAAAATATAAGAATATTGTGGGTTGAACAAAAAGTCCGTGTGTACTCCGCACATCTTTTCAAGTTATAGGATGAATTAAGTGTATAAAAATATGAAAGAATTTTAGTTCCAGGTGAAAATGAATTTTTGACAATTTCTTTAAATTTTGTATTCACTGCACAGAAAAGGGCGACAAAGTACCGGTAACCCTAGTTTTGTTAACCTGGCAGAATAGGAAGATGGTAATCATGCATTTTCATATACATTTATGAATACTATTATGAAAGTACTTTAATTGACTGTGAATGTTGGTTCACGGTTTTTGTTAAAAAGTTGTGAAAATTAGAACTTTAAAAGGATATAACTATCGGCCTATGGCAACATAAATAATACGTACCGTTTTCCCTAATATATACAAGAGAATTTTCGTAGTGAGATTTTTCTTCGGCACTACGCCGGGAACTAACTCGAAATAAAAGTCAAGTTGAAAGATAAACTGCCGTATTAATTTAAAAATACCAATAATTAATTTCTCTAATTACCCCAGTCAGACAATGTTTATCTTTTTGTTTCGTGATTTCTCCAATGCTTACGATTGTCTCTATTATTCCTTTGTTCTCTACATTCATTTTATTGATGTTTGTTAGAATTTGTCGTAGTCGAATTTTCAGTAGTGAGATTCTGCTTTGGCTCTTCGGTATAAATCAAATAATTCCCAATCTTTTCTTTTATTCCTTCTTCAATGTCATTTTTTAATTTTTAACTAGTTGTTCGATTTTGCGCTAATTCCACTATTCCTTTTCGGTTTGTGGTGTTCCTAAGGTGTATTTTATTTCTAATTGCGGTAAATTTCTTACCAGATTCAATGACAAATATTCTGTGTTTCAAACATTCATTTTCTGCTCTACTGGATTCCAGGATTTAAACAAGTATCAGAAAAGCTTTCAATAAATCGGAATTCCGTTTCATTATCACTCAAAGTTCAGTCCATTTCCTTTACAATTTCTGAAAACTCCCTTATTCTCGTTATATGCTTACAGTGTTCTCGGCATGCTCGGATGAAATCCATGACGCATAATTGCATTCGTTGACACAGTAATAATTACATCTTGGTTTTTGATAGTATTCCATTGTGAATAAGTACACTGGATCTTGCAACGCAACTTTGTCAGATGTTGAATTTTGACATAAGATTGCCCGTGTTTCTCGCCACTTTCTTAGTGAGATTTTTCTTCGATCGGCACTACGGTGGAAAATCAAGTAAAAAATAAAAGTCAAATTGAAAGACTAATAAAGCAATTTCATTGTTTTCACTAAATTGATTTGGTAGAAAAAATAATTCCATTTTAAATTACAACAGAATACTCATAAGCGGGAAGAAATTTAAAGTTTTTTTGTAATATTAAAACATGTAAATAACTGAAATAAATAAAATAAAATGTGGTTGTGATGAAAATGATTCAAACAAGGGGATAGGTAATGATATGACCATAAGTGAAAAGGTAAAATTGGGTGACAAAACATTTATAAAGAAGCGGAACGAGTGAAAAGACGCTGAATTTAAAAACGAGTTGAACATTTTCCAGTTCTTCACTTCTGAACGAATTAACATGTATAAGTACCTACTTCTTCCGTAAATACTCGATTTGTAAGTTTTAAATTCAATGCACGATCTTCAATGAACACAGTCTACGAAATTACCGTGTAAATATAACTTGGAACCATCGTTTATATTTTAGAGTTTTAAAAGACAATGTTAATTTTTCATATTTCTGTTTAATAATATTTTTGAAATCTTTCAAACTCTTTTTAATATTAAATAATGGCTTATCAAAGTTGGAATAATCAAATATGTCTAAATCAACTTAATTAATTCTCTAAAAATGTGAGAGGCAACAGTGTACATGTAGATTATAAGCTTCCTTTAATAAGGGGTTGATATTATCAGTATTCAATCTACGAAAGTTCATCAATAGCTGTGTTTAATGTCATATCAAGTCTTTATCTTTTTTCGTTCTTTATGTATTAGAACGACGTGTCGTGGTATCTTAGGCTTCAAACATCTCTGAAATAAATTCTTTGTTGAATATAAGAATTTGATTCAACACAAAATTTATATTCATTTTGATATATACAGCTTTTAAATCGAAAATTGTCTCGGGTGTCTTTAGAGAACAGTTATTTGATTTTTAGAGAAGGGGGGGGGTTTGAAAAAAGCATGATTCAAACTTCAACGAAAACGGCAGGACTGAACATCCCTAGTATTCAAATCATGGTTTATTTTGAAAAAAAAATATGCTCATTCATGTCGCGAAAAAAAAATTCTAGAATACAAAATTACTCCACCTCGTATGCATGAGGCCAAACATATACATATTTAGTTTGTTCTTATGATCAACCGTATATTGTAAAGATTTGTCTTCTCTCCAAACGTTTCTTTCATAATGTTTTAGTGGAAAGAAGGTTTCCATGGTCACAATCCCTAATACATTGTATTTTCTTATCATGTTTATAGGATTCATTATCCACCTCTTTAAATGAAAAGTTTTTAGAACTTTGTACATACATGACATATTGTAGTTTATCGTCATTATTTTTGTTTAAATAGCGTTTTCTATTTATGTCTTTTAGTACAATCTAGGATTTTTTTAATTCTTTATTACAGGACATTATTCTCTTTCGAAAAATATCATAGAAGTTACCGCTTCTATCCTTTCTGAATTTATTGAAATAAGCAAACATAGAAATATGCAATCTGTTGATTTTTATGGATGAGAGGGCAAGGAAGTGATCTTTGATTTTGTTAAATTATTAACTTTTTTCCCAGCATCCATGAGCTTAGATTATATATATATATATATATATAAAAAATCGCACTTTTACTCAAACTTTTTAGTTCTTTCTATTCTAGGTCATTTTGATCCATTAGTAAAGTCGCTAATAACATGAATAAGGCCACCATAGCTGAATTTATTAGATTAATTCAGAACCTATGGCGTTGGTTCGAAGGTATTCATCATTAAAAATTGTATCCCATGACCAAGCCTGCCACAACTAATCTTAGTTTAACATAGAACCAAATGGAAAATTTACTGAAAGACTTTGTCTGGAATCACAAGTCAATTTGAACCAAACTTGGCAGCAGCTGTCCGAAGATTGTTCACTCCCAGAATACATGCAATAGCCTTTCTCACCAACCTTGTCCTCTTTCAGAAATGTATCACTTGACACAAAAGGGTCAGCACAGATAAAATTAGTTTTAAAAAGACCCAACAGGAAAATTTTGTTTAATAGGATGTTTGATTGACAAATTAATAAGTGTTATGTTTCATCTATTTTGCATCCGATCACTTGCCCAGAATGAAGGTTGACTACTGATGAACTAGCAGCTATATTTAAACCCCTACAAATTCTAAATGCACAGCCTCAAGCCAGGGTCATAATTATATTATCTACACATTGTAGAATGTTTTTGATTGTGAGTATATTATTTATTTAGGATTATCTGTGATATTTGTTGATTTTATGACAACAGTTTCTAGTCCATTTGGAGATTTGTTTTTTGTCAAGAAAATGAAGCAATAAAATGTTGTAAAATATTTTATGTCCTTAAAACATATTAATACATGTAGTGTAAACATTAATTTATATATATATATATTTCACATTAAACATAAACATTCATACAGATTTCTGCATTATGTCCTCTTCTTAAAATTGTTGTGGACGGATATAAATCATTTCTTTAATTTTATGTTTCAACAACATCCATAAACCTAGGAAAAACTGACATGATATCAGTTTCATAAAATATTACATGACTATTTGTCATTTCTTGATACCAGGATCAATAACTGTTTTTTTTTTTAGGATCTCAAAATTTTGTCATATGTTTCCTTTTTAGAAATGACAGCATGACATCTTATGAATCATACAGTGAACATTGCCTTGAAGTTTCCCATTTGTTTTATGTGGATAAAAATCTAATTTTCCTTTCTTTCACGGTCGTGCTTGTATCACCAATAATTTATTAGACTATAACTCACAGATATATATTGTAATTTTAAACAAACAATCTGCATTTTTCTCTTTAAACTGCAAATTGCATGTTGACCAACTGAAAACGTAAAATTACTTTTCTTTTCTTGTTTTTATAGAAAAATGAAATCAAGATCTTAAGTGAATATTTTCAACTACTTCTATCAAATCTTTCAAATAAATCCTACATAAACCTTGAAAAAAGATCTGCATCTAGATAAAAATTTTGTACCACACAATAAACTGTATGCCTTGAAAAGTTATGCAGAACCATGATGGCAGCCAACTTGGAAACAGCATATTGCAACAAGAAAAATGAAATACTGATCCCATTAAAAAAATTATCACAGCTCTTTAAAAATTATAAAATGCTAAAATTTTCACATTGAAATTCCAGTACTTCTGTCAGAAGAATGTCAATACTACTGTTAGTGTAACAAAGCTCGTTTTATCAAGTCTTTTCTTTCTGGTGACAGTGATGTTGGGAATTCAATTTCAAACTCTATAACCAGATCTCCTTTCTTTGTAGCATCTTGTGACATTGGCATTCCTTCTCCTGGTACTACTTTTGTGTATCCTGGTCTGCAAAGTAACACAGAAAACAATTTAAATTTTAAAATTCTAAGACACTTTAAATAAAAGACTAGTGTAAATAAATTTAGTTGCCCATTTATGAAAATTAAAAAAAAAAAGGATAAGAATTGTTATTGTCTGTTTCTTTCCATACAACTTTCATGAAATTATTTGATGTAATGAAAACTCAGAAGCCAAGATGGCATTATTTAACTGCATATTAATATTAAACTTTTTTGTAAGATAATTTAATACTGTACTTCAAAGCTGTCCTGTTTTTTAATCCACATTTGACCATTTAATTTGTGTATTGAAGCTTTTTTCATGATTATGATCATTTACAAATTGTGACATTGCAACTAAATTATGTGAAAAGCAAATATTTTAGTATGACAACAATTGAAGAGGCCTTATAAAAAATATTGGTATTTTGAAAAATCAGCAAAATTAAATTCAAACAATCCTTCCAGTTGGATGAAATTTTGAATGGTCATTGGGGCAATAATATATGCAAATAAGATTGTTACAGCTTGCCTAGGATATGCATCGCCTGAAATAAAATGCTGATTTTGTTCAATAAAAGATAATTTACAATAATATGGAATTTATTTGGATGTTTTTATCTAACTTTTCCTTGGTCGGCAAAATCACGCATGGTTTTACTAAATTCTAAATGTATCTGAAGTAATATTTTCACATTCATGTCACCAAATTTCTTGTTTGGTAAACCTTGTACTTACTTTATAATATCATTTATTGGTACATTTAAAACTCTGTCATCTAATGTAACTATCTCAACAGTACAGTTTGTCAAAGCTTTTCCTAGGGGAACTTTGGCAGTGTGTACTAAGTTAATACCATTTCTTCTGAATCTAGGATGTGGTTTGTCTTTTAGAATAAACACTATGTCAGCTGAAAAATTGAATAAACTGATGATTGACTGAATAAAATTAGAAGTTAATAATAATAAAATCATATTTAATTCCAACTGACATAAAATTGATGTAAGCTTATTATTGATGTCCCGGACAAAATCATTGAGGAGAAAAAATGTATACACGGTATCAGGCTGATGTATTCTGTTTGACAGGATCTTTTCATGTTTATCTTTTCAGTTATTTCTTTATACATGTAATACAATTATGACTAATCAACAACCAGCATATAATGACCCATCCTTTCGATTCAAGTAACAATGGTCATCATACAACGTTCTTCAAACACTATTTTTGTGACTTTGCATTAAGTATTGTGAAATTTTAACAGACAAATTTTTTAAAGTTTTATCCTATCAAATCTTTTACAATACAATGTTTTGATTTTCAATTTACAAAATGCTCATCTTAATTTAGTTGTTGAGTACAAATAAAATCTTTATAATACCTGGAATATTATTTGGTCCCTGGTCACCTTCCTCTGTAAAGGTTATTCTTGTACCTGGTTTCCAACCTTTTTTAACAGTGATGGTCAAGATTTTATCTCGTACACTCGATGTATGTCCGTCTTCATTCATAACCTATCAGGAACCAATAGTAAAATACAAATATATCATTGAAATAATTAAATATACAAACTGTTAAACAAGCAAACTGATGAATGATCATTAAGGTATATTTTGTCTGATATTTGCTTTTTGATATAGTTGATAAGGGAGGAATCCATCACTGTGATATCAGTCCTGAAGATCAAATATGAGGGCTGAAACTTATTCATAATATAAAATAGATATTGCAGATATATGAAACTAAATCCAAATTGTCTTTGTTCAGTTTTGAAAATGTGATAATGTTTGAATGGACAGGCAATGGACAGTCTGTAAACAGCATAAAACTGAAAAATCTGTGATAAATTTAGAATACGTTATGTATATCTGCACATTAGATGTAAGCAAATAACCAAATATGAGATTACTATAATGCCGACACACTTACGATGAGAAGGAAGAAGAAATCACACTGAGCAGACACCTATTATTATCTATGTTAACCCCTAACATGGTGGGCAACAATGCATCTCAATGAAAGAAACTGAACAGAAGCTATATTTCTTGAAACAATGCTAAAATTTTCAATTGTTGCTAAATACTTTACCTGCAGAAATATTAATATATTAAATAAATTACTACTGTACTGGTGTAAGATTAATTACCCTTCTTGATATTTTCATCTTTTTTGTACAACCATGAAAAACTTCTTCCAATGAGAGAAATAGTTCCCTTTCTATTGGTGAATCCTGTTTTTTATGTCCTCTACCTTGTAAACCACCAAAGCCCATACTTAAGTCTCCATCAACTCTGTCATAAAACTCTACAATGTAATACATAAAATTTGAAATACATAAAAAACATAAAATATCTCAATTTTTTCTTAACTTGCCAATGATGAAAATACAGGTTAAGAAGTTTATCTCAAACTTTATATGGGTAAAGTAGTTTTATTCTCCACAAATAAATATAATTGCAAAGGATGTGGATTCTAAATGTATGATCAATGTAAGGACGGTTTCATACATGTAAATAGATAATGAAGAATATATTGCTTTACTAGAAGTAAAAAACAAGGTACGTTAAAAAAGTCACTGTCTAAATGAATCAAGCTTTTAGAAATAAAGTTTCTAACAGATTGTCAATAAGGTCACATTCCTTTTGGGTGGTGTCATATTTAATATTCAAAGCAAATATCAGATGTATAGAACAGATGAAAAGAAAAACATTCCTTTTGTAGAAAATTTTAGGTGGCTAAGTATTGCAAAAAGCAAAAATTACAATCACATTAATATTAATATGTGACAGGTATTCTAAAACTATTTTTTAGATATTTTCTGAAATGTATACCTTGGAATGGGTTGTCACCTCCAAAGAACTCTCTGAAAACTTTTTCTGAGTTTCCATGAAAGGTATAACCTTGTGTCCATGCCCCAGCTTCTCCACTTCCCTGTGGTACTCCATTTTTTAAACCTTCTTCTCCAAACTGGTCATAAACTGCTCGTTTCCTAGCTGTAAAATAAGTACAGTGCGATTAGTGTTTAAGATGTGAAAAGTATTGCATGCATTTTATACTGACACTGTCTTGCCAATTTTTTTGGTTTACAAATGTACTTGTATTTATTTTTTTTTCCAGTCTTATAGGACAAGCAAATACATATACTACACAAGTTAGTGTTCTACTCGGGCATTTTGGATAGCATCACATTCAATGTAAAAACTTTCAGACTCTGCTTTGTACGGCACTGCAGAACCATCACTGTTCAACCTCTTCGTATATTTAATATATGTGTATGATTTTTTACTGTATGTTAAAGTGAACAATTTGTTCTAGCTTCTGTATAAAATTATAATTCTAAATTAATTTATTGCATGTTCTGATGTAATTGTTACAATTATTCAACAACAAAAAATGTATTGGTACTTACGATCACTAAGGACATCATATGCCTCTGCACATTGCCTAAATTTGTCAGCTGCATTCTGATCACCAACATTCCTATCTGGATGAAATTTTAAAGCTAATTTCCTGAAGCTGGAAAAAAAAGGAACCATATAACAATTAATTCTTTTAACAAAGCTCTATATTTTTTCATGTCTTCAATTTTCTAACATTTTAAATTTAGATGAAGAACAGTAATAAAAAAAAGGTTGTTTATAATTTACCTGCTATTAATATTATTGCCACAGTATTGCATGCCGTGGGTTCATTTCATAAAAATGTACTTTACCTCAAATCTATGTTTTGAGTAATTTCAAATTTGATAAATATTCACACAACTTACAGATATAAGGCATGTATAGCATCAAATGAATAGATTTATTTGTCACAGGGATTGGTGTTTCCTCATTTAGCTACTCTAAATTATGACTTTTGAAAACTTTGCTGATATGACTAACACAATGCTGGATCTTGAGGCTGCCTTCATCTTTTTATAAGGTTTTATGTGTTAACTTGCAGCTAATTTTGAAGACTTACACAGACTTTCAGGGTGAAGAACAGCACAGTTGTAATGTAATTTTTTGAAATGTTCAGCCTTCATTTTCCATTTGTAATAGGGCTATTGTAAACTAACCCTTACCTATCCCTAAACTAACCCAAACCCTTATAAAACCTTACAGGATGGGATCCCTTAAGTAAATGAAGGCCTTATGTTCAAGTATTGTATTTTTTAGTTTCTCAGGCCATTGGCATGCAAAATTCATTGTTGGTTTCCCATAACATGTGCAAATGTTTAAGGGTCATAACTGTTTTTTTATGTTCATAGAAAAAACATACATGGCGAGATATACAGTCATTTCGGGTAATTCTGCACATTAACATGAAAATGATTTGAATGCGCCTAATTAACACTGCAAGGAATTACCCGACAACATAGTATAGGGTGGTCAGTCAATATCATTACTACATACGCAGTTGATAAGAGCTATTTGTTACATAGCTATTATGGTCAGTGGTTCGTTTTCTGATATATCTGATTATCTTTACATTGAGAGCCAACCTTCAGTGAGTTGGTTTCAAAAACCAAGTATCCAAGTAAATACTTACTGTAGACAGTGTAGTTCACGAATAAAAAAAAAACAATAACAAATCCAAATTTACAATAGAGAACCCTATGATGGCCTATAGGCTACAAACAATTATAATTTCAGTATCTTTTCTTACTGTTTCTTAATATCTGCATCAGTTGCACTCCTTGTCAGCTGTAGAATATTATAATAATCGACTCCCATATCTGCTATTAAAAATTGAACACTAACGAAAACGGTTTACTAATAATGGCGCCGTTGCTATGGCTTATTTGGTAGTTTCGTATCAAGGAATACAAGTCATTTCGACACCCAGTCGAATCGGCACAGTCAATTCGGCACCATTACATAGTCAAACCGGCATCTCCAATTCGGCACCATTACATAGTCAAATCGGCACCTGTATTTATCTAATTGTTTCTTTGTAAATCTAATTCTATTTTTTATATATTTAATATTTTTATCGCAGCTTGGCATTTCAAAGAGAAAAGAAGAGGATTTTCATATTTTATTATAATTTTATTATTATATCAGATCATAACTAACAACAATCCTGACTTTGTTACAACAGATGTATGAAAAATACATTAGATAAGATAAAATTAAAAATACATTAAATAAGATAAAATTAAAAATACATTAAATAAAATAAAATTAAAAATAAATTATTAAGATAGAATACAATATAATGAATTAAATTTAATTAAAATAAATATTTAAAAAAATATATAAATCATATTAAAGTAAAAGGAATGTTGACTCAGTTATGGAGTTAATGGATTATTATGTAATAAAACAATTACATTATTTTGTATCGGTCGATATGAGTTTTAATAGACCTAAAAAATTAATATTGACCTTCACCTTCGGTCTATTAAAAAACTCATATCTACCTCTACAAAAGACTATAATTGTATATTATTATATTGTTATAAATTCGTATTAAAATACAATAGTATGTGGTGCCGAAATGACTGGATAAGTCCTGAATTAACTATTTATCGGTCCCGAATTTACTATCTAATGGTCCCGAAATGACCAGGTGCCGATTTGACTTGATACCGTATCAAGTACCATGGAGTCTCGGTACTTTGATAACTCGACATAACACCGCCTCGACCTAGGGCGTGTGAAAAATCATACTTATATAAAACAAAAAAGTTGTTCAACGAATAGTTCTTTCTTTGCATAGATTTTCTACTGGTTTTGCAACAGTAGATATAATTAATTAACTATCTTATCTTCAGAAATTAATAACCGAATAAATTTTTGATTTTCATTAAGAAATTGGAAATTAGAATATTTTTTCAGTATCAAGATGAAAATTAACAATCAATACTTATTTTTTTCAAGATTTTTTATAATTTACCTTAAAATGTTCTTCATCTCCAATATATTCATTACATAAATTACAAATTCTTTGTTCAACTTTTAAACCCATATATTGACTTCTTTCATTCTCAGTTTTGTTAATATTTGTCTCTCAGTTTTATTTAAATGTAACAAATATATCAGTTCTAATTTGAAAATATTTTTTTGAAATTTATCATAGTTTCCAGTTTATTTTGTTGTGACAAATGTTTTCTCTCATCATTAAACACAATTATCCTTCAGGCCAAATTTTCTGAAATTTATCTTTCAGAGATTTTTTTACTCTCTTTATTACAAATGGTTCTTACGTGTAATTCGGGTGAGTTTCGTGAAGGAATCTGCAAACAGAGTATAAGATGCCATTTTCTTTACAGTAATATGATATTGACAGTGCCATGATTTATTTGATCGCCAGCTGTTAATGTGATACAATCCTGATTCTCCGTTCCCATTAGAAATGCTTTAACATTGGACTTAAGTAAATAGCATATGATATGTCCTGTCCTTATTGACCTTTACGATGTATTGAAAGGAAACAATAACAAAAAAAAAAAAAAAAAAAAAAAAAAAAAAACAATTCACCTGGGCCTTGGCTTAGGTAGTTTGTAAGACAACTAATGCCAACGCTGGTCAGTGGTTGTCTGTTTGAGAGCACAGGCGGTATAAGAGTAGATCTTGGGGCCACACAAATTGACATAAGATTGAGCGAATCTTAGCAAGAATACATTAAATGATAGAAAATAAGGTGAAAAAAGAATCGCTAAAATAAAGAGCTCCGGTGCGATGGGCTGTATTCATGCCCCAAGCTCCTGTGGGATTGCCACTTTTTTTTGAAGCAAGTTGATTAGCTTTCAGTGATATATGGTATATTAAATAATTGGCCCAATCTCACTGCTTTTATTTTTTTCTGATCTTGGAAACCTTAAGTTAGAGGAGAAAATAAGAATCAAAGTTTAAAAGTTCATTTTACTTTTATCTGATTTTAAAAAAAGTTAGGATATACTCTCCCTTTAAACAGAAAAATTATGGCCATGCATACATTGAAAAATGAATGCATAGCCCACAAACTTCAATTCACTATTTTCTAAATTCGACCACACAAGTTTTAAAAATCAAAATTGTGCATCTACATACGGTGTATGACATTATACTGTAAATAAATAAAATGTATGAATGAAAATAAAGAAGTTTATGTCACAAGCTTGAATTCACAATTTTCGAAATTCTACCCATGTGGGCCTCAAGTTTTGAATCTATACATATGGTATGTAACCATAGGATAGGATAGGATAGGATAGGATAGGATTTCTTTATTTGTCAATTAAAGACGCCCTAATAAGGCAGAGCAAATCAAATACAATTACAATATTTACAAATGATTACAATGATTATGCATGTACAATGTGTGTTTTTGTATGTTTGCTTTGATCCTGGATAGATTTGAGTTTAAATAAATAAATAGATAGACAAATAAAATGAAAGTATTAAATTCAAAAGTAAAGGAGTTGATGTCATAATTTAAGAAATTGTGACGGGCGGACGGAGACGATCGCATATCCACGAACTTTTTTAAAAGTGTGCAGATAAACATGGTAATACTAGCTGACAAATTAAGAGATGAAGATACAGTATTATTATCAACAGTCTTACAACATAGCATAATAATATATTCTTGAGTTTTATAAGTCTGTTCATACCCTGATTTTGAAAATAAAGTAACACATAATATTTATAAAATATTTGAATAATATCTAATTAAAAGTAATCTATTCTTAAGTTTTGAAGATATGATCAGCTTATTTATCCCGGTTCAAAATTTCATCTAAATATATGAACTCCTGATAATTTCTTAAAAACACTTGTTCTACTAAAATTTAATCGAAATTTAATTGCAAGGTTAATTTTAATTTTGCCTTAATTTCTGCTTTGAACCTATTGGCTTGCACGTTTACCCATTGGTTGATTTTTTAAGACCATATAACATAAAAGGGCACAAAACACAACAGAGTAAGGATACTTGGTACAGACACTGAACAGTGGTGGGTTTACATGTCGTTTGGTCGATACAGATATTGTAAAGGTATATTATTTCATCCATAAGATTTGATGAAATAAACAACACCTAAAATGAATTCACCATTACATAAAAGGAGACCGCTTGGTAAAATTATTAATATGATTGAATTACTGACCGTATAGTCAAGAAAATGCAGTTCGCCTAGCCGGATTTGTTTCTTGAAAGTTTCATTTTCAGTCAATAAAAATAAATAAATAAATAAAACAAACAAACACTAAAAAATAAAAATAAAATATGAGAAATATAATGAAACTAATTAAATAAAAACTGGTTTCTGCAAAAGTGGCCAGAATTAGCATTCAAAAATTGTCCGAGTTAGTCCTCGAAATGAAGTTGAATTATGGAGAGTCCGAGTTACCATTGGGCCGAGTTGTCCTGTAACGCAAGATAAATTTCGTAAAACCGACTGAAATGCAAACTAAACCAACTGTTTTATTATCATTAATTGTGAATAATATTTTAATGATAAATGTAATTTAAAATTAGAAGTAAGAAATAAAACGACTCTCCAAATTAATTCGGAAATACCGTCACGTTTTACTTGCTAGAAAAATTGCCGAGCAACCCATCAAACAAGGGGTCTAAAATCCCGGATTCGACACCATGGAAGGAGACAAACTAGGTGTTCGAATATCCCCTCCACAATTAGAATTTTTAGACACTGACGTTAACACGGTTCATGAACAAAATGTTGTAATAAAAAACATCAGCAAAACGAGCAAAAGCATTCGGTACTATGGCCCTAAAACAAAAGTGAGTATTCTATTTACTGACTGTACTGTACTGTGTACCATATAAACTTAGAACTAGAAGCTGTGTTTTGGAACATTTAAAATATCTCTCATAAATATAGCCAGATTTGTAATGTGCTAGTTCGTTCATAGGAAATTACACCCCTCCTGGTCTTGGATACGTCATCATCCTGGCTGAACCAACGACTGGCAAGGGACCAGATCTCAGCGAGTAGTAGATTACTACCATTGCCAGTGTACTTACAAGAATAGGAATAAAGACACAATAAAATTATCATGTGTCAAAAGCAAGCATGTACTATTTTTCCTACTAAAAACTTTACTGCATGAAGAGATTGAGTGTTACTTGGCAAGAACTACTCCTCTCCAACATTGCCAATAATCTTTTCTTTCATTTATGAGATGCCGTCGAACCTGTTACACATGAAAACCAAAAAAACAAAGACCGAGAGTACTGCTCCATTCTTTGGTTAAGATCTACTCTATGTTACCATTCCTCTTTTTGTATTACAATAAATTCACTCTGTTGAGAATGAATTGGGGAAGTGAAGATTTAAGGTTGCTGCTTGAAAATTCAAGAGGGTCAGAAGAACATCCTTAAACTGGTCAAGGATTCCTAAGTGAAAGTTCAAAAAGTTCAAGCTTTAAATACTTCAGGTAAAATCAAGAATCATTACTTATATGAAACAAAAAGTTAACCATTCAACTTGTCTATTGCATTGGGGTGATGGTTCTTAGTAACAGAACACTTGGATGGTTCTTAGTATCTTAGGCCAAGTTTACTAGTATATTTTCCAGATTCCCATTAATTGAATGTATACAACAAGTATGCTTTAACATGAAAACCAGCAATAAAGTATGGTTCGTTTGCATGGATTTTTTTCTCCTTCTACAGGGATTTTGTATCAAAGAATTAATCCATTATATCTATATTTCAAATTCATTTAATATGCTTTTTTTTTTCAGTTTTTCAGCTTGAAAGTAAAAAATCCAACAAAACCGGTAGCTCCAGGTTTATGTGTACCTGCCATTGTAGAATTTGAGACTAATGAAGCAAAAGAGATTTGTGACAGGCTTGTTGTTACTGTAGACGGAGATGTCGTAGAGATTCCATTAGTAGCGTAAGTTGATTACAGTGTTGCTGTTTTTCATGAACATGTATATATTTTTATATTACAATGTTATCATATATATATATATATATATATATATTATTACACTTTATCCAAATTAAATTTAAGGTATTTGCTACTTACTTTATGATCGCATATTAAAAAGTAAAAAAAGTTAAACATCTTTTCCATAGCAGACATGAATTTGGATTAACATTAACAAAAAAACATGATTTTCTTTCCCGTAGATAATTCTTTTTCCGTATGTTGATTTTCTTCATTCTAACTGCATGTTGTAGTAAAAGGAATATTTTTATTACTAATAAACTGATAAAGCAGAGATTCTACTGTCACAATTCACAAATTAATTAAACTTTTCTGTCGGAAATTGGTGAGTTAATCTTTAAATATAACCAATTTTTCAGGCGTCCAATGCAACCTATGCTAGAAATAGATGATGTCATAGATTTTGGAAATTTGATAGCCAGTAGTAAAACCATTGCCAAAGAAATATCCCTGATAAATCATGGATCTAAAGTAGGAGAATATAAACTGAAATATTCAGGAGATAAACCTTTAGCTGTGGTCCCAGCTAGTGGAAGTGTTCCTCCAAAAAGTGTGCAATTAATTAAGGTACAAAATGTATATTATGAGCCATATGGAATAGATATTAGATATTTGTCATTTGCTTTTGTAGTTGTTAATTCAGAATATAAAGAAGATGACAGATTCTTAAAATATCCCGGTAAAATTTTGAACTTGTAAAAATGTCACATCCTCTTTGAATTTGATTGAAAGGTTGTGCTTAACAAATCCTCAGATGAACTTGATTTTCGGAATAATCTAAAATTGTAAAAAAAAATACTGATACCTTAAGTAAACAGAAAAAAAAACTATATCATCAGGTCACTTTCGTCTCTTCCCTTTGATGTGACAGTATTGGATACATGGATTTGCTCAATAAAAAGTTATTTCCAAAAACATTTTTTAAATACATGTATGTCTTCTCATCTTGGTTTATTTATGTTTTGTTTTAAATATGTCTTCAGCCCATAGGGGTATAATGTTACATTTCAAAAAAATGGTTGTTTTTTGATCAAAACTAGAAAAGCATAAAATGTCGATGCATGTACTTAATTTTTGTGTCGCCTGCGGAATGCATGGTCGACACATAGGGATCACTATCTGTCGTCTTGCGTTGTCAAACTTTTCTTCTATCCTCAACTACAAGAAAATTTTAATATCTTTTGTAAAAATTGACGTCTGCAGGCAACACATGTCTTCCTTGGAAGACTCACACATTTTATTATCTAGAAAACACTATGTCATCAAATATTTTCTGCCGTAAAATGATAGTTTGAAATCAGAACAAGCATTTTGCTTTTTTACATTTTACTTAATGTGAAATGAGTGCTTGTATGATTTTTTTGTGTGTTTCAAAATAAATGAAAAATTTTTGTTTTTTTTGTAGATAGAGTATGTTACAAAAGATCCAGGACATTTTGAGGAACATATAAAGTAAGTAAAATATCTCCAAATTTTGGATTGAAAGCACATTTTTTTTTCCCTTTTGAGTGTTGTTATTAACAAAAAAATATAGTTTTTGTAAAAATATTTGATGTTCAAGTACTGATAAAACTACCAAACAATGCATATACATGTAACACTGGCAACAAACTGCTTCAGGCATTGCTGTTGTAAATTTGACCAAAAAGGAATATTTCAATACATTTTTTTAATTGCAGAGTAAAATTAGAGGGCCAAGAATCAAAGACACTAACTATAAAGGGAAATTTAGTAGACAGAGCTTTGGAAGTGTTGTCTATAGCTGATGGTTCACCAATAAAGTGTGTACAGTTTGGAAGTACCTATTATGGCTGTGACAGAACTGAATGTGCATTACTCTATAACAACAGTCCAGAATCTGTAAATTTTGTAGCTGTGTTAGATGAAGATGCAATTGCTCAAGAAGTGGTAAGTATCTGATTATAGGAGAACAAAAGGAAAAGAAGTAACTATAGAGTTCATACCTTATATGTTAGATGTTTACCGTATAACATCCTCCCTAGTCAGGGTTTTGTATCCACGTTCTTTCCTACAAACCCTTGACAACATTCATTCATATTTCTTGGGTCTGAAATGAACGATTTTCATTGGTTGCTTCTCCAGGTAAAAAGAGAATCTATTTGTGTCGTAGGCAGAATTTTTAAGGTCACACACCAGGTGGTGATATGTTCGACCTGCTAAATATAAATGTGTGTTGTCAGGTGTTTGTAGGAACGAACGTGGATACAAAACCCTGACTTGGGAGGATGACCTTATAAATACTTAAGTAATTGTAAAATAAATGAATTACAATCAGTGAGGTGTCTTATTGGCAAAAGGTAGAAATAAAAACAAAGAGAAACATGAAGAACAACAATAAAAAACAAAATATAAATGGCCTAATGTTTCAGCTTACAGACTTGGTCAAGGGCATAAACAGTTCAAACTTTTATCATTTGTAAATAGTTTATTTAGTAATATAATTATATAAGCTGTTATGCAGCATTTGTCTTAGATTTTAAGAAAGCATTAGATATTAAGCAGTAGAATTAATTATCTCCCTTACCTACATTGGTTAGGAAATTATAACTCACTCTGGTTTCTCATTGTGTGTATGTTAGAGAAATATATTCAGAACAAACCATGATATATTTTATAATTGAAACTTTTTTGTGAGTAATTAAACCTGCAGGATAAACAAAATGTTCATACTTTTTCTGTGAAATTTCTGGGAGCAGAAGACTTAAGAAATGCTCTGGAGTAAAGTCTTATTAAATTTTTTTCAGGGAATAGATTTAACAAGAAGTACAACAGATGCTTTGACTAACACTGGCAATGATGATAAGTCAAAAGGTGGTACGAATGTTCTCACATCCTTAGTAACAGCCATTCCTAACCAGGGAATTCTAAAACCATACCAAAAAGTACCAATCTTCTTCAGATTTAGTCCAAGGTAATACTGTATGGTGGTTTTGAAATGACCACTTTCAAAATTGAACATAAATTTATACCTCCCCTGATTTCAAAATATGACTATGCCTCTGTTGATGTATGACCATGGAATATAAATGTAAAATTTTAATCCTACAGTTATGTAAAACCTATTGTATAAGAAAGAGGATATGTAAATACCCCTAGGTAAATCACCCCATGCAGATGAAAAGGTAAAGTTGTTAACTGCAGAAATAAACAATATGATTTGGGAACATTGTAATACATTCCTGTAGGCATGATAGCTAGAAACCAGGGGAGGTAATTCACAATATACTTCATGCAAAAATCTTGATTTCTCATTGGTTGACAGAGATGTGGTATTTCAATCCACCTGAAACTAGGCTCCATTCCTCTTGATGACAGGGTGGTATTCCCTCCTCAGGGACAGCAATACCAGATAGGAGAATACCACACTCTTGCCACTCTCGTACCGGAAATGAGTTTTACCCACTCGTATACACAGATAATTGGCATTCGGTATAATATAACACATACTGCCTTCAGTTGTGGGTGGTATGCCAGATTACAACAC
This sequence comes from Mytilisepta virgata, assembly GCA_028015205.1. Lineage (NCBI taxonomy): Eukaryota > Metazoa > Mollusca > Bivalvia > Mytilida > Mytilidae > Mytilisepta > Mytilisepta virgata. The sequence continues at coordinate 1,940,927 of CM051516.1, forward strand.
TCAAAACAAAATATCACCCTGGACTATGTCTCAGGCAATATTTTGCCTTCGTGTGGTAATCTGGCATAGCACCCTCAACTGAAGGCAGCATGTGTATAATAAATTGGAAGTAGGGCAATTGATGTTTTTATATTGATTCATGGATGTTTTACAAGGGCCAATACAGCTATACAGGATCCAATTTAACTGCCTAAATTCATAATACAGGATTAGTATTATGAAAACACATTAATGATACATTTATTTCCCAGGACATTTATTACAACTTAAAAAATTTATCAGGTAAACAGACTATCAATACAGAACTTATATAGGAATAAAGCTATATTGGTCTAGGCTAACACAGGTTAAAGACATGAGACCTTTATAATTGTTGTAGTAACTGACAATTGTTAATGTATCAAATATCTCTAGTTAATAATGTATTATTTGTCCAATTTATATGTTTTAATGTCAAATTTTCTAATATAAATACATTTATCTGCCCTTGACTATTCATGTGTTTCTGTTTTTTTCACATTTTGTTGTGAAATTGCCAAACTGATTTTGACAGTATTTGTTAAATTTCATTTCTGGTAACAAATTACACAAAATAACAGGCTATGAAATTAAAAACATATACTGTCAACTCTCTTCAGTTACACAATTGTGACACGATCATCAAGTCATCTCTAATCTATTCTAGAAGTCATCTAATGAATGAGGTGCAAATTTTTTCTCAGTGAATATTATTGTGGTGACGGTATACTATCCAGAAGTAATATTAAAAAATGTTGCTATTCTGAAGAACTTTGTTAACTAGACATGTAAAAATTAATAAAATTCAAATACTATTCAGGTGGAATGCTGCCAAAGAAGGTTGGAAATGTAAACAGGAACCCCCTCCAAGGAGAGACTTTGCTTTGTTTGTAAACATACAGATTATTGGGTCTAATAAAGGCTTTACTGAACAGGGATCGTCTCAGAATGGTAATTTTACACTGATTGGTATAGAATTTCATACTCAATAAAAAAAAGAGAGAAATAGAAAAAAAACAATTCTTTTTTTAAAATATATCTTTTAACTTGTTCTACTAGAAAATGTATTATACTTTAAGACATTTTACACAGCATGAGAATTGATGACACACTGGACATAAGAAAAAAGTGTGATTATTTTAAAGGTCTTTGTAAAGTTTAGCACCTGTTTGAATTAGGTAGAAACTTTGCATTGTTCCCATTTTATGTTGAACATTATGGAAATTTTTTCATTATTTAATATTGCCAATACACTATAAAGGCTGTAGAATTGTGGTTATAAAAAACTGTGACTTATATACAGAGAATTTACTTCATGTTTCAAATTTTCAGATTCGTCTGTAGAAATAGCTTTAGCAGGGACTGCCCTACCAGTTCTAGTTAATGTTGAACCATCCATGAAATTTGACTTTGGAGAATGTCCTGTTGGTGAACATGCTGATGTTCTGTGTACAGTCCGTAATAATTCAGATCAGCTTCCCGCTATTTACCAGTTCCGTAAAATAGCACATTTTAATACCCATCCATGCAGTGGGAAGATTGAACCAGGACAAAGTCAAGATGTTATATTTTCTTTTGTACCGAAGCAGATTGGTGAGTAACTATCGTTTAGTATTTCTTTAATAAAAAATCTCAATTCAAGGCCCACTTCAAATTCTGCATCAGTTATTTAATTTTTTTCATCATTTGGACACTGCTTTTTATCACTTATAGTAATAAATAGAATAGAAAATGGAAATGTGGAATGCGTCAAAGAGACAACAACCCGAATAAAGAGCAGAAAAATATGTTTTCTTCTTGACCGAGTCTAAAAATCAATCAAATGCATCATCAGTGATAAAGTAAATGGTGGTAAAAAATAGTTTGACCTTAGAATGTAAAATCTATGTTATGTTAACAAATGGTCAAATTTGAACGTTGAACCATAAGAAAAAAGTCCTGGGAGTCTCAAATTTGATTTCTCTGATTTGTGGTTTTATAATCATTCAGAGTATTATACAAAAACAGAAATTTGAATATTGGTGTTTCAGGGACATTCAAACCTACACAGATGATTGATGTGATTGGACAAGTGGCTGATAATAAAAATCCTACATTGACTCATCTACAAATAATAAACACACTGGCAATACAGTTTTCTGGCAGCAGTGATCCTATTCAAAAGAAGAGAAAACCAAAATACAATCCAGGTAAGGAATTCAAATAAAAAAAATATATATTTCTACTAAAATATCCAGATTGTTGTAGATGATGATGGTAAAGTTTGTTTCTTTTTGATGAATAAGAAATTAAGCAGGAATTTCACAGATCTACATATTTAGTATGTTTCCAAAGTTGACACACTGTAGTTTGTATGTACCATCTATGAAAAATAAGGTATGTAATGTTTTCAAAATTTGATGATAATTGCCAAGGTCATTGACCGTTGACATTACTTTGAATATAACATACAAGACTTTTAGAATCACATGGTCAGTTGTGGATAAACGTTAAAATAAATAATTGAATTTTTGTGACATTGTGAGAAATTTATGATTCAGGGAATCTCTGAACAGAAGCTAAGAGAAACAAATTTTTTCATAGCAGTGTTTACTGTAAATTCAGAAATTATTGCGAAAAATGTGACGGGGGCTGTAATCGCAATAATTAAAACTCGCATATTGGAATTTTTTATATGAATGAAGGGGATTTTTCTCAATATTGCAATAATTAAAATCGCATTTTTGTCTGAAATGACAAAATCGCAATAATAAATGCACACAATAATTTCTGAATTTACAGTATTGAATACACCAAAGGTATGAAAATTACAATTATTCCAGGTTAACCTTTGTTTTAAAAAAAATCTGGTCACAACTCTGGCCACAGACACTGCTTTAGATTAAGGCTTGACAACTTACATCAATAATGAAACGGGATGATAATGATAATGAAATAAGAATATTTGAATTTTCCAGGGTTGACTCCGTACATCAGTAATGAAGTTGGAATGTTTGTTGATACAACTTTTTCTGAGGTTGAAGACCTTGATTTAAGGAATGCGATAGCAGGTGGAACTAAAATTCAGCTTCATCGGACTTTCCAAGATAAATCTGGGGCTAAAGTAGCTTTCCCAAATGACAGAGCGCAGAGTATTAGACCAAGTAATCAGAAAGAAACATATAAGTGAGTATCAGTTCAAATTTAATTTATCTCTTACTTTGTAGAGTAAAACATGATATATAATCGGGAATGATTTTATTCCATTGTTCAGCGAATTCCACTTTTTCCAATTCGGATTTGTCCATTATGGTTTCTTTATTACACATAGCAATAATGGCTTCCGGAACAGCATTTCTGTTTTTTTCTTGGCTGGGAAAATCATCTCTGTTAATATATCTATAATTATGAAACCCAAAGTGAAATCAAAAGATCAAAACATTTTTGTACAGGAAAATGAAGATGTTCATATTACTGAATGAACAAAAGGTAAGGGAGCTTTAAACATTAAAAGATATAAAATGCCCAATGTTTCGACCAACCAGCCTCAATCACAACCACTTAAAAAGGCCAATGTTTCGACCAATCAGCCTCAATCACAACCAATTAAAAAAGGCCAATGTTTAGACCAACCAGCCTTGATCACAACTCTGAGGATCACAACCACTTAAAAAGGCCCAATGTTTCGACTAACCAACCTTGATCACAACCACTTAAAAAGACCCAATGTTTTGACCAACCAGCTTGATCACAACACACTTGAAAAAGGCCTAATTTTTTTACTAACCAGCCTTGATCACAACTACTTAAAAATGCCCATTGTTTCAACCAACCATCCTTGATCACAACCATTTAAAAAGGCCTAATGTTTCGACTTACAAGCCTTGATCACAACTACTTAAAAATATATTAACAGTTCAAAATCTCATTATTAATGATATTTTATACTATTAACACCTCTTTTTTTACTCTTAAAAAATGTTTATCCTTTTATTTTTGGGAGCAATACTAGACATACTAGTATTACCTGTTAGAAAACTGTATTCTTATGATTATTTTCATCATATATCATTTTGTATTTCAGGACAATTTTTACTAGAAGTGATAGGCATACTTATATAGATCCTGATTATGCTTTGAATGATGAGGAAGGACAGGCAAAGTATTCAAACAGAGACAGTTATGTAGCTATGCTGAGAGAAATGAGGCAAAATAGACTCAATAAAATCAAATCCAGGTAAGTTGCCCATAAAATCAATGATTCTTGTGTGTCCCTTCATTGGAGGTGATAATTAATGAATTAGAAGTTTCCTATTTGATTACCTAGGATGAGTAATGTAATAAATTTGTTCATATTTTTTCCCTTTTGATATACAATGGAACACAAATTACCTGATCTACCTGACAAATTGAATTGAGATATATTTTATACAGGTTTGGAGAATAGCTTTTTTACAAATGTATGATCTTTAATATTAATTAAATTATTTTACTTATTATAGAGAGTTTAAGGAGACAAATAACAAAACAGATATAGGTATAAAGTCTGCTGCTGGACTGAGACCTAAAGTTCTTACACAGAATGAAATAGTACCAGATCCAAGGAGTAAGTATACAACTGTCGATCATCAACAAAATAGATATCATTGCAATATATATCATTTTTTCATATATAATATAATTATATTCAAGATAGAGGGGCCTCGGTGGCCGAGTGGTCTAAGTAGTTCGTTATGACTACTAATGATCACTAGCCTGTCAACACTGGGGTTGTGAGTTCGAATCTCACCTGTGGCGGGGTGTGTTCGACCCCAATCTAAATTGACAAGGATTGCCAATTTTCCTACCGAAGGTCGGTGGCTCTCTCCCGGTACTCCGGCTTCCTCCACCAATAAAAACTGGCTGCTGCGAAATAGACTAATGTGCTGAAAAAGGCGTAAAACCCTAACTAAACAAACAATATATTGAAGTTATGCTAATTGAATAATCATTATTCAAGTTATATATATGCTGATTGCATAATCATTATTCAAGTTGTGTTGATTGCATAATCATTATTCATGTTATGCTAATTGTGTAATAATTATTCAAGTTAAGCAGATTGCTCAAAGCACAACAGTTAAGTGTTGACAGAAGAGAAAAAAAATATTTTAGAGCCAACAAACCCAAAAAAAATATTTTAGAAATTCTGACTTTAATGAGCAGTTTTGTCATTAGCTAGTAGAGGACAAAACAAATGATTTGGCAGTACATATCTGGTATATGTTATAATTTTTCTGTATTGTTAAATTTGATTTGGAGGTACTGTGTTTCTTATTAACTTTCTTAATTATTTGTTTTTCTTAATGGCTTTATAATATTCCTCTCCACAACAATAACTCTTCATGCTCTGAAACAATTTGTTTGAATTTAGATGCCGTCTTTGATTTAGGTAGTTTTTTGTTGGCTTGTCAGTATCTCAGTTTGGTTTGTGGGTTATTGGTGGAGATTTAATGTTATTTAAATGTCGGAGGTACAAACTTCATGAAAAAGAATATATTGAATAATACATTTATATTTTTAAAGGTCCATCTCCTCCAAATTCTGAGTTTAAACTATTGAGTACGAAGGAACTTGCAGAATTTGAACAGATGTCAAAAAGTAAACCTGTAAGTATATTATCAGTATTAAGGATGCTCCCTGGTCATGTTTTGGTCTTTTTGTCAGATTTTCGGAATCCTTGGGTTTTATCAATTTTTTAAACATTAAATTTTTTGCTCATGAACCCCCACTTTTTCTTTAATAATTCAATCATATATACCTTAAAATGGTATTTGACAAAATTTTATGAAATCCTTTTTATTTTTTCATACATCTTTGAGAGACTGAATTTGTCAATGCAAAGACAATGAAAAATCCAGAGAAAACCCATTTCCTGCAAATTTTCAAGGCCTTATAGCTCTAAAATGAGCACATGAACCTATATTTTTTTCTTGCTTATTTTTTTACTTTTCATATGTTCTCTCAACCTAAAACACCTATTTCAAATCCTATTTATTTTCTATTAGACCAGCGATCATCCTTAAAACATTTATAGATTTATTTACTTATAGATTGTAATCACCTTTTTTTTCATAATTAAAAAACAGGAATATTTAAAAAATATTTAGTTCTGAATAAATTATGTACAAGAATAGATAATTCATATCTAACTGTTTTGAGAGAGAGTCGCACCTTTGGATGTAAATGTAAATTTTGACTGAAATTGTTCTATATTATGTGGCTAAATCCTTGGAATTCACATAAGATTCTATATTTATTTCAATAATCTCACATTGTGATGTTTTAGGATATAACATTAAATTATATCAATACAAGGTTTTATATAAGAAAAATTATACCTAAGATTCTTATACATGTATTGTATATCTAGAAAACTCAAGCTTAGTGCTAGATGTAATTTGTCATTGCTAGTAACTGAAGAAAACTGTTTAACAGTCAAAGAAATAAGGGGAATTGAAATCACAGGACAGTTGGACCAGTGAATGTCCAAGTTTTACTCCTCCAAACAGAATTTAACAAGTCCAACATTTTGTTGGCGTAAATATGGTATGAAAAACCCAGGCCAGTGAATTTTGCAGAATTATTCCAAATTACTATTGATTACTGGTTTCCTGCTGATTTTTAGCACTTTGATCCCCACATATAACTGTAAAGACTGATCATGTTTTGTACACATGATAGTTAATTACCCTCGAAAAGTCAAATGTTGACTTCCGGAGCTCCGAAATTGAATGACAAAACCCTTATCATAAGAATACATCTATGGTGTTTTTATTATTTTTATAATAACTGGACATTTGGGTTAGTGAAAATGAGAAGTTTAGTGGTCTGACTCGAGATTTACCAGTCATGGTCTATTCGACCGGTGCTAATTTGGACCACTGGTTTAATAATTTTTTTCCCATGTTCAATCCTATGGGACATTGACTTAATGATGTTTATCCAATAACCTGACATTTTCACATTACACTGCAGTTAACTGGCATTATATTGAAATAATACTAAATTAATTGGAAAATTTTTTTGAGTAATTAAATAATTATACAATAACTGATTCAGGTATGTGAAGGATTAAATGCTGTACCTACCACAAATGAAGAGAAGGCTGATTGTTCGAAATGGCTTTCCCCACAGCAGCTGCATCAGATTATTGTTGGTAGGTATATATTGTTTACAGTTAAGTTTTCAGGATGTTTGAAGATCATATTTTCAATTTTTGTCAGATTTTATAACTCCAATTGGTTTATCCAGCTCATAGCATCAATGTTTTTGCCTGTTGATCCCCAAATTTTCTTCATAATTCATGAATTTAACATCTTAACAGTCATAGTACAAATTATTATGAAATTCTTATTATGTCTTAATGGCTTTCAGAAACAAAACTTGACTGCACAAAATATATGAAAAATCCAGAGAAACTTGTCAAATGGCTAATAAAGCATTCATTAGGTCTTGACATACAAACAAAAATATACACATGTCAAACTTAGGTAGCTCAAACTTTGATCAGTCTTACACCACTGATGGATGGAATAATTTGATGCCCTCGTTTTTTGAACACTTATTTCTCAAAAAGTCAAACAAAATTGGTCCTGAGAATGAAAAAGCTGTTTTTTCCTGTGGAAAACTCAAATTCAGTAATAAAATGGATACACATTTTACCTGATACTTACACTGTGCATCTAACAATCATAGCTTAAATGAAATAGATTATCTGATAGATAAATTTTTAAAGTTTGAGGAAATTAAGACTTCACAATTACCGTTAATTAATGATTAACCTGTTTAAATACTAATTAAAAATATCCCATGGTACATTGTAGCCATCAAATTTATACTATATATAAATGGGTTGGGATCTCAATGCTTTTAATATTTGATAATATATGAGGGGATGGGACAGTACCCAATGGGAAATGACCAATAATTTTTGTTATGCCTAACAAGAAAATAATGTTGAAAGGCTGGGTATCTTTTTGGATAATACTAGCAAATGTTTTGAGAGGACAGTCAATCCACAAACTCTGATGAAATATCATGTTGTTCATTCAGTAGGTTATATTATGTTTATTGATGGCACATATGGTATAGGGAATGGGATATTCATCCATAAGGACATGAAAAGTCCACCTTTATAAGATTTCTTAAAAGTTTGATGAAGGAAAGACTCATGTTTTAATTGTAGATCCCAAAGTGTAATAATTTGATGTTTTATTGAGACACTGTGATCTTGTTATAATTGAAGGTCCATAGATAAAAAATGTTTTAATTTAAACATGCCTCTGAGATCATGCAATTTTTATTTGTCCTTAAGTATAAAATTTTGGTGTAGTTTGATTAAGACTTTGTGATCATGTTAGCCGGTATATATTTTTAGGTCCCCCAGTATTGGATTTTGGTAAAGTTTGCTTGAGGTCAGTAAGGACAAAGAACCTGGACATTATCAACAATCTGAAGCAGTATATACACATAGTAGCAGAGGTAATCTGTAAATTTACATTTGTTATCAGAAACTTTAATCTTCAATAATAATCAAGAGATAGTTTGATTATCTTTCATGTATTACATTAGTTAAATCAATTTCTTCTAACAAAATCTGAACTTTAAAAACCCATAATACAACCTCATCAAATATAAAAAATTGATTAATCCGTTTCAAGATTTGACATCGAAAGAAACAAAAGAGTTGTGAACACATTGATTGCAAATTAGGAACAATTAGACACTATTGATATTTTAGATAGAAGTTACATGCAACAAACAGATTATAATAAAATTGTCCTTAACAATCATTTTGTTTTTAAGCTCTAAAAGAAGTTGTACACTTAATTAACATGATGACTCAACTTTGTTTTAGATCGATTGCAGGGAATTAAGACAGAGCAGTCCACTGTCTCAAGTTGTGCCACCCATGTCAAAGGCACATCTCCCAATAATATTTGAATCAAATACGAAGGGAAAGTTTCAAAGGTACGTCAGAAAAAATCCTTACTTTAACAATACTCTCTGACTGTTCATTGAAACCACAAGGAAATTTCCCAAGGCATTGTATCACAAAACATCTTTCTTATTTTACTTCTGAATTAGTTAATATATATTGTTTCATGCATGTCAATATTAGAAAATAAATTCGTAAAATTGTTTGTGGAAAATGCTTAGTTGGATGATTACACCTCACTACAATCTGAATATGAACTCACAATGTCAGTCAGTATAACACATAGTGATCATGAATAGTTACTACAAACTACCCACTGTGTGTCTTTTTTAAAAATGCAAGTAATTTTCCACGAATATCTCAAATACTTAATTAAAATGAAAGTAAAATTAAGGTATTACTCTACATTTTGTTTCCAAAAATTAATTATTGTCTTTTCCACTGCTGAAATGCTGCAACTATGGTTACAAGATCAGATTTTCTATTTTTTGTGTGCAATTCATTGACTTTTGTATAAAGTATGAAGTCACCAGAAACAAGCATGGCTGTGGTGTATATGTACAAGTTTTTGTTTCGGAAATTTTGATCCATGTGAGTTGTTAGAACATACTTAATTGGTATTCAAAATGTACAGGCATGATTTTCTACTGCTTTAAAGTAGAATTCTGCTTTTGGAAGTCTGGATTTGTCCATTAAGTTTCCTTCATTATACCGGTACATAGTAGAATGGCTGCTGAAATATTATTTCCACTCTGTTTTCCTTGTCAAAATCACGTCTGAATGTAAAGAATTGCTATAAATTCCAGATTTTTTGTCAAGAAACCAGTTTGTAAAGTATATGAGAAACACATTAGACCATTTAGGCCAGTTTAGTGGTTCTGCTAATGCAAAGATTTTTTCACATTATTTGGTTGAGATATTTAATGCTTTCATTTTTAGGTCAGTATCGTATCAAATCAATGGTTCATATAAACATCATGTAACAGTAACTGCAGAGGTTGTACCTGTCTCACTAGAATTGTCAACAGAAGACTTAGTACTACATCCATCTTTTGGATTACCAGCAGAAGCAGGTAAATGTCATTGTTGTTTGTGATATTTTCATAGAATGCCATATTCAGTTCTTTGTCACATCAACTTCTTGCCAATAGTTTGAAATTTGTTTATTACATCCAGTAAATATGAATTTTCAGGAGATATCTTTTAATTAGTGTTATCTGAAAATTTCTCATCAATAAAAATATTTATTTTTTTTAGAGTTGGAACAAGTCTTTTTGGCCCAGCAACCTGTGAAAAACGCTAAATTATCCTTGAAATAATTTTAAGTTTATATTACAGGTTTCCGTGGAGTTATAACTCTACATAATCCTTTAAATCATGCCGCCGAATTTACATGGGCACCCATCTTGGGCGACAGAGGAACAGCTTTTTCTATCAGGCCAGCAGAGGGTAAGAATACTTATTTATCCAATACAGTTATCCAAATATTAAAGTTTATCTATAGAAATATAAATATGGCATATTTGTGATATTCTACACTTTTGGCGTGAGACTAGCATATTTTGGGATAACCTCATGACCTCATATACTGGCAGCAATTTCTTGCAGCTCATTTTTCATGCAGAAAAGATTTTTTGTTTACTTGAACCAGCACATAAATCGATAAATTTAACTTTATTGAATATCAACCTTTTTTCAAATTTTTAAATTGTCATAAAGATTACATAAATTGTTTTTATCTCATCAAGGAACGGTTGATGCATATAAAGACTTGGATTGTGAAGTAGTTTGGCATCCATCCTATTTAGCTCCTGAAGATGGTCAGTTTGCATTGAAAGTACATGGTGGTCCAAGTTTACTGCTCAGATGTTTGGCAGAGGTATACATACTACTATTAACTGCTGAAACAAATATTTTACTCGTGTTGTACAACAGAAAGTAATATTTTTTTCCTTATTGGACCTTCCGAAAAAACGTTTTTTTTTCGTATTGTACATTATGTAAGGGAAATAACTCGAATTGTTTAATTATTTTGATGGTTTTTTTTCCATCATTAGAGTTAATTAAAAGTTAAACATCTGTCAGATTGTTGTTATAGTTTTGACCGTTTCAGCTGTATAATAAAGTGGTAATTATACAGTATTGTGTACAATATGGAAAGATTTTTTACTTGTCTACATTGTATTGAAACCCGAATTGAGGTTTCATATTGAAACCTGAATTGGAGTTTCAATACAATACAGACTGGTACAATATCATTCCATATTGTACATAACATTGTATAATAACCTATTATTATTGTGACATCGAGTTAGTCGAGGGTTGTTGGTTCAAGATATTATTGTGACATCGGAGTAGTCGAGAGTTGTTGGTTCAAGATATTATTGTGACATCGGAGTAGTCTAGGGTTGTTGATTCAAGATATTATTGTGACATCGGAGTAGTCGAGGGTTGTTGCTTCAAAATATTATTGTGACATCGGAGTAGTTGAGGGTCGTTGCTTCAAGATATTATTGTGACATCGAGTTAGTCGAGGGTTGTTGGTTCAAGATATTATTGTGACATCAGAGTAGTCGAGGGTTGTTGGTTCAAGATATTATTGTGACATCGGAGTAGTCGAGAGTTGTTGGTTCAAGATATTATTGTGACATCGGAGTAGTCTAGGGTTGTTGGTTCAAGATATTATTGTGACATCGGAGTAGTCGAGGGTTGTTGCTTCAAAATATTATTGTGACATCGGAGTAGTTGAGGGTCGTTGCTTCAAGATATTATTGTGACATCGAGTTAGTCGAGGGTTGTTGGTTCAAGACATTATTGTGACATCGGAGTAGTCGAGGGTTGTTGCTTCAAGATATTATTGTGACATCAGAGTAGTCGAGGGTTGTTGGTTCAAGATATTATTGTGACATCGGAGTAGTCGAGAGTTGTTGGTTCAAGATATTATTGTGACATCGGAGTAGTCTAGGGTTGTTGGTTCAAGATATTATTGTGACATCGGAGTAGTCGAGGGTTGTTGCTTCAAAATATTATTGTGACATCGGAGTAGTTGAGGGTCGTTGCTTCAAGATATTATTGTGACATCGAGTTAGTCGAGGGTTGTTGGTTCAAGATATTATTGTGACATCGGAGTAGTCGAGGGTTGTTGGTTCAAGATATTATTGTGACATCGGAGTAGTCGAGGGTTGTTGCTTCAAAATATTATTGTGACATCGAGTTAGTCGAGGGTTGTTGCTTCAAGATATTATTGTGACATCGGAGTAGTCGAGAGTTGTTGCTTCAAGATATTATTGTGACATCAGAGTATTCGAGGATTGTTGCTTCAAGATATTATTGTGACATCAGGGTATTCGAGGATTGTTGCTTCAAGATATTATTGTGACATCAGAGTAGTCGAGGGTTGTTGCTTCAAGATATTATTGTGACATCAGAGTAGTCGAGGGTTGTTGCTTCAAGATATTAGTGTGACATCAGAGTTGAGGGTTGTTGCTTCAAGATATTATTGTGACATCGGAGTAGTCGAGGGTTGTTGGTTCAAGATATTATTGTGACATCGGAGTAGTCGAGGGTTGTTGCTTCAAAATATTATTGTGACATCGATTTAGTCGAGGGTTGTTGCTTCAAGATATTATTGTGACATCGGAGTAGTCGAGAGTTGTTGCTTCAGGATATTATTGTGACATCAGAGTATTCGAGGATTGTTGCTTCAAGATATTATTGTGACATCAGAGTATTCGAGAATTGTTGCTTCAAGATATTATTGTGACATCAGAGTAGTCGAGGGTTGTTGCTTCAAGATATTATTGTGACATCAGAGTAGTCGAGGGTTGTTGCTTCAAGATATTATTGTGACATCAGAGTAGTCGAGGGTTGTTGCTTCAAGATATTATTGTGACATCAGAGTAGTCGAGGGTTGTTGGTTCAAGATATTATTGTGACATCAGAGTAGTCGAGGGTTGTTGCTTCAAGATATTATTGTGACATCGGAGTAGTCGAGGATTGTTGCTTCAAGATATTATTGTGACATCATAGTAGTCGAGGGTTGTTGCTTCAAGATATTATTGTGACATCAGAGTATTCGAGGATTGTTGCTTCAAGATATTATTGTGACATCAGAGTAGTCGAGGGTTGTTGCTTCAAGATATTATTGTGACATCAGAGTAGTCGAGAGTTGTTGCTTCAAGATATTATTGTGACATCAGAGTAGTCGAGGGTTGTTGCTTCAAGATATTATTGTGACATCAGAGTAGTCGAGGGTTGTTGCTTCAAGATATTATTGTGACATCTGAGTAGTCGAGGGTTGTTGCTTCAAGATATTATTGTGACATCGGAGTTGTCGAGGGTTGTTGCTTCAAGACATTATTGTGACATCGGAGTTGTCGAGGGTTGTTGCTTCAAGACATTATTGTGACATCGGAGTTGTCGTGGGTTGTTGGTTCAAGATATTATTGTGACATTGGAGTAGTCGAGGGTTGTTGCTTCAAGATAACATGTGTATAAGTATCAAAATCCTTATATGAAAATAAGCAAAATTAAATTGATGGTGGAAAACTTATTTAACTACAAAATCTCTTTATTGAAATTTTTCCAGCTTGGATCAGCCAATGTACAGTTTGTAGAAAGAAGGATTATGTTTGGCCAGACTCCTATTAATCTTTCTACAACAAGAACAGCTCTTCTGGCAAACACAGGACAAAACCATGCCTATTTTCAGGTAAATATAACTTTGTGTTTTGGTGTTCTAATCCTTACATCAATCTTTATTTTGTATCTTCTGACCTATTATCATCCCAGGATATTATTCTTGAGGGCTAAAGACAAAGTTCAATATCGTAAATCTGCAAAAGGGGTTGTTCAAGATTTTCATTTCCATAAAATGTTTTGAATGATACATTATATGTGTCCCTGTGGATACTTCCAATAATTTTGATATAAGTTTTCTGCAGTACAGGGTAGTATTTTCATGATCACTCTGGAGTCTGATAACAGCTAGACACTTTAGCCTTTCTCATATAAAAAGAAGTTTAAGTTTACATCAGATATATGTTTTTATCAATTTAGGTACATTTCAATAATTTAAAAAGAAATACAACCATCAGGGGTACAAAGATAGTTCATGATTATTCTTTTATTTTTTTTCTGCAATTCAATGAATGGCAACTTCAGATTTAAGAATGATCGCTGGCCTAATAGGAAATAAGTAGAATTTGAAATATGTGTTTTAGTTTGAGAGAACATATAAATAGTAAACAAATAAGCAAGAAAAATATAGGTTCATGTGTTCATTTTAGAGCTATAAAGCCTTGAAAATTTGCAGGAAATGGGTTTTCTCTGGATTTTTCATTGTCTTTGCATTGGAAACTTCAGTATCTCAAAAATGTATAAAAAAATAAAAAGGATTTCATAAAATTTTGTCAAATACCATTTTAAGGTATAATAACCCATTATTATTGTGATATTGGAGTAGTCGAGGGTTGGGCAAAAAATTTAATGTTTAAGAAATGCATAAAACCCGAGGATTCCGAAAATCTGACAAAAAGACCAAAACATGACCAGCGAGCATCCTTAAGTGTAATGACCCACCAAGCACTTCCAGCTCTTAACAGACTTACATTTTATAGAATAGACACTAGAAACGAGTTTGATAGCTATTGCAGATATTACTTTTAGGTGATTGATTCTAATCCATTTCCTGGACTCAATGTTTCTCCAGTCCATGGTGTTGTACCAGTTGGTGGTTTTGCCGAGTTGAAGGTAACATTAACACCAGAGGCAATGGTCAAATTTGACACAAGAGTACAAGTGGCTATAAAAAAAGGAAAGACTCTTGAGTTGAGAATGGGAGGAGGTGTTGAACCACCAACAGTAGATATTGATTTGGTATGTCTTTGCATAAAGTTAATTTTTTTTCTTTTTAATGTGGTGCCACCCAGAAGATTTTACAATGTTGTCTTTTATTTGGGTTGAGCATGTCCATTTATTTTTAGCAACATGTACATGTAACCTTTATATCATAATGTCTAAAGAAAAAAATTATTTCCTATTGAAAAATTATTAATTTAACAAATATTAGGCTGTAGTGTTTAATGAATAATATTACAATATTATAAAATACTTTTGCTTTCATTCTGATTAAAATGTGACTTTGTAAGCTATAAAGAAAAAACTTCTGAAGACATTTATTTATTTTCTGTATCAAAGTGGGCAAAATTTGGACTTATTTTCAATTAATTTATTTTTCCCATCCAAACCCTAAAAGTTTTTTAATTTTTCCATTAAACAGAAAATGAAACAAAAACCTGATTTATATAAATTTATAAATGAAACTGAATACTGACATAATATTTTTTTATTTCAGCCAAACTTTAACTTTGGTGGTGTGTATTGTGGCTCTGGATCCACTCAGTCTTTCAAGCTGACAAACAAGGTATTTATCACAAATAAATGTTACATTAAGTTTCCATTTTCATTGACTGAAATTTAATGAAAAATCTGGTTACTAGTATTGCAGGCAGGCAGGCAGGCAGGCAGACAGGCAGGATCCAAACAGTTATGGACAACCTAGTTTCCTGTCATTATTTTAACAGCTCATTTATTGTAATATCATATAGACTTGACCATGATCTGTTCCAGTTACACACAAGAATCAGACAGGACTAACATTTTAGCTTTGACTTCTGGAAAATAATTTACATGGCATGTAATGAGAAACCAGAGTGAGTTATATTTTCCTAACCAATGTAGGCAAGGGAGATAATAAATTTGTCTCCGTTTAGCCTCAGGACAAAAGGGAGAGAATTTAATTATCTCCCTTACCTACATTGGTTAGGAAAAGATAACTCACTCTGGTTCCTCATTGCTCAGCAAACAAAAGTCAATGAATATGAAATACTGTGCTAAAGACCAAAATTATTTTTTAGTAAATTTTTACCGTAAGAATAAGAGAAAATATAATAATGAACCATCGTAATGAAGATGCACTGGACATTTAGCAAACCAGAAATAAACACAGTGAAAATAACCACATTAAATCTAAATATGACAGTGTTATGATTGTGTTTTATAGGCTGTAACAAAGGCAAAGATGGAATTTGATCTTACAAGATTCAGAGATTTCAGTCTTAGTTTTCCAGGATATCAAACACAAGGTAAGGGAGATTTCACCAATAACTGGGATAAATTTCAGATAATTCAAGCTAATTCCTGTTAATTTCTTACCCTCTTTATAGAACAAATTACACATTTAATGATAAACAAATTTGTAATAATGTATCCATGCATTTTACTGTGTGTATCGCTGTGTGTTTGTTTATTCCACATTGGTTAGAGGTATAGGTGGAGGGTTGAGATCTCACAAAACATATTTAACCCCGCCACATTTTTGCACCTGTCCCAAGTCAGGAACCTCTAGCCTTTATTAGTCTTGTGTGTTTTTTTAATTTTGGTTCATTTCGGAGTTTAGTGTGCTGTCCATTTTGCTGAACTAGTATACATTATTGGGGCCAGCTGAAGCCTGCCTCCGGGTGCTTGATTTTCTTGCTGAGTTGAAGACCCATTGGTAGCCTTGAGCTGTTTTCTTCTCTTTGGTCGGGTGGTTGTCTCTTTGACACATTCCCCGTTTCAAGTTTCCATTCTCTTTTCTATTTAGTAATGGTTGACTCTGATCTTAATTGACAAGGGCTGCCACTTTTTCCCCGGGGGGTGGGGGGGTTTACTCTCTGGTTGCCATGTTCTCCACCACCAGTATCAACTGGTCACCCTTATATAAACCAATTGTACTTAAGGTGGTGTGAAATTCAGTAAACCAGACTAAACCATCTATCGCATAAAGATAATTTTTCATGATTCATGCATTAGAGACAAAGAAGATTATTTTTTATTTTACTTTTTTCTGATTTCTCCGGAATTACCGTCCTCTGTCAATATTTTGGAACACATCAGCTTGGGATTTTCATTGCTTGTATACTCTGAAAGTCAAAATAAAGTTACATCATAGTTAAGTGTACTCTATAGAAACCTGTGAATGAGAGCTTAACATATTAATTTTTGGAAAAGTTGATCACAATCAGTATGTCTTAAATATGTTGGTAATAAATTTGTGCTATGATATTTTATAGAGGACTATAGTTTCCAGTTATTGAACCCTGGCATGTTCACCATTACCATGGCACCAGAGGAGACAATTGAAGGGGAATTGATATTTATGCCTACAGAGGTAAATTGTACTAATAATACAGTAGACTCTCGTTATCTCGAACACATTTAAGTCGAAATTCCGGGTAACTCAAATTATCTGTTTGGACCCTCAATGGCAGTAACTATACAAATTTACTCCTGATATCTCAAATTTTCACTTAAGTCGAACTACATTTTCAGGTCCCAATGGATTCGACATAACGAGAGTGACTGTATTAAGAAAAAAAGATGTGCATGTAAAATCAGACCTTCACACTGTGTTTTTTTTAAGGGCTTTTTATGTCCCCATCAGAATTTAGGATGAAATAAAGTATTTCATCCTGTTGTTCATTTGTTCGTTTGTCTGTGATGTCAAAGTTTTGCATTAAAGTCCAGATCAATTTAACAGATAGAGCAGTGGTTTCCCTTTCTTTGATAATATATAATACATTGAATGTATTTTCCATGGTCAAAATCCAAACTGAAAACCAATATTATTTAAATGACCTTCCAACTGCGTGATTTTTTACTCCTCTTTAAAAATGTTGGATAGATTTTTAAGAAGTTAATGTATATATACGGAAAGAAAAAAATATTAACAGATTTTATTTCTGTAAGAATTGTTTGTAAGTATTGTTTGTCAGCATTGGGAATTTATCATATAGATTTTCAATTCACTGTGAATCTAACATTCAGTGAAAAAGGAAAATTTGTTGAGTTGAAGAATCCATCTATTCTCAAATTAATTGATCTAATTTGTTATTGGATGTTTTTACAGGTTGCTGCATATGATTTTGTGATGCCATGTATTGTCAACATGTTAGGGGCACCAACACCTGCCCCAACTCCCTTCCCACCAACACCAGCACCATCTAATAAAAATAGCCTTCAGCATATCATCAACCCACGACCACAGCCATTTACTGTAGCGACACCTAGTAAACATGTGATTGCAACAGCCTTGAGACAGCCGCTTACCATTTCATCAAACAAGATAGAGTTTTCACTACCATCGACATTCGAAGAATCTTCAAATTCAACAGGTCTTGGTGTCACAAAGGTAATTAGATGTAATATTCAAATAATTGTTTGGCAATTTTAAAACATTTGATATTATTGTTTGGCAGTTCAAAAATATTGTTGTTGGTTATTAAAAAATATTTTATATCATTGGGCCACATTAAATATACAATAAATAGTAATTGCCGGAAAATACCAAATTCATTTGGGCAAGCTTTAACTCTTTAGATGGGTTAAATGCCTTAAAAATATGTTTGAAGTTGAAACAGTCGTGAAAATGTGGGAAACGCCATGACGTAATTTGGCATATTGACTACACTACGCTCTTCATGTAAACAATTGTGAAGAAAAAGTAGAAAAATTATGTAACTTAATGCATGGAAAAATGGATAACACAATACATTTTGAAACTAATAAAGAAGGTTAAGTTGATTTCGGGAAACGAGTGTCCAAGCAGTGTGGAAATTAACATAGGTGAAATTTTCCATGTATAAATTTCAATAAAATCTGTTTTGACATTTATAATCTAATGGGATAATAAAAACATTGAAGAGGATATATAGTTGTGTTTTATAGGAGGGAGTTGTCTCCCATTTGTCAATGATTGTGAATGTATAAAATTATATGTGTTCTGTAATATGCCCTCCTGGGGCCCAAATTTGGAAAATAAAGTATCTATCCATCTATCTATAGCGATTTAATTGTTGACACAAAACTACTTTTGATATGAGGGATAAAAATATCGGCAAAGGGACGATGCTTTTATTGCAGCTTTTCTTCTTGAAGTCACAATGAGCACTTCAACATAGAAAGCAATCTTGCACTCCAATGCAGGGTTAATTAACAAACTGCAACAAAAGGCAAAGAAATTAAAAAAATACTTTCACAGTTTGGCTGTCAATCTCGCAATGCAAGTCCTAAAATGTAGCAGACTTGTGAACAAATACAGGACATATTTGTAAAAAAAATACATGTAATACAAGGAGACTGATATATTGGTTTAGGGTAACTATTGTAAGATTATGTTATTTTAGGGAACTATACTTGTGAACAACAGTGATGAACCTATAAAATGGATGTTTGACTTAAGCATGCCAAATAAAGCATTAGATCTGGGTATTCTCAAGTTTGTCCACCCTTCAGGAGCCCCATTTGTTGTCATGGGTGATAAAGAAAGTAAAGGAATTGAAGGAGTACTGGAACCAGAAAAGTCTCAAGCTGTGTCAATTATTTTTTGTCCAAGTAAGTTATAAAATATAATAGTATCATGTACAATATAACACTTAAAGCAAGATAGCAGTTTGATGTAGCAAATATACAATATAAAACTTTTATTCATAAGTAAATTTGGAAATTATTGTGATGTTTTTATTATTGCAAAAAATGCGACAGGGTTGTAATCGCAATAATTTAAACTCGCATTTAGGAATTTTTTATATGAATGAAGCAATATTTTTCTCAATATCGCAAAAATTAAAATTGCATTTTGGTCTAAAATGACAAAATCACAATATTAATTGTACACAATAATTTCTGAATTTACAGTAATGCTCAGTTATGAACAGTGGAATCTCAAATTAGAATGAATAAGTAGCAGATCCCAGGGTTTTAGTGAGGGCTTCAAGGAAAACTTTGGATAAAAACTTTATATCTTGATATATACTGCAAAAGTGAGTTGGAAATAATTCATGAAAAAAAAGACATTTTGGTGTATAAAACCCCTCTGCACCACTTCCCATGGTGTTGAACTCCAGTCCTCAATAATTTGCAGAAAATTGTTTGCCATGAAAATTAATACTTTATCTGTAATTAAACACAAGTACAACTTCTTGAAATTGCATGTATCTATTTTTTTAAAACAGTTTTCTTAGGGCTATTCCAGAAAAAATGGTATGGGGGGGTTGGAAGGCATTTTTTTTCAGCACCCACTACCCATACAATTTAAAATAAAATTTCCTTATGCTTCCTTTAGAATTTTTTTCCAGACCCCCGACCACCCATACAATTTTATATAAAGTGCCTTCCAACCCCCCCATACATTTTTTTCCGGAATAGCCCTTACAAAAATTATCAGTCTTCACAGAAGCAAATATTTTTTTTTTGAACAGATGGACCAGGTGTTCATGAGCTACTTATACCTGTTTTACTGAATGACAATGAAAAACCTTACCAGTATATACAGATATATGCTGAGATGAAGTCACCACACCTGTGGTTTGATCCCTTAGCTATAGTCCTTACTCCAGTACCATTACTGACAGAAGTATCATCAGAATTTACTGTTCTGGCTGCACAGTATTTCAGGTATAGTATCAGATATTACGTGTGATTTGTCCAAAATGTTCAAGTCTAAGATTAACAAAAGAATGTTTACGAATTTGTAGATTTGGGGGGGTGGGGGGGGGTTTCTTACTATAAAAAAAAACCTTATACATGTAGGTCCATTTTTTCTGGTTCAAAAGAGGCAATTCCCCAATTCTCAAAACTTTATTCCTTATGAAAAATACAGCTAAGTGTATTCCATTAATTTTGGGGGTCAACAGGGGCATCATGAAAACTATGTACAAATACATTATATAGAAGTATATTTTTATTCCAGTGTCATTTATAGAAAATGTATGATATTTCTTGTTATAGGAAAAGTGGTATAACTATTGAACTCCCAGAAGTAGAATGTGAAGATGGTAGTAAGTTATGTCCCCTGTCAATCAAATGGTTAGAGTCCTCTGGTAGGTTTTATTACAATGATATTGTATATTATTTAAATTTTTTGGTAAACTTTAATATTGTTGGAAAAACAAAGTTTTTGAATAGTCAAACATCCTTTTACTTCTAATGGAAGGACTGTAACTTATTTTTAGCTAACACATTTTTTTATAGAATTTATTGATTAGATTTTAGGTGTTTTTTATGCTTTTGTCATTATTTCCTTCAATCTTTTCATATCCACAGGGGTCGCACTGGCATTTAAAAAATTGTCTCCAAAATAATCGCCAAAGCATTTTTGTCACAAGTTTCAAAATTTGTTTGCCAAGTCACCCTCTCCCTTTTTGAAACATACATGACATTACTATTTGAAATATCATGACCTGAAAATAATTTTGGAATAAATTTTTAATGACAGTAAATTTTCATCTTTCATCTGAAATTACCTTTATTTTGATGGCAAGCCTAATAAAACATTGATTGTTCCACATGTGTTTGTTGATGTTAAACAGGAAGTGACAACACAATCTTTGCAGACTGGAAATTTTATGATATAATGCTTTTAAACACCTGTTAAATGTGTTAAAAGCATGCATAGTTATTTTCATGACTAATAAAATTACC
The DNA here is from genome assembly GCA_028015205.1 of Mytilisepta virgata. Taxonomy (NCBI): domain Eukaryota; kingdom Metazoa; phylum Mollusca; class Bivalvia; order Mytilida; family Mytilidae; genus Mytilisepta; species Mytilisepta virgata. The sequence continues at coordinate 1,962,426 of CM051516.1, forward strand.
TAATAAAAATTTTGATAATTATAAGCATTACCTTAGTGTATAAATTGAATTGTCCTCAGAGGGTTGAGCAGTCAATTGTAAATGATCTCAGCACGTGTGAGTTATTGATAATGTGTTTGTTTACTGTTGAAACACTTGATGTTTCTTAGTCACCAATTTAAAATGTTTTCACATTAGTGTCATATATTTTGAAAAAAGATTGAAAAATTCTGTTGCCAGAAATATCGCCAACTATAGAATTCTGTCGCCAGATTGAATAAAAAATCTCATTTTGTGACATTGGCAAAGCCCAGCGCGGTCCCTGATCCACCCATTTTCAATTGTAGTAAACCAATAGACTGGTTGGCTGTCCTGAACGTGAACCACTATGGTCAAAGATACTAAATTAAATTCTAAAAATAACAATAACAAAATAACAGTGAAAATATGTCACAATAAAGGGCAGTCAGCATAGAGTAATGAAACTCTGAACAGAAAGAAAAAATTATTTTGTTCTTTTTTTTTAATATTTAGAAGTGAGACCTTGTAACAGTGATGAAGGACAAACAGAACCATGTGCTCTACCTTGTAAAGTGACATTTTCTAGTCCTAAACCAGTTTCATTCTGTGCACCAATCAAGTTTATAGATGATGACAAGAGAGAGTAAGTAGCTGTTATATACACGTATCTTACTTAACTATACCCCCCGCAAACAAAGAGAGAGTAAGTAGCTTTATATATACGTATCTTACTTAATTTTGAATTGATTGACAAGTGAATCTTTACCCTTCAGCTGTTCTCATCTACAGTTGGTCAGTGTAAAAAATTACCCACAGAATGTTATTGAACCATTCACCAATTATTGTAAAGGATTTCGAAGGAGATAAACTCATAAGTTTTGAACTTTGAAATGGCTCAGATAAATCAGTTGATAAATTGTTCAACTTAAGTTGAAACTGAAAGCTTCCCGAAAACAGATTTTCATTTTTAAAAAAGACACACATTATGGTACATACAGTATAGTCAGGGTGGAACTGTGATTTTTCTTGCATTTTGAAGGGAAGTGGAAACCTGTGAATGATTAGAATAATCCACTCAAATTGCATTAAGCCCATTCAAAATTTGAGCAGAGATTTTGTTTATAATAAGTATATTTGGAAAACTCAATTTAATAAAATATTTTTGTATAATTTCATACAAAATAATACACGATACATGATAAAAGCCACAGAATATTAAGAAAACAGACTTATGTTTATTAGAATCACATAATAGGGTCCAGTGGGTTTATCATTTCCACAGGTTTCCACAAAAAATTGGTGTATTTGAGTGGAAAGAAAAATGTGTCGTCTAATAGTTTCTATGGATTTGAGTGGGTACCACAAATATTGAGTGAGCAAGGAATATCAGAGTGTCACACTGACACTTATTTAAAAGATTGACTGTACAATAAACATCTGTGAAATAAATTCTAATGTTAACTCTACTTATTGTTCCTATTTGAAATAAAAAAATGTCATCGTTTCTGGTGACCCAATATTTAAATGGATGATGTTTGTTCTATTTAAGGATATTTTTGTTTTCAGGTTTCGGCTAAATGTAACAGCTACAGCAGATAACTGTCTCCTTACTTGTTACCCATTCCTAGCTATACACAGAACTGATCATCAGATTGTCTGTGAACAGGTAATCACAGAATTTACGTCAATGATTTCAGATGTAGAAGATTTACATAATTATTATTTCACCGTTATTTCAAAACAAGGTAGTTTGTAGGAAGACATATCACCCCACCAATACACATTTCGATTTTGTCTTCAGATGGGAAAATGTAAACTATTAGCTGTCAAAATAATATGCTTTCCACCATTTGGAGATACCTCAATTTCAAGTTATTAGAATTTGATAAACTGAGTCAGATATTTTGATTGATTGAAAGTGCATTTATGTACGAATAAATATAATCATGTTTTGATGGATTAAAATCATTTACACTATTTTATAGGGAGGCTCGCCAAAGGGAAGAAAAACTTCATCAAAAGAAGCTATAAATAATACAGGTGAAGCTGTTATTGTACCCTGTGCATCACCTAATCATAACAGCAGACCGAGTACCAGTGCTACTAGTTCTAACTTTCAGATATCATCATCAAGTTATGAATCATCGTCTAATGGTACAGGTAAAAATGTCCTACAATGTTTTTGTTACTCCATAATATATTCAAATGATATCAGATCTACAAAGGCATCGTGAGAAAAGTTTTGTTATAATAAGAAACTTGTATAAAATTACTTAGAAGTTTGTATAAATAATTTAAAGCTTTTTCAAAAGAGAAGTTAAGTTGATAGGATGAGGTGATTGTTTTATCTTATTGATCAAGTGTTTCATTATCTGTTTTATAATGAATTCAATCAATAAAAATGTATATTACTAGATTATTGCCAATTTGTGTATTTTACAATTATGAAATGTGATATCACAGACAATGATGAACCAGAGTGAGTTATCTTTTCCTAACCAATGTAGGTAAGGGAGATAATTAAATTCTCTCCATTTTGTTCTCAGGCTAAAAGGGAGACAAATTTATTATCTCCCTTACCTACATTGGTTATGAAAAGATAACTCACTCTGGTTCCTCATTTATTTAAAACTTCAGAAAAGCAAGGGAATGTTTAAAGTATAGACTTTTTCCATATTTGACACATTTTTATTGCATTTTTCTGACCATTTTAGAATTGAAGGAAATTTTATTATTTATATGTCAGTATTTTTTTGTATAAAGAAACATCATTATACAGATTATTTATGATTTTGTCATTGAGTGGGAGTTCATTCTCATCTCATCTTGAGTCAGAGTCTCACGTTAAAATATGGATCATAAACTCCTCCTCATTTACATAAATAATCTAGTAATAACAGTATTTTATACAAAGTACTGGTATTGTCGAATTGTAGATTCTTCAAATGGTGACACACCTACCAACAGAGATGGGGCATTAAACAAGCCTCAGTCTGGATCAGAATACAATCCGAGTCGTATGCAGCAGGACTTGGCTTCAAGATCTTTAGGTTCGGCCATGTTCCCTGATGAAGACACAGAGGAAGGAATATTTCACATGGAGGTCTTATTAGCTTGTCAAAGATGGTTTTCGTCACAAGGCTGGCCGGGTGGGCAGTTTCCAATAGTCATCCCTAATACTTTGAGATGGTAAGTTTTTCTGCTTTCTTTTAATTTTTTTCCGGTTATGTGGTATCGTATCTTGTCGTCTTTCATACTTTATCATAATTTTCCTTATAAAAATTATTTTTTCAGCAAATATATCAAGTATTAGAAGGTTGATCCACTACTAAAATTACAATAAAAGTTGGTAAAAAGTCGGTATACCCAATTCTCTAATTAAAGAGTTGATGCAGAGTTTCCTCCATATATAAACATTATTGTGATATTAAGTTTGGAAAGTTCAGATTGTTTTTTTTATGGAAATAAAAATGGTAATTTTATGAAAAAAGTAAATATTTAACAAAGTAAAATTTTACAGAGAATTTCATTAACTAGAGGAATCTATGTGCAGTTTATGGATTTACATGAATACAGATAATTTAGTAATTTTTTAAAGTTAGCTACATTGCCTTAATGTATTAAAGAATTTTATAATGCTTTTACATGTAAAATATAAAGTTCAACCTTGTTATTAAGTAAATATATTCTGGATTTATTGTAGCGGTATTAGCAGGAAACCAGTTCAGGATGATATGCCAAAGAAAGCAGGAAGCTGGGATACAAACAATTTAAAGAAGGAATTTAAGACAATTTATGACATGATAAGTAACTTGGCCGGACGCTCAGTACCAGGTATACCTATCAATGCGGCTCTGCCACAAGATCCTGTAGAACGTGTTAAACAAGTATATTGGCAACATTCTACACTTTTAACGTTTGCCAGGTGAGTCATAAAAAGTGGAAAAAAATTTTAGCTTATAATTTCAGAAAACTTGAATTGTGCAAATCTCTACTGTCAGATTTATTAATGGACAAAGCTCCTGTCACTGTGATGTCATAAAGATTTTTGGTATGTTCTTTCTTGCAATTGCTTGACATTTCACTTTTGTGATGAAATTTAAATTGATCTCTCATTTAAATGTGTAACAAGTCTTGAGTTTGGAGTTGAATAGTCGCTCAATCACTATTCAGTGAAAATGGGAGATAACTCTTCTTGTGATATTTTCTTAAAATTAGGTATTACATCCCCCTGTTGCAAGTTTACACAAATGGAATGAAGAATATATGAAATAATGGTTGCTTTAATTTTTCAAGTGCATTTATTTTTATGTTGGAAATTCCCCAGTCATATTTGAGGTTTTGAAATATTACCTTTATAATGGTAAAAAAATCCTATTTTCTTGGACAAGAATTAAAAAAAAATTGTCAGTTAATGCTAGCATTTAGACTTATAAGGTGGCAAATATTTGGTTTATAAGATGACATTTGTTAAAGTTTGTTACTTAGTCTTCTGCACATTAACTAAATCAAACATACTCTTCAACTTGCAGATGTCAGGGAGCATGTGTAGCTTCGGTTAATCCCGAATACCTAATGGAACCTCGTGACTACCGTTTATGGAAGCAAATGCAGAGGCAAATGAAACAGGATTTATTAAAACAAGGGGATCAAGAGGGGGCTAATGCTCTCAATATAGAGGATGAATTAGAAGATGATGTGTTTGAAGCAGTATCAAAGAGGGCATGGACTGATATATTGTTACAGTTGTTTAAGGTTATTTAATTTTGTTTTTCAAATTTTTATACTTGTATGATTATTTTTTTTATGATTTAAGTTGCTGAATATATTAAAGGTACATTCGAAGTTATTTGATGTATATTAAATATGCTTTAAAACTTCAATGGCTCGACATGTAATGTTTGAGTTATCAGTAGTTCTTAAGGATGCTCGCTGGTCATGTTTTGATGTTTTTGTCAGATTTTCGGAATCAAGTATTATCCATTTCTTAAACATGAAATTTTTTGCCCATGAACCCCCACTTTTTCTTTTATAATTTAATCATATATACCTTAAAATGGTTTTTGACAAAATTTTATTAAATACTTTTTATTTTTTCATACATCTTTGAGAGACTGATGTTGTCAATGCAAAGACAATGAAAAATCCAGAGAAAACCCATTTTCTGCAAATTTTCAAGGCCTTATAGCTCTAAAATGAGCACATGAACTTATATTTTTTTCTTGCTTATTTGTTTACTATTCATATGTTCTCTCAAACTAAAACACCTATTTCAAATCCTATTTATTTCCTATTAGACCAGCGATCATCCTTAAGTTTCTGAATTTTGTTCAGGTAGAGAAAATTATTATTTCAACACTGTTTACTGTGGATTCATTCATTTTCGTGGATACCAATTTTCGTGGATAGAGAAAAAAAGGCATTTCGTGGGATACCTAAATTCGTGTATTGCCGACTTAGAAAAAAATATAAAAAGTTGTTGAAATACTTAAATTCATGGCTTGGCATATCAGATATTATGAAAATACTGCGACAAAACGTGCCGATCAGACTTGATATTGTACAGTAAAGTACTGATTTAAAGCGCTCATTAAACAAAAGTCTAACAAACAGATTCTTTAAATTTGTAACAGAACAATTAAAGCTTGTCATGAATTTAACAAGATTAACAAAATAATTATTTACTCATTAGGTTAAACAGGTGTGAAATATACTGACAAAATTGCAATCACTTGTCACCAAATACCTCGGGGCAAATACATACATATTTTTAATCCGATTACGATCAATAATTTCTGCTTTATTATCTTTTGACAAGATGTTTTTACTGTAATTTAGGAGAAAGTCTGTATTGTTTAGGTCTACTTAGGATTAAGATTTTTCTTGAATGTTTGAATAAAAAAAAAACCGGAAGTGAATTCCGCGACAATTTACACAGTCTAAACCTTTTTAAAGAAAATTGTTTGAGCGTTTATATGTTACCAAAGACAAAATCACATGAAACACTGTATCCTCTGTGGATATAGCTAACTCATCATATGTCAGAATTCAAGTACATGCTGTAAAAACGCAATTGTTCGAAACTCCGTGGTTTCAAACATCAGTGTATTTAAACTACACTAAAAATATTATTTTTCGTTGGATATTTAAATTCGTGGTTTACTGGGACCCACGAAAACCACGAAAATTGGTATACAACGAATATTAATGAATCCACAGTATATTGAAATAGTAAGCTTATCATTACCATGAAATATTTTTTAGATTAAATATTAAAAAGGTTAATCACTAATTAACAGTAATCAAGACATTTTTATTACATCGAACTGTCAATATGTCAGACTAATCTATTTTTATCACACATATTAGTATTATGTAACACACTTGTCCATTTGAAAATAGAGTTTTTAAAGGTACATTACAAAATTTTATCATTGTTGGGACAAAAGTTTTTTGCCCGACCTTTCAAGAAATCAGAGTTCAAGTAATGGGGGCTTTTGTGACATACAATTAAAGGAAAAATTGACGGGACTTTCAGGACAATTCAAATTATTACTGGTTTTCGAGTGATCCGAATCGACTACCGAAGTTCGACTTTATGTAAGATATAATTTATGTGGGTCACAGCTTAAAAAAGATGTGAAAGTTGAAATGTTTCTTATTGATTTTTTGCATTATCTTTTCAGTGTTTGGTATTGGCCAAAGTAACACCTAGGACATTGAAAAACACGCCATCTCCAGATAGAACATTGGAGATTCCTGCAATCAATCCTGATCCTCTTAGTAGTAATGTTTACAGTGTAGCAGAGAGGATTTTACTGTCTTGGTTAAATCATCATTATGAGCATTACAGAGAGAGAATTTGGAAGAATTGTCCTAAAGGTATAGCAATAACTGTGCCTCATATGGCATAATCCTATAGCTATACCCCATGGAAGAATTGTCCTAAAGGTATAGCAATAACTGTGCCTCGTATGGCATAATCCTATAGCTATACCCCATGGAAGAATTGTCCTAAAGGTATAGCAATAACTGTGCCTCGTATGGCATAATCCTATAGCTATACCCCATGGAAGAACTGTTCTAAAGGTATAGCAATAACTGTGCCTCGTATGGCATAATCCTATAGCTATACCCCATGGAAGAATTGTCCTAAAGGTATAGCAATAACTGTGCCTCGTATGGCATAATCCTATAGCTATACCCCATGGAAGAATTGTCCTAAAGGTATAGCAATAACTGTGCCTCGTATGGCATAATCCTATAGCTATACCCCATGGAAGAATTGTCCTAAAGGTATAGCAATAACTGTGCCTCGTATGGCATAATCCTATAGCTATACCCCATGGAAGAATTGTCCTAAAGGTATAGCAATAACTGTGCCTCGTATGGCATAATCCTATAGCTATACCCCATGGAAGAACTGTCCTAAAGGTATAGCAATAACTGTGCCTCGTATGGCATAATCCTATAGCTATACCCCATGGAAGAATTGTCCTAAAGGTATAGCAATAACTGTGCCTCGTATGGCATAATCCTATAGCTATACCCCATGGAAGAATTGTCCTAAAGGTATAGCAATAACTGTGCCTCGTATGGCATAATCCTATAGCTATACCCCATGGAAGAATTGTCCTAAAGGTATAGCAATAACTGTGCCTCGTATGGCATAATCCTATAGCTATACCCCATGGAAGAATTGTCCTAAAGGTATAGCAATAACTGTGCCTCGTATGGCATAATCCTATAGCTATACCCCATGGAAGAATTGTCCTAAAGGTATAGCAATAACTGTGCCTCGTATGGCATAATCCTATAGCTATACCCCATGGAAGAACTGTCCTAAAGGTATAGCAATAACTGTGCCTCGTATGGCATAATCCTATAGCTATACCCCATGGAAGAATTGTCCTAAAGGTATAGCAATAACTGTGCCTCGTATGGCATAATCCTATAGCTATACCCCATGGAAGAATTGTCCTAAAGGTATAGCAATAACTGTGCCTCGTATGGCATAATCCTATAGCTATACCCCATGGAAGAATTGTCCTAAATGTATAGCAATAACTGTGCCTCGTATGGCATAATCCTATAGCTATACCCCATGGAAGAACTGTCCTAAAGGTATAGCAATAACTGTGCCTCGTATGGCATAATCCTATAGCTATACCCCATGGAAGAATTGTCCTAAAGGTATAGCAATAACTGTGCCTCGTATGGCATAATCCTATAGCTATACCCCATGGAAGAATTGTCCTAAAGGTATAGCAATAACTGTGCCTCGTATGGCATAATCCTATAGCTATACCCCATGGAAGAATTGTCCTAAAGGTATAGCAATAACTGTGCCTCGTATGGCATAATCCTATAGCTATACCCCATGGAAGAATTGTCCTAAAGGTATAGCAATAACTGTGCCTCGTATGGCATAATCCTATAGCTATACCCCATGGAAGAACTGTCCTAAAGGTATAGCAATAACTGTGCCTCGTATGGCATAATCCTATAGCTATACCCCATGGAAGAATTGTCCTAAAGGTATAGCAATAACTGTGCCTCGTATGGCATAATCCTATAGCTATACCCCATGGAAGAATTGTCCTAAAGGTATAGCAATAACTGTGCCTCGTATGGCATAATCCTATAGCTATACCCCATGGAAGAATTGTCCTAAAGGTATAGCAATAACTGTGCCTCGTATGGCATAATCCTATAGCTATACCCCATAAGCTAGGATTAATGGTAGTATGTAGCCCAGGGTGTTTGAGTTATTTAAGACTTTGGATGTCTCTTATATTTGAATAAAAACAGTATACAACAATATAGCTCTCTAAAGAGATTCACAGGAAAAAAATGAATTTGAACATTGTAGTAAAGTATTACATTGTGTGTAACTACTCCCCAAACAAAGATTTTGTCTTACATGCAATTATTTAATGCACGGGCAGTAAAGTTTATATACAAATTGTCATTGCACAGGTAATTTGCATGGTGTAACAGGTTTTGTGTGGATTATTTGAGTTTTAGTTAATCTGATGTTATTATTGTAGGGGGAATCCCTCCATCAAGATGGATTGTAAATTATGACATAGATTTGCTGGATGGATTGGTATTGGGTGCCATCCTTGGAGCTCATATGCCATTCTTGGTAAGATAATTATTATCCTTTAATAGTGTTTATGTCTCCTCTGCCTTTAAAGTCACTGCACCTAAAGGAGACGTTCTCACAGATAAGCTTATGTGAAGACTGGTTAAGTAAATCTCAGAGCTCATTTGAAGAATATTTAAGTGAAAGTGCAAACTCTGAATGACTGAAGATAGTTCAAGTAAGAGTGCAAATCTCAGATCCACTCTGAAAATTTTTCAGTAAGATTGTAAAATTCTGAGTAACTGTGAAGACTCTTCAAGTAAGAGTGTAAATCTCAGAGCCATTTCACTGATAAGCAGGACATGGTTAGTTATGTGATATCAGAATTGATTGAAGGCAATTCTGTAAAAATTTAACAAAACCAACTAAAGATAATGATATCATTTTATTTGTAATTGTTTAAAATATATCACAATTTTTTATTTCATCTGAACTGTATTTGCCAACCAGAAGGTTATGACTTGAGTCAGGTGTTTCTTTATTTTTCCTATAGATAAAGACACATTTACAAGATATGTATACACACCCAGCTACTGCAGAACAGTGCTTGCATAATGCTTTAAAAATAACCAATGCTATGAGATATGCAGGAATAGATTATGACATTCAGGTAGGTTAATTTCAAATAAGATTAAAACACGCGGGAACTATCAAATTCTTTTAATATATGACTTAAATGTGTTGGAGAATTAATTCTAATAGATATATTTGTTGTGACTGTTCTTTTGTATACATGTATTAACAATGTACCTTTTAACAAATTTTTAATTTGCTTTCAAACTGTATTGACTTGCTATTTACATAAATGTTTTCCTTCACAAATTTTGGCTGAATTATTTGGTAAACTATGAAATAAATTGACACCAAAATCAAAATTTGAATACCTTATGGTATAGTATTGGTGTATGTTTTAAATGGAGAACACAGTGAATTCATTGGAACAAAATGGATATTTATACCCCCCCCCCCCCCGCAAACGAAGTTGGGGGGGGGAGGGTATATAGGTTTCCGTGTGTCTGTCCGTCCGTCTATTCGAAATAGCGTCCACAACTCCTCCTACATTACTTGCATGATTCTCATGAAACTTTATGGAGTGTTAGATCACTTATGGAGATATATGCATATTGTCAGGAATTTCTGTTTGGACAAGAAATGTAAACGATACGCCTGTTTGGACATAGGCAATTTTTAACAAAACTTTGTTCCATGTGTTGTCTTCAACTCCTTCTACATTACTTGCATGATTCTCATGAAACTTTATGGAGTGTTAGATCACTATATGGAGATGTGCATAATTTCTGTTTGGACAAGAAATGTAAAGATATGGGTGTTTGGACTTAGGCAGTTTTTAACAAAACTTTGTTCCATGTGTTGTCGGCAACTCCCCCTACATTAGTTGCATGATTCTCATGAAACTTTATGGAGTGTTAGATCACATTATGGAGATGGAGATGTCCTGTATCACCTACCATATTTCTCACCCCTAAACTTATATCGCTTATCCTATATCGCACCTCTACTCGAAACACACTTTTATTTTGTTCAGCGTTCTTTGGGTGCAAAGCAATGGTTTATTGTTAAAGTATATGATATAAAGATAAAACATGGCAAAACCTATATCACATGCTATATCAACCCTCGACCAATATCATACCATCGGGTTGATATAGACCGTGATAAAGGTTTGGCCATGTATTATTCTCCATATAAATAGAATAATACAGATAATTAAAGAATACAAATACTGAGACTTAGAAATCGGAACTGTCATTCCTCAATATGTTGATATACATTTTAGGCTATAGATATAACAGATCCCAATCCTATATCTCTGTTGATGTTATGTGTACACTTATACCAGAGGCTGCCGATGTATCTGCCAAAAGCCACGTTAGATTTTACAGGACAACTACATACGTCTGTTTGCCGACAGGTAAAAATTACATTTTACATGATGTGTTAAAATACTCTCTTTTTGAAATATTATATATTGCTGTCTTCCAGTCGTGATTATGAAAAATGCTTCTTCAGTGTAAAAATATTTTAAATGTTATGCAATTTGCTCCAATGATACTGCAATGTTATATGAAATGTCAATCAGTAACTTAATATTTATAAAAGAAGAGATACAGTGTGTTAATTCTTGACATTAAATCCCTACATGGATGTGACAAAAGTTTAAGCAAAGGGACAGACCTTTAATTGGTGTTCTTCATCTTACAGTAAGATTGAGATTTTCAAACATTACATAATACATGTAGTTCTATTTTCAAAATTACATTATTGTTCTTAAAAGAAAGGGTATGGAATATATGCCTGTTGGAAATTTTCTATGAATAGCACAAAATGATTCATCAGTTTACTTAAATTCATGATTCCTCTGCATCTGTAACAATACAAGAGCTTTAACATACAAAAGTTGCCAAGTGAAATAGGTAGTTCGTCATGACTACTTATGATCACTAGCCTGTCAACACTGAAGTTATGAGTTGTAATCTCACCTGTGGTGGACAGTGTTCGACTCCGATCTTAATTGACAAGGATTGCCAATTTTCCTACCGAAGGTCGTGGTTCTCTCTGGGTACCCCGGCTTCCTCAACCAATAAAAACTGGCTGAATGTGCTGAAAACGGCATAAATTAAAAAAACTAACATACAAATGTTCAAACAAATTCCCTAAATATATATTTAAATCTTTTAATTTTTTTTTTTAAACATGTTATATACAAGAATTTTTGCTTGTGTTTCGTTGTACAAAATAATAATAAAAACAATAATTCTCAGGTGAAACTTAGTAACCCCAGTGGCAAACCTTTGGTGTACCAAGTTTTGATAGCAGGACATGATGCCAGGGATTTCCGTGTCCCTAAAGGAGATACAGTTTCTATAGCACCAAGATCTTCATTACATCTAAATGTGGAATTCACTAGTAGATTCTTGCGTCCTGCTGAAGCTATCTTAGTATTGGTTGGCAGACGCCATGGTTCAGCTGTTGGATCGACTATGACCTTTAATCTAAGGACACAGATTGACAATATAGTTCCAAAGGTAATTATATCTGTAAAGAATTAGACAAGTTGTTAAAAATAAATGTTATGCTGCAGATTTACTTGATGTAATTTTTATACAGTTTAGAAATGTCATTTACACAGTTTTCAGGTATAAATAGGTATCAGTGGGACCATCTTATCTTTCAGCTGCCTGCGCATCGCCTATTCGGCGCAATAACATGAAAATGATTTGAATGCGCCTAATTAAACGCTACGCCGAATTACCCTACAACATAGTATATATTTGCAATGAGCAAATAGTATTTGATGTAATGTAAAATTTATATCTTAAGTTTATTTAAATAAAAAAATTGACAAAAATGCATGAATAGCAAAATCACAAAATTTTATTCTAAAATGAACCCTTTTCAGCAGATATAATTGGCAGAAAATTTTCTAGTGAAATGTAAAGGAAATTTTAGTTTTTTTAGAAATAGCAAGAAAAAATGAACGGTGACCCCAATTTTTCTTTTAAGAATATGAAAGCATGTCAGATAAGTGTTCTTTTCCCCATATAATTTATACCAACATTAAGACTCAATTATCTCAAAATCAAGACCGGTGACCTATGTTTTTTAAATTGAAATTTCAAAGTATATCCATCCAGCATCCTGCTTGCAAAAAAATTAGGAAAATCTATCTGCTATAAATATTAGTATTGATCTACCTTGAATAGTTTCCCTCCTGCTATATTCACATAAGTAAATTTAAATAATCACTGATGTGTTCAAAGACATTAATATATATTTGTTGTCTTTGTCCATGTAATCTTAAAATCAAAAAATTCAGGTTTGTTTTATCAGCTTTATTTCAGTATTCATTGTATTTGCATGCATTCTCATTAAATGATTGCACAATTGTGCACATTTTACCTGTATTTTTATATTGTTATGAAATGGAAATATATTATTTGGATTTGAATAATCTAATAATAGATTTTACATATTTTAATAAGTTTTTATAAAACTTGATCATAGAAAAAGCATATGAATGTAATTTGAATGTGTGTATTTTAAAATGTTTGTATCAAAATACATTGTTTGTTTATAAGTGTTTGTTTTGTTAATTTTTGCTGTCAAAGATGATTTGCAATGTTTTGTTAATTTTTGCGGTCAAAGATGATTGCAAGGTTTCGTTAATTTTTGCTGTCAAAGATGATTGCAATGTTTTGTTAATTTTTGCTGTCAAAGATGATTGCAATGTTTTGTTAATTTTTGCTGTCAAGGATGATTGCAATGTTTTGTTAATTTTTGCTGTCAAAGATGATTGCAACTACAACATAAGTATAAAATGAGAGAGGAATGACTGAGTATTACATGTATTTCAGAATTACAATGAATTCGATGAGGTAAAATGTTTGAACTAATCAATTTATAATTAAGACACATAGCTGTGAACCCTTCTTAAATGCCTGTAATATGTCTGGATTTTCAATCTGTTTTGCATGGTGTATTTTATGTTGCCATTTCTGGATATGGGCTGAAGACACACAAAAGTAATAATTTGGAAAGGGGTCGAATTTTAGTGTATTTTGAAGCTTTTCGAAAAAATTTGTTGTATCCAGACATCATTTTATCATGAAATATTATTCCTTTATGTGCACAAAATCAGGACTCAGATCATTATTAGAACGGAAAATTTAGGCATCTAATAGTTTGTTTGATAATTGGATTATACATTTTCATGGGGTTTAGTTCCATTTCTTTTCCTCAGGGGTTGGCAGCTATGAAGGTACAGTTGGAAAAATGTTTTTGAAAAATGTTATTATAATTTTGGTACTATAAGACACGTGTTAAATGAAACTATGAATTTCACATAACCAAAACATGGTTTTTGAGGTGAAAGTTTTAGATTTCAATAAAATATTCATGGAATTTGTAGTTGTCAAGTTTGGTAATTTTACTGTTATAGTTTTTCTTTATTCACATTTTATTATTGAAGTTATAATTGTTTAGGTTTTTTTTATATATATCTTTTAATGAATTAAGAAAGAAAAAAACTAGATTATGTAAATGAAATAAAAATTTAACGGATTTAATGGTTAATCATCCATACTTCAAATGATTTTGGTCACAATATTAGTCTTTCTTTGATTATTTCAAAATTTTTGTGCTGTGAGATTTAAATTCAAATGATACTTTTGAAAGGACTGCTAAGCTTATTTCCTTCCCTATTTATAATCAGAATTAGTCTTTCTTACTATGAATTTTGAAACCCATATATTTGTTGTCATAATGGAATTTAACTGCATGATAATTATGTCACTTACTTCTGAAATATTCTAATGAAAGTTGTTGCGGTAATAACAATTAAACGGATAGTTTAATTCATAAAGTGACAGAAAATGCATGCTGTACAAACTAATTGATAGTTAATTTCTAAAATTTTGGAATCAGAAGCTGTCACAATACAGTTCCTAAATGAATGCATGTATTTTTTATTATTGTAGCCCCCCCCCCCCCCTAACATTACTATTCTGTACGTTTAAAATAAAATTCAGTATGTCTTTAAAGACGACATGAATCAAACTTTCAGAAACAGAACTTACACAGATTCTGCAACATCACATTTGTTTGTGGTGACATCATATATGAAGCAAAAATCAATAAAATGACATTAAAATTAGAAAACCAGCTCTCGTAAAATATTTATGGCATTTCAGCAGTAGTAAAGACAATTATTCACTACGACTATTGAAAACAAACGATAGTGTACTATTACTTGCTTTCATGTTCAAAAAACATTTGAGATATTCCAAAAAAAACCACTTGCAGTTCGAAAAAAAGACGCACAGTAGTATTAGATGACTGTTGCTTAGAAAAAAAAACATTTAAAAAAATTGGTCATTGTATACAGCTGTTATTACATTATATACTGAAAGTTGACCTCCCAGTTTGGTAATAATTGGCTTAAGCCCTAGATATCTTCTATTGATATGTTAATTTTTTGTGGAAAGTTGGAATTAACTCATGTAAAAATGAAACGACATTGTTATGGGTGATTTTGATTGTGGATTGATTGTGGATGGGTAGGAGAAAGGTGACAGGCTAATACTTTAATGCATATAATATATAAGTAAATGTGTCAAAACTGTAATAAAAAATTAAGACAGCTGCAGAGTTATGCCAAGAGAAAAATGTTTTGCAAGAAGCAAAGCAAACTCTATTTTCTTTTGATATGTGTGTTTTTATTGTGGATATATATAAGGATTAGCTGATTTATCATTTTTCTCTTAATGAAAAAATTGGAAAGAACCTTGAAATTCAGTATCCATAAGTGATGTTTACAAATATAAATTATTCTCTGATGTATTTCAGCATATCATTAAGTCTGAAACACCATGCTATGAACTTGAAAGGGTCCAGTTTGATATAACCAACCCTTTCAATGAAGGAGGAGAGTTCAGAATAGTTCTGGTTGAAGCAAGTTCTGATCTGTTAGACCCCTCTAAACCACCAACGTTAATGAAAAATAAGGAACAGAGGCGGAGGAAAATCCGGGCCAAAATTGACCATGGACAAAAGAGACCAGAGACCCCACCCACTCCACCGCCAATTAAACCTTCCGATACTACTCAGATCAAGTTGAAAGGTAAAAGATTGATGTATCAGTAGTTTAAATGACAGAAAATTTGTTTTAGGTGTGAAAATGAATTTGCAGTTTTTATTTTTGTCCCTAATAAAAACTTGATCAGGGGCAGTTAATTTCTTACACTTGGAAATTTCAATAACTTGAACAATATCAAAATTCTACAATTCTGAAGAAGCAATTTAAAGTTTGTTCATTGTGAACAATAAAACCAGATACATCCAGGTACTTAATGTGTATCCCACATACCTCAACAACTGATATGTGTATCCCACATACCTCACCAACTGATATGTGTATCCCACATACCTCGACAACTGATTTCTTGATGAATAACAATAATATATGTTCTAAAAGTCATCAAGCTTCCGGAAACAGAATTTACACATATCCAGCAACATCACATTTGTTTGTGGTGATGTCAGATTTTTACACAAAAATCAATGAATTGCACACAAAAAATTAAAATTTTTGCTCCTGTAAAATATTTGATGATTTCAGCAGTGAAAAGGACAATTATAAATTATGATTCATGAAACAAGAGACGTAGTAATACTTTACTTTCATTTTAAAGAAACATCAGAAATATTCCCTAAAATGACTTGCAGTTAAAATAAGACACACAGTAGAAGATGAAATTTATGGTATAGTTTGCTTGTGACATGGATTCAGTAGGAACTCTTTTTAGAATCACTGTGATCATTCTGTATCCTTTTTCTGACAATAATTTCCAGATCATTGTTTTGACTCTAAACTTGAGATTTGTACATACATGTATATGAGAAACCAGAGTGAGTTATATTTTTCTAACCAATGTAGGTAAGGAAGATAATAAATTTGTCTCCCTTTTAGCCTGAGGACAAAAGGGAGAGAATTTAATTATCTCCCTTACCTACATTGGTTAGGAAAAGATAACTCACTCTGGTTCCTCATTGTCTCAATATAACAAATTTCATATTTTTAACAAATAGTTTCTTTATTTTTTTAAACAGAAGATCCTCCTCTGATGAGTGCATTTTTCAGTCCAGTGTCGAGTATAAACATTGGACCACAGGAAACAAAGACTGTTGAGATTCATTTCCTTCCATTCAGTGTTGGAGAAAGGCAGTGTTCTGTTATATTTCTCAATGAAACAATTGGTGAATTCTTATATTCTATTGAGGCTAAGGCTACACTGCCATTACCAGCACCTGTACCATTTGTCAGATCACAGCATAGTGTACGAATAACGAGTGCTGCTGCTGCTGGTTAGTAATGTATAATATGGAGCTCCCCTAAACCAGCCCCTCTGAAAACTGGAATCCTCCAAAAACTGAAATTATATTTTGGTCTGAAATTTACATCTTATATATATAAATATATATTTAAGTAAAAAATTCTACAAAAACCAGCCCCTCGAATTTCATTACCATTGGTTATTTCCAGTCCAAAAAATATCTTTACCTGTCAAATACACCTCTAAAAACTCACAGAACAGTAATTTTCTTCATTGATTTGCATATGCTTATATATGTCTCCTGGAGTTATTGAGATAAAAGCCTGTGCATAAGATTTATATCCAGTTTGTTTGAAACACATTATATTGGTTGTTCAATTTTCGTGGATTTCATGAACAATGCCTCATTGTCCATAAATAAATTATTAACATGCATATGATAATTTTTATTTGTGTTATGCCGAGTACAGGAGATAGACAGAAATTAAATGCATTTGTTTCATGTGTACTAAATTATTAATTTTTTGTAGATGAAGAAACTTTATTTTAAAGAAAAAAATTAATGACATCCTTACATCAGAAACAAATAAAATATATTTTTATATTTTAGGTACAGGAAGAGGCCTGTTTGGGGGTAATGATTGTATTGTTTACTGGAAGTGTGAAGCAGGTCAAACACTACAGGAAAATCTACATATACCAGTTTTAAACAAATCCAGGGAAAGGGCATTGTTATTGGCTGCCGAACAAGTAAGTTAAAAGTTAAAATTTTTATTTTATAGCATTAAAAATGAACTGAGAAATTATATCTTTATTCTTTTAAATTAGGGGCAGATATCAATGTTATTATAAAATTTACATATATGCATGGATTCTAAGCCTGTCATCATGTCCTCCTTGTCCAGTAAAAAAAATCAGAAAGTCTAGGCAGTGTCAACTGTTAAATTAATTTTGGACAATAAGTCATCAGGTTTTCTCATTTATGTATAATCAAGACTCATAATTTTTTTTACCGTTATGCATTTTAAAATTTTATAGACAGTAGAACTTTGATGGCTCGAACCCCAAGGGATTGTAAAATATTTGTTCGAGTTATCAGTAGTTTGAGTTACTGAAGTTTGTTCAGTAAATTACTAGTGCGTTACCTTACAGTAGTTGATGTAGCATATCATCATTTTAAAAATAGGTTATCCACTAATTAACAGTTATAATGTCATCTTTTTTCAACAAACTATAAACATTTAACTATCAAACTACAGTCAAACCTATCATAACGGCCCACTGTATTCAACGACTTCCTGTCTTATGCGACTATTTTCATGTCCTCCCAATGTATTTTGCGACCAATTTTGACTGTATTAAGTGACTCCCTGCCGTACTTGACCATGACCGTGTTTTTCCCATTAAATGTGTAATAAAACCTTTATTTAGCAACGCTCCATCTTGTCAAATTAATGGAAGTGAAAGAAATAATGATCGGAAATTATTGGTAATCTCCGTAAAATTGTTTA